>CM073768.1:13609707-14809707 GCA_037158775.1 Hetaerina titia | reverse complement strand
TACCATTATCCAGATAGCCAGAGCATATTATTTTCCAGACAGAAGTCATAGCCATTGTCATTGTGCAATATTATTCTATTTGATTCTGGGTGACATCCACAACAACCATGTTCAAATTGCTGTCAGGTTAGCTGAAATATTTCAGTTAGAAACAATTGTTTGTGTACTGCTAACCTTAGTTGAAGAAATTGCGTTGGTGGTCAGGAGGTATGATGCATATGGTCTTTCTGTCTTTTAATTTTTGACTCCTATTCCATTCACAATTGTGTGAACCTATTCTCTTTCTATTAACTGTTATATAGTTATCTCTCTCCTCTTTCTCATTTCTTCCTATGTCTATCTCTTCTTTCCTCTATCTCTTCCTTCTGGTCTCCTTCGCTTCTAATGGCAATCATGTTATGGTCTGGCAGGTTACCTTAAATGAGGAAATGGGAGTATGACAATATTATTTCTTTTATATTGTTAACATTTGAATAAAATGCTATTAAATGAAAATAGTTGTAGAACATCTAAATGTTAATTTACTTGGGAATGTTTAGGAAAAGAGAATAAAAAGATGTCATTCCCCATCACTATTAGCCTTCATGAAAATTAGTTCTAGTTCTACCTGTATATTTGACTGGTGCACGCAGTAGTGGGCAAAAACATTTTTGTGTGCGCATTTCACTGTTGTCTGCCTGCGCTTTGCCTCTATCCACGCCCACGACGGCAGCGCCATCATAGGCTTCAGCTAGTTTTTCGCAACCACCCTGTATATATAGCAAAGTGATGACAATGCAACAAATTAAACGTTTCAGATATTGTAAAACGCCGGTTTTAACGACGTTTTTCTTTAATTTTTTGGCGCAGTTCATTGTTCACTACACATGGGTGGCTACTTCTGTTGTCATCATGGACCTGTGTTAAACGAACGACAACACTAACGCAGAACTCTGTCTCTAATCACATTTGGTCCCAGAGCACACATTTCCCAATGAAATTCGGCAGATTTTAAGTTTTTTTATCAGTCAAAACCTTATCACTGAACGAACTTCACATTCGGCGGGAATTTCAAAGTATTTTTCATTTTGACTTGCTATTGTAAACAAACTACAAGCGGCTCACCCTTCCAACTGCTGGACCTCGAGGCGTACTGACATACTCTGTGCGTCAATACAGCTACCATTCAGCTCCCTCAACTACTTCTTACGTTACACGGAAACGGAGGTTACGTTCTGGACAGCCCTCGTATTAGAGCCAAGCATAGATTTAAGAATTGCGTGTTCAACTCATATATTTATTTTCCTGGGGAGCTGGATCAAAATTCAGTACATCGTTTGAATAATAAGTATCGGGAAAAGCTTCGAAAAAATGGATTTATTTTACATATTGTGGCATTGCCTCAGAATTCTTTAAAGTACATCCCTCGAGCGTCGAAAATTTTGCTAGCGGATTTTCCGCGAGTCGAAGGGTCCCTGGTAGGCGGATTTCGGAAGGCCCTTCAGGGCACGCGTGCAAGCTTCTTGGACCACCACTCGCAGCTAAGTACTCTGTGGTATGGACAAGTCGAGGATGACTCGGCTATCCCTCCAATTCGTTACTGTATTTTGAAATGTTTTCATTATTGCTACAGAATTTACTCTATCAAACGCCTTCTCAAAATACATCAAGTAAAAAATACGTTCTGTTTGCATTTTATATGCCTCTCTATTAGTGAATTTGTTATTGTTATGATATCACTTGTCCCTCTCCTCTTCCTGTACCCGAGTTGGTCATCCCGTGAGTAATGATTTGCGTATTGTCCTCATATACGTTTTCTTATCCCTTTTTTGAGGCAGGAACTAAAACTGATCTGATGGAATCCTCAGCAAAAATTTCTCCCTAATAAATGCTAAATTAGCACATCTATTCCATCCACATTTCTAAACCCTAACTATTTTCAGGAGTGTTATATATTCCCACAGTTTATTTGATTTCAATTAACTTAATGCCCATTCGATCTTGCAATCAAGTATCTCTGAACCAAAGCCATCCGTATCTACGTAATCCTATCGTTCTATGCTTAAGTGGCAACATAATCACTATATAATTCCTCTATGTGTTCTTTCTATTCCTTCACAATCTTCCCTGGCTCAAACATTTATTTCACCTGTTTTATCTTCAACAAAGTGTATGCACTTTCCTTCCTAACTTTATGATAGTGCTTTCACCTTCTTTGAGACACATTTATTATCCAATTCCTATATGAAATATCTATATCCTCCCACTACGTCTTTCACCACGCTCCTCCCCATATAGTGGTTTCCCGCCCCAATTTATCATTTTCTAATAAACCTTGCGTCAAAGCCTTGCCTCTGACTCGTTAATATATAATTGAGTCGTTAGTCCAACAGTTTTTTAATCCGTACGCAAACCTGTGCTCAATAATTGCAGAATATTTCTTAATAACCTTTACTTTAACGTAAATTAATAAATTCAATATTTTAATTATTTAAAACGCAGCCACAATCTAGGTGATTGTTCATTAGAAACATAAGAGGTGTGTTCAAAAATTAACGGGAATTTTATCATTTCGCGGGCTTGGAGAGTCCGATTGGCAAACTTTTTTTCTATTATGTTGGTATACTTGCCCCTGAAGTATTATAAAACTTGCAGCTGTTTTCATTATGGACTTTGTCTGTGACAACCACTAAGGTTAGATGTGTTTTATGAGCTCGGCGATTTTCGTTTGTTAAAAGAAATGGATCAAAGAATATGTATCAAATTTTTCATAAAAAATGAAATAAAGTGTAACAAAGTGTATGAAATGTTAACAGTGGCCTATAGTGAGTCTGCTATGAGTAAATCAAGAGTTTACGAGTGGTATAAGAGTTTCTAAGAAGGCCGTGGAGACCTTGAAGATGATGAACGCCCTGGACGCCCCAGCACATTAACAATCGATGAAAACGTGGAAAAAGTGAAAGAACTGGTTATGAACGATCACCGAATCATAATTAGAGAGGTCGCTGATGATGTTGGCATATCGATTGGATCATGTCAATCACATTTTTTTCCAATGTTTTGGGTATTAAACCCGTGGTAGCAAAATTCGTTCCAAAATGGTTGAATTTTGAACAAAGACAGCGGCGAATGGAAGTTGCTCAGGAGCCACTAAATAAAGTAAACGACGATGCAGAATTACTGAAACGTATTATAACAGGTGACGAATCATGGGTTTATGGATATGACGTTGAAACTAAGGCTCAATCATCCCAGTGGAGGCATTCTGGATCGCCAAGACCGAAAAAGGCTCGACAAGTGCGGTCGAACGTGAAGGTTATGCTCACTGTGTTCTTCGATTTTAATGGCATAGTGCATCATGAATTCCTGCCGCCATGTCAAACGGTCAAATAAAAAGTACTACCTACAAGTTCAACGACATTTGTGTGAAGCAATCCGAAAAAAACGCCCGGCTCTGTGGAAAAACAATTCATGGCTTTTGCACCACGATAACGCACCAGCTCACATATCATTGGTTGTTCGTGAATTTTTGGCCAAAAACAGTACTTTATTACAGTACTATAACAGACTCCTTCCATCTTGCTATGAAGTATCAGTTTTGTCATTCTGTCATTTTCCATCCTTTCTACATGCCCCAACCACGCCAGCCGCAGTGACCTGGCAAATCTAACTATGCCCTTCCCTTCTAGTAATTCATTTATCTCCATGTTCATTCTAATTCTCCACCTCTCTCCTTCTCTAATTAGACCATAGATTCTCCTCAACATTTTTCTTTCAAATTTTCTAAGTGTTTCCTCATCCTGACTTGTTAATGTCCATGTTTCAGCTCCATAAGTTACCACGGGTCTAATAAGCGTTTTTTGATCTTCATTTTTGTGTTCCTTGATAGTAACATTGATTTGAGGATTGTTACATTTGCAAAGTATGCCCTGTTACCTTCCATTACCCTTTGGTTGATCTCCGTGGATATCTTATTTTCATTGTTAAGTCTTACTCCTAGATAGGTAAATTCCTTGACACCCTCAAACTCATAATTCCCAATTATTATGTTTTTTAGGTGCCGCTTGTTCTGATGAGCTGACATTTTCAAGTATTTGGTCTTCTCTTCACTAACCTTCAGCCCCACTTCTTTACCAGTGTTTTCTAAAATGTTAAACATTTCTTTTAGGTCATTCACATTTCGTGCAATTAGTTATCATCTGCATATGCGAATCCTTGCTGGCATTTATGCACTATGGTCCCTCTTAGTTTCAATTTTTTCATTGCATTATGTAGGGCCAGGTTGAATAACGTGGCTGGTATCCTTGGGATAAGCAACCCGCACGACACATCTCTACTACTCGGTTTCGTGCATTCACGGCGCCCATAACTGTGCCGACATGCGAAGTTGGTCCACGCACGATGGTGGTTCCACCCTCCCGACTGTCACTGGCCGTGAATTTTCAAACGGTTGCCTTAATATTCCGCTAATCCACACAATAGAATGATTTTCCGCATTCTTCATATGAGGTTATCTCAAGATCCAAGGGGTTATAATTTATTCTGGTGAATTAATTACTTTATTGGACAGTACGAGTTCAAACTTCCTCGTAGTTCAAACTTCTGTTACTTCTCAGCATAATTTTCCTGCAGGTGTACACGTTCTTCTGAGCGTCGGCGCCATGATTCCATGGTCTCTGGAGAACGCTTCTGGAGGGATTTCTTTTTGACCACTTGGAAAATTGCTCATGTTTCATGGCTGAGGCTACTTGGGACCGTTGTTACGCGACGTTCGGCCATCATTGGCTTAAGAGTCACGCACCCACGAACACATTTTCCACACATCCACTACGCCATCACCGCATATCTCCACTGGAGCGATATATTTCTATGCGTTTGACAAGTCGCCCAAGTTGAGAAAACAGATGATTGCACACTGTTCATGGAGGCCACAACGTCGATTTAGGGAATGAAAACGCTTCTCACTCAAGCGGCAACTATACATGGGTTGTGTAAAACGTATCGGAAACAATTGTTTCCTTACGTGACTGTACGTCGCAGCGCGCTTGCTCTCAGTGGTCTGACCTTCAACACGCGTCAAGTGCCAATCGCCTGAAAGCATTCGTTCGGGCTTGATCATGTTTTTAGTGAACCCCTGTTGAGTGACTAGGTGCAAGCGCAAAATGCAGCGAACGATTCAACAGCAGTACGCCATCAAATGTTTTTGTTGGACTGGGGAAATCAGACGTTGGGAATGATTTTTCAATTGTTTAAGCATGAAAGAATGTCACAAAGTGCAGTTTTTAAGCAACACAACCTCTTTAAAATGCCCGAGAGAGTATGCAGGACGTATTGACTAGATTACAGTGCACACATCATTATCACTGAAAATTTGGCGATGCGAAAGATCTGCGCTAAACTCGTCCCGAAGGTCTTTAGTGCTTGAGGCTCCATGGTAACCGATTACCGCAAAACGGCAACGCGACGATTCCCAATCCTATGACAGCGCCAGCTGACTCTTCTGTATATCAAGAGGTTCGAGCTCTCGATTTACAGAAAAAAATATTACTCCGACCATGCATGCCCAAGCCTTTTTTGGCGTTAAAGCTAAGTGTTCAATATGATTAACCATCATTATTATGCATACATGTCTCTTTATATGCTTATATCTTTGGAAATTAATGCTCTTGAGCAACAACACACATATATATGAACTCAAAGTCAAATTCAAAATGTAACTAAACATAGAAACTCAAAGAAAGGACACTCACGAATACATTTAAGATTTCAATGGGCTGGCCATCATCTTCAGAATGCTGTTATCAGGGGAAGAACAGAGAGAATAGTGTGGGGGAAGTGGTAAGGGATACAGAGTGAAAGGACCAGGAGATGAGAGGGAATGTTGGCTATTGGATAGTTTTAGTGAGTGATATTTAGTCCAGGTGGAATGGTTTAGAGAAATATATTTATTTTTCAGCATAAAGTTTATAAAAATACAATAGTTTTGCTGAGGGTCCCTTCAGCTACTTTTAGAGAGAAAGCTGACTTGAAAATGAGAAAATTTTCATGTTTTAGTAAGAATTAGCATTAATACCTCAAAAGAAATATATTGTCCAGGGTAAATAATATTTATCAAATACTTCTTTCTTACATCAGTTAAATTTAAATGTCACATGACATTTGGTTTCTGATAAGTTTATTTATTAGGCAAAAATTGTAGATTATTCTTTAATCAATGACTTAAGAAACATTAATTCTTTTACATTAATAAATAGTAGATTAGATTAAAAATATATTTTTTACAGGGTCTGTCCCAAAATTGTGTTGAATAAATCCAGGAAAAAAATTATTGCAATCCAAAGTACAAATTACTTAAATTCTTCAAAGTCATCGCCTCTACTACTTTGACCATTGTGATCCACAATACAGCCGAAATACATAACCTATTCCCCCTGTTTTAGTTTTTGCCCTTTTATTTTAACATTGAACTGAGTCTTTCTAGTTCTGGAAAACTGTATAGTGTTTATTTTATTTATATTTATCCTCATCCAATACCTATTGTGCTGACTTTCCAATGCTTCATCTACATCTGCATAATTCTCCACAAGCAATGCATATAAGGCCATGTGGTGAGGGTGTTATGATGCCACCCATAAAACAAAATGAAAAATAAATAAAAACATGCCAAATCACATCCATTGTGCCATGTTTATTCATTCAAAACCCATTTTAACTTACACGCATACAATTGTTTATACTAGCAACTAACATAAACATGCCCATGCACCTATGAAGATACCAGATTTCTATGCAGCATTTAATCTTGTCTTGGCAATTTGAATTTCTTTACTATAACTATTATGACTTTGATTTCTTACTACTATTATTCCTGATTGTCAGAGGAAAGAATAAATATTTCTATCTATCTGTACTGGAGTCTTTCTCCCTTATCTTTGTGGTATAGCCTACACAAATAATGTAGGGCCATAATAATTCCCTTTCTGTCATAGTTTAACTCATGCGTTCTGAACCTTGCTTGTTTTCTTCACATCTCAAGCGGCTCCCAGGGTACTTCCTCTTTAAGGCCTGTCACACCGATCTTCTCAATGTGACAATTTTTTATGAATCTGGAATATTTTTTCTGAGCTTTATTTAATTCTTTTAAGTACATTTTCTCCCAAGACGGAACCTAAATCCTTGTGCCATATTCAAAATGTGACCTAACTAAAGGGAAATAACACCTCTCACTAACTTGCTCGTAACATTTCCACTGCCATAAACTAGAAATTTTCCTATTTTGGAATAGGAACTAGCACTGAACTCACAATGTCTTCCAGCTGGATCCCTTCCTCATTAATTCATGATGAATGAAATAGTTCATATCGACTCTTCCTCCCACATGTTTTTGAATCTTTAAGTATTTTTGCAGGAATGTGGTCTAACCCTTGGCCTTATTTGATTCCAGTTCCCTTAGGCCAGCATGTTTGCTGGCCTAAGTTCTTTACCATACAGTTCTCCTGTACGATAGTACTTCCATCTCTCTTGGATATTTTCTGCGTCAACTATTATCTTATCCAACTTATACCTAACTGTTTATACATATCTTCCCTTCTAACTTCCCAATAGTGATTTAACCTTGCTGAATAGCGCACAAATTTCACCTTTCTTCTGCAAACTCGCCATATCCTCACACTGCGTCCTCTCCCATGCTACTTTTGATATATTTGTGGCCTGTCTCAACTTATCACTGAACTCTTTGTACTTCCTTTTGCCTAGCTTTGTGTTTACATTCTACCATTTTCTTCTCTCATCTGTCTATCTAATCATCTCATCAGTGATCTATGGTTTCCTAGTCCTTTTCCCATTAACGGGTCCTATAGTTTCTTTTGTGGCTTTCACTATCCCTTTTTTGATACATTCTTATTTTTCCTCGATAGTACTCAGCTCTTACTTTCATTCATGATTTCCTATATGGCCTGCTGATACTACTTCCTTATCAATCCATTTAATGTTTCTAGATACTATTTCCTAACCCGCCTCCTCTGGCTTATCCTTTTGAATCGGACGCTACATTTCATGATTACTAAATTGTGATCCGCGTCTGCTCCCGGGAAACTGTGCGAATTGATAACGCTGTTTCTAAATATCTGCCTAACTATTACATAATCTAACTGATAACTCAATGGCCACTCCTGGGGTCAGACGCCTTTGTAGTTGCCTCAATGGGGAACAGACGTTGCGCGGTTTACATTTCGTCTGGCTCCTACCTTCGACCTATCTGGCATAAATGACCCTACCAGGAGTAATTATCATTCCGCCTGCCAGCACAGCTCTAGGGCTCATCAGAACATACAAGCCCTTCCACCGCGTCAAGGTTGTAGTCCATGGGAAGGAAATTTAATTATACGTATACCAAGGAAAATTAATCAATTCATTATTTATTTGAAATCAGTATTCCTGTGAATTCTGTGTGGCCCACTGAATCCCTTGTCATTGGTCGCAACTTCATATTTTTCTATTTTCAATTCCCACATGTTCATTATTTCTCGCCGACTCGACTTATTCCACTAATTGTTTGCCTCTTCCTACACTAGCATCGAGCAAGCTTCAGTGAGTGCCCTGAGCTGACGTTATCATATGAACTGGGAATTATGACCTCGGTTGCCAGCGTTGATCTATTAGAATTTACGGAAGGTGTGTAAGCGTCACCCGTGGTTCCCTTGGAAAACGAGGATGATCCAATTCAACCCGCCAATCAAGAATACATAAATCCTTCTGTCGCATTTGACACTCACCCGAAAGAGTTGTGGAGAAGTGGAGACGTACGCATCGCCACCTCCTGCCTAGCGTGAGAAACTCTCATTTGCTCGGTAAATTCGCTTCAAGTGAGACTGTGAGTGCAGGGCTGAATACTTTTCAGGTAGGTTCATACCTATGCTATTCATTACTCCGTGCACTTAAACTTCTAATTACGAAAGCCTGGGGAATACATTTTAGCGAACTGTTCGAGACTTCAATGCTTATTCGATCTAATTTTTGTTCGTCTTCCTTTTCATAGAGTTTACTCGAAAGAGCCGAACATAGTGTCATTTCGCAATTAGTTTGAATGGAATTGGAGATGACCCCGTGGGAGATCGATGAGTAAGCAGTACTTCTTACTAATTGTACTACTTAATCATAAGTTAGTAACCATAATTTGACCATGTTCAAGTGTTTAACAAATCTTTGCTCCTTAACCTTGAGACGGGGAAAAATATTGCGAAACCGATTAGAGGCAGACTTCTCCTTAAATGCGATCATATTTTTCATGTACTCAATCCAAATTTGTCAGCTCGTAGATTCCTCTTTCACCCCTCTCTCTCGAAAAGTAGAGTGGTGGTCACTTCTTTCCATGTAGTACTTGTAATTGAGAATGTAGCAGTAGATTGGTCCCTTGAGAGACATTTATTCTGCGATACCAGAATACTTAATAGCTGATCTACCTAACAGGAAGATGGTTGACAAACTCAGCATATGAATGCAATAAATACAAATTACCCAAAGCCGTACTCTTAGGGGCACTAGTTAGGGGACACGGGGGAGGGTGCAAAGAATAAGGATAACAAAACTGCACACACTCTCTCACTCCGGTATTTGCAGTGCAAATTGACCGTAGCAAGTCGCAAACACACACGCACTCAGGGTTTACGGGGCTTTAACCCAGCGTCAGGGACCCTTCACACAGACAAGGAATACGGAAAGGGAAGTACACTGTGATGCAGTGTACGTGGGGAAAAAATAGTGCCGAAAAACCTGACACCAGGTGTTTCGCCTGCCAAGCAGGCCTCTTCAGAGAAGAATGGAATAAATAAATAATTCTTCTCTGAAGAGGCCTGCTTGGCAGGCGAAACACCTGGTGTCAGGTTTTTCGGCACTATTTTTTCCCCACGTACACTGCATCACAGTGTACTTCCCTTTCCGTATTCCTTGTCTGAGTGAAGGGTCCCTGCTGTTGGATTAAACCCCCGTAAACCCTGAGTGCGTGTGTGTTTGCGACTTGCGACGGTCAATTTGTACTGCATATACCGGAGTGAAGGAGTGCGTGTGGTTTTGTTTGCCTTGTCTGAGTGTGTGGTCCCTGGCGAGGGGTTTTTCCCCCGTAAACCCTGAGTGCGTGTGTGTTTGTGACTTGCAACGGTCAATTTGCACTGCAAATACCGGAGTGAGAGAGTGTGTGCAGTTTTGTTATCCTTATTCTTTGCACCCTCCCCCGTGTCCCCTAACTAGTGCCCCTAAGAGTACGGCTTTGGGTAATTTGTATTTATTGCATTCATTCGGCCGTAGTACGTTCCCTTTTGCTTTATCAGCATATGAATTTAAAAATTTTAATTAATTTTATGCGTGGAATGGGTAAAATGTATTCAGATTTGAAATTGACAGAAAGAGTGATCAAGAATAACACAAATCTATTCATCGTGACAATTTGGAAGTAGAATTTAACTTTTTACTACCCATTGTTAGCAAAAAGATTCTTGCATTGAACTAAAAAAATAGTAAGACGCTATATTTCGAAGAAATCTCCCTTGAATGATCGTACACCTAGCCCTAATTTTGGATTCAGTCCCACCCCAAGCTTTGAAGAGGCTACTTTGATAATCTTTAAAGTGGTTTTGTGTGGGATTTCGTAATCGTGCATGTTTACCCGAAATTCCCGCTTTTGTCTTTGGCGTATCTTCTTTCCCTGATCAACGATTTCTGACTTTGAACACGATCAACCTCGGTTCTATAGCGTACGGATCGGCGTACGCTCTTTCGTATTGCCAGCGGCATAAATTAGAAGTGGCTAAGCAACCAAGGTGATGGTAGTGTGTAGCACGAAGGTTGTCACAGTAGTGCGAAGGACGAAAGATTACACCTTAAAAAGGGGTGGAAAGACGAAAGTATTTTCGCCCGCAATGCTCTCTTCGCCGGCACCTCTTCCCTTCGCCGTCCAGTCAGGGCTCGGCTGAAAAACTCTCAAACGAGAAGAATTGTGGTGATCCCGCATATGTTACCTCGCTAACCCTCGTATCTTAACTCTAAGCGACCGGACCTACTTTTCCTTTCGTTTCTCGCTTGCTCGTCTCCCCTCTTAATCCACTTTGTAATAACTGTTCACCATATGATGTTACCAGGAGGTGCAATTGAGGTCCAAGCATGACTTCGCAGAGGTTAAATGGAGACAGCTCCCTTCCACCCTAGTTAACCTAATTCCACATGAAGCCCACCGCAGTTACATAACAAAACTCAATTCAGACGGTTGCGTTGAACGACTTGTACGGAATCGAAATATTAATATGTTTGAAGTCTGTAAACTGTTCGGCAGACTTGTTCGAGGTATAGCCGCTCTGTTAAAACGCCATCCGCCGACTCCGCCTGCGTCTGTGTAGACGCAGGGGGACACGGGTCAGCTGATACGCGAACGACAGAGGCCCGCTCAGAGAGAATCAGTAGCTAAACGCTGGCACACTTGAATCAGTAGTCAAGTCTACCGT
Organism: Hetaerina titia; assembly: GCA_037158775.1. Classification (NCBI taxonomy): domain Eukaryota; kingdom Metazoa; phylum Arthropoda; class Insecta; order Odonata; family Calopterygidae; genus Hetaerina; species Hetaerina titia. The sequence goes on along the minus strand of CM073768.1, from coordinate 14,798,236 downwards.
TCCCGGACGAACAGATTCACCCTATAATACGACATGTAATCTCTATCGAGTCTATGCTGATGTTTTAACCCTCGACTGGTCTTAGAAAAATAAAAAAATGCAACATTCGCTCTTGGGAATCTTCCCTCGGTTGTGGATTCAGGAATCATCACGTTCAGAAATGGACGTGGTTTAACAATATCGAAATTTGAAAGTCATTTTATTATGCAAATAGTATCAAAAGTAGTGTACCCTTTATTACATGTTTCATTCCCACTAGTGATAGTTTCCTTAAAGTTTATCGGCACAAATTTCTTATTTATCATAATTAATTGAGGAGTCTTAAGTGTACGTTGAGTCTATATATTTTATATTATTTCATTAGCCTGAGTTTCACTTTTATGGGAACTTCTTCGTGTTTTGTGTATATTAAAAATTGGATTTGAATAATTTTAACGGCCATGGTCTTAAATAATTAATCAATGGCCTCCTTTGGAACGTTGTTAAATGCAGTACAAGAAATTTGTATTAGGAAATATCATTCACTGACACATTGATTTACATTAAATATTATGGATAAATGGGAACTACTATTTGAATAACTGCACCTGTGTCATTGTTTTGAGTTTTAATGATAATTTTTCCTGATTATCTTTTTATAGAGGATGGGAACTCTTTCCCTTGATTCCAGTTTGTATCTTCAAGTACTTGCGACAGTGGTAATTGGTGGGGGACAGCATCAGTGGGCGTCTATTCATCCTTGGATGCTGAGGAAACATCATCATTATGTTGCAGAATGTCTTCAACGTAAGTCTGTTCTTCTTAAAATAATATGCGGCCAATTTAATAGTATGGTCGGATGAAGTATTTGCTATTAATTTTCCGGCCCACAAAGAAAGCAATTAACACATTCACCCCATTAATTATTCTTGACAATTTAATATAAAATTTTAAATATAGAATTTCAATGATTACAATACCATAGAAACTGAAAGCAGATAAATGCGAAGAACACAGAACATTGAGCCTGGTTACCCAAGCATCAAAAATCCTTACTTGGATAATTAGCCGAAAAATAGAAGGAAGAATAGGAGGATGCCTCTCAGAAAACCAATTTGAATTTAGGAAAAACTGAGGAGCAAGAGAGGCAATTCTCAGCTTGAGAGTTCTGGCCGAAAAAATGAGACACGTAAGTAACCCATTATACATGGTATTTGTGGATTTGGAGAAGGCCTTCACCAACGTCGAAAGGAACAAGATGTTCAAGATACTATAAGCACTTGGATCGGACTACGATGAATTATCCATGACCTCTTCAAGAATCAGGTTACAACAATCTAAATGAAAAATGGGAGAAAAATAGAAGCCAAAATAAACAAAGGGTTAAGACAAGGATGCAACCTCTTGCCAGCAATAGTCAATGCATACCTGGAAGAGGCAAAAAAAGAAAGACGAGAATTGGGTATCAAAGGAGTCAACTTAAATGGAGAAGAAATGAACATGCTCCGGTTTGCAGATGACATCACAGTAGTGGCGGAAACGCAAGAGGGCCTGCAAGCAACTAACTCTAAGTGCTGGGGGAATATAATGTGAACATCAACAAGTAGAATACTAATATCCTTGCATGTGCAGGAGAGAGAAGCTGAATGCAGATATCGCGATTCGAGGGGTGAAACTAGAGCAAGTGGAATCCTCAATCTATCTGGGCAGCAGCATAACATGGGATGGAAGAAGTTCGACCGACATCAAGCGAAGATTAGCTTGGGCTAAGAACGTATTCATGAAGAACTGGCAATTACTTTGTTCAAAGAACTGAAAGCTGGAAACAAGGTGACACTTTGCCAAGACTTTAGCTTAAAGCATGGCGCTCTATGGTTCCGAGAGTTGGAACATTGAAAAAGTGGACCAGTGAAGAATAGAAGCCTTTGATACATGGTGCTGGAGGAGAATGATGAAGATTAAATGGACAGGCAAAGTAAGGAACGAGGAAGTATATAGAAGAGCAGAAGAGGATAGGACAATATGGAGAACTCTACAGAAAAGAAGAAATAGATAGATTGGACTCACATTGAGGCACATTGGATTGATTAGAAATATGATAGAATGAAAAATAGAAGGGAAGATTCCATGAGGAAGACCAAAAGACATGCACATAACCAATTAAGGATGTAAAACAGAGAAGCTATCAGGGATTAAGGGAATTGACACTAAAAAGAGTAGAATGGAGGGGTGCAGTAAACCAATCTTAGGACTGAAATACTGATGATGATGAATTTCAAATCCATTCAAGTGGCTTACCCCTGGATTTTTCTTGCAAAATATTGAATAATATTTCTTTGTGATGGTCCATTTGAGGAAAAATAACAATACTAATATGTGGGTGATATATAAAATTACTATATGGAGATATTGAATTTATTTCAGTTTCTGAGTGAATAGTCTTTCTGGATAACCTATCTAAGTCAGTGACCAATGAGCATGTTGGCTACTACAAAGCTTGTTGCTTCTAATATCTCCAATAACTTTGGTAATATGTCATCATATATGATTATTGGAATTGAGGTTAAATTAAGGTATGACCTCAAATGTTGGAGTACCTCATGAACTGCTACTACTATCTGTGTATGCAGTTAAACCATTGTATCAGCTGTTTTTTCCAATGACATTGAGTTCTGTAAGGTCATTACCTATTCCTAGGTTCATCCCTTATTGAATCCATCCATAATCCTTTGGTCTCTTTAGCAATCTAATTAAGGGAATTTTGGGTTCTTCCTGGGAGGACCATAAACTGTATTTTGTTCGATTCTTTCATATAAGTTTAAAATATAAATTTGAGTGTCATTTTGTGTTTGTTGTTGTCTCTCTTTAAATGTGCACTCGCTTCTTCTTAATTTCATTTAAAAAGAAGATTGAAGCTTGTTTTGTTACCTTTATCTACTTAAAAGTTTGAATTGTAATAAAAATCATAACAGGAAATGGTAAACTGTTTTGAAACTATTGCAATTTCTTAAATATATATTCAATATTAAATCAAGTATCTCCTATTGTTTTGGTGATCATTATAAAACGTGAATATTAAGTATGTAGTGATTGTTTTGTGCTCATGCATTTTATATTTGCAAACTTCCTTAAATATATAGGTCGAAAAACTTATTTTTTTAACTCTGTTAAAAATTAATTTTTAAATCCTATTCATTTTTGAAAATTGAGATATTTTATTTTACTTTAAAATTGTAGTCAAATTTTTGAAAATATATGCAAGTTTTCTATGCTAGATTCCTGCACATATATTATACGAGTACACATGAGAACAGCTTCTATTGATCGATCAAGCACATTTCCAAAGTTTATATATTGATTATCTTTTATTCTTTTGTATCCACACTATGATGCATTTCCCGGCATGTGGTGCATGCACCTGTGTGAGATTATGGATATTATCATACTCCATCCTTGTAGCTGGGTGCTGTCCCTTTTCTTCACTCTAAGTTAATAGTCACTGAAAATGATTTTTTATTTTATGCTTGAACTGACCGCTGAAGTCATTTTTCACCTGGCTCCTCCATCACAGCATCGACAAATATTAAGATCAGTTTGGACATATCATATCATGACTTATCAACATATTCTTATGAACACGTTTGAGGATGAAAGACATTCATTTTGGAAGAAAATATTCAATTTTTATGATAACCATTTCCTAAATCCACTGTTAAGTTTTATCATCCTCTTCATTCTTCTTTCATGTGTCGGGAAAAACAGTGAATAACGCACCTTTGTTTTTTAACTGTTTAATATTATCCTTGACCCTTCAAATATTCTTGTTCAGATATAATATTTGTCTAATGGTCTTTAAATATGTCAATAACTTTGTGGAATTCCAATTTATAATAGAAAGATTCTTTCTATGGTAGTTTTCCATAGGGTTAAATACTGTCAACTGTGATTTCAATTTTTATACTTAATTTTTATGAAAAGATTTACCTTAAAAATTAAGTGAAAGTGTTAAAATAATGATTAGCAAAAACATGTAATAATTTCAAAAATTGATAAGTACAAGTATGTTTTCGTTAGTTATCTGTATCACTGCACAATTCGTATCAGTAGACTCCATTTATGGAAGTGATCATTTGTAGGGATTATGTAATCTTGCCTGTTTTCATCACTTTAGTTGTACCTGGTTAGAAGATTCATACTATTTTTAGGTTATAAAATATAATTGTACAGCTCATGAATGCATTTATGAATGGAAAGTAATACTCTTCTGATTTTTAAAATTGAAATTGGTAACATAATCCATTGAAGTCTCCATTTTTAAATATCCCAAATGATACAGGTTTTGTCATCTTTATTTCAAATTATGGTTTTTTTAATTATGAGGCATTTGGTTATTTATTCCAAAGATAACCTTCTATTTTAACAGTTTAAATTTTATTCAAGTTTAACATAAGTATTAGTCCATCAGTACTTATTAATGGTGATCATCAGTATTGTCAGTTACCAAATTGGTGATTAATGAGAAAATGACCTCAGCTTCACCATCCATTACTATCCATTACTTCTGAATTCTACTGGAAGTGATTACCTTAATGTATCAGATTTTTACAACATTAAGCATCTCATAAAAATATGCTTAACGGGGATTATTGAAAAAGATGTAATAGAATTTCTGAAATATTATTAGAGTTGTGACTATTCACAAAACTATGATGTAACCCTACCTATTTCCAAATGGACCTTGCCCTCTATGAATATTCTATATTACATCATGCTCTTCACTTCCTGCTTAATTCCTCTTCAGCATTCCTCACACTTTTTCCAATGGCCTTCCCTATTTCTTAATAAGCATCACTTTGTTGTTCCTTAACCAGCCACTACCATCCAATACCCTGCTCCATTAGTAGCAAGTAATTTTTGGGGAGGTGATTGAAAAATGAGGTAATTTGCACCATTAGGGATGGGTAGGGAAGGTTGGAGAGAAACCCGACATCAGCATTAGCCTACTCTTGTCGAAAGGTACTAAGGGGTCCAAAGTTTAATGTCCCATCCGATTGACATCATATTCACTCAACATTCTCTCCTTAAAGCATCTCAAGTAGGGATTGGGATGCCATTGAAAAATATCTGCTGCCTCCGAGGGATTCGAACCCAGACCCTCTCGGTGGGAAGCCTGTGCATTAGCCACTGCTCCATCCTGATCCCCCCCTGCTCTAGCTGCATCCTCTGCCTTCTTAGTATTTCTACCAACTTTCAACCACCTCATCTCATTTCATGCTTTGTTGGTCTTTCTTTTCATCAAGATATTTTCACAAGAATTTTAATGCTTTGTCGATATCTGTCTCCTTTCCTGAAAAAGCATAAGTCATTACTGCATTATGGAGATCACATGATTTTGAGCACTAGGCTTCATACTAACATGTTCATTATTTATCTCTATAATTCTCAGATATTGATTTCCTATAAACTTACATCTAACATCCATGTCCACCACCCAATTTCTCAGCCTTTTTCACATTACAACAACTGCTTATTGCCATTAAGCTACAGTATGTAATGGTTCACAAAGTTCTTTTTCATTCTGCTTATCTCCATTTCAAAAATATACTCTTAATCAACGTTTTCACCAATTTTTTATTCACTACTTAATTTCGATCCTAGTCATCAACTCCCTCCTTGTAAAAGGTTTATTTTGTGATGCAATTCTTCTTTTAATGTGATTTTAACTTCCAACTCCCAACAAACCTTTGAGATATGTGAACTCTTCTCCCTACAGTTGTTCATACTGGAAAGTTGTAGTATTTAACTTAACTTTCCTATTGATTGTGAATGTCATTCACAATAAAAAGGAAACTTACTCTTTTCATCTACCCTGATTCTCACCCCCATGGCTATCATATTTATTTTGTAATATGATCAGGTAGTAGTAAGTAGTCAAATGTTCTTGATAAACTGAAAACCTGATTTTATGGATTTGCCATCTACTTTCTTTAATACAGCTAGCTCTTACCAAGCCTATTTCACTATTTGCTACATGTGTAGATGGGATTATCTCGGGTTATTGTGGGCTCCTGTCTGAACTCCCTGCCCATCCCCATCTCCAACTGCTATCCATATCTATGCAGTCTGCAACAGGCTTTGGATTTGTCAACTGTTATCCACTCCTTTGTTTTGCAATACATTCATTAATTATGTTCAATTAACTCTGCTAAATGCCATTTCAACAATTTCAGAGTGTAAAAACCATTCGCCTTGAATGATTTTTACACTCTGAAAATGTTGGAATGAAATGCATGTTAGCGGATGACTCCATTGATAGTACATGTTGTGGCATCTCCCGCAGTTTCTTGAAATCTGCTAAATGTTTTAGAATTCCACAAAGCTATCAAATACTTCCTTTAGAATTTCTCTTTATCAGTGGCCTTGATGCTATGGCATCACCCATACCCCTCCTCTTTCAGGAATCAAATTGATGATCCTGTCATTCGTATCAATCAACCTTCTGCATATTTTAGCTGCTAACCTTAATTGCTAGTTAACTGTATTTAAACCATACCTCTTTGTCTTTTACTTTTCACATATGCAATAGAATCGAAAAGCAAGATCCAATCAATATGAAATTGACCCTTTGCAAGGAAGAAAGTTGCTGCACCCGATTTCCACCAGATTTTTATCCTATTCATAAAGGAAGTGGTCTCCTTGATTGTGAATTTGGCTGGTCTTTCATCTTAATATTAGTAAAACTCAAGCTATTCTACTCATTAGATCAAAGTAACCAAATCTGTATCACCAACTCAAGGGTAATCAATAAATTCATTCTTAACTTATCCCTAAAATCAAAATTAGGGATACTGAGGTACCCCACTCCTAAACCATAATCAATCTAGGTATGATTCAGAATTATATTTATTTATACATACAAAAAAATGTGACTTATTTCAAATCAAATCAATATGGATGGCATTATACCAACTTAGAAGGAACAAATAGAGCATAATCTTAATAACCTGCAGTGCCTCCAAAATGTTTGCAATATTTTTAGTCTTCGGAGAAATGAGAATCTTACTCCAAATCATGAAAAATTAGGTTGGTTAAGTACATGTACAGTTTTGAACTGCAATCATAGGATATTTCTTTTTATTTTGCCAGCAATGAGCCCTTATACATAATTGACATGCTTAAAAAATAATTACATCTTCCTATGATAACTAGAACAGAACCTAGCAATCTTATATTTCTAACCTACTGAACCACCACCCTTCCATAAGTAATTTATTTTGGCAGCTTCACAACAATGGAATTCTATTTCAACATATCTTACAAAATCCTATTCAGTAGAAGTTTTAAAATATTAATTGTATGATATTTTCCTTTACTTTGAAGCATGTATCAATATCATTGTATTATTTTCTAAATTACATGCTTAATCTCATGGTTCAATCATGTTCTTAGTTTGCTCTATGAATGTTGTCCCAGAGCATTATAAACATCTATTGTATTTTAAATTATTTTCTTAATTCTTTGTCATATCCACATGTTGAAATTCATGGTTCTACAGAGTTCATAAACTTCACCTCAATGATTTTTTTAAATAGAGGAGCCTTCTAGAGTGAAAGATAATTAATTGCTCTTCTTCTTCTCTTTCTACTCTCATGTGTGCATATCTTTGGAGTAATGGAAGGTTGAACAATCATGGAGTGGAGGGAAGAACACTTGAAAATATGCGGAATGTCCACAGACCAGTCTTCATCAATGTGACTGAATTTCCTTCTCCACAGGGTAAGTCCATATTTTTGTTAATTGATTATAATATTATATAAATAGAATATACTTTTTAAAAGCTCTCCAGTTGCACATTAAGTATACTGCCTGTAAACAACTTAAGAAATTTAAATTGAAAATTTTTCATAAAAAATATTTTCATAAATATGAGAGCTTCAGGGCTTCAAGTACGTGCAGTAATGCAATTGATATGTCAAAATTGCTTTCACATTCTTAATGCTTAAATTTTAAAGCATAGATGTAGTAAGCACTTTCATTAAAATATGCATTAAAAAAATTCATTGAAAAAGTGCAATATCGACAAGGCATAGAGGTGTAACATAACTGATAAGGTGTATTCAACACCTCAGCATGATTTCTTATGGAGTACAGTGTACTAACGAGTCAGTGCTATATTTGAAAATGTTGAGTGCTCACTAGTGTAATGATAATGGTGTAATTTTTTGAATTGTCCCAAAAATGGCTTTACATGGAAGAAATGCTGGTAGTCAAAGAGCATCCAGTATTGTTCAGGTGACCATGAATACTTTTTGATTATGATTAAAATGTTTGGATGCCTAAACTTTTGAATGGTGATCATTGGCTATTGAACATAAAAGTTTTGGTGGCCATTATAAATTTTTATATTAAAATTTCCTTGTCAATTTTGCTAATTATCAATGAATACCTATTTTTCATTACACGTGTACTTGAACAAAGTTCAGTGGAAGTGTTTTGGTTGATGAAAACTTAAATGCCATTTATAGTTGATCAGCCTGATAAACTTGACTTTTCGGGGCTAACAATTTATCGTAAAATTAGGGAAAATTTAATTTGTCTATGCAACACCCAATTGGGAAATAAATGTAACATGAAATTTAATGAGTTTTGTTGGAAATTAAATGTTTCAAATTAGTTTAATTTTGAACTAGGAATATAGTTTTGCTTTAGTTAAATAAAGCAAAATTAAAAGTAACTCATTGAAAAGAAATTATTCCCTACAAAAAAGAATTATTTTAAATTTTTCCTTGTTAGGAAACCACTACATGGATCTTCAAAGTTTTGTTTAGCTTAGATAAATAAATTTTGTAATAATATTGTTGCGTAGATATGCTGATGAGTGTAGGAAAATTTATAATCAACAATGAAATAATAAAAAACAAAAATGCAAATCAGCTTAAACATTTTGACTGGTTATTAATTAAGGTAATTTTTCCATTTCCATTGCAAGACACTGATATACTTGTCTCATGTTATTTGCAAAACACATTAAAAGAGAATATAAGAGAATCATTTAGTTTTCTGATTAATGAATGTTTTTCTGTGGCTGCTGCATACAAAGCCTCACCCCATGAAGTATTTTCAATCTAATTAAAATACTTCTAGATGTATTTGACTTTTCCATGTAATACTAATGATAGAACTTCAAGATGAAAAATTCGTAACCTAGAATGAATCCTTAATGATGATATATTTGGAAATAATAGAGAGTGAAAATGCAATAGGGTATACTAGTGAACACAGTCCCATAAATTAAATTTGTAAATGTCTACTTAGAGAGAGAAAGTTAAAATTTATGCATCACTTCAGTGTTTTTACTAATGAATTCAAAGCAGTGAGGAGAACTCTATTCTTATTGTGTAGGAAAAGCTCCTCGTATCTGTCTCACTGTCATTTACATCAGTTCAACATGGTGTTCCTAACTTGGGGATTTTGTAACCTCATTCAATTAGAGTCCCTGTAAAATCTTAACCCACCCATATACATTGTGTGCCAGACAGAACTCCATAGCAAGCTCGACACATTGCACATTGTTGTTAGTGTCTGGGGGTGACACAACAAGGGAATGGTAATAGGAACATGAAGGAAATATTTTGGAATGGTGCCACTGTGCTAACTCTGAAGATATTTTGAGGGTGGTTTGAACTAAATGGAAATTTTCAATTATTATTTAAGCAGAGGTTATTCAAATTGAATACTTAAAGTAGAACTTAGACATCTTTTTTCATATTGTACTTATTAGCTTCCCATCGAACACCAATAGGAGTATGTTAAACCCTAAATAAGAGGTACCTCTTCCATGCATGCAATATCCTCTACATAATTAATTTATATGAACTTAAAACCGTTAAATTATTTAGTACATTTTTACAGACTTTATTTTTACGATGCAATGCATCTCACCAACTTGCAGCATCATCGGGTACAAATTTCATTTACATGCAGTATTTGAATATATATACATATGCTTACAGCAAAGGAGAGGGTGGTGGCTATGTTTGGAGGGGAGGCAAGGGTAGGATGTTAAAGGTGGGTGTTATTTGGATAAGGGAAGGTAAAGAAATGGTGGTGCAATGACAAGGCATGGGGGTGGGTTCAAGGAGCCATGGAAAGGGTCAGAATCAAGTGGTTTAAACGATTGATTTCATTTATCCCTCAAAGTTAGTTTCTTGGAAAGAAGGGAGGGTTAAGTGTACAATTGCTTGTTGCAAAAGATAATTTTGAGGTCTACCATTTACCACTTCAAATCTTGATTAGCTCCAAAGTATCCATTTTTAATTCTTTAGGTAGGAACAGCAGTATTTTGCAGAAAAAATCTTTTGTGTATAAATTCTATTAGGTGTTTTGCAAAGTGGGAATTACAGTTTTGATTTTTGTGATGTCTAGCATGTTATTTGACTTGTATATAGAAATTTCTTCCTGTTTGGCCATCATGCTTGTAATAGATGTTGCCATGGTCACTTTCAGCTTACTAATGCCCGATTTGAGAAGTATTTCCTGTTTGTCTTTAGTTTGGAGGTGCAAGGGGTGCATTAAAGCCTGCTTTGAGTGAGGTGGTTAGGTGATTGGAGATCTAATAGGAGATGTCTCCCAGGAATGGGATTGACACCCCTTGAATTTTTTCGATTTTGTGAACTAAGAGGAGGAAATTCTACTTGTGGCCATTGCTTTTTTTACATCAAAGTCTTTTGTCAACTAGGTTTGGCTTGTACCATTGTTGGTGGCTACATCAATAATTGCCATAAGTTCTGTACTGAAATTTTTGGGGGAAGGTGTTTAGGAGGGGTTGAATCATTGAGTTGAGGGTTGCATGTTTGTTAGAAAAGTGGTAGGCAGAATCATTGGGAACTATGTGGGCTTTCTGTAAATTGAGAACTTGCATCTCTCTTCCTGTACAGTAAATGGCAAATTGATAAGAGCTAATTGTGTCATTATCAATGTTCCGCATGTTGCATCTTTTGAATTAAGTCTGTGAAAAAGTACAAAATCTTTTAATATGAATATTAAATACTTCCAAAAAGTGAAACTTGTAACCATAGAGGTAAATTATCTATGTCTAAATATAAATGCTCAGTTCACTAATTTATAACTAAGAACAACCCTTAATATTAGTCTGTGATTTTTATCCTCTAAATCGATGGAATAAATCAAATGTGGGCTAATGATTTTTTTCTGAAAATACAAAACAGAGAGAAAAATTAATAAATTGATAATGGGACGTAATTGATGAGAAGTAATGTTTTGTAAGATAAATGACCAAGAAAAAGATATAGCATCAAAATAACTCCCTGCTTATTGTTTCCTTGCACTGATTTTCATTTATTAAATAAAGAAAGAAACCTTACATGATTAGGCAGCCAAACACTGTTTCTTGAGACATTGTATAATTGTTTATATTAATATGTAACCAATGACACAACAAAGAAATAAGGATTATGAGTGGACAATATAAATGTATGTGCTTGCACTGATTAGCCTTTACTTCAGTATGAACATCGATGGACCTCAGGTGATCGTATTTGAATAAAGAAAGACTCGCAGATAATATAATTTCCGCCCTTTTCAATAACTTTTAAGTCAAATATGCATAGAGTAATGCACTCAACCTTCTCAAACCCTGGAAATACTCCCTTAAAGAATTAGACACACTAAACACCCTGTAAAAATGCAGTCTAGCTATTTATTCAAGATTGACCCTAAGCTTGTTATCAGGATTTAGTTAGTTGAAATGACATGAGCATTTCTTTTGAGATTTTTTTAAGAGATTTTGAGTTGTGGGAACTAGTTTCCCCAATCTCATGCCAGATAGTTTGATATTTTGAGTACTTAATTGATCAGGAATCACCAGTCATGGAAGTTGAGAAAATATATTCAATGGTTGGGAAAGTAGCTTAAATCTTTTAAATTCTGATGCCGCAATTACTAGCAGTGTGAGGACAGAGTGATAGACTTGCTGTTTGCATGTGTCCAACACAGACGACTTCTTTGATTGATCGACTCTTGGTCATAATATGTGATTGGAATGATTGTATCACACTCCACCATGACTATTTTAGATAAATTTTCTAATTTAATGGGCTGAAAATGACAGAGCTTATGGTATTTTCTTTGATTTTATTTCACTTATGAAATAAACTTTCTCTCCTACTTCACATTTTTCGGTGTATTTCATGAGATTGCTCTTGATAATTTAATTTTGTAGTACTTCAAATGAGTTGCCCTTAAATAATGAATGGCCAATTTAAACTTTCTTTTATACTTCCCCTCCCATTTGATAAGCATCCTAGAGACAGGAATCCACTCCTCCCCACATCTAACATACATTTCAGCAATTTAATTGTCAAACTTCAAACATCAGTTCGTGACATCATGTAATATGTCATGAACTGATCCTGAAAAAGAAATGTAAGGATTTTTCATTTGCAGTTTTTCAATGCAATTACCTGCAGCTCACTCAATTCAATGTTTAATGGTAGAGAGTCTGGCTTTAGAATTTAAACTAACTGCTAGATCATTAACATATTATTTTTCCCACCCAGGGAGTTCAATTAAAGTTGCTCTCATTTGAATTACAAGCTGACATTGGAAACGTAATTGGAAGATATATCAAACGTAGATTCACGGTTAAGAGATGTATGTATGGAATGCCACATGATGATACAGTAGTGGGACTTGCTGGTGGTGAGAGCTCAACCCTATATTTCCATGTGGGTACCCATATTCCATATCTTGATCGACTATAGATTACCCAAATATTAAATCATAACATTACGAAATCATTTCCTTGATTCAAACATATTCGGATGCATTTTACTTCTATTTGGGAACAATTTTCTGGATTGCACGTTGACAATGGAGAAAATGTCTATCATACAGCAAGTACCTCCTGAAACAAGTACCAATTCATTATGTTTTTTCCTCAGCATTATGGGGAAATTTTATTTTCCAAATCTAGCACTGACTCATTTATATATTTTTTTAATTTTACAAAAAGATTAATGGTCAAATTAATATTTATATGATCTAAGATGACATTTTCTGCAATTAGTGCATAATAATGGATGTTGAAGTCACTACTAATGCAAATTAAAATGTAAATAAAATTTAATAATGGGATTTGTATTATTTTTAATAATTTTTGTTGTTTATATGTATATTTGCATGTATATATGTTTTCATTTTATATATTTTATTGTTCTGAACATGTGTATTGATCATGTATACCAGGGGTTAAAATGCTATCACCTTAAATTCTCCAATGGTGTCCACACAAACTTTTAAGTTTGCGAAGAACAGCTTTTCATTTACCCTTCACCAAATTGTCATAGTGGTGAATTACCCTAACGTGTATGGATAGTTGCAGTGAATTAAAGCGACTTAATCATTCCGTGTATTGCTTTTTGATGTTGAATCTACAGAAATGGTTGAAGATCTATTTTTATTTGAGACATTGTGTCATCCAGACAAACACAACTCTTTGTAACATCTAATTACTTGACTTCATCTTCATTTAATCCCCAATTTTTCAGTAGTTTCAAATTCTGTTTAATTTCATTCCTTAATTTAGGGTTTGACTTATTTCATTCCAACACCATTCTTAATATCTTGAGATAAGAAATATTGTTTCAGACAAGTTCAAATGCATATATTTCATTCAAATTGCTCAATCATCACACAGGTATTAATGCAGTCAGGCCTAAGGAGTACAACTGGATGCCAATGATAAATATTTCTGATTTTCGTTCTGGCTCGTGTCAAATTTTAAATTCTTGTTCAGATTCAAAATATCTCATTTTGTTCCTTTACAACCAGTATGTTGATAAATATTATTTCATTATTGCTTTAAATGTCAGAATACAATCATTTTGACCCAGTGCTGATTTAGTAACAGATGTTGCTTAGACATTTACACATTACATGTTGCACAGGCATTTAGATATTTGAGGAATTGTGAGGAAATTGAACTGTCAAATCCATTAAACTTTCCTTATATTTTCTATGACACATGGGACCTGAAGTTTAATTTGCAATTACTAATATCATTTCATAGATCCTCAAATTTTTTATTAGTGTCCCTTCTAAAGTGGGTAATATTTCGTAGGCTAAAGATAAATTTAGAAAGCTTGGACAGTCTAATTTAAAAAAGGAAGTCTCATATGTGATTGATGAGTCTGAATTAGTGAAATTATATGATATGGAAGGTTAGGTTGTTAATTTCATTTCAAACAAGACATACTATATACAAAAAATATTTTAATGTAATATTCACAATGTAAATTCTTAATATTATATTTACATGTTTGTGTCAAGATGGCTTACATCAATCCCTTTTGCTGTTGAAGATATTTTCATTCTAGTGCCCAATTTATATTTTTTACTCAGTGGTTCTAAACCTGGAAGTAATTGATCCTGGGCACTGATGAGGAATTTGAATGATTAAGTCATGTTTTGACAGATTTTATATAGTCTAGGAAATAAATTTTTCTGCCTTAGAAGAATTTTTAATTAGCTTGAAATATTTAATCAAATTACAATTTAAATTTAGGGTGATCATAAGGCTGGTATCCTGACTGCATCTAGCATAGGATATAACTTCTAGTTTATGAAGGAGCACATTTATGTCTAAGTTTTTCCAATAATTAATTTTAAAGGTAGTCAGATAGGATGTTCTCACATTGGAAGACTGACTTCCTCATTCTTTTGCTGTAGTCGATCGATTGTGTATCATTAACATAGGTGTGTTTCTTGAGAAACCGGGACCCTCTTTTTTTCCTTTGCTGTAAATCGCACACGACCATAATGCCATAATCATTTTATAATTTTCTTTCAAGACATGCCTCTCTCTTTGGTTGGAAAACTTGGTATTTCCATCATCTGCTACCTACATTCATGTACATGCTAAGTTGTAGGTTGCTCCATATTTTAATATTCATCCATTTTAAATTGTTTCTCATAGTGCACACCTTGTATACTTTCATGCAATTACTACCAGGCCAATCATTCCCTTAAGTTGTTGCTTCTGCTGTTCCAGAGAATTAATTTAATATCCATTGTTTAACTGGGATCTTGTTCTCATGAATTTTTCTAAAACATCATGCTTTAGAGGATATTCAACTGTTCATAGAACATCCTGGCAATGTGATGCCAATGGCAAAGAATTTAAGGGTGATGGTATTTTTCTCTAAAGCTTTACTTTTGCTCATTTATGATGAAATTTTTTTTGTTTTGCGTGGTGGTCTTATTGCATAATATTTTCCGCAATTTCTTTTTTCTTTATTTCATTGCCAGTCTTTGTTGCTGGAGTAGATATCAACCCTGATCCAAATCAATATCAGTTGAAGGATTTTCACTTGGGTGCCTCCAGAAGAATGGCTTCATCAGTGGATTTCAGTTAATTGTACTGTTGTCGGACTGGTGCCATGTGGGATAAAACCCAAAGGATAGCAGCATCGCCCATGGAGGAGGACCAGAAGATACACCTCAATTGAATTGTGTTGAACCCATGTTCCCTCTTAAGGTGGCTGCCAACAATAATCAACTGAACATAGAAATAACTCGCATAATTGCTGGAAACAAATCATACTCCTGGAGCAGTTGACTTCTACAGGTGAACATTGGGGAGGAGTGCTATCCAATGTCTTTAAACAAGTTATCTGTGATATCTTGTTTAGAATCACCCTCCAGGATGTCCACCTGTGGAAGTCAACTGCTCCAGGAGTATGACTTGTTTCCAGCAATTATGTGAATTTTTTTTCTATGTTTAATTTATTGTTGACAACTTTGAGGGAAAAAATTTGTATTTTTTTCAGGTGAAATAAAATTTTTTCAAAACCCTACCCAAATTTTAATTACCAAAGTCTCAAAGCTGGACAGAAGCTGCTTTTAATCAAATAGGACTTAAGGGTATTTTTATGGTGATTTTTGGGCAAAAAATGCTTATAAATGAGCAAAAATTGATAACAAGCAAAATATTGATGAAAATTGCAATGATTTTTTTTGATATTACAATGATAATTGTATATATATAAGTACATATTTAAAGCAAAAAAGCTGACATATCACTGGAGAAGCATCAATTATTTGAAATTAACTGCAAAATTCATGCATAAAAACTGTGCTAAGTCCAGAGTAAAAATTTCCATGGCCAGGTTTGTTAAAAAAAATTTGTTACTAAGCATAAGAAAAAATTTATTAAGGGCTCAATACAAAGTTTTACACAAACAGGAAAGAGTACTGCATATTGAAGTGGAAAATGCATACCACCACACTTGGGCTCTTTATTGGTGTGGTGGTATGCTGTACAGTACAATTTACAAAAAGTTTATAATGTTCAACAAGTATGCCATGTTCACCTTGTTCAAGCCATGTTCAAGGTATCCAGCTTGTGCACAATGGTCAACTCTCACATGAAGGACAAGTCCTGCAATGAGAAAAATTCATTCATTTTAGTGTCATAATTGTATCACTTATGTTTGACTTGGCAAGCATTACTTTAAATTACTTTCATCCACCTGAGCTTTCTACACCGTTAGTGTTAACTAAACTTTAGGAAATTTAACTAAAATTAATTTCGAAATATTTTTATTACTGGGATGAGCAATGTCTGATGAAACTATATTGGGCTTTATAGTTCCATATACATTTTCCATTGTACTGGTATGGTAATTGACCATCTGCCAAAGATACCTGACCATTGAGATTTATCTATGAAATATTATTTGATCTTTAAGGAGTTCAAATCCTTTTACAATTATTGTCAAAGGCACCCACAAAACCAACTAAGTTGAAGATTAAGATAAGAATTTGAACTTTAAGTGATCTCAGACTAACTTTGAAAGAGGTATGTCTAATAACAAACGACTAGTTGAATCTAAGTTTAAATGCCATTAATTTTATTTAAGTAGCACTGAACAATGCAATTCACAAAGATGACTGGTGTCACGAACTATTAATAGCTGGACTAAAATACTTCAATCAAAACATGCCCAAGATAAATTTATTAAAATTGAATGCATTTCTACAGCGAAGAACCAAATGATACCGAGAAGGTAAGTAATGTAACAAAATCTTTACCCTGGTAATATGCATTCAGCTATTCTCCTGACAAACCAACCATTATGTTGAAGCAACCTTACACAAGCTGTTTCCGTACTGTTCTCAAAGAGATCAAATCTAACGGTACCTAGCATTAAGGGATACCTTCAGTTAAGATTGGTACAAAGATTTTAGCACCAAATATCAATTAATTTTACAGGGTTGATAAGTTTTTCTTGTGCTCACTGATAAAGTTAAATAATCAAGTGTTTCTTTGAATTATTGATGCAGACCCTTGTACCTATCCACCACAGTATCTAGGGATTCAGTTAATATCAATCATTCACTGGAGGAAATCTAGTTGCTAAAAAATTCTATCTTGGGTTTTGAGTCAATAAATTAATATTGGTCTCTACATATTCCATTAATGGTTCTGCAGTGTGACTACCAATGATGAATTAACATGCACAAAGTCTAAACTTTTTACAATGGATCAGAATGTTCTTAAAATAGATTGAATTTGGAAAAATTGACTGATACATGTGTGATGGGGCAGGAGATGTATATTACAAATAGATAGAAATCCAAGAATTCAAATATTGACAACATTTATTATATATAACATGATTAAATGCCTTACATATCAAATACATCATGAATTGCTCAAGGAATGACATTTGGCAAATCTTAAAAAAAACTGAATTTTCATTAAAACAATAACATTAATGAAAAATCAGCCAAATTACAGTATGTTTAGTGATTGTAGAAATTTGTGGATAGCAAAATTTAAAAACAAAAAATAACACAAGTTACCACGGCAGTATCAAACAGACATCAAAAATGTAAATTAGTATCGAATTCATAACGATTAACGTGTCTTCACGTTAAAAATTTCAAGTTAATTTAATTCCATTCCCGATCAGCCACCCTAAAACTACGAGCCTTGCAACCAAAATACCAACATTGCAAACTGAATTATTTTTACGGCTCACAAAGTAATCTACTCCAGCACCCGGAGAATATTAGCATTTTCAAGATTTAATTTTTTAGCTCTAGTACCTCAACTATCAGTAGAGAACAACAAGTTAAGATTAATATTTAGGCCTAAATCTCATAGCAAAAGTTTAATTCCACAAAGAGTTCTGTTTCCGCTTGTTCCAAACTTAGTCTATGTATTTTTTTAAGTTAACGAATCAACTTAGAGAAAATTCAGTAAGTAAAATAGTTTGATAATTATTGCAATCAATTGAATAAGGAAAATACCTCATAAAAGTATTAATGCTCGACACTTTACTGCATTACCCATTTAAATATGAAATAAATTCAAACTGATAAACCATTTGGCAAAGTTTGGAATACAGCCAACTATTTCATTTTATGCAATTTTGAATATGTATTGATAGGCGATAGACTTTCGACTAGAGAAAATTCAATTGCTTAATTGAATGCAATGAAAGTGATCGCAAAAATGATAATGCTATACACTACGTTTCCTTCTTAAATATGAAATCTGTTCAAATTGTTAATTACTTGGTAAAGCTACAATACAATCAATTTTACATCAACGTCAAATAAGTATGTACGTGATCGGTAAGTAATGTACAAATGTTAAGAAGAGAATTAGTTGACATATTTCGGTAGGGTTCTCAGAGATTAGCGAATGAAAGTAGCAGAATAATTGAAGTTGATTAGTGGAAAAGAAAACCAAATCCTACCTAGGAAATACTTCTACAAGGCAGGATGACATTTGGACGAGGTACTTGCGTGAAGATAGAAATATTTCATAGAATAAAATGGAAACAATTAGAAAGTAAATATTAACAACCAAAAAATCAAGATCAAGAAGTTTTGGAATTTGTTGTCTCAGGCATAACTTTATGGAGATTGAATAACATGTTGAAATGAAACAATTCACTTTATAAAAAAAACATGACCCAGGTTTCGACGAACCTCGTCATCAGGTGGTGCTCCCCTGAGTAACTTGCCTCCTTGGCGGCTTTACGTATTTCTGAGTATGCCTAATATCGGGTTTTTTTGTCTTTCATAGGGATAGCGGTTAATGTCAAAATTCAATGTAAATAAGGAACTTAATATAATTAAAACGTTAACAGTAAACAATAGCTATTCAGAAGATCAAATTAATAAACTTTACCAGAAGAAACTTACAAAAATCGCCTTAAGCCACATTTACAACCCCGAACGTTTAAAAGATCCACTGTCAAATGGTGAAGAATACTCTTATCTAGGGACTATTTCTTAAAAAGTAATTAAAAGTATACCTAAAGAAAAAATTAGATGTGCCTTTTACGGTGGTTCATGCCTTGAGAACCTGATCTCTCAAACTATAGACAAAGTCCCCAGAAACGAGAGGAAATGACTGTACAAGTTAAAGTGCTTGGAATGTAATACAAAGTATATTGGGCAAACAGGACGGAAATTTGGAGAATGAATTAAAGAACACCAAACGTGTAAAAAAAAATGAACATAACATCCCTCTTTGCAAAGAACCTCATCAGAAGTGACTTTATGATGACTATTATTCATTTTGAAAATAAAGGTTTTAAGGCTCGATGCTTTGGAGTAGTTGGAAATTTTAAAATGCATGAGTCACAAAGATGAACTTGCCAACGAAATTTTGTATCCCTCTCACTCTCCACTCCTAGACCTATGACTCTTCCGAGTCAACGATTGACACCGAAAGATGTAATACTCGTTTCTTCCCAGCTGCATTGTAACCTGTTTATCCCTCCCTTCATCAGAAGGTATACATACCAAGTTTGCTTCTAGGAGGACCACTTGATGACAATGTTCAACATCAAAACCAGGGTCGTCTTTTTTAAATCAAGTGTGTGGAATTACAAATTGAATTATTTCATTTCAATAGTTTGAATATTTTGATAAATAATGCAATTCAATAAAAATGGAAAGTGATCGCCTAATTAATAATACTATTCACTACTTCACTCATTTGTACATGAAATCAATTCAAAGTACTAAACCATTACTTGATGAAGTTCAGTTAAGAGCCATTTTTTAATAATGCCTATTAAACAAACTTGATCAATTGGCAACGAACAAATATTAAAAAGAGAAATAAGTTTTGGTACCTCGATAGATTCTTGGAAGAAGTAAGACGCGGTCAGATCAATGAATTAAAAGTTTCATAATAATTAACATGCATAATCGATTGTGAAAACAAACTGAGAAGAATACGACCAGTAGATCCACCAAGGTGAAAGTATGAGTGACGTAATTAGTAATAAGGTTTTACAAGTAATAAGGAAAACACTGATGTAATAAAGAAGACATGTCTAAAGGTAAGACAGTGATAGTTTAGCGCACGAGAAATGGTTAACAGGGCCTGGGCTCTTTTGGGGCCATGGGAACAATGCTATGTGCAATCTAATCAGAGTTCAGAAAATAAGAAATTTTCCCATTGAATAAGAACTTGTTCAATGATCAGCATAGACTAGAGAATTCAACAACGCAACTGTTTCAATGCCTATATTGAGAATGAGACAGGGCAAATATTTCAGTCGAATCTATAGAAATTTAAACAAATATAAATAATGTGATATTGAATTTAGAGAGTATTATATTGAGAGCTCAATTTAAAAGTGCTAAGGGAGGAGCCAAGTGGTTACAACTACAAATTCAAGAGAAACCTTTTGCCAAAACTTATCAGGTTACTGAATTATTTATTTTCCACCTTCCTCACATGAGTGACTTCATTTTCCTGTTCTATGCGCTTAAGGAAATTGAAAATCGTATATTAAACAATAATAAACCAGTTGAAGAAAAGATTGGTTTGATAGATGAAGGTCGAGTTCAATCAATACGAAGCCCAACTGCCTGTGAGTTTCACTCATCAGGGCATGGGGGCAGGGGGGGGGGGCAGTTCCTTTCATTGCACCACCTACGGCTACACAAGAAGTTTTGGTAATCGCAGTTCGGGTGAAGCTAATGGGGCGCCCTGAGGAGTCCCCAGGAATCTAAACCAAGCCCTCTGGTCAGTATTTCAACTCCTGAAAATTTGGCAGCACCACACCAATTGAATACGAATTCTGTTTTTCACTTACTTGCACATAAAGTGACACTTTTTTGTAATTGTACAACCAGCAATGAGGTAAAATAGACCTAACTTTTCTAAGAATTTCTGATGGTGGGTTTTGAATAAGAAAAATTGTTCAGGAAATCTAATGGGAGAGTAAGATTTAGTGTGAATACAGTCATCTTAAGGGGAATAGGAATGAAATTAAATAGAGAAAATGCTAGAGTGGAAACTACCTTACAGAAGAGAGGAGTCAGCAACATCGAGGTCTTCGGGAGACCACCTCGTCAGCTGTTGACCAGTGCATAGCAGTTTGCACGATTCGCTGATCAGAAGTGCCCTCTCCCGTTCGAAAGAATGCGACGTCCTCAGGTTACTGGGTGAAAATATTCGAAGAATCCTCGAAAGACGAGAAATCGACGAGATAAAGTTCCACAGCACTGAGGGCTCCCACTTTCTCCCGAGCAGGCGTTTACGATGTCACCAGTTCCCCGTTGCCGCAGACATTTCGTTTCTCCATTGGAGAATCTGCTCCACTTCATTTGGGGTACAGTTGGATAAAAAGAACATTTCCAATGTCAGTATATACGAAGAAATATGACTATACTAAATAATATAACTCAATTTTAAATACTAAGATTACAAAACTAAAAACGACTCTCGGCAAAAATATTCTCCAGCGAATTAAAATTATTAAATTAATTTCTCAAAACCATTGAATCCACGTATCGCGTTACAGATGATAATGTGTGTAATATAGATTGGGCGTCTTAAGTAAAACCCTTTTCACAGATTACGACGTTAAAACAAAGTACAAGATTGCGAATGAATACTAACGTATTCATTATTTTACCAATTGCATATTTTAACTAGGTAGGTAAAAATTACAATTAATGCAGCTAATTGAGTCATCAAAGTTGACAAATTTCACAGAAAGTTAAAATTAAAAATCAGAAATTGAGTTACCTTCCTGGAGTAGACAAACAGCATCAGGGAAATCATTTCGCCGATCAGCTGATCACAGGATTCTTCTTCAAATTCCCATTACGAAGTGCACTACTCGATTGATTTGATTAAATGGCGATGAGATACATTTTCCTGCGGTGGAAGTGGTCCTCCAAGTAATACCATCGGCAGGTTGGAGTTGAAGCGTCTGCAAGGCGTGAAGAAAGTAATTTGACAAAAAAGTTCAAAAGGTGATATGAAATTGACATTAAAATCAGGAAGATTCAATCTTAAAACTAGTACCTAGACACTTAATACTCAGTCAGAGACGCCATCAATGCTCAGAGAAAGGGAAATCACCCTAGGCGAGTCTTCCATTTAACTCCACTTTTCTCTCCATTTCCCACCAGTCTCTCCAGTTCACGCACACCTTCGGGTGACCTAAAAGAAGAAAGTTTCACCAAAAATAATAAATTACATTACATTCTTAAGCAGGAGATTCAAGTCATATTTAACACTTTTTCGTGTTGAACAATCACGCATTGAAGCGAGTGAAATTTGAATAAAAAATCATTCCCGAATAAAAAGTTACTAGATTCGCTTATTCTTACACATTTTCACTTATCCAGAGTACTCGAGAAATACGTCAAATTTCTCCTTACCCAAAATTTAGAGCGTTGCGATGATATACCTCAATTCGTTACGGGAGTATGTAAAAAATGTAATCAGGTTACGAAATAAATCGGAATACGAGAAATATAAATGGGTTGAGGGTAGTATTCGACGATCGCGGGAAACGCACTTTAAGAATATTGTACGGATATTGAAGATTTTCGGAAAAATGGCCGAGAATTAAGAATGCATGGCAACTTACTTATTCGATACAAGTGTGATATTCTGTCGCTCTCGCTACGTCGGCTTCAGACAATTCAAAAGAGCGCGGGCGTGAAGAGTTGCACTACGTTTTCATGCATGTTTTTGTGTCGCCGTCACAACATATTTCCTTGCCTACGGCAGCACCGGACACCGGCAAGACTGATGCCCCGTGTGATGCGTGCTTTGACGGACGCTGAATAAAAGGCAAACTACGAGCGTCGGATTTCACTCGATCTGCAACTACGGCACCACAAGAGTTTTAAGATGGGCAAGTTCTGCCGCCCTGCAACATGCGGCGGCAATCTTCGTTTAGATTACCTGGGCTATCAGCGTCGTCGCTAAGGCAAGATGCATGAAACCGTAGCTTTCTGGGCCGACCATCCTAGTCAGTATGCATTTGCCACCAACACTTAAGTGTACAATATTGCATATACTCAAGGATGCCACAAGGGGTTGAGCGTAAACCTGGATTACCGTCGTTATCGCTTCAGAGGAAGTTCGCGGGGCGGAACTTAACGGCAGAGAGGGGAAGGAAAAATGTAGGAAGGGAGATGGAAGCGTTCCATAGGGTCCCTCACGAGAAATGGATGCATAAACTAAGGAATTACGGAATGGACGAGAATGTGACCAACTGTATCAAAAACCTGTTATGTAACTGTAAAAAAGGTAATCGTCAATGGGTTGAGTTCTTGAGAGGCAAACGTGGCCGAGTACCAAAAGGAAGTGTTATAGGGCCCATAAATTTCTTGATATACATTAACGATGAAATCTCCCACGTTTACGGCAATCTCACATTGTTTGCATAAAACAGTAATTTAGAGGGAATACATAGCCAAAAATGAAATTGAATCCCAGGACCCGAATAAATGTACTTAAGGACCAATAATCACGTATACAGACGTAAGTGTAAGTCAACGAGTGTTTTTGTATACGAGCTAATATGCACTTCAATGCATGTAAGAACTAATATACCTGTATAACTTGTGTATAATATATGGCTGATGTCCTAATACACACCCTTGCAGCAGCTTTGTGAGTAATTGGGCAGAATAGTTGTTTTTGGGAGTGGGGGAAGGGTGAAGAGCAACCCAGCATCAGAATTACCCCACTTAACAACAGACAAGGGGCCCACAGTTTAACTGTAATGGCATATTCACTGAAGCAGTCTTCACAAAACAAATGATCAGGATACCACTGAAATATTCTGCCAATTCTATGATTCAAACCTGAGCCCTAAGCATGGGAAGTCAGAACATTAGCCACAGCACTATGCTGATCCACCTATGAGCTCTGGTGTTTTTGACTCCCAAGAGCATAAGGAAAAAAGTGATTACTTGTGGGCAGGCAAGGTTTAAAATTACAGTAATTTGCACCTTAAGTTAAATGACCAATTTTAAAATCAATTACAAAAAAGTGACAATTATTGTGTCCATTTGGAAAGAAAGATAAGTATGATCAAAGAGCTCTCTAGCAAAATAAAGTAATCCTTGTGTTTTTATACTGCCATCAATAGTATTTTATCAAATAATCTATCAAAAGTCATTTGGTTAACAACCTTTCTATAGATTGGCTCTTACATGCAGTCCTCGGGTCTAAAATGACAATTGTTATAGTACTAAACAAAGGAGAACTAAGGGCTTCATTTTTCTTTGCATCGATTTAATCAAGGCCAATCATTCCAATTCCAATGAAAAATATCCACTGACAAAATGGCAATAACCAGAGCGTACAGGTAAGGAGGAATGAATTTAAACATCCATTTAAATAAATTGATGTGAAAGGTACTTGAAAGTTAAAAAAAGTACAAGTTACTTTTACTTTAAATGTTTTACAACTTGAGCTGATGCAAAACATTCATGATTATTTTTATCTTTATATGACCAACAACGGGTATAAATATATTTTTAACATGATAATCTAAAGAATATATTGCTATAATTAATAATTGCCTCATTTCCCAGAAATACAAAATTAATAGAAGAAATTTTCACAACTGCTGTGTGTACTGAATGGTCTATGACTTTTTCGGGTGATAAATAAAGTACTTTGCTGAAATGCAAGGACCTGTACCGTTTGCAAAACTAGTACATAAGTATGCTGAGGCTTTAATAGTTTCACCTAAAATGAAAGTGTTAAAAATTTAATTAGTTGAGTAACCTTTAGTGATTTAATTTGTTTTTCTATTAACATTGTGTCAAAATGCATTTGATAAGAAGGAACTAGGCAAAAATTGGCATGCTTATAAGTAACCCATCTGGGAAAAGTTGATTCTTATTGAAATAATTTTTCAACACAAAAGATTAAAGAATGATAAGAGCAACTTGAACATGACACTAACATTATTCGAGTAATTTAAATTTTCATTAGCTTTCATCATAATTTATCTCCTAGAGAAATTGACCAAGTGCTTGACATAACATTTTCTGTGGGTAAAAATACTTTTGTTAACTTAAGGTGAGGAAATAAAGATAATGCTGATTTTACTTTAATTATTTTAATTTGGTTTAACTTAACTCTTAAAAATATATCATACAAACTAAGCAGGGGGTGTGGTAGTCCAATTGGTAGCATGTTAGTTTACTGCCCTGGGGGCCTGATTACCCTGTTGATTAGTGAATGTCCAATCAAATTCAGCTTATTACTAGGCAAGGTATATAAAAGCCAACCTACTAGTTAATGTTTTTTTTGGACAACCTAAATAAAAATTACATCCCAGTCAGCATAAGCTTAGTATGTATTATGGTTTCAACCAAATCCATGATACTTAAAATCAAATTTGAAAACAATTTGAAAATTAAACTAACAAAATGATTAAAGAAGAGTAACCACAGCGATTAGCACATTGATTTTTATAAATAGGAGAGTGCAACTCACCTCACAAAGGTCTAAGGCATGTGGGACAAAATTTCGACAATACCTCACACCCAGTTGCAAGGCGTTTGACAAATTAGGACATCATGCCAAAATTAAGGAATGGAGATAAGGAAGCTCATATCCTTGGGCTTACTGGTTTGCATGTTGAACACCCTAAAAATAATTGAATTACAGTGAAGCTGGGAATTTTCCAGAGAAACCAAGAATCAGGCCTGGCCCATCACAATTAAACTGATTTTTCTAATCCCTTGACTACCACACCTCCCAGAATAAATAATTGCTTACTAAATTACCATCATAAAATTATGTTAATTTAATGGTGAAATTCGTAAAATGACTTCAATGACTAATAAGACATCAACAATCCTGCATCATCGGAATGATTGCAAGTTGGCCTTCTTTGGTTAAATCTACAAAAACTCACTTGATTTGGCAGATACTACATATTTATGAAGTAGCCTCAAAATCTTTTGCCACCACCAGAAATTGGAGTCATATTTTACAAGTTAGTTTTCATTGTTAAATGATTTTTCAAAAAGATAAAATATTTCACAATAAAAGGTAAAATATACTTTCAACTAATGTTAATAAATGATAAAATTAAATTTTAAATAATACATTAGATCTTTGGCAAATAAAAGTTTAAAGTTGGTATTGGAAAGACAAACACTATAGCCACTTCGATTCTCAACCTTGCCAAAAAAGAATACCATACACCACATATTACAATAAATCCTTCAGTTTCACATTCATTCTACCTCCCTTCATTCCAACCAACAACCCCAGTACTCCTATCACCTGCCTTGACTAACGTTCTCCCCTTTAATACACTCAATATCAGGCTTGATTATGTGGAAATTTATTTTTGAATTAATGGAGAATGCGATGTATTTCCAGCAAGACTTTTCTTTGCTGCATCTAATTTCAACAGGCGCCATCTTAAGGTACCCAAGGATTATGAATTTGCATTGAAACAAGCTGTCACAAATGTAAAGTTGTGTGGAAAATACATAGCAAATTTTATTCTCGGCTCTATTATAGTGTCAACGTTGGCACCATTTCTACTTTCTACGGTATTTCGTC
Organism: Hetaerina titia; assembly: GCA_037158775.1. Lineage (NCBI taxonomy): Eukaryota > Metazoa > Arthropoda > Insecta > Odonata > Calopterygidae > Hetaerina > Hetaerina titia. The sequence goes on along the minus strand of CM073768.1, from coordinate 14,771,355 downwards.
ACAACATCTTGTTCCTTTAAAGCACCCAAAATTTCAGAGTGTAAGAGGACGTCTCGGTAGCTTAAATGGTTAAAGCACTCGGCCGGATATCGAGGGATCCGGGTTCGAATCCCGGTCAAGGCGAATGATTTTTACTCTCTGAAATTGTTGCATTATAATACATAGCGGATGACTCCGTTAATAGTTACTGTTGCGGCATCTCCCGCAGTTTCTTGAAAATATAAATAATTCATCACACTTAAAATACTTGGAAAGTGAGTGAAAATATTTGGCAAATTGTCTCATTAGAGCCAGAGCAACCTTAAGTTGATTAAGAAAATTTTCCCCATATTTTCTTCTCTCGGCAGAAGGCCATTTTTTCAGGTGATTTTCCTGCAATAGGCCTAAGGTCAAATGATGAGGGAAGCTCGACATGTTTCAGTCTAGGAGTGACCACATCTGAAGCGCATCTGCAGAGAGCAATTTAATAGTATTTTTTAAGACTGACGAACTCAAGCAATTAAGACTAATTTCACCGAGTTTCAACGTGCAGGGACGGTTGCTTTGTTTTCCTTATAAGGATTCCTGGGAAATACATCCCAGCCGTTCGCAAACCCGACACTCGATTTGAGCACATAGGCTCTGTGCTTGGATGGCGAGCGCGATACTAATTAGGGTGCCATCGTGGTGTACAAAGGAATGAACCACAACATTCAGTTTGAGCTTTTATCCATTTAACACGCGATCGAATCTGCAGTCCCTCCCCATTTCGAATCACATGCCAAGCGAGGGGTAGACTAGAAGTTTATCAGATTATAAATTGTGCAGCCTCTAAAATGACGAAGAATTGGACGTCGCCAATCGAAATTTCAATGTGTGTGCGCACAAGAATTTGAAGCTACCGCGGCCGTGAATGCAACCTCGGTAATGCCGAAGATTGATAATATTTGTAATTTTAGGGGAGGGAGAAAGAAGAGGTCATTAGCGCCATTAGGGGTGGATGAGAAATGAGGAAGGGTGCAGAGAAACCTGATGTCGGCAGTACTCCACTCTTAACGAAAGGCGCCAAGGGGTCCGCAGATTAACGTGCCAAACGATGGACGGTGCACTCACTCAAAAGCGCTCTCCACAAAGTAACATCGTAGGGCTCGAGACACCACTGAAAAATACCTGCTGCCTCAAGGATTCAAACTAGGACCCAGTACGTTACCCACCGCACCATCCGATCCCAGTGATGGCAATTACGGGGCCGATATTAATACACCCCCAGGACAATAACCAATGACAATTGAGCCAAGCTGAAAATCGGATTTACCGGGTACTTCAACCCTTTGCTCATTGCAAGTATATGCGAATGCCAGCAAGAGAAAGCACATTTCAATAAAACTTTTGTAGGCAGACTACATACGTACCAAAATGCAACCGTCAGCTTTGGAAAGTAGCCCTAAGATCTAGATAATCGAAACCTGACAATTAGGAACTTGGTACACTGAACACGTTTATGCAGAAGTCTAATCTACAAAGGTAGGTTTGCACGTGGGCTTGTATGAAATCGCCACTCACCAATGATTTAGAGCTGCCCGTGACTTCGACTGCTTAATCTTCTCCAGAGTAGCTCGACGATATGCCCTCACAGGTTCCACCAACTCCGGCATAGCGACGAGTCCATCCGCTTCGATCGGCTGGCTCATCCCGACTGCCGGCGAGTAAGGGGTGGACTTTGAGGGGAAGGTTGGGGAGGTAAAGGGGGTTTGTTGAGTGGGACTCTTCACACAGGAGAGAGTGAAATCAAATAGGGACGATGGAAAAGGAGGCGGAGGGAATTGCTAGCCCATTTCAATTCCGAATCGCGCATTTCTCGTATCTTCTCAGGGCTTGGCACTGGAGCGAACTGGAGCCCTACACTTAACCGCTCCCTTCCTCACCGAAAGCTTGAGTGCCGAGTGTACGTACACCTGCCTCCAAGACCACCAGCCAACATTGCAATTGCGTGCCCCTTCAGAAATTCGCGCGCGTCATTAAACGAGCCACCGTGTGACCATTCAGTGAATCCAGACTTGGATCTCATTATTAGTCCATGACTATACAAATACATACCATGTCACACATTTAAATAAATGATCCCAATGATGGTGCTAACGCCTTGCGACCCGGAAAATAATTTGCAAGTTCCAATTAAATTGGCGATAAATTGCTGTAAGGAAAATTTCGTCAGGAACTCGGTAAAATATATATGTTGGCAACTACTATTCCTCAGTAGGTAGTATGAACCTGAACATTTCCTTAGTTTTGAGTTTATTACGTAAGGGCATGGCAACTTATACATAACGGGGACTGTGGGTTGGATGGAGGATAGAGGAGAGGGGGAGGGAGGGTTGAGGCGCAGGTGCAGCATTGCCAATCCCGCCCCAGAAGTGCGATGAGTCAACTGCGTCCCATCCGACGGACTGTGCACTGCACTAGGATATCCTTAGGTAGCATTCTTTCGCAACGACTCTATTATCTCTTTGGTTGGTCTCAATCCCCCTACCCTCATGCGGGTAGGGGGATTGAGAATTCTTCCGCAGTATACCTGTCTGTCGTAAGAGGCGACTAACAAGGCGGGGAGACATACTCGAAAACTAACCTCTTGTAAGAAAGGGATACTTCCAAACAGTCTAATTGATTTACTGTCTGCGTACGGCCATACCATCCGGCCTGCGATCCACGTGGGTGTTTGCCGCGCCTGGAGACCCGCAAGTGAGAGAAGAGGATCCCGGAGGGTGAGTGCTCTGGTTCCCAACCCGGTTTTGGAAATCCGGTATGGACCAGGTCGTAATATTCCTCTTCGGCCCTGGATGTCGTGAAAACGGGTGTCCGGGGCTTATCCACTCCAAGTCAATTGGCATTCGTCACGTTAATATATTTTGAAAGAAGATTAAAAGTGGGACCTCTTTTTTCCCAAATTCTTTCACTTGGTCCTCCAAAGTCATCGCTTCAAAAACCGACCATAACCCTTCTGAACATTCCAATGAATGATTCGAAGAACGGAACGAAAACAATCGTGCTTTTTCCATTACAATGCAATCAGAATCAGAATTCACAGTGTATTATACAAGTGAGAGCATAAAGAACATTATTCCCTCACATGCCCTTTGTCCACCGACTAGAATATATGGAAACAATTAATACACTTCATTATGGCTTGTTAATTAAAATTCAGTTCAACCTCAATTCATCGTGATACTTCTTGTCCTATCAAAAGCGGGAGAGTTGAGATCAGAATATTGCTGGTCATTATCGGTGAACCTTTGTTCTTTAAACTAGGAGAGGAGTAAGTGACATAACACAGTGCATCTGCGATCAATATGTAGGTTTCCCCTAAGGGCTTTGAGAGAACCACATATTTATGATTGCCATTTCCATCGGATTTCTCCAGGAATTTGGCCATTGAACCCGATGAGAGGTTCAATTAGGCCTCAATTGTAGGCTTATTTTCATGTTTAGTTTTGCCGGGATATTTAATCCAAATATCTAAGTATATTTAAACATAAAATCTTTACTTCCTTGATGACACTGTACTGTTTTCTTAACTAGAGATGATTGAAAATATGTTCATGGAAAAAAATACATCTTAAATTCATCTGTTCTACACTTGATGTCTCTAATTTTATTGACATGATCTCTCCTACCGTAGTACAATTGGGGTAATAATATATTCCCACATCACCGCTAATGAGACCTTCTAATTTATGCAAGAGCTTCAATCTGTAATTTATTCTTCGCTCCGTGAGTGATTCCCAGCCTAGCTGCTCTAATATTTTTATAGTACGCTACTCAGTGTATCAGAACAACATTTTACAAGTCTGGCGCCTCTACGCTGCACGCGATCCAATTTGGAAATCAATCTAACTTCGTGAGCATCCCATATACTTGCAGCATATTCTAAATGTGACCAAATCAGCGAAAGATAACGTTTCCCTTTTCCCCACATTTACCTACTACTCTTCTAATAAATCCTAATTTTTGTTAGCTTGGCCACATATTCCCCGTATGTGTTTCACGCAGGAGAGGTCGGGAGTGAGGATAACGCCTAGATATTTAATCGAGTCTATGCATTCCATTTCTGTGATTTATGACTACGCACTTGCGAGGCGAGATTTAAGGATAGCGAGGATTACTGGAGTCATAGTTATAGAGTAATTTACAGCGGAGGAGACGACAGCCGACAAGGGGTTTCCATTATATTGAATAAAAAGGTAGGAATTTTACTCGGGTAATTAAAAGCAGAACCGACGAACTCGGTCATTGTTAAGGTATACATTTTACCAAGCAACCACAGTGGATCCCGTCCAGACACAAAAGATGTCGTCCACATAACGGAACCAAGAAAACACATTTTTTTGGAGGGGATGGTTTACATGGGTAACATGCAAGGGTTAGAGTGAAACATTGATCGACAACATGTACAACATAAAACAAACACAGATAACCCTGAAATCCATATATCACACATCCTAACCGGACAAGCACCAATGGCGAAGAATTCCTTTCCTTGGCCATGTCTCACTCAGAATACAACAAATACTCTCAAAAAAACAATATCAAAGCCGCTTTTTACAATTCACATAATTTGAAAAACTTAATAGGTTCACCAAAAGATAAAATTGACGTAATGAAACAAAGCGGAGTTTATAAGCCCAATTGTACAGACTGCAACGCCATCTACATCGGACAGACAGGGAGGACTTTCGACATTAGGATTAAGGAACACCCTTAATGCTTCAGAAAGAAAGACAACAGATCACAATTCGCCAAACACCTCTTAAACCACAACCATTCCAATAACTTCACAGCAGACATTTTACACACGGAAATGAAAGGTCGCAGGCTGAACGCTCTGGAGGAGTTGGAAATTTGGGAATCCCTTCAGTCCGGTAATCATAAGGTGGTCAATGATATCCTTTCCCTCTCGCGTTCCCCTCTCCTTAAATTCTTGAATACCTTCCCACACCATCCCCTCCCCCACCAAGGCAGTGACAATCACCATCCCTCCGTTAATGAGGGTCAACTGTTGCAAGCAAACACCCCCCCTTTGTACCGTCTGCGTCCAATAGATCACCCTCACCTTCCCTTCACCCACCAATGATCGCTACAGTCCCACTCCTCTCCCTAACTTCCCCTACCTGGCGCCTGACTATATAAGTTGGAACATTTTGTTGAATTGTACCTGATGATGATGCGCAGCATCGAAACCATGGTCGTATTGTATTAAAAGTGTGTGGACCCAGGTTTCGTTATAGCATAATATCATCGTTGTGTCCATCCAAAAACCTACCTTAACCGGTAGATTACCTAATAAAGATAATTAGGAGAGAGTGGGGGAATAAAGGCTGGGTCGGGGGAGAGAAGGAAAACGTTAAGGAGTGAAGTTTTCGTCTTATTACGGAATCAAAAACTAAAATGAACTCGTGAAGATACTCTCATGAAAAGAGTTATCCCTCCATGTGCATAATGGCATAATTTGATGTCACTAATTTATTTCCCAGTATCCCCATATCAAAAGCTTTAAATATACCCTAAATTACCTAGTTAAAGCTGAAATTCCTGCACCAGTTATAAGTGAAATGTTCCTTCTTAAAAGTTTGTTTGGAACAAAACAGTTTTGTTTTCAATGATACTCAAAGAGCGTAGCCATCAATCTTTTTCTTTAAGTTGGCTCTAATCAGAGCGATTGATTCGAAGAAACTGCGGGAATGTCCGCGTCAGTAACTTTCCTCGAAGTCAACCGCTAATACAATTACAATGAAAACATTTCCTGATCGAGAGATTTAAGCAGTTAACCTACTTAATGCGCCTGGCCGCGAATACCTGCGATATTCTATATAGGGTAATTCGTGATACTATCTTGTTCCTTTGAATCCCTTAAAATTTCTGAGTGTAAAAGGACACTTCAATAGAGTCACTGGCAAAAGCACTTGGGTGGACATGGATTCGGGTTCACATCGCGGTCAAGGTGAAATATTTTTTATGCTTTGAAATTCTTGCAGTCTAAGCGCGATCGACTTTATCTTTAGGAAGACAAATGCATCCGCCGTATCGGACTTTTTTTTCAAAACAGAATTTATTTTGGAATTAAAAGAAGAAATTAGAGGCGTAGATCAGGATAGTTTCGTCCAGAGGTACTTGATGGCGAAATAGAAAAGGTATCAAGACCGTGAGGATGGAAAACATTCCCATGGAACTACGGAAAGTTTTAGCAAAAGTTGCGGGAAAATTTTGAAGTACATATTCGCAGCATTTATGAGGGAATATAGGAATATAGAAAAAGGAGGGAAATAGGAATTTCAACAGATTCACGGTGGTTTCTGTCAAAAAAAAGGTAAATGCAGCTACGTGTGAAGACTACGCAACGGTAAGAGTGATTTCGCAGGGAGCTAAGGCGGCTCTCGAGATCATTTACAAGAGAATGGAGAACCGGGAAAATGAGTATTTAAGGGGTGATGAATTTGGCTTGGGAGGAAAGAGGCAATCGTGATGCCATAGCAGTAATGAGATCACTAATAGAGGGGAATATGGAAAACAATCAGGATGTATTTGTCTGTTTCGTAAATTTCCAGACAGCATTTGTTAGGGCGAATTGGGTGGAATTAATAAATGCATTGCAGAAAATAGAAGTGGATTGGAGGGATAGGAGACTTATCTAAAGCCTTTACATATCTCAGACAGCTCAGGTACGAGCGGTGGATGGAGAGTCGGGATGGGCAGCATTAGGAATACTATAGATGTAAGAAAATGGTTTATCACTATCACTTGCGCTTTACCGTGTACATACGGAGGGACTGATTAAAGAGACATGGAAAGAACTAGAGAAGGAAATGAATGCTGAAAGGATGTTAAGAAATGGCTCGTCAAAACATTGATATGGAGCATGGTTATGCATTGCATGGAAACATGGTCATTAAAGAAGGATGATAGGCATAGATTGGAGGCTTTTGAAATGTGCTTGTGGAAAAGGTGAAGTAGGCTGATGAAAAACAAACGAGGAGATGCTAAGCATTGTGGGGGCGGATAGAGGATTGTTCGGAGCAATCAAAAAGAGGCAGTAAAAGCGGATGCAAAGCATATCGATCAGCAGTGGGATGTCGAAGACAGTGACAGAGAGGAGAATGTTAGGCAAACGAGGAAGGCGAAGGAATAGGATAGGCATGTTGGATGGAGTGAAGGGAGGAAGGAAATATACGGAGATGAAAAGGGACCAACTGTAGTGGGTGTTGCAAAGTTGTTTTATGTTGGAGAGGCAAGAAAATGTATTGTTACACAATTATGTATGATGTATCCATCCAATTCACACCCTAACCGGTTATTATTAGGTAATCTACCGGTTAAGGTAGGTTTTTGGATGGATGGTAGTGGGTGTTGCAAAGTTGTTTTATGTTGGAGAGGCAAGAAAATGTATTGTTACACAATTATGTATGATGTATCCATCCAATTCACACCCTAACCGGTTATTATTAGGTAATCTACCGGTTAAGGTAGGTTTTTGGATGGACACAACTATAAAATAAACATTTTGTGACTCCCCACCTAGCAAACTAATCTACATCAGGTCCCGCTTCATCTCTGCGTACTTCTTTCCTCCCTTCATCCCGTCCAACATCCCTATCCTGTTCCTACCCTTACCTCGCTTGCCCAACATTCTCCCCTCTATTACCCTCTTCAACATTCCACTACCGCTCAATACGCCTTTCATCCATTTTTCTTGCCTCCATTGGATTTCTCTCAACAAACCCCTCTCCTCCCCTACCCTTTCTAGTACTTCCTCATTTGTTTTCCTTTCGATCCATTTCACCTTCTCCATTCTTCTCCACACCCACATTTCAAAAGCCTCCAATCTACGTCTATCCTCCTGCTTCAGCGACCACGTTTCCGCGCCGTACATAGCTACGCTCCATATCAGAGTTTTTACGAGTCTTGTCTTAACATCCCTACTCAACGTCCCCGTCATCAACTCCCTCCTCTTTGAGAAAGCCTCCTTGCCTAGCGCAATTCTTCTCCTTACGTCCCTACCACTTTGACCGTGTTGGTCCAAAACACTTCCGAGATATGTAAACTGCTCTACCTGCTCTATTCTTTCCCCGCCTATTTTAATATTTAGCTTAGCCTTTTTCTTTCTAGAAAATCGCATAACCTTTGTTTTATTAATATTGATTCTCATCCCATATTTATCGCACTGAACCTCCAATTCACTCAACAATGCTTGCAACCCCTTGGCTGACTGAGCAACTAATGCTTGGTCATCAGCAAACCTAACCGATTTTACGAATTCCCCTCCGACTTTCATTCCTACATCCAGTTCTTCCCATGCCTCTTTAATCATTTCCTCTACATATACGTTGAACAGTACCGGTGACAATGGGCAACCCTGCCTTACACCTCTTCCTAACACTGCCCATCCGGACTCTCCGTTCCCCACTCGCACCTGAGCAGTCTGAGACATGTACAGGTTGACCCTAACCGGTAGAATACTAATAATAATATATATTTATAAATAAAAAATTGGTGTTCTAGTGCTCTCTTGCGTACACCTGTGCAGTTGTTTGTAGAGTATTTAGTAGATTTATATTTTGGAAATAACGGAGTCAATAACGCAAATGATACCATATACCTAAGTAGTAATACTATTTTAACCGTCCAGACCATAACCGGGTATCCATTTCAGCTTCCCAGGCAGAATGAATTTACTTTCCCTTAAAAAAATTGTATGCCCGCCCGGATCCCCAAACTTGAAGTTTCACACCAATTTTTCGTAAAAATGTTTTGCAATCAATAATTCAATAAGTTATTAACTATCAAACTTAATACCCTCTCCGTCATGACCGGGTACCCACAAAGGTCTATGTTCATAAAAGCCGGGTTTACACACACTAAAAATACCATTTATCAAAGTGTGTATGTAACTTTACTTTCGAATAAATAAGCAAAAATATCGTTTGCAATTTCCTTAATTTAAACAATTTTTATTATAAACAATAGTAAAGATAGTGCGTAAAAAACATCATTCCTTTTTTTAATTTTAGTTATTTTTTCTTTTATGTAAAATAACACAGTTCCATACAAAAAACTAGCATTTAATTATTATAAATAACAAAAATGTAATTATTTCGCACACTCCTCACACATCGTGGTTGTAATAAAACGTTCATCACACACAGGGAACTCACTTAACGAACATGACTTTATAGAGTTTTGCGACGTTTTGTGAATTCGCTCTGGAGACGAACACGGCACGTACCAGTAATTTTTTCCTTCCGGTTAAATCTAACTGTGCCTGAGGTTTCTCGACCTTTGGCTGCGCATGTGGATTTGTGGCTCAACCCAAAAACTTTCAATCGCCACTTTGGTTACCAAATGCCTCATGATTTGTGCTTAATTTGGACGAATTTCGACGAAGCACAGCTCACTGCCCAGTTGCCAATAAAATCCATCTAAGTCGTAATAAGTTTTAATCGGGAGCAAATTATTATTCTCATAATAAATAATACATGCTGCAAGGCAGGCGATATCGAGGACAATGCAGGAAAATACTAGAGGCCACCTCCTAGTTGATTTTACTGTACTACGAGGGTCATCCGGAAAGTAGTACCCGTTCGTGAAATAAAGACACAAAAGTAAATATTAACAAACATAAAAAATTTTATTTGAAAGAGGATACTTTAAACTACTTCTCAACATAATCTCCAAGCAAATTAAGGCATTTGTCATAACGTGTGACAAGTTTCTGTATTCCTGCTGCATAGTCCTTCGCCGCCAGCTCATTGAGATACAGGGTCACTCCTTCTTTAAGTTCTGTGTTTAACAATTTCATGAACAATTGTTCGAGAAACATTGGAAAAATGCTCACAGATGTTATCAATTGTGACGCGCCGATCGTTCCTCACGAATTCGTCAACTGAGCTCACCAGTTGGTCTGTAATGACAGACGGTCTCCCCGAACGCTCATCGTCGTGTGTGTTCCCCCTCCCCATGTTGAAGTTGCGACACCACCGCCGAACAGACGACTCGTCCATTACATTGTCTCCATACACCTCCTTTAATTGGCGATGAATATCACATGGGCGAACGTTTCTTGCATTGAGGAATTTAATCACTGCCCTCACTTCACAACTGGCGGCGTTCTCAATTTTTTTAAACATTGTAAACAATCACAGAAACAACACAGGCAATGCTAGCGTCACGCAACTTGGCTCAGAGAAGGCAGACAAGCCACTGAAGCTATCTGACCTCGTCCAGCGGCTACTCGCGTCGTCAGCACTTCATGCGGCACGAATGGGTACTACTTTCCGGATGACCCTCGTATATCTACCAAGCATCTTATCCATCGTGTCCACTCCAGCTTTTGACCAGTTATAAAATTCAATAATTTCGGGTTTTTTCTTTGCAGTATAGTATATTCACAAAATCAGAAAATTCCGTTGCATTTGTTTGAAATGTTATGCACATTAAATGCACAAATTGAGTAGTTTATGGCGTGATATGGTGGTCTTTGAACATAATAAAGAACGGATACTAGCAATTTTTCCCCGAATAAAATTTATTGCACGTCCGGGTATTAATGTATTTCATCATCTTCGGATTGAATTTTTCTTAACCTCGGGAAAAGTGCAACTGAAACTAATGCAATAGTTCAAGAGGTATTCGGCAATGAATCTGAGTCTGGGTGAGTGTTTCCATTGGTAAATTGCTTCCAGTCTGGACAAATCTTGACCAATGAAAACCCGAGAAGTGGACGACCATCGCCATTAGCAAACGAGACTGATTTAGTGCGTGCGAACTGAAGGTTATGCCAATGAAGTTGGCATTAGCGTTGGATCGTGTTTCACCATTTTGATAGAAGTTTTGGATGAAAGAGACCGCAAATGTGGAAAAACAAATCTTGATGCTTTCATCAGGACAATGCACTGGCGCACACATAATTGATTGCTACTTAGTTTTTCGCCAAAAATAGCACAAGGCCCCCAGCCACCCTACTATCTGGATCTTGCTGCATCAGACGTTTTCCTATTTCCTAAGTTGAAATCCACCTTGAAATGACGCTGATTTGAAACTATTGAACATATCCTACAAAATTGTATCGCAGACTTAAAGACTATCCCGAAAGAAGTGTTTCAGGCGGCATTCAAAAGCTGTAAAAATATTGGGAGCGTTGTATTGGCAGCCAAGGGCTATACTTTGAAGGCAATATGCGTGATTGAAGGGAAAATAATAAAATTAAGTATTTATTGAAGCAGTCTCATCTTTCCTTTAGCAGACCTTTTACTTACTCCTTAATTCCCCTTTTTGACTATTAAATAGATATAAGTAAAACAAATTGAATCAGTGAAATAGGATTTCCTTAAGAATGCATTCACAATATATTCCTTTTAGAAATTCAACGTTTTTTGTCATTCAAAGTACCAATCGAGCGTAAGAGACGGATAAAAACAATATGAAAGGAAGAGAGAAGCTATGCCTTGACCACTTCGGCGCACAGGGAAAAATTTGCTCTATAGAAACACTTTATTTTCCACTTGTTTTACCTTTAAAGAAGTCTATGCATTCTTGTATTGAGTGGGTGCATGTAAGAACAACAGCAAAAAATGTAGAATTAATATGTAATTGCTAGACAAGTTCATACTGCCACCAGAAACAGGCACCCAACGTTTTTCACAAATATCCCGAACACAGCCACACCTCGAAAAACAAATAACTGTAATTCTTTGGGCAGTCTTTAAATCTGAAAGAATGGACCGTAAATTTCAGGAACTGAAAAGTCGAAGAGTACCTTGTGCTAGAAGGAAAAGTTTATGCAAATTGGCTCTGGGTGGAGACCTATGCAATTAATACAGCACGATTAACCAGGATGAAAAGTAAAGAGTACGAGGAGGCAGAGAAAAAATTGAGTGAGAACAGGGAAATGATTTCTATAGAATAAATATGTCAGCATCCTCAGAGGATATTAGAATCCACAAACAAAACCACAGGAGCACTAAATAGGAAATGAAACTATAGTTTAGAGATGAGATGAACGAATATCCATACGAAAGAAGAGAGTGAATATAGAGTTGGATAGATATAAGTACAGAGATAGATAAATAACTGAAAAGGTAAACTAACAGGACGAAAGAGGCATATTTGAAAATGTAGTGCAAAGATATGGAAAGTTCATAAATATTGGTAGGCTGTATAACTATAACTATGCGTAAGAGCAGTATCTATGCATGTTTCTATTAACCTGTTCTCTATACAGGGCAGACCTCATCCCCCCAAGAGACCTTGATGAAGCATTCATATCACAATGTGGGAAAAAGAAGGGAATGAGGAAATGTTACACATGCAACAGAAAAAAGAAGTGATGGAGGAAGAAAAAAATGAAAGATGAAGCATATGAGTACAATTAAAGAAAAGTAAAATGAAGGTATCAAAGAAGAGAAAAAACAAGGAAAGAGATGTATGGTTGCTCCTTGGAGACATCTAAAAGTGTGCTTTTTAAATGCAGATGCATCGACCTTCATGAACGTACGTATATCGCCTAACACCAATGAAGATTAACTAGGTAATTCATTTTCTGATCTGACTTGCCTATAAAAATACTGGATTTCACTTGTCGACATGTTTGTCAGCTTCTTATTCTCTTAAAAACTTATTCTTTTTTTAACATCATATTGCTTACCATTATTTAATTCTCACCCCATCCATACTAAATGAAAATGGCATATTTTCCACTTTTTACAGTTTTCCTACTTCCACAAATTAACAGCTGAATGATTGAACTTGATCGATGGGGATGTCACTCAGAATCATATAGAATAATGTTGCACAATCCTATGGCTATGAATTCTTTCTGGAAAATAATATGCTCTGGCTATCTGGATAATGGTAATCCCCTGCAGAACACAATGAGCATTTTTCTTTTTTGCAATGCACATCTTCACACTTGCATTGGCAGAATTCAGTCTGCCCCAGTATTTCTTGAATGTTCGGATAACTGAATAATTGGGTTATGTGTCAATGAAAATAGAAGTGATTCAATTTTTGAACAACTCTGGGCATCATCTACAGCATGCAAAGTCATCAATTTCTCTGCAACCAAGTCTTCCTTTCAACTCACAGCAGGCACAGGAATGAGAACTGTCCCCCTTAAATGGTAGGGTAATTTGCACCCCACCGTATTCTTAGCATTAGGAAATCTCTACTCTCACCATTAACCCAACTTTTGGTTGATTAGTGCTTATTTACCTGTTTATAAACCATTATTTATCAATTAAAAAACACACTTATTCTTTACTTCACAGATGGGACAGCCATTCATCTCTCAATGACATTTCTAAATGTATTAAACTAAACTCACAATGTCATTAGAATCAGTCTGAGGAATACTGAATTTGACGGTTCAGCATACATTTTGCAGCAAATCCTAATTAAGTATTCCCTAATTATCAATCCCCTAGCTAACTAATGAAATTTCTTTCCCCTCTAACAAAATGTTGGCAATCTTCTGATTTCTTGTATTTTCCCATGAAATGAATCCCATGCTACAATTCACTTATTTTATTCAGTAAATTTTAAAAACTTAATTACCATCTTAATCAAGACAAATCATCAATGCCATTAGAAGAGGAGGAAGGGAAGAAACAAGAGATGGAAGAATGAAGAGATGGAAGAAAGAAGAGATGGCGGAGAATAGAAAATGAACAGGTAGAAGAAAGAAGGAGTAAGACAAACAAGGAAGGAGAATTACAGTAGCTCCATGAGATTGCGAACTGTAAACCCAAAACTATATCATCAAAACCAGATGCATCCACATTCATGAACATTCATTGCCTAACACAAACCAAGGTTAGTATTTCAAAAACACATTAAGCCTTACCATAATTATAAAATTAAATAAACTAATTTCTAACCATGCATGGCAATTGTATACAGGAATACTGAACTCAATTACTTATCATACATTTCAGTTCTCATCCTAATCAGCAGTACTTCATTACATTGTCATCATTTTGCAATTGAATGCAATAATTTTCATTGAAGCCAACACTGATGGGGATGACTTATTGGAGGAATGAGAGGAAGGAGGATGAAAAACAATATGTATTTTCCACTGTTCTTTCAAAGATACATTGTGTTCTTCATTTAATGAACATGAACTTTCCCAAAATTGAGCCAGGAACCATTGAATACCTAACCCCCCCTCTCCCCTAGTCTACTAATAGGTTGCTGCACCAATTATTAACTTACCCCCTCTCCCTTACTCCCCTTACCTTCCTCCCCTCTTGGAGCCAGGCTATATAAGTTTAAAAATTTTTCATATTGTATATTACCTAATGATGATGTGCAGCATCAAAACCATGGTCATGTGAAGTAATAAATCTTTATGTGGAAGTGCAAAGCTCCTTTCTCTACCCTCATGATGAAGGAATTCCACAAAGTTAAACCTGAAACTGTTATGTTTAAAGAGGAAAGGGGTAGGAATAGGATAAGCATGTTGAATAAAATGAAGAGAGTGTGTGGAATCAAAGCTAAACTAACTTTAATTCTTGTTGTCAGGTTGTGTTTTTGCTAAGAATAGCAAGTAAATATATTGTTGTTCAGTTGCATAGGCCGTGTCCATTCTAAACCTACCTTAATTAATAATAACCTGGGTGATGCCAGCACCTAAGTACTAACAAATACATAGATTTTCAGTCTTACATGCAAGAATCTAGAATTAGTACTCATATAAAACTCAACTACCCATATAAAAAACATCAGGGAGGTATTTTTCACTATTATGAAGCATGGATCTTATTTATTTTCCTGGCATTTTTCACTGCCAAAAATCTGTTTTTTGTTTCAACAAATTTCAACACAATATCTCTGTTAATTAAAGAAATTCTTGCATGCATGTATTTACAACTTTTGAAAAACCCTACTAAGCATACTTATTCCACAAAATCTCCTGTATTTTCCTGTGAATAACCCATCATTCAAAAGTCCCAGGACTTATTGAATGGGATATATTTTGAGATGTGCACGCTATAATTTACATCGTCTACCTTGAAAAGGGACAATCTATCAATAGCGACTATTAAATTGAGTTATTGGTGCATTTGAAGGATGAAATCGCAAAAAAACAACCACACATGATGAAGAAAAAAATTATCTTTAATCAAGATAATGCACTGTGCCACAAGTCAATGAAAACAATGGCCAAATTGAACGAATTGGGCTTCAATCTGCTTCCCCACTATCCACCATGCTCCCCATATCTAGTCCCCAGAGACTACTGGCTGTTTGCTGATCTCAAAAAGATGCTTCAGGGGAAAAGATTTGCCTCAAATGAGGAAGTCATTGCTGCAACTGAAGCTAATTTTGAGGACGAGGACAAATCGTTTTACAAGAATGGTATTGAAAAGTTAGAAAAGCATTGGAATGATTGTGTAGCTCTTGAAGGTGATTGAATTTTGCGAAACAAATGTTGCTTTCTTAGTTAGTCCTGGGACTTATTGAACAATGGGTTAAATGTGAGTGACATTAAAGAAATGGTTTGTGTAAATTCATTTCAGTTGGATCAATGCAAATAAATAGTAGTGCCTGCTGGGGACAACTCTAGAAAGATCTAATTATGCCCAGAGGAGGCCATGGAAATGCTATCACTAAGTAGTGTCTACTGAATCAACATGGGAGTCCTATTGAAACTGCATAAGTATTTTTATTAATTTCACTGTCAAATGAATTAGGATGTTATTAGTACAAGCAAAACAGGACTAAGAATAAAGTAGGTTAGCTTGAGTCATATCTAGACTCTTGCTCATTGATGAAGGTCAAAAATAGTGTGGTTACCGAAGAACTAAAGGTATTACAATAATTAAAATCTAAGTACCTCAAAAAAGCTAATTATGCAAGTATTTCTAGCATAAATGCAGGAAGTAGATGCATTAAATTAAGTACAGAAACAAGTATGACCATATAGGTTTTATATACCATACTAGTGTAAATATGTTTAAGGTTATGTTTGTTTCATATCTACACATAATCTTCAGTGAATCTATTAATAATCCCTATATTGTAAAAGAATTTTGTGTAAAAGTTATGAAGCTCCATTGAACAAATATACTGGAAAAATATCTTCAGGAGATATTGGAAAATAGATCAAGGCTAGTTTCTAGTAACTTGACATATGTATTGTCTCACTAGAATTGTCTTTTACACATGTGCTGTTTTGCAATCTCAGTAACTCCTTTGCCATTGTTTATGTGTTTATAATTTCTACATATTTACCCATTAAAATTATAATTAAAAAAATGGAAAATCAAATGGCTTTTCCTTTTTCCAAGTTTACCTCGTTATTAGAGTAAAGTTATCTTTTTAAAGTAAAGTAAAATAAAGATCTTTTTAACTGTCGAGGCACAGAGAAGAAACCACAGCCAAGAAGGATGAACACTACGGTTCTGAGCAATGATTATCTTTTCGTTACCATCCATATTAATTACTAGGCAAAGATTAAGCACATTGAATTCCCAGACCATTGTTCCATGATCTTCAAAACTGGAAGAGAATATAGTGGAAAGCCATACAATGACCATAAATCGTTCGGAGATGTCACGTAAACTGAAACACTTGTTTAATGGAACATTTTTCCCACATAATTTAATGTAAAATATGATAATGAATTGTCAAAAAAAATAATTCCAAGACCTCCACATTGCTCTTCTGGATTTAACAATTCATCGAAGGCTCATCGAAGGAATTTCTGAATGGTAAACATGAAGGGTATTATGGGAAGAATCAACCCCAGCCGTACACTTAATAGTGGGCAAAATATTGGTAAATTAGAGAGGAAAAATAAAAAAAAATAAAAAATAAAATGATATCGTAGTTAGAACAGAACAAACGATTAAACATAAATACGAGAACAAAACGCTCTGGCTAAGGTGCATTAGATAGCATTGATCCTTATCAAGCACTCACTTAGACAGGGCTTGCGAGAGATTTCTCCCTGCACCAACAGCCCACCAATCATACGTAATAAAATAAATGCAAATTAATCAAACCGAACGGTATTAGGGTTAACCTTGTGAAATTTATCCATGATGGAAAGGAGACAAACTATGCAAATTTCACTTGAATAGAGATTTATTCACGACCCGGGTTTCAAACACTTAAAACCTGAAGATGACATTAAGTGTTTGAAACCCGGGTCGTGAATAAATCTCTATTCAAGTGAAATTTGCATAGTTTGTCTCCTTTCCAGCAAATTAATCAGGCACACACTAGCTTGAATGTACTAAATGGCATTGATGATTGGCAGGAACTCACAAAACCAGGGCTTACGAGAGATTTCTCCCTGCACCAGACAATCACTTACTTACTTGGGTATGCATAAACCCCTTAACCCTTGCAAATCTCACTCACCCAAACAGGTCTACCATGGAATCTCTTCGAACATTAGTCCTGTGATTCGCACTTTGGGAAAGGTAAGGGAGGTGCCCAGAAACTGACAGTGTTTCGACTGCCAAGCAGTCCTCTTCAGAGAATGAATGATACTGTCTCGTGTCTTAAATATACTGTGTGTATTGTAACAGCCAAAAGTAGGGGGGGAGGAGTTGTTGGGAAATGTCCGGTGGAAAGGGGAAGGTGTGAGGAATGGCCATGTTAGGGATTCTTGTTATTTGGGGAGGGGGAGGACGGAAAGGTGGGAAGCCATTGTGCAGATTATGGTCAAATAAGTACAACGTAAGCCTAGTCATTAATGGTGATTTTTTTTAGTGCAGTAATTCTGGTGTTTCCCTAAGGAGAATAAGGATGATGAAATGGGGTCCTGGTCATGGTTCACGAGTTTATTTTTGGAGTAGTGGATGTGGATCCTTTCATGGAAGTCTAATAAGTGGTTTGGTACTGAGCTAATGAGTTTTACACTGTTCAAATCAATGTTGTGTGAGTGTTGATGTATGTATTCCACCACTGCTGATCTTTCAGTATGGCAGCAAGCTTTCAGCAGTTTTTAGCAAGCCATATGTTCTTTAAATCATGTGAGAATATTTCTACATGTTTGTCCAATGTACAATTGGTCACATTCAGGACAATCATGATACACTCTGATAATTTCGTCGGGGATATGTTTAGAATGGAGCCAATCTTACATGAAGGTTATTTTGCCTGAGATAGGAACACTAGGGAATATGGACTCAACATCAAAGGAAACTAAGATATCGGAGTCATTTAATGTGATGTGTTTGATAATATGAATGAAATCAAGACTGTTTTTAACATTCAACGTACTCTGGAATCCGATGTTGGTGAACTGTTGAGTGAGCCCTTGCCAAATATTGTATGTGGGAGAGTTGATCATGGAAACGATGGGACACATGACAATCTTTTTTGTGTACCTTGGGAAGGCCATAAAGGCATGGGAGTATTGGATTAGATGTGGACAGTTTAAATTTCAGTGCCTTGTCAATAAGTAGCTTACAATTGGCGATTGTGAATTTTGTATCTTGTTGGGGGATTTTTACAGACATTGGTTGTGGCGTAACGTCCTCATCTGCCAATCCAAGGTTCACGGGTTCGATTCCCACCTGGGTGGGTTTTCCTCCACCTAAGGTGTTTGTATTCGGCCGCATGTTTCATTAGTAATGGTCCGATGTAAAGGCCAAAAAATGCTGTTTTCGAACTAAAGCTAAATAAAGATGGTCCAATCTCAATGAGGGTGGCTGCGTAGATTTTCACAGCAGTGGCTTGAAGAATTCTGCATATTTGGGTTTTCACCGTGTTGTTGTTTGAAGCCAACAACAGTTTCGCCAAAGTTGCATCTGGCATCTTCAGGTCGAAGATGGGACATCTTCATCCTAAAGACATCTTCGACCTGAAGACGCCGGATGCAACTTCGGCGAAACTGTTGTCAGCTTCAAACAACGCGGTGAAAACCTGAATATGCAGAATTCCTCAATGAGGGTGTTCATTTTTTGAGAGTAGGTGTCCTTGTCTATAATTACACATGTATTTCCTTCGTCAGACTTTAGATAGAAGCAATCATGGTTTCAGAGGGAGCGTACAAGGGTGAAGTAGTGGAAACCCTTATTTTTGTTGTGGTGGATTTTAGTAAGGTTGGACTTGATGACACTTTTGCAGTTTTTATGGACTTGAGTTCTAAAATCGACATTCAAAAATTTAATGGAATGTTCTACCTGGGAAATAAGGTCTTTTATAGGTAGGCTGTTCGGATAGATGTTGAAATCGAGCCCACGTTTTGGTAGAGATAATTCATCTTTCAAGAAATTGGAGGAGGACATGCTAATGGCAAACTGAAAAGAGATGTCATCAGGAGAAAAGTGTAGTCTTTTGTGGCAAAATTGCTAGTATTTTTCTAAAAAGACAGAAGGATTTGTTATGGTATTTATGTTTCATTACAAGATGTACTTTCCTTTCTAATTCCAGCCAATCTGAAAATTCCTGGTTGTTAAGACCTTTTGTTAGTTTCAGGTGTAGTTGGTAGCATTTTTAATTTATTTTTCCTCTCTAATTTTTCTCACCATATCCTTTGCCCATTTGTAAGAGTACGGCTGCAGTTGATTCTTCTCATAATATTCATACGGCTATGGTTACCGTTTTTTCTAATTCAAACAGATTTAATTTTCAAATTACGGCTTGCTTTGACGCAAAATAGCAGCATGAGACATTCTTTCATTAAGCTGTGACCAGGCAATACATTCTCCTCTGCTAACAAATGTACATATTTGAGTTTGTTTTGGCATCTTTTTCCAGAAAACATCCGTCTTGTCAAAATCAAAATCCTGGTTGGGGCAAGTAACGCTAAGAAACTACTAGTTTCTAGCATTTGAGTTGGAGCTTGCTGTTTTACCATACCTCACAATGCCGTGGATGATGATTCTTCTCTTTAACTCCTTGAATTGCACATGAAATCCTTAAATACCTCTTCAGCCACTGATGATCCTAGCATCATCTTAACAAAGTCAGCAAAAATAACTTTCGCCTTCTCACAAATGATATTTTCATTAATATTGTCATGTTGCAAATGATTTTCATTTTGCAATGTGAGCAGCAACCTCTCAACATCATTGAGAATATGTAACAATTATTTAGATATTCTTTTTAATCCCTTTGATGTGAGTTTCTCCTTAAATTTGTCCATATACTTGATAATGGTGCACATTGCTAATTTAGATCTGATCACTGATGCGTATGCACATGCTAGATCAGCCACACTCACACCTTCTTGCTTTTCAATGATTTTACTTCTCGTTTCCACTGTTATGTTCACTCACTCATGGATGTCTTCTTGAAGCTTGTTCTTTGGGGATATTTTTAAAACTATGCAAAAATATATAAATTTGAACAAAAAAGTCACAAATAATACACGAGAACAAAAGCTTGGAAAATGTGTGATCACTAGGAATCCTAAGATGCTAGCAGAAAGAGTGGTAAACACAACTGAGCAATCATTCCAGGAATGGCATGTGATCAATCCAGGAATTCCCCTCCTTGTTCAGCAAATCACTTTTGAGCACAATATTTTTGCTCACTTTGTGAATTACCATGTGAGGTGCTTAAATTGAAGGTAGAAGCTTTTATTTTGTGGAAGGACGTCATATTTAGAAAGAAATAAGCACTTTGTGACTTCCACACTTTTAATATAAAATGACCGGTTTCGGCTGCTATGCCATCATCAGGTTGTTTTATATTAAAAGTGTGGAAGTCACAAAGTGCTTATTTTTTTCTAAATGTGAGGTGCTCATTAAATGAAGTTCCACTGCATCAAAGTGCCTCAAGAACCATGCCTCCATTCAACTTAAAAGCCAAGGCCACTTCTTCTTTCATTAAAGAGAAGGATGGAGCAAGGGGCATTGTAGTCTGGTGGGCAGAGTGGTGTCTCACTAACCAAATAAAGGACATGGGTTGAATCCTGGGTGATGCCTCAGCTTCACCTAGGCATGTGATTTTTTAGATATCTCCCTGTCTTTCCATATAGAAACCACAGGCACCAAACGGAAAAAAACCCATTTTTCTCCCGAATGTCTCCATTTATCAGCCCGTCACTGTGTGCAATTCATAAGCCATATACGAGGGTCATCCGGAAAGTAGTACCCATTCGTGCCGCATGAAGTGCTGACGACGCGAGTAGCCGCTGGACGAGGTCAGATAGCTTCAGTGGCTTGTCTGCCTTCTCTGAGCCAAGTTGCGTGACGCTAGCATTGCCTGTGTTGTTTCTGTGATTGTTTACAATGTTTAAAAAAATTGAGAACGCCGCCAGTTGTGAAGTGAGGGCAGTGATTAAATTCCTCAATGCAAGAAACGTTCGCCCATGTGATATTCATCACCAATTAAAGGAGGTGTATGGAGACAATGTAATGGACGAGTCGTCTGTTCGGCGGTGGTGTCGCAACTTCAACATGGGGAGGGGGAACACACACGACGATGAGCGTTCGGGGAGACCGTCTGTCATTACAGACCAACTGGTGAGCTCAGTTGACGAATTCGTGAGGAACGATCGGCGCGTCACAATTGATGACATCTGTGAGCATTTTCCCAATGTTTCTCGAACAATTGTTCATGAAATTGTTAAACACCATCTGCATTATGCAAAAATTTGTGCAAGATGGGTCCCTCGCATGCTTACAGATGAGCACAAAACCAAGCGTATGGCTGCAGCACTGACGTTTTTGGGACGTTATTCTGATGAAGGAGACTCTTTCTTGACTCGCATAATTACTGGTGACGAAACATGGGTTTGTTATGCATCACCTGAGAGTAAACGACAGTCAATGGAGTGGCATCATGCTCATTCACCAAACAAACCAAAAAAATTCAAGACAGTTCTGTCCACCAGGAAACTCATGGCAACCATTTTCTGGGATCGACGAGGTGTATTGCTTATTGATTTTATGGCCCGTGGAGACACTATTAATGCCAATGCGTATTGTGAAACATTAAAGAAATTACGGCGGGCAATACAAAATCGGTGGCGAGGTCTATTGTCTACTGGTGTCATTCTCGTTCATGACAATGCCAGGCCTCATGCAGCTGGGATAACACAAAAACTTTTGCAGCAATTCAAATGGGAAACTTTCGACCATCCACCGTATAGCCCGGACTTGGCCCCTTCAGATTTTCATCTCTTTACAAAGCTTAAAGACTTTTTGGCAGGAAAAAGATTTGACAGCGATGAAGAACTTAAAGAAGGAGTGACCCTGTATCTCAATGAGCTGGCGGCGAAGGACTATGCAGCAGGAATACAGAAACTTGTCACACGTTATGACAAATGCCTTAATTTGCTTGGAGATTATGTTGAGAAGTAGTCTAAAGTATCCTCTTTCAAATAAAATTTTTTATGTTTGTTAATATTTACTTTTGTGTCTTTATTTCACGAACGGGTACTACTTTCCGGATGACCCTCGTATGACTTAGCATAGGATAAGCTCTACCCTCGCCTACCAATTTAACCAACTTCAGGGTTCATGGTAGTGTTTTTCATTGCCTTGTTGGGTGATTTCTTTCTCTATTATCTTATTATTCATGATTTCATGCCAAGAGGGGTAAATATATGCACAAATGTAAATAATATAGCAAACGTCCACAAATAAATAATGCTGGTTGCATATTCATTTCATTTCCCTGCAATAACTTACATGGCATCAACAATAACAGACAGATTACCCACAGTTCATTTCTGGTTCACAGGAGATGGAAACATCCCATTAGCAATGGGAAAGAAATGAAGATGCACTCTCTTTGGTATTACAACTTGCTAAATATGCATGTACTAAGGAGCAGTTTTGCGGGGGCCACACAACTGTGAACCTCTTTACCTTTGGCCAATCAGTTTTTTCACTTCGTCCAGGCAAGAATTTGCCTCGGAGAGCACCTCCTCCTGCTTCAGCCTCTTGGCGGCCTTCCAACCCGCAAGGCAGCTCTCCTGGGCTAACTCATACATGCCCATCTTGGCATACACCACACCCAGGTTGATTCGGAGGGAGGCCACCAGCTCCTCATCACCCATCACACCCTTCGGCACCTGACTCCGTGCCTCCCTCCTCATCTTGGCACCACGCTCCCCACACTCAATGGCCCGTGCCAAGTGGCGCACTGCTGCCTCCTGGTCTCCATTAAGGGAGCACAGGCTCCCCAGGTCATTCAGCATCAAGGCTGTGCGCAGCTCTCCATCAGGGCTCCTGGTGCCAAGGTCGATGCCATGCTGTAGGTGTGCCGCTGCAAGCTCCAAGTGTTTCTGGGACTCAACCAGGCGATCCTGGGACAGGCAGAAGCGAGCATAAGCCTCCTCGGTGAGAGCCAGTAAGAGGACCTGAGCATGAACAATGATAGTCAATGATTTCAACAAACAAATTAAAAAAAATGTAAACTTCACTTTCAAACTGTGCACCGGATGTATTTAGGTTTGAAATGAACTATTTTTGAGATCATCTACGATTTAGATAACATCCTTCAAGCTATTGCATGGTCATGTCACGAGAGGTTTTCAGACATGAGCCATTGCAGACTTCTTCCAATAATTTGGAAAAGTCTGAAAAAAGGGGAGTGACAATTTTAGGGACTGGATGTTAGTGTAGTCAAATACATTGAATAATGCAACATATCTGATATTTGAGGAGAAACTCCAAAAGATAGGAGGAAGGAGAGTACTGCAGCAATACACCCCTACTTGTCATGAGAGGCAAATGAGAGGGTGTGGAGACGGCACCACCCTGAGGTGCACCCGGATGGTCTGTGGATCAAGTATTGGGCATGGCCACAGCAGCGGCTCTGCTCCTACCTGCTGGCCATGGGTCACCTGCAGGGAGTCAGGGGGGGGGGGGAGGGGCTCCTGAAAATCCCAAAAGGTGCACAGGGACCAAGACTCCACTTTGACCCTGGAGTCTACAAAAAAAGGGCAACTGGGCACTCCAGTCAATTGCCACTACTCATGCACTCTGGAGGCAAGCTGGAGGAACATGGTCTTCTTTAGGGTGACCAATGTTGCATGGGTCAGGGGTGTTGATGCAATGCAGCTATAACCTGAAGCAAGCTCCCCAATCAACAGCACTGTCTCCCACAAGTGCCACATTGACCCTGATGACCACACTGATTTGTGGTGGGGTATTCTTTAAGTGTGGGAGGAAGGTTGGACTGGAATGGGTAAAGACAACCTTCCTCAAGCATTGAGACCCTGGTCTGAGAAGGACGGGTAGGAAATGAATTTGGTGAAACTTTCCTAGTAATTGTATGTACAATGGGACGAGAATCATTCACCTAGGCTTTGCTGCTCCATCTAGCTCAATCAAAGTGAACTGAAAACAGCCAATAACTTATGTGAAAGAACATTGCTAATTGAAACTTAGAAAAAAAGCTAATTGAAACTTAGAAAAAAACAAAGAGGGGTATTATAATGCTAAATAACACTTCTGTGAGTGGAGGAAAGCAACAGATATTGAGCACTTCTCTGGGTAAGTGCTCTCACTGTGATATCTCTTACACATCAATGACAAGGGAATAATTTCCTAAGCAGTTATTGATATCGATGTTTCACAGATGTCAGAAATAGCAAGGAAATAAATACAAAATCTGTAATGCTCACATTAACTTTGACACGCTGCTAGAGAAAATAATCATAGAATTGAATCACAATCAGTGTCTGATTGTATATCACAAACCTCACACAAGGTGCTTCAATTTTCAGCATTTTGGCCCTATTACCACATTGTAAAGGACTTCCCCTGGGCTCACTCACTCTGTAGCAATGGGCAACATGGTAGGATGGCACAAGCAATCACACCTCACTTCGTTAACTGCCAGGAAGGCCATCCATGCTTTCTACTCAAGATCATGCCCAACAATACAAGATGAGAAAAAGTTAATGGCATTAAAACAATAAAATATTAGCTTATTTGAAAGCACAAAGGAAGTAACACCAACTCTCACACTTACTTTTTCTTCTTCTTATGCCACTATAGTCTCTAAAACCAGTGAGAAAGTGGCAAATTTCAACTCGCATAGAAGAACTTTAGTAGACAATACTGAAAGCACTACAAATGTAAAGACCCAACAAAACATTCAAACCTCCAAAACTGTTGCAAAGATATCAGGCCCAAAACAAAACTAAGTGTGCCTACAGGTCACAAAAGAGACTTTCACTTGAGGGGTAGCCATGGTAATAATGGTAAATGGAGACTACGAGACCAACCAAGACTTGCATAATCCTTTCAATGAAGAAGGTGAAAGCAAGGGAAATCAAAGAACAGACCAATGTATCATGGGATGTCAGGGTCCATATGTAGCTAGAGATAGCTAAGATGTGTCAATGCTATGTTAGGTCCATCCAAAATCTACATTAAATGGTAGACTACCAAGTAATAATCAAATAATATTGCCCACATACAATTCTACAGTGAAACTAAAATTAGGTTATATCAGATCTTTATATTAGAATTTGATATTTTATTCAGCTTAATTAATTAAATTTTAATTTAATATTTTAATCCCTTGTCTGTTTATCAGAGGCACATTTTAAATCAAATGATTAAAGAAATTTGAAAGGATTTCAAATGTCCCAAGTGGATGATGAAATAAGCATTAGAGCACCCACCAAGGTGGAGGGTGAAGAAGGTGGTGATGTCTATCTGGGAAGCCCTGTAACACCTCCACGATTACTCATAAAACACACATTTGCAGGCTGTTTCTATGACTGTGTGACTCCAGGGATTATTTCACATTGCAATGTTTACTTTCCTGAAGGGGCCCTGATGATGGAAGGCTAATTTGGAAGGCCTGCTCCAACAACTTCCACGATCTTTTATTTTAATCTGCGACAAATACCCACCACTCCCAGGGGGTGACTCAAGAGGACAATGTGGTACAAGGAGACAGATTGCTTCATCATTAACCTAAGATATTACCTTGATTTTAGTGAAATGATGGGGAGGCGAGATTTCCAATGGTATTGTTCATTTTGACTCACTACTGTAAATAAATGTCAACAGGCGCTACCTTCCAAACACTGCAGCTCGAGGGATACTGCCCTAGTGTGTTTGTCAATACACCAAACATTAGGCTCCCCAACTACTTCGCTTGCTACACACAAACGGAGGTTACATCCTCGACAGCCCTCCACCTGCCGACCACCATTCCCCAAAGAAGCAAAATGCCTTCCCAACATTATCCAGCCGAAATATTTGTAAACCTCCTCTCAGAAAAATATAACACGATTAGAAAGAAAAATGGCTTACTGTGTCTTCGTCATTTTCCTCTGCACTTCCAGGCTTGACTTTCCTCTGCAATCCCTCCAGGCAGAAACGGAATCCTTCCTCGGCTTTCTCTGAGCTACCGCCTTTATCCTTACCACTTTCGGAGTGCATTTGTGCCAACTTGAGACTAACGTGGATTATTCTATTGTCATCTTGCTTGACACCTATGGTCATAAGTCTTTGCATTACGCCTACAAACAGCTTCTCTGCCTTGGCAAGTTCTCCCTTCTCCAAAGCCAAATTCGCCAGAAGATCGTACACATACGTAATTCCATCTTGATCCTGCCTTTGTTGAGCTAACTTCAGGGCCAAATGGAGCATCTGCTCGGCTTTGTTCAACTCTCCATTCTGTCAAAAAGTTAGAGATCGCTACAATGAACCTCAATGAAAGTTTAAAGTGATGTTAACTCTAATTAGTTAAAAAGAGCAAATTTAATTTTGGTTTTGTACTAGATGGGAATAGGTTATATCCTATATGTTACAATGAATTGAAATATTTTTGTACATATCTTTTACAACTTAAATCAAGGCCACAAATGATTTAACAAGGTTTATCCAGAAGGCAATGGGGTCATACAACGTTTCTCATTAACATGTGAGTATTACCAGAGTGCAAAATTAGATACAGTATTGACCACTGCGTAGGTGGATTTTCTAGAATATTAGCAACCGCAACTTTTCACAATTTTTAATGCTTACACAAAATTCATGCGTAACATGATACATTCTTATATTTAGTCGTTTCTAACATGTAATTTCACACGATGGCATATTATTAAATATTTATAACCAAAACCCTTAATCTATGACATTGAATACATTTAACGAACAGACATTGTCAACAACTCCTAC
The DNA here is from genome assembly GCA_037158775.1 of Hetaerina titia. Classification (NCBI taxonomy): domain Eukaryota; kingdom Metazoa; phylum Arthropoda; class Insecta; order Odonata; family Calopterygidae; genus Hetaerina; species Hetaerina titia. Next base: position 14,744,269 of record CM073768.1, on the reverse strand, counting down.
CTGAATTAAAAGTATAGAACGTTTAATAGTTAGCACCAATTCATCTTCTTTTTCCTCCTTTTCAAGCCCTAAAAATCCCAGTAACCCAGATGAAACAACTACGGAGACGTTTCCTGGACGGTAGAAATTGCTAGTACGATGCTTGGCAGTTTTCAAGATAGGTCCGAAATTATTGAAGCTACAGTGAAATTGTGCCAAGAATACAATGTAAGGGAATTTAGTGACACTTTTCGAAGGAGCACTTCGAAATTGGCCACATCTCGTCGACAGCAGTAACCTGCACAACTTACGAAAGGATGTTGCCATTAAGCCAACTTTGCGAACCGCTAATAGTATTTATTCCAAGTCCATTATCACCATGCGTATATTAACTTTTAACTTTGGTAATGACGGAAACTTAATATCGCATAGCAAGTGTTTGCGGAGTAAAAAAGATGGTGAGGCGGCGGCTGTAGGATGTTTAAATAGTTCATAGGTTTTTCTCCTTTATTGCTATACAATTATTTCCACTTTAAGCCTTTATTTATCTCTCTCACTAAATAAAGCCCATGGTGTAATTTTTGTCCGGTCTTGGATCAAGGATTGATCATATAACATTGGGAAAGGAAATTGGTTGATTTCTGTGACTCAAGTTTGCACAGCATTTGCGGCATGTAACAGGGGCCTTTAAGACACTGCTTTCGGATAGAAGGAAAGGCTAATAAATTATAATTTTACAAATTTTTATCACCCATTTCACAATTTCGAAAGGAAAAACGATTTTTTGTTTGATTATTTATTCAGCATTTATCCTTCATTATGTGGGCTTTGCCTAAGGGTTTACCAATGAATATGCATATACATGCAATAAACTCGAAAATTGAAGTTTCCAATGTGATCTACCAGGAATGAATATTTATGTCATAAGAGATCCTATTCCAATAATATGAAAAAATATGCGTCACATTTTTCATTTCTCCAGAGCGTTTATGATTGAGTGTCAGTTCTAGGATGAGAATCGACTTTGAGTATCGGAAGTTCTGAATGGAAACTGAGTATTGGGGTGGTGAATACTAATCAGATGAGGGATAGAATTTTATGTGTAGAGATGAAGACAGACCCAATGCTATCTCGTGGTAACCCAGGTGTGCATGCAATTGCCGGTGGTGAAGTTAATGGTTCATAATTAGGTTATTAATAGTTCATAATAGTTAGTTAATAGATCAGTTGAAAGAATTAGTTGTGAACAGGGTAGGAAGACAATATCGAATAGTGATAGGGACTGCCTGATAAAGGTAGAGGTAGGAGGGAAGTAGGTTGGTAAGGTTTCTCTATAGGAAATTTCTATAGAGAGAAGAAAAGGATTGTTTCAGGAGAAAAAGCATAATAATAATTAATATGTGGTTCAAACATCATCGTATCTGTAATTACACTAGGAAAATAGCAGTTGGTTAGCATTATAGTTGGACAGGCATTTTTTGTAAGACTTAAGCATTAATTTGTTTTTAATGAAATTTGAAAATAAAAGGGTTAGAGTGGTTAGCAATCTTGAAAGTATGAGAATTCTCTGAGAAAGAAAAACCATAGGTTTTTTGAACAAACTACCTTTACTAATCTTCCAAATTTTAGCAAATTTTTTCAATGAAGTCCATATTGATTGCAGTATTCTTATCTCATCTTTTTTTCTGGTCTAAGAAGAGATGCAGGAAGCAAATTTTGGATAGTTCTTTCAAAATAGACTAAGCAGCATTCATTGCTGCTTCTGATGTAGACATATATTCCTAGAAGCTGAATTTTTCACATTGAGAAAGAGGAAAAAGTTACATGGAGCTAGGTTTTCACACATCACATTGATTTTTGAGAGATTCTCAGCAAAAACATTTGGAATTTATGGCTCTACATCATCATGGTGCAGCATTTAGAAAATTCTATTTTTGGCGAATTATTATGGCCTCGAAGAATTTTTAATATATGCCAATAGTATGCACTATTTACGATTGTTTGTTCTGATATAATTTGCTGTTACACCATTCCATTAATATCAACAAATGATGTGACCAAAACTTTTCCCGCATTTTGGTTTTTTTAGTGAGGGTAAAAAAAGAAACTTTGCACTTCCACATAAAGATTTAATACTTCACACAACCATGGTTTTGATGCTGTGCATCATTATCAGATTTTTCATCATAATTTTTTTGGTGTTGACGATTCTGGAAATTTTCACTCATAAATTTACCTTGATATTATGGTCAAATGAAGCATTCTGATTTCATCTGCAGTGATAATCTTCCAAAGAAGCTCCTCATCTCTCATAACATCAGCTTTTCCTTACTTTCAGGTTTCTCCAAAATTTTAGAGAAGGTCATGTATCTGAGATTGATTTCCTTTTTTGATAAATTCTCTGTCATGGACAATCATCAATTTGGCTTCAGAAGGAATAAGTCCATTAATGATGCCCTTTTCTCATTGACAAGGAATATATGGAATGCCTTAGATTGTAATATTCATGTTGCAGGGCTTTTTATTGATTTAAAAAAAGCTTTCGATACAGTTAACCATGGAATTCTTTTAAAAAAATTAGAAACATATGGTATAAGAGGCAATGCAAAGGACTGGTTTAAATCATATTTAACTGATAGGTCACAATATATTGAAATGAATTCATCTGTATCAAGTACAACTTCTGTTATTTGTGGAGTTCCGCAGGGCTCCATTCTTGGACCACTACTATTTTTAGTCTTCATAAATGATTTACCTGCAAATTTACCACTCTCCAATACAATACTATTTACTGATGATACTAACTTAATTTTTAATAACCATAATCCCACTCAGTTAATGAACAAGGTAACAGAAACTACACATAATTTGATGAACTGGCTCACTGACAATAAGCTATCTTTAAATGTTAGTAAAACCCATTATTTAAACTTCAATCTCAAGAAGAAGTTAATACATTTATATCCAATAATTAACAGTTGCCCCATAAAAGAACTAAAGGTAACAAAGTTTTTAGGTATTTGGATTGACTCTAATCTTTCATGGGAGGAACATATTAATAATTTATCTCAAAAACTGGCACAAATCTGTTATGCATTCCGTGCACTCAAGGAAATCATTTGCGTTCAGGCATTGAGGACTATATATTTTGGCTATGTGCAGTCACTTCTCCATTATGGTATTCCCTTTTGGGGCTCCTCTATCTTCCTTCCAAAATTATTTAAAATGCAAAAAAAGATTATTCGCATAATAACTAATTCTAATAATAGAGCTCCCAGTAAACCTATTTTTGAAAAACTAGAAATCTTACCTCTTCCTTGTCTATACATTCTTGAAACAGTGTCTCTTATTAACAAAAATCAGAACATGTTTATTAAAAACTGTGACCTTCATAGTCATAATACGAGAAGCCAAAATGCATTCCATGTAAGTCAGCACAGAGTAAATAAAACGATTAAAGGGATAGATCATCAGGGAATACTTATGTACAATAAATTGCCTGCTTATATTAAAAATATCAAAAGTTCCTTTAAATTTAAGTGTGCCGTGAAAAAACTACTTTCATGTAAATTATTTTATAGTGTAGATGATTTTCTAATGCATACCATTTCAAATGTATAACTGAAATGTGTTAATTCCAAAAAGTTGTAAATTGTATGTATTGTACTTGCATATTGTTTTGATTTTGCATAATGTTTTTTTTTACTGAAATGAAGTGTAAAACATGTTTTGACAAAGCCATGCATAATTCTATGCTTATGGTGAATGAATGAATAAATAAATAAATAAATTTAACTGTGAACAAACATGTAAATGTGCATTTTGGATACAAGCAATCTCAGAACTCACCATGCACAAACATGACTCATATGCTATTTTCTAGTAACAATGTACAGATGCAACCAAAGAAATTTTTAAAATTTCAAAATAAAACATTATTCAAATTAAATTATCATCATCATTTAATCATCAAATATAATAAAAATGTTATTTGATGATCTTTTGCAATGGCAGCAGTGGTGTCGATGCTTGCTCTCATAAAAGTAGTGACAGGATTTCTGGATCCAACTTCTCAGAAACTGATTGTTGCCCCTCTTTCAACATTGTGAAACATTTTACAGTTCAGCTATAGGGAAGAGCAGATTCCCCTTAAACCTGCAATGATGCTATTTGAGGCATGCAAAATTTTCATGTAGCATGTGCTTACTAACTCCATTGTCGTCATAGTTTTTGAAACTTTAAGTTGAAAAAAGGAAGAAATACCAAGAAACATTTCTAAGTGAGGTTAAAAGGAACTGAAAGGGATGATGAAATATGGATAAACCTTAACACGGTGAAATAATAGATGATAGAAAAAAAATTATAATTTTCAGTCGAGATGTACAAGAGAAAAGATGGAAGAATATTTACATGGAATTGGAGAGAATAACGTATTGACAACAAAAAAGTAAGTGATAACATTAGCTGAGAACCTAAGGGCTAAGGAAATGTGATGTGTGGGATAATGGAGGAATTTTAAAGAAATGAGAAAACAAACAAGAAAGGAATGTTCAGTGGAAGGAGAAACTATACCAGCCATATGGGAAAAGAAGTGAACATTGAATAGCTGACTAATTGAAAATTCCACCAGTCATCAATTTTATTTCCAGTCAGATTTCTATGTGCTACATCATTTTGAGACACCTGGGAATGATGCAATAGGCACATTGGAAGCCAAGTCATAAAATAATTTGTTATTTGAAATTTGCATTTATTTGGGCCTTAAGACATTCTATTGTCACCAAATCACACCTGAAACTGCAGAATTTAAAATAAGGGAAATTTATTCATGGAACCAATTGAGATATTACGGAAAGTGGAAAGAAATCATCTGAAAACTAAATGGATAAAACTTAGGCCAGCTAGTCATATGTAGAAAATAAACCTGACATGTATGAGGAAACAGACCCACAAGTATACTAAATAGCACTTTAGGTAGAGCACTGCAGGAAATGAAATCGAACAAGGTAGTAGAATAATCCAAGAAACTGTGGAAGGTGCTGTAACAATACCTTTAAAGGAATGCCCTGAGGAAGATGGCGGAGTTAGCCATTGAAACGTCGGCCGATGACACCCTGACCCGGTGGAAAACCCGCGAAGACTTCACCAGAATCGTACGCCGGGAAAACACTAAATCTTACATACCTTTAAAGGAAGTCATCCACTAAATGTGCATTAGTAATACTCCCTTAGAATTTCTACAAAGTTAAGAAAAAATTGAGGGAAGAGATCTTTAGCTTTAAACCTAAAATTTATGTAGGAAACTGTCTCAGGCTTAACTACTTATGTGGAATATCTCCATATTTTAAGGAAATGTAGAAATAAAAACTCTAAAACTTATAATTCATATATCACACAAACATGGTTTTGCTGCCACACAGCATCATCATGTTGCTTGGTGCATAGCGACAAAACTGTGGTTGTGTGAAAAATGAATTTTAAATTGTGGAATTTCAGTTTTCTTTTATGCCACTCCTTGGAACTAATATTCATGAGGCAGAAGTTGGACCTAAATTCTCCATTTGGTCATTTTCAATCCCCATGTGAGGGCTATTGGGCCATAAGTGTAATTTCAAATGTTGAAAAGTATTTTTTAAAATTATTATTAACTATTGAGGTCAGAGAACATTATTTGAAAGAAATATTCAATATAAAAGGCTATCTTTGTGCATACTGTAGATTTCAAGAAGGTGCTGTGAAGTCTATGAAACAGACTACATAATTAGGGGTAGCAGAGGAAGAATAGAGATGACCAAAGAAGTGGGATGGTGTTGTTTGCCATCACCAGTAGTATTTCACTTATAAGCTGAGGAAGTGTTAAATATACACCAATGGAGGGACTTGAGTTAGGAATGAAGATGTGAAGGGAGCTAGAATATTATTTAAGTTTGCAATTGATCAATTAGCTGATTTGATTGATTAGCCAGACAGCCAATGGACTACAATATTTATGGAATTTGGTAGACCAGGTGGAAAAGTTAATAGATTAAAGTAGTGTTTAGAGGGAAAATAGGTATAGTAGTGAAGGCATAAGGAAATGCATATGCAAAAAAGTATTTGCTAAGATGAGGGAAAAGGTAACAACTTCACCATGGAGTGTATCGCTGCATGATCCAAAACGTTTGTGTTGAGGTAAGAGGATTGGTATAGTATTCAGGATTTTGACACTTGTGTCTGGTAAAGACTGAAGAAAATAAACTTAACTAAAGAAAATTGCAAACAAGGTTTTATGGTGGGAGAAGAGAGAAAGTTAATGGTTGAGATATGAAGAAGGCAGGACATGTAGGTAGAAGGAAAGTATGAGAGGTAATGGGATCAACATTTACATCAATGCAATATCCTGCAAGCCATCATGAGTTTGTGTGGTGGGGGCTATTAGGGCAAAAGCCAAAGTGAAAATATTAGTTCATACATGCATTCCAATATATGTTAGCTGAAATATAAAAACACTTGTGCCTTTATATCCTATATACATCCTGCAATAATTAGTGTGTTCGATTAATTCATTAAATTTTAGTATTTGAATGAATATATTTGGGAAGTTGAGTTCCAATTTTTAATGCTTTCATATTGTGAGAATCAAAAAGAGTACTCAATTCTATAGGTGATAGTGTCTTTCTTATTTGACATGCAACAGAATAGGTGTAAGTGTACGATAAAAGGGAGGGAAAATAAAGGGAATGACAGGAAGAGGAAGGAAGAGAATTTTCTATATGGGAAGCATGAGTTGTGATAAGAAGCATGAAGACCTATAGAGCAAATAATGGATGTCAACCTGAAGGAAGTTCACACTGTGTACAACACTCGTTAACTTTCATATGCATCCCAAACCTACTAATTGGTAGACTACAAGTTGGGACTAGAGGAGAAAGTTGATGACATAGAAATTACAAAAACAATTTAAGAAAATAGGTGAAAACTCGATAAGAGGCATTCTGTGTATGGTTCTAGAAGTTGGTTGTTGGAGAAGAAGGAAGGACATAGACTGTACGCTTTTGAGATTTGGATATTTAGGGTACTTGAGGAAAGTTGGAAGGAAAATAAGAAAAATGATGAATGGCTTGGCATGGTATGAGAAGAGAAGGTAGTTGAGAGAAATTTGAAGAAGACAAGCATGTGGACCCTGTTGAGAAGTGAAGTGGAGAGAGGAAATGATGAGATATGTTGTATAGCATGAAGGGAGGTAGTATGTGAAGCTGAAAAATGGTTTGTTACAACACCATCATTTAGGATATTTAGTGTGATGTGATCTCAGAAGCATATAGATACATATTCTTAATTGGGGCCATCAAAAACATATCTCTGCTTGTAGACTTCTTCCAATAGTGTTGTGGGAAGTGACTATTTCTCTTGGTACGGTAACTGAAGAATATTGAGTAATGAATGCACTTAGAAATACAGCCTATGTTTTTGATTTCATAATGTGTCTGGTTAAGATATTAAATATGATTGGTCAATTATACAAGCAATTAAGTGAAGATGCTTTTGAGGTCATTAAATTTGAATAAATGAATTACAAAATTTTAAGAACAACATTATTATTTATCATATTTTTTACAGTTACTGTCATGGTCAGTTTGAAACATAATTTGGATTCACTTATACATATGTATTTAATTAATGAATAACACCTTACTAAAATAGAATATATATTAATAAAAAAATTCATTGAATTTTGATATAATATTTATAACATCAGCACATACTTTAGAAGATATATTTATACAAATAAATTCTTGAATAATACACTCATTACTGATGGAGGGGTACACAGCCGAAGAGATGACATCACTTCTTTGTGAATAATAAATCATGAGATAAATCTAGAAAATCATAGTCTGATACTTTTTCTCAAGTTGATTGTGAAGTTCTCCATACGTGATAGGCCAATCATTTATGGAATTATATTCTCTTGCATTGGCCATTAAATCTTTAATTTTCCCCCAAAATAATTTTTAGAGGTGTCATAAACAATTAATGGGTTCCATATGCTGTATTTCCCTCTGATAAATGATATCTACCAGCGATTGGCAGATGACATGGAGTTGGCATGAAATATGTAGTCCACCTTCAGCTGACAAATAGCAAGTGAAATTATTAGGGAAAAACCAGCTCTGACAATGGGTTCCCTGTTGCACCACTGCTGGACCTCCTCAATTTGGCACCCATCACCCCTTGGGCAGACCACCCACGAGTGGTCAAGAAGTGGAGTCTCTGAACCATTGCTGAGGCAGTGAGTGCCCTTAGTAGTATGGAGGCAGGTATCCTTGGGAAGGCACATCCAAGTGTGGGGATGAGGTCAGCGAAGGGCCTCCTCCATGATAGCCTCCCTGCCCACCGTGCAATGGCCCTTGGTGTCCACCCGTACCCACCGTTGATCCACCCACGAAGTCCGACTGAGGCCGGAGTCCCCCCTGCCCTGGCCCACCATCACCAGACTGCACACTTCCTAATCCCACGTTTCCTGGATGACCACTCACCCCTACGCCCCCGCTGATCCCGGCGGTTCCCGGACGCCCACCACCCTCTATTCCCCCACCAACACTGCCACTAAATCCTACGCCGGGACGGCCGCCTCCGAATCCTCCAGGGCCAGGAACTCCCGGTCCGCCTTCGAATCCTCCAGGGCCAGTATCGGTCTGTCCGCCTCCGAATCCTCCACCAACGGCACCTCCCGGTCCGCCTCCGAATCCTCCAGGAACGGCACCTCCTGATCCGCCTCCGAATCCTCCAGGAACGGCACCTCCAGTTCCGCTTCCGAATCCTCCAGGAAGGGCACCTCCCGGTCCGCCTCCGAATCCTCCAGTAAGGGCACCTCCCGGTCCACCTCCGAATCCTCCAGGAACGGCACTCCCAGGTCCGCTTTCAGGGCGACTGCCTCCCAATTCTCCAGACCCGACACCTCCTGGTCCTCCTGCGGGGCTCACTCCTCCGAATGCCCCTCCGGAAGTCCCGCCAGATATGCCTCCAGGAGAAACTCCAGAACCTCCGAAAAAACCAGTACTACCAGAAGATCCGATATTTCCGGAGGATCCCTGATTACCGGAGGAGCTTTGGATACCCGTTGAGCTCTGACTAACGGGGGATCCTGACGCTCCAGAGGGCGGGACGACGCCGATGAACTGGTTGAGGTGGTATAGGCTTGGGGCTTTCGAGCAGTCAAACTGAAACCACCACACGCAGACAAAGAACTCCTGGTGGAATATGGTCCCGAGGGGGCAGAGGAAGTCGTATTTCCGCTTGTTGTGGCACACGTGGAACCCTTGACATTTGGTCTCCACGTCGGCATAGTATCCGTTGAACTCCTTGTCGTTGCAGGTGAATGAGGTCGTCGGGAAAGACTCGTAGTTAGGGTAATCAACCCCTGGTTCGCCCTGGATGGCCGAGAGGTCACCTCCCTCGTAGCTGCCATCGTCCGGGGACCCGCCGGCGAAGCCTCCGCTCTGGGCGGCCGTTCCTCCAGCGTTAAAAGCCCCACCCTGGTTCGTCGCTCCCCCTGTGTTAAGCAATCCTCCTTGGTTGGTTGCGCCTCCCGTGCTGAAGGCCCCTCCCTGATTCGTAGCTCCACCTGTACTAATAGTGCCTACCTGGTTGGAGACTCCCCCTTGGTTGTTCGCGCCTCCCTGAGCAGAGGCCCCACCAACTGATGGAGGTCCCCCCTGGATGTTGCCCGGTCCAAATGGTCCCTGAGGTACACCCGCTCCGGGAAACCCTTCGGGACCTTGAGGTCTGATAACCAAAGGGCCACCGCTCCCAAACGGGCTCGTCCCTAAAGGACTTGCCGGCCCATCACTCGAGGAAGAACCTGGGGATCCCTGAGGCGCTGGTAAGTCGGGGCCAGTAGCTCCAGGGAGTCCAGGACCAGGTGATCCAGGGAATCCAGACCCTTGCGACGCTGGAAAACCAGATATTTGGGATCCAGGAAATCCAGACCCTGGTAAACCTTGTGTGCCTGGGAATACATTTTCACCCTGCTGTCCACTCTGAGGACTATTTGGAAGTTCATCGCCTAGAGGAGATGAAATTCCAGGCCCATGCACGGTTCCACCCTGAGGTACGTACTGTGGCGGTATCTGAGGTCTGGGTCCCTCGAACAATTGTAAACCCGGAACAGCATGATCATGAGCAGGACGGTGCGGAATATGGGTAGGGTCATGGAAGGAGCCATGCGAAGGGCCATGGTTGGAGCCATGTGGGGAACCATGGTGGGACCCGTGGATGAGGCCATGAGAGGGACTATGGGAGGGGCCATGAGTGGGGCCATGGGGGGCGTCATGGGAGGGGTTATGGGAGGGGACATGGGAGGGGCCATGGGAGAGGCCATGAGTGTGACCATAGGTGGGATCATGAGATGGGCCGGAGGGCCGTACTTGGCCGTGCGGAGCCGTGATGCCCGTGTCTGCTCCGATGAAAGGCACCTTGGGTGGGGGATACTGATATCCGCCGTTCCTCTCGCCCTGCGGAAAAGATGTGTCAAACAGAGAAGACAGTACTTAGAGAGATTCCGGAGAGATAATAAGTACTTTGTAAGAAGGGGAAAGAGGCAAAGTGCCGGCCTCATCAGCAGATCTCTCTTAAACCATTATTAAACGTGAGTTAATGCCAAAAAGAACGTATCTCATAGAAATTCTAGCTATCCCAATAAGTAATTGGATAAAAACGGAACTACAAGTTATCAATCATGCCATAGACTCGGGATTACTGATAAATATACAGGAAAATGTACTTCTGTCCTTTAAATCAGGCCATGTCAAAACAAAGTACTGGAGATTTTAATTAATTACGGTTTTACACTAATCTTGAAGAATTATCCGCGCCTTATGACCAGGCTCGACTTGCTACCGGCTCCGTTAGCACTGATAAGGTTGTGAAACTCACATACGCCAGAATTTACCTTAGATACCTCTGTAATTGTCTTTACTGGAGGTATGCATAGGCGTTAGATGGAAGAAGGGACTATTAAGAAGCAATCTTGCCTCAATAAAACTCGATAAATAATTAAATAAATAATTGCTTGAAATGATTCCATTGTTCATCTATGACACCCCTCTTCCCGAACTCACTCGTTCATCTTTCTACAGGTACTCTTTTGGTAATTGCTTCTACTTCTACATTCCATTTCTTCAACCGTCTTCTCTGTTTAATCCTCTTGAATCTGACGTTGCACTTTTTAGCTGTGAGTAATCTGAATCCGTATCCTCTCTCGGGAATTTATGCGAATTTTTCCTAAATCTGTGCGTATTCATAATCCGAGGGCAAATACTACATTACTTCACATGTCACGTTGGCCCTCACCGTTGTTGTCGGCGTTGCCGGATTCGCATTTCAAAACACTGACAGACCTTTCACAATTTTTCTGTCCTGGAAATACACAATTATGACCCTCCACCCCGACACCCGCTTTGGGTTGATTCCACGCCGAGACCTTTGAAGTCGTGTAAATTCTCGAGTAGCAATTGTGATGGTCCAGGGTTGAGGGAGCTTCGATATGAGAATCCGCATCGTTACTAGGAAGCCGTAACGAGCGTGAAATTCAGTGTGCCATTTCTCCGAGTATATTATCGAGATTGGTTATTTTTGTTATACGGAATTATTTTTGATTTTGAGTTCATGGGGGGACGAGAGCCAACAAGGAGTTGCCGTAATATTAAATAAAGGGGTAGGAAGAACCGTAGTCAACATAGAGCAAGCAACTGATAGAATCTTACTAGTAGAGATTAAAACAGAGGCGACGAACTTGGTCATGGTTCAGGTATACATGCCACCGAGAAACTACATTTACGAAAATGGATGAGAGAAGAAAATGGAAGCATTTAAATACAGAGTTGGGCAAAATGAACTACAAAAAGTTAAACAGTAAATTGAGAAGGGCCACAAATAAAGCAAAAGATGCATGGTGGAAAACGCAATGCGAGGATATGGAAAGTTTTCAGAGGAAGGGTGAAATTGGTGCGATCTACAGCAAGGTTAGGTTATTATCAGGAAGTAAGACGAGAAAATCTGCGCCAATAGTTAAAGATAAGTGGGGTAAGACAATAGTTTACACAGAAAACATCCAGAGAGATGGAAGGAATATAAAAAAATACTGTATGGTAGAGAACTTAGGCCAGCAAGGTTAGACATAAAAAACGAACATGACGTAGAAGAAGATAGCTTAGGTCCAGGCATACTCGACGACAATATAGAAAGGAAATTAAGGGAGATGAAACCAAATAAGGCCGTGGAGTTAGACAATATTCCTGTGGAACTATTGAAATGTCTAGAAAAACGTAGGAAGAAGAGTCTTTATGGACTGATCCGTAGTATCTATGAGGAAGGAATCTATCTAGAAGACTTCGTGAGATCAGTGTTAATTCCTATTCCTAAAAAGGTAAAGGCTACATCATGTGAGGATTACAGAAGAATAAGTTTGATATCCCACGCAGCTAAAGTTATTCTCATGATCATCAAAAAAGGATAGAGAGCAAGGCAAATTACTACTAAGGGGATGATCAGTTTGGTTTTAGGAAGGGAAGAGGTACGCATGATGCCACTGCAGTAATGAGATCACTAATCGAGAGGAATATAAAATACAATCAGGACGTATTTGCCTGTTTCGTAGATTTCGAAAAAGCGTTTGGTAGAGTGAATTGGGAAATATTAATGCGTGAATTGCAGAAAATAGAAATGGACTGGAGGGACAGAAGACTGATCCGCAACCTGTACATGTCTCAGACTGCTCAGGTGCGAGTGGGGAACGGAGAGTCCGGATGGGCAGTGTTAGGAAGAGGGGTAAAGCAGGGTTGCCCATTGTCACCGGTGCTGTTCAACGTATATGCGGAGGAAATGATTAGAGGGGCATGGGAAGAAGTGGAGGTAGGATTGAAAGTCGGAGGGGAATTCATAAAATCGGTTAGGTTTGCTGATGACCAAGCAATAGTTGCTCAGTCAGCCAAGGGGTTGCAAGCATTGCTAAATGAATTGGAGGTTCAGTGCGATTGATATGGGATGGAAATCACTATTAATAAAACAAAGGTTATGTGATTTTCCAGAAAGAAAAAAGCTAAGCTAAACATTAAAATAGGAGGGGAAAAAATAGAGCAGGTAGAACAGTTTACATATTTCGGAAGTATTTTGGACAAATACGGTCAAAGTAATAGGGACGTAAGGAGAAGAATTGCGCTAGGCAAGGAGGCTTTCTCAAGGAGGAGGGAGTTGATGACGGGGACGTTGAGTAGGCAGGTTAAGACAAGACTCGCAAAAACTCTTATATGGAGCGTAGCTACACGTATATAAGAGCTAAGCTAAGGTACGGCGCGGAAACGTGGTGGCTGAAGCAGGAGGATAGACGTAGATTGGAGGCTTTTGAAATGTGGGTGTGGGGTAGAATGGTAGTAGTTTTGGGTTTTTTGGTGCATCAACAGCAATGGTCATTTTGTACCAAAGAGAATGGAGAAGGTGAAATGGACCCAAAGGAAAACAAATGAGGAAGTACCGGAGATTTTGGGTGAGGAAAGGGATTGTTTGAGAGAAATCCTATGGAGGCAGGAAAAATGGATGAAAGGCGTATTGAGCGGTAGTGGAATGTTGAAGAAGGTAATAGAGGGAAAAATGTTGGGCAAACGAGGAAACAGGATAGGGATGGTTGACGGGATGAAGGAAGTACAGAGAGATCTCTTCATGGATCTGATGTAGAGTAGGTTGCGCGATTGTGTTTCGTTTGGAGTCGTAAGTTAATTATGTGATAGCTGTGTCCATCCGAAAACCTACCTTAACCGGTAGATTACCCAATTATAATAATGATGCAATTCAAAATATCGTGATGTTTCCTAGCATTGTTCAAGAGGGAACATGGTATCCTTACACCGTATCCCATTTGCACTCAATTTGACTTGAAACGTCTCGTTTTGGTCTTGTGTACTAATGTAATGCGTGTCTCGTGTTATTACCTCTGCGGCTGGATGCAGACCATATGATTTGTATTAGCTATCATTCATAACGCAAATAAGCAAGTTACGTCAGTTGTATAACCAAAAGCTTAAGAGGCCTTGAACCATATTGAAATCTCCGATTGAATTGTCCCTCAACATAATTCCTTCCGCCATCACTGCCTTCGGAATGGCATGAGTAGAAAGATGAGACGGAATCCGAGTTGGAATAACGACGTTTCTTTTTTTTTTTTGCACGAAATAGATCTCATGGCGTGTGGTGCTTTACGTAAGCGTGTTGTGAGTCCGTAGTGACGGCACCTCACCTCCTACGAGGCATCTTTTGCTCCCCTCGCCTTTTCGCCCACTTCTCGATGGGAAGGACGAAACCGCAGAGCATTAACACATTTACAAAATGATTGTTAACCATCAATGTCTCAACCACTCTTATGCTGATACAAGCATACACGGAAGTGATCACTGTCTTTATCTTCTTACTGAGGAAGTTTTCGAGATTAGCTAGGAAAAAAATTACCTCACCAAAGGAGAGTCGAGACACTAACCGACCACTAATCCGGTGACACCTGAAAGTTCTGCTTGTGTGCATATATACGAAAAAAACACACACACATTTTTATAACACTTTTGTGAAAAGCTAACGGACGTGAACAATAATGTAAATGGAATTAACATTAGTGGACACAACAGAAAACAGACAGACCTCAACAGAAAAACCTCTCTTTTATATGTGTTTCTATGTTTGTGTTTACTAGTGTTAATTCCATTTACATTATATATTTATAATATATATATATATATATATATATATATGGGTCGCGGTGGTCTAGCGGGTAGAGCGTTGGACTGCTGACCGAAGGGTCCCGGGTTCGATTCCCGGGCAAGGCACTTTGGGCACCTGCAGCTCCACCCAAGCTAGTTGATTTTTCGGGTACCAGATCTTCCTGGGAAACCATAACCGGCACAGGGAAAGGAACTGGCCCCCCTACCCTGATGTGTGAATATTCACACGCCGTATAGGGCTTGGTACATGGGTGAGCTCTACTATACACCACCTATACATCACCTACTAAACCGACCTTCGGGTTGATTACTGTGTTTATGGTTTATATATATATATAATATACGGAGATAAAGAGGGACTTTTTGTACAGTAGGATATTGAGTTGTGTTTTTGTTTAGGGGAAACAAAATATTTACTTGGTATTTGTGTCCATCCAAAACCTACTTTAACTAGTAGATTACCTAAAAAAAAATATATATATATATACACACACACATGCTAGTATCCCTCCCACCCTCCGACCCTCCAGGCAAACTCAAAACAATAGAACAGGCTCCTCGACTCCTGGAATGAGCCAGGGATCAATATCATACATTAATAAACCCCATTTAAACACCAACATCGGACATCAACCCCAACATTCAGATATTTCCAATCCCCCTTAGCTCTCGAAGCCTTCAATATCAATCCCACACTTCCAAGCCTTCCCCTCCCAACTCTTTCCCTCTCAAACCTTTCCCCGCCGTCCCCATCCGCGTCCTCGTCCTCTTGTCATCTCCTCTTGAAACCTTCTCAGTTCCTTCTTTCCCCAGAGGAAGGTGGTCTTGTCACCAATAAATCCGGAATACATGTACGTCTGAATATCCTTGTTTATACGATTTTCTATATTTTTGTTGGCTAGCGCCATCTCGCTCCTTCATTTGAATGATGTATACTATATGTAAATGGACCCGACATAAAATTGGACTCTATTTAATTCTCCAACGCTGCCATTATATAGTACCTTTAATTTACAATCAATGCCGAAGAAGAACTTACATATTTCCTAATGGAGATTTCAGGTTGTTATGTTTAAATATATTTCATGATATCATGTTTTGTCTGTACTATTAACTGCAGAATATAATACGTTTTGATGGAACTGAGCTGAATGTCGGCACTATACACCCTGAAGATGATGGGTAAGCTGTCAATAGAAACATCGATCATGAGAAACCTGACCCGGTGGGGAATGCCCGAGAAACCTTCACCCAGCAGTATTGCCTGAGTGAGGGTGTTTTGCGGATGGGAGATGGTGAACTTGGCCCTCACCACGTCTGCGGAGGACGCCGCGAGCAGAACTGCGGAAGAAGAAAAGATCAGCTGCAGTTAAATTAGATTAAATTTATTTTATACATTGAATGTGTGTTAAGTTCAAAGGTAAATAGACCAATTAAAATGAATGTTCGTTTGGTTCAGTAAGAATCAACTTACAGGTTAACAAATTAAAGGATAGCCTAAGCCTCCTATAGCCGTAAGAAGTTAGCACCAATCGTCCCGCAATGAAAACAAATTTTGTTGTAATGGTTTGTGGGAATAGGAATTCCACCGCAGTGACCAAACACAACATTTCAACCAGAATACCCTTCTGTAGTAGTTTGTGGGAATTCACTTCCTCGATAGCGACCAACTACTGACACAAACATTCTAACCCAATAGGATCCTTCACAGGCTTAAAGGGACTCCGTTAAGGATACCTGAGTTTATGAAGACATCAGTGGCTGTTTACGGGAATAAATTCTGCACCAGAGACAGACATAGAGCTGAAAAATTCACGAGCACTCAGTAAAACACTCCCTTAAACATTCAAATAGGGCGTAACTACTGGGAGAGTATCACTCGAATTGAGCAACGCCAAGAGATAACAACAAAGAAGCATCCTCGTCTTTCCCTCTTTAACCTTGTGAAGGGTCCCATTTGGGTTTGACTGTGTGAATGTGTGAAGCTGGTCACTGGCGAGGAAGTAACATTCCCGCAAACTACTACAGAAGAGTATTCTGGGTGAGAGGTTTTGGTTGGTCATTGCTGTGGAATTTTTTCCCACAAACCATCACAACAAAATTTGTTTTCATTGTGGAATAAGTGGTGCTAATTTATTACGGCTGTAGGAGTTTTCATTTTATTTATTAATTTACGGGGCCGTAGAGATCAAGCTTCCTAGATTTTATAGGTTGATCCCTAAGTTATTGTAGCATAAAATATTTTTACTCTATTTTACTCTTTTTTTACTCTATTCATGTCAAAACATTTGTCAATATCACCAAGAGAAAGCAATAGTTTGGGAATTTCATGAAAACTTCTTTCTCTAAATATTTACATTGTTACTAAATATTTAGTGATTTACTTCCAAATATGATAATGAAGGTGGAGTCTCCTCGTTTTGTCTCATATTGGCTCCAACACAAAATTATTGATACGATGACACATTTTCTTTTGATGATTAATGTTTAAAGTTTAGGCTTACGTTACGCATTTAGTTAGGTAGAAAATAACCAAATTTAAGTCAATTTTCACAATGAAAGTTTCAAATTAGAATATTAACAGGAAAATAATTTGATACATAAAAAGTTTCTCGAAAAATAAAATGTTTAACTCAACGTATTAACGTTTAAAGCGATACTCCTCGTCTTGCCATGAGATGCATGGTCGGAGCCCAGGGCGGCCTTGGTTGGAAACAATTTGATGTAATGGATGAATTCTGAGCCAAGCAAGCACATACACCCACCACTCGATGGGGGAGGGAGGAGGCCTGTGGCCAGCTTACCCGACAGGATCAGAATGGTCTTCATTGCGCGAGAGAGCCTGCACGTTGGACGGCGGCCCGAATCTGCGGAAAAAGAATCAGCTATAGTTCAGTCAATTGGAATAATAAAACAATCATTTTAACGAGCTGCTGTTCACCGGGAAAATTATCGCTTCTGATGCCAATGAAAAATGGAATTCACCATTTTTTTCTGCGAGCGTTAATATATATGATGAGTTAAAGCATTATGGGAAATTGTAAGGAGAATGACCGGGTTCGATTCCTGGTGACACCCCTAACTTTACCATGAATGTGTGGATGAATTTCTCGGATGTAAGATCTTCCTATGCAATGAGTACGGGAGCAAAGCGAAAGGAAATGGTCCTTTTGATTAATCTGTCGATGTGTCAATGTTTACGCCGTATTAAGTGAGCTCCACTATCACTTATTCAAACAATCTTAGACTGGATTAGAGTAGCTTTTTATGTACATTAATGTTCAGTTTAAAACAATTAATGGAACCTGGTTCATTCATAGAATAATGGGTAAATGTTTGCATGAAAATTAAATTCGAAATTGAACACGATACCGAGAAAATCTACCCACTTCACTAATTACAGCTAAGAACGGACTGAAAGTGTCTCAGTAGTATTTTCAGCCCCGGATTCGGAGGATTACATGCCCCCTTAAAGGAGGTGCGGCTGTTATAACAACTATTTGTCAGTTTCACAAAACTTAGCACATAGCTAGTTGAAACTATTGTCCATCCTATGGAGTTTTGAAAACGTACATTCAATTCCTCGTTTTTTCAAGAATTTGCAATTGAAAATAACCTATTTCGTAAAGGTCCTTATGGAGATAGCAATTAAAATATAATTTATCCAGTAAAAAGTACATCTAACTTACCTACAGAGAACATAGCAAAATGCATAAGGGCTTGATATGTGTAAAACAAGCAATAAATCATCGACGCAATTCATGAAATTTAACACAAACTTTCACAATGTTTAAGTATTGAGGTAATTCAAGTCTGGTGACACTGTTTTCAGAACAAAAAACATTAAAACCTTGTTCGAGTATTTTAACAAACAAACCAGCTTGCAGCAACATCTACGTCTGTCTATTTAACATAGATAAAATGAATAATTAATGTTCATGCTCAGTGAATATGTAACAAAATAATATTAAAGTAACCAGCACACAGGGCTTAAGAGGCCTTTTGTAATGGTAACGCAAAGAGCAGCAAACCTAATCAATCACATTTACACCAGCACGATACCACAGAGATCTAACAAACCTAATACAGCGTAAATATTGAAACATCGACAGGGTAATCCAAAGGACCTTTTCCTTTCTCTTTGCTCCTGTGCTTTTTGCATAGGAAGTTCTTACGTCAAAAAAATCATCCACACATCTAAGGTGAAGTTGGGGGTGTCACCGGGAATCGAACCCGGTCATTCTCCTAACAACTCCCCATAATGCTATCACTCATCAGATACGTTAACACTCGCAGAAAAAATGGCGAATTGCATATTTCATCGGCATCAGAAGTGATAATTTTCTTGGTGAACAGTAACGATCAAACAACCACTGGACATCGTTATTACTATTTACAAGTCCGTAAGTTTACATTTGCTGAATGCAGTGTTTTCTTGGAGATTTTTAGAATAAATTGGTATGTTTATTAATAAGTGATTATTTGTCATAAACTGTCAAACACTGGATTTCTAGAGAAAATTAGGCAATGAATGAGTTGCGCGTGGAAAGAGGGAGGGAGGAGCAGCAACCGCGGTGGCGTTCAAGGGCAGATCGAAGGGTTGCAGCCAACAGATGTGTGCGTTTGAAAGAGAAGATGGCAAAGAGGGGGGAGGAAAGGTAAGGTCGGGAGGAAGGGCTGCGGACTCGTGTGACCCGCCCCGGCGGTGATCCGTGAGGGGTGTGATCGAGTGGACAGTGGCCCGTCGAGGGCGACCACGGATCAAAATGACACTGAGCTAACTGATGCATCATGGTGCTCGATCATGAACACTACTTGTCAACGAGCCTTTTCACGATTCTAATTACTGACATTTTGCGGTGGATCTTCAAATTTAATATAAACACTGGAACACACATGCGTTGAAAACCAATGAATAGGTACGTCTTAAAAATAGGATGCCTTCTAAGACAGCCTGAAAGAGTTCACCATTAAAAAAATAGGCACTGTGAATAATTAAAATAGTTTTGTTTATTATATTTGAAATGCATGTTGTTCGCTTGAAAATATTTTGATAACATATGATACTTTAGTTTGTGTGTCCCTGCAATGAAATATTTGATAGTGATTGGGGATTGGAATGCGACGGTAGGCGAGGGAAGAGATGAGGATGAGGTGAGGGACTCGGGTTTAGGCACAAGGAATAACCGCGGGGAGAAAGCAATTGAGTTTTGCAGGAGACAGGGGTTAGTTATCAACAACACATGGTTTAGAAACCACAAAAGGCGTAGGTATACATGGAAAATGCCAGACGACTCAGAAAGGTATCAGATTATATTCTGATTAGGCAAAGGTTTAGGAAGAGTGTAATAAATTCGTACAGCTTCCCGGGAGCGGATGTGGACTCTGAACACAATTTAGTTGTTATGAAATATAACGTCCGTTTCAAAAAGACAAGGCTGGTGCAGGGGGTTAGAAAATGGAATGTAGGAGCACTAAATGGATTAACAAGGAAGGAGTATCAGCAGGCCGTAGAGAAAATCATGGATGACGATAAAGAGCTGAGTATTATCAAAGAAAAATGGGAATGTATCAAGAAAGTGATTTCGAAAGGAACTGTTCACGGGAAAAGGACAAAGAAACCATGGATAAAGGATGAAATGATTACGAAAATGGATAAGAGAAGAAAATGGAAGATTTAAATACAGAGTTGGGCAAAATGAAGTACAAAAAGTTAAACGGTAAATTGAGACGGGCCACAAATAAAGCAAAAGAAGAATGGTGGAAAACGCAATGCGAGGTTATGGAAAGTTTTCAGAGGAAGGGTGAAATTGGTGCGCTCTACAGCAAGGTTAGGTTATTATCAGGAAGTAAGACGGGAAAATCTGCGCTAATAGTTAAAGATAAATGGGGTAAGATAATAGTTTACACAGAAAACATCCAGAGAGATGGAAGGAATATAAAAAAATACTGTATGGTAGAGAACTTAGGCCAGCAAGGTTAGATATAAAAAACTAACATGACGTAGAAGAAGATAGCTTAGGTCCAGGCATACTCGACGACGATATAGAAAGGACATTAAGGGAGATGAAAGCAAATAAGGCCGTGGGGTTAGACCATATTCCTGTGCAACTATTGAAATGTTTAGAAAAATGTAGGAAAAAGAGTCTTTATGGACTGATCCGTAGTATCTATGAGGAAGGAATCTATCTAGAAGACTTCGTGAGATCAGTGTTAATTCCTATTCCGAAAAAGGTAAAGGCTACATCATGTGAGGATTACAGAAGAATAAGTTTGATATCCCACGCAGCTAAAGTTATACTCAGGATCATCAAAAAAAGGATAGAGAGCAAGGCAAATTACTACTAAGGGGATGATCAGTTTGGTTTTAGGAAGGGAAGAGGTACGTATGATGCCACTGCAGTAATGAGATCACTAATCGAGAGGAATATAGAATACAATCAGGACGTATTTGCCTGTTTCGTAGATTTCGAAAAAGCGTTTGGTAGAGTGAATTGGGAAATATTAATGCGTGAATTGCAGAAAATAGAAATGGACTGGAGGGACAGAAGACTGATCCGCAACCTGTACATGTCTCAGACTGCTCAGGTGCGAGTGGGGAACGGAGAGTCCGGATGGGCAGTGTTAGGAAGAGGGGTAAGGCAGGGTTGCCCGTTGTCACCGGTGCTGTTCAACGTATATGTGGAGGAAATGATTAAAGAGGCATGGGAAGAAGTGGAGGTAGGATTGAAAGTCGAAGGGGAATTCATAAAATCGGTTAGGTTTGCTGATGACCAAGAATTAGTTGCTCAGTCAGCCAAGGGGTTGCAAGCATTGCTAAATGAATTGGAGGTTCAGTGCGATTGATATGGGATGGAAATCAATATTAATAAAACAAAGGTTATGCGATTTTTCAGAAAGAAAAAGGCTAAGCTAAATATTAAAATAGGAGGGGAAAAAATAGAGCAGGTAGAACAGTTTACATATTTCGGAAGTATTTTGGACAAATACGGTCAAAGTAATAGGGACGTAAGGAGAAGAATTGCGCTAGGCAAGGAGGCTTTCTCAAGGAGGAGGGAGTTGATGACGGGGACGTTGAGTAGGGATGTTAAGACAAGACTCGTAAAAACTTTGATATGGAGCGTAGCTATGTACGGTGCGGAAATGTGGTCGTTGAAGCAGGAGGATAGACGTAGACTGGAGGCTTTTGAAATGTGGGTATGGAGAAGAATGGAGAAGGTGAAATGGACCAAGACGAAAACAAACGAGGAAGTACTGGAGATGGTGGGTGAGGAAAGGGATTATTTGAGAGAAATCCTATGGAGGCAGGAAAAATGGATAAAAGGCGTATTGAGCGGTAGTGGAATGTTGAAGAAGGTAATAGAGGAGAAAATGTTGGGCAAACGAGGAAAGGGCAGGAAGAGGATAGGAATGGTTGACGGAATGAAGGAAGTACACAGAGATCTCTTCATAGATCTGATATAGAGTAGGTTGCTCGATTGTGTTTCGTTTGGAGTCGCAAGTTAATTATATGATAGTTGTGTCCATCCAATAACCTACCTTAACCGGTAGATTACCTTTTACTAATAATGATACTTTTGTTTAACACAATTTATGCCCTGTAATTTGTATTGAGTGGAATAAAATGGATTATTTAATGTCGTTTGGAAAAGTATTAATGTCGTATTGGAAAGATGATTTGTGAGAGGGGTCCGCGATGAGGAAGGACCACCTTATTCGGTGCCAGTCGTGGGTGCCTTCTGCACCGACTATGATGAGTGACGTCGACCTGCCGGGGATTACCTAATGGGCCACCACCTTTCGCCCCTTCTCTCAGGAGTGTAGTCGGCCCTAGTTTCACTTATTCCAAACTTTCCAAGAATGAAATAATGCAGAGCAAAAGGATGTGGATCACAAATAACCGTGCACTTATTTCATTATCATTCACTAATTGGGCGTTTTATACGATGGATTTTCAAATCGAACTTCGTGTTTATTGGGAAACTTCGGAAAAGGGAATGCTAATTATTTTGCTGAAGCAACTTCATGAACTCATAAAGTAAAGTACTCATATGAAGACTTTTTCAAGGTCATCGTGGAAAATCGCCGACAATAAAGGTGTAAAGCAAATATTTAGAACACCATAATTACTTACTAACCTATGGGGTCGAAAAATGTTGATTGCACATAAATTCGCAGCGAATACAGGAAATATGCGTTTTATCGAAAATTGGACAAAAATATTAAACCTTGTTACCACCACAAGAAGTAATTAATCTCAGCCGGTTGGTTAGCTCTCGAGCGTGGAGGGTCGTTTGAAAAAGTCGATAACTCTCATTCGACAACGGAGGGGTGGCGTCAGACGAGGTGAGAAAAGGTATTATAATTACGAGCGATTCAAATATCCCAAATCCTCGCCCCGTAGACAATCGCACCTCAGATGACCAATGGGAATGATTTAAATCGTCTTGAACGTAGTATCTACCCGCACGGGACTCTACAAAATTCCAGCTGAAAAACTTAGTAACTCTTCCACAAAACGTTTACAAATAATATCCTGAGGTCCGCTTGGTTCTGCTTTTCCTGAATGTTGGAATCCCTGAAGAGCTTAAGAGAGGCCCATGGACGCAGTTCATGGGACCTCCAGGACGCCTCTCGGGAAAGTCCACCGGGGGAGGGGTTTCATGGGGGCTCGTACTCACCTCCACTCTCGATGGACGGCACTGGAGGACGGCGACTCCGAGCGGAAGAGACGAGAGATGAGAGAGAGAGAGAGCGGGGGCCGGGCGCACTCGAGGACGGACTGGGGCGATGCTGCTTGCAGTCGACTAACGACGATTTTCACGCCCCGTTCCAAGAGTCCGCGGCCGTTTTATAGCAGCGCCCCGGTCCCTCCCCCCCGCACCAGCCGAAGGGGGAGAAGCCACACTCGAAAATCAAGGGAAGTGGGGGGGGATGCGCAAGATTTCGTAAGGGCTCTCTAGTATGGAGGAAGGGGCCCCCTCTCCTTGCACCACGGCCACCCGACGGGGGGAGCTCCGTCCCCCGTCCCGCCAGCCTCCCCACACCGAAGTTCTCACTCGCCCTCGGCCCCACTTCCCCAGGCTTTTTTTATATTTCATGCATAAGTCATTTGGATCGTTTAACGAAATTTGGATGGCTTGGGAAGATAATGAGTAGATCTTGATCGAGAAAGATCTTCATCGAGAGATGCAGGAGATCAAGGCATGGTTAGATTTTTCTGAAGAGCTGCCTCTCTGCTCTAAGAAAAATTTACGGAGATGGGATCACGCGCGAAGGCGTCAAGGTAAGAGTTAAAGAAGATGGTAGAGAAATGAATTTTGCACTTCCACATA
The DNA here is from genome assembly GCA_037158775.1 of Hetaerina titia. Lineage (NCBI taxonomy): Eukaryota > Metazoa > Arthropoda > Insecta > Odonata > Calopterygidae > Hetaerina > Hetaerina titia. Next base: position 14,720,208 of record CM073768.1, on the reverse strand, counting down.
AAGATTTAATATTTCACACGACCATGGTTTTGGTGCTGCGCATCATCGAAACCATGGTCGTGTGTAGTAATAAATCATTATGTGAAAGTGCAAAGTTTCTTTCTCTTCCCTCATCATGAAGGAATTCCACAAAGTTAAGCCTGAAACTGTTATGTTTAAGAGTGAAATAGACTAATGTGGAGTGGAGGGCCTTATGGTTTCGAAACATGGGGTCCGTTCTCTTCGGCACGCTGAAATACGCACGCACGGAGAGGAATTGGCGCAGCCTTTGTCCCTCACACGTACAAACAGCAGAGGAATCGGAAACATTGGAGAATGTTTCAGGGGACTTTTAAATCGGCTTGTAGCATTCAGTGGTGGACCTCGTATTCGACTGAAGCGAATGCGTCCGGAGTAAGGCAATTGAGATGCAGGCACCGAGGGTGGCGTTAGATGGAGCGAATAGATTGGCAGCAGCCGTCGAAGGAATGAGTCAAGGGAGGAGAGGAAGTTGGGAAAAATCCGAAAGAGGGAATAAAGAGGCGAAGAGATGGCGAGAGGGATTTGATAGGCGGGGATCGAAGGGAGGATGGCGGGAGAGGAGGGCAGGCAGAGGAGGAAGGCGCGAGATGGGTGTGGAGCCATGGCCGGAAGCTTCAGCGGCGCTGGCGGAACACTTAGAGCGCGTGCCATTTCCATATCTCAACGAAAATATGTTTTTACTCTTAAAAATAGAGTTGAAACCCAAGTCGAATTTGATGCTAATAGCGCCAATGCTGGTCACTAGAGGTTATGTCGTACCGTGCAGGGAATAACCTTGTGCTTGGCGTAGTAGCGTGGGAAACATACGTATGTAATATAAATTTTGAATTTCATTAAAGGTAGCATCACAAGAGAGTCCCCGCACATATTTCCCCGCGGCCAGGGACTGAACCGTGACTCCGGGGCTCTCCACAGCGGCGAGGGGGACTCAGGGAGGTGAGCTATCGAGCAGACGCAGCCACGACGCGTCGTGAGTCCACCTCCAAATTTGTGTGGATTATACTCGAGAGATGTATTTTTATTACTACTGATATTCTACATTTTGAGGTAGGATAATGTCAATAAGTTGTTCCTAATGCCCATTGGGAAAATTTTCTTAATCGATGCTTGAAGGTCTATCTGAAAACTACTGCTAACATTTATCATTTTGTACCATCATCTGGCCTGTAACAAACAGTACGACATTTAATTTGTACCCTTTTGTAAATGTTTTTTTTATAATTGTGGAACTAATATATGTTTTTGCCTTTCATTGAGTAAAAAGGTTATTCCCGTAAATAAATATCTAAATAAGGATTGACAAAGACTGAACAATGATACACGTATTTGCTTCTCCTTAATAAGCAACACCAGACATTCGACACTAAAATAAATCCTTCTGCAACCATGCATCCTTCCTTCCACGCTCCATTGCATTCCAACTCTTTCCACCCACACCCTAACTTGCCTCATGTTATCCTCTCAGTCACATTATTCAACATTCTATCCACAAATAAAATATTCCGCATTCATGTTTCCTGCCTCATTTGGATTTCTCTCAACAATCCCCTCTCCTCTTTTATTTTCCTTTTTGTCTCTTTCACCTTCTCTATCCTACTCCACACCCACATTTCAGGCGTCTCCAATCCAACCCTGTTATTTTTCCTCGATGACCACGTTTCAGCCCCGTATGAACCACGAACATACCACACTTTTTACCAGCTCTTTCTTAACACCCTAACTCAACGTCCTTGTAATCAATTCGGATAGAAGAAGAAGGTTCGACTTACTACCGGCTCCGTTAGCACTGCTAAGGTTGTGAAACTCACATACGCCAGAATTTACCTTGTGATGGGAACTACCTCTGCTCTAAATATTTTACGGCCAAACCCGCAAAAATACTACGAATTCGCTCGTAAAAACTCTTCCCCCCAAGTTTTCTTATATATTCAGCTCGTTCCGCGAAAATGATATCTACCTCCTGGCCTGATTTGATTCCAATTCCCTTCTTATCTCACTGTCAAGTATGCATAGGATCTAAACTACCCCATTCGCGCCTTATTCTTCTAAGATAGCTGGCATTTTAACCTTAAGACCTTTTCCGTGCACATCCCATGCGTATTCTTCCGTACATCTTGAATCTTCGTAGGTTCGATTATTATTAATTTACCTGGTGCATTTTTAATAATGTTCACAGATTTTCCCTCACTTCCCGGGAGTAGTTTCACCTTCTTCTTCTTCACCCCGATTCCACCCTTCTTCGGGAAACTACAAACACTCGCATTGCGTCTTCCACCACACTTCTTTTCACTAGTAGTTTCCAGCTTCAATACACTATTCATATCGTTGTACTTCCTACTCCTATGAACACATTTCCGCATTTCCTTTCCTCGTCTATCTTTTCAATTCCTAATTTCCTTACCCTTTTCTTGTTTACTGTTCCTGTCGTAACTTTGGCTTAGATAACCCTGCAATTGTCTTTACTGAAGATATTTATAGGCGTTAGATGGAAGAAGGGACTATCAAGAAGCAATCTTGCGTGAATAAAAGATCGATATATAAATAAAATAAATAAATGTTTGAGATGTTTTCATGTTTTTTGGCATTATAATTTAACTTATCAGACTGATAATATTTCTGTCGTAACAAATTATAACTTGGTCTTTAAGATGAATTTCAATTTGTTAAGAGTCAGATATAGAATTAAAATGATGCCACCCTCCATACCATCGCCCACCGAACCGACTTTAGGGTTGATAACTGTGTTTATGCTTTATTCACGATAATTACTTAATCTGATGTTTACAGAAGGGGTATCTTGCCACTTTTCAAGGATGGAAATTTATCCAGACCCTGAAAAAATACCACATACACGTAGAATTGATTTAACAAGATAGAAAAGGGTTTCTAATAGATAATAATAAATGTATTATCTAGCATATATTTTTTCAAGGGGAGGCACCAAGGGCAAGAAAACTAGGCACCAGCACCATAGTGCCTATGGCAATAACATTGGCACTGCTAATTAGGACAAAAACCTAGTTTTCACTGTAATTAATAGCTTATGACTCCCCAGGATATTATACCAGAGCAAGGAAACTGCATGTATCATCACTATTGCTTAAGGTACAAATCCAAGTTTCTGGTACTTCAGTAACATCACACTGTACTATAGGTACCTCTGCCCCTAAATCCCGGTATCTAGGGCAAGGATCCCAGAAATTTCTCCGTATCGAATAGCTGGTGCCAACCCCTGTATTTTCCTCACATTACAAGAAAAAACATCTTTTTACAAATATGTTCCGCTTATTGGATGGCATACTTATCCTCTATGTACTAAGGATTTGTGATGAATAACTACCGAAAGGTAGATGCAACTTATTAGCAAGTATCATCAAAGATAGGGGAAAAATGAGCCTGTAAAAATGTTGTTATTAATTAACAGTAGGATAGTAATGGAAATTTAAAAAATACACAGAGAAATTGCAAGATATTTAGAAAATGAATAAATTGGGAATATTTAGCGGCATTGCCAGCTAAATGTAAATTCTAATGCAATTAAGAAGTACATCGTTCTTTAACTTATAGTTAGTAAATAGCTTGAAATATGGTAGCACAATGAAACTTTCAAGAGAAGTTGAAATTAAAATAAATATATATTTTTATTTTCATTTATTATATATAGACTTCGTTTTAGTGTTTTTATGTTAGACCCTTTCCCCGTACCGCCTATGGTTTCCCAGGACGTTCTGGTACCCGAAAAATCGCACAGCTTGGGAGGAGCTGAGGTTACCCTGAGAGAGGCATACTGAAGCCGACTATATATATATATATATATATATATAAACTTTTTTGGAAAACCCACAAACGTGTAATGTAAATTCACTGATAGTCATAACAAACACAGAAACCAAAACACACAAAAGAGGGACTCACTGGTTCTCGAATTTTCGGTGGTCCAACCACCTTTCTCAAGAGGAATTAGGAACAGACTTAGAACAGTTCTGTTCCTAATTCCTCTTGAGAAAGGTGGTTGGACCACCGAAAATTCGAGAACCAGTGAGTCCCTCTTTTGTGTGTTTTGGTTTCTGTGTTTGTTATGACTATCAGTGAATTTATATATATATATATATATATATATATATATATATATATATATATATATATATATGATTAGTCCTCGTTTGGCGAATATTCCCCCCTCTATAACAGTCTTGAACATTCCACTGCCGTTCAATATGCCTTTCATCCATTTTTCCTGCCTCCATAGGGTTTCTCCCAACAAACCCCTTTCCTCGCCCACCATCCCTAGTACTTCCTCATTTTTTTTCCTTTCGGTCCATTTTATCTTCTGCATTTATCTTCATGCCCACATTTCAATAGCCTCCAATCGACGTCTATCCTCCTGTTTCAGTGACAACGTTTCCACACCGTACATAACAAAGCTTCATATCAAAGATTGAATGAGTCTTTTCTTAACATCATTCGTCATCAACTCCCTTCTCCTAGTGAAAGCCTCTTTGCTCAGTGCAATTCTTCTCCTTACGTCCATGATATTTTGACCAATTCGCACTTCGCACCAAGTTCACCCTTCCTCTGCAAACTTTCCATATCCTCGCACTGTGTCTTCCACCATGCTACTTTTGCTCTATTTGTTACACGTCTAAATTTATTTTTTAACTCTTCGTACTTCTCTTAGCCTAACTCTGTGTTTACATTCTCCCATTTTCTCCTCTCATTCATCTTTGTAATCATCTCATCTGTGATCCATTGGTTTCCTTGTCCTTTTCCCGTTAACGGTTCCTATAGTGTCTTTTGCTGCTTTCGATATCCCTTTTTTAATGTATTCCCATTTTTCCTCGATAGTACTCAGCTTTTTTCCCTCATTCAAGATTTTTCTACAGCCTTCTGATACTCCTTTTTCTAACCCGCCGCCCGGGCCTTATCTTTTTGAAACGGAAGCTACATTTCATTACAACTAAATAGTAGTCATAGTCCGCATCCGCTCCCGGGAAGCTGTTCGACTGATCACACCACTCCTAAATCTATGCTTAACCATAATATAATCTAATTGATACATCTCTGAGTCACCTGGCATTTTACATGTATACCTACGCCTTTTGTGGTGTCAAAACCATGTGTTGGTGATGAAAAACCCCTGTCCCCTGCAAAACGCAATTGCTTTCTCTCCGCAGGTTTTCCTCGTATTCAAACCGTAGTTCATCACTTCATCACCATCTCTTCCATCGCCTACCGGCACATTCCAATCCCCCATCACTATCAAATGTCTCTCTACAGGAACACACGCGATATTGTCCTCTTATGTCCTCTAACTGATCGTATTTTCTATCGTCTTCTTCCTCCCTATAATTGTTTCGTATATTCTATCGCCTTCTTCCTCCTTAGTATATATATATATCCCCGCCTACTAGCGACGCTAGTTGCCTGATAGTTGCACACTGATGGAAGAGTAATCTCGTGGGTCAAAAATTTCATTGAAGGTCGATCACAAAGGGTCAAATTAGGAGAAGTCTATTCTGAAAAGACAAGGGTAACATCGGGTGTCCCACAAGGAAGCGTACTTGGCCCGCTCTTGTTTTTAATATGCATAAATGATCTCCCAGTAGATATTATTTATCAGATAAGACTTTTTGCAGACGACTGTATCATATATAGGAAAGTAGAAAATGACAGAGACCACGACATACTTCAAAGGGACATTAATAAAATGGCGGAGTGGGTGACAAAAAATGGGATGGATATTAATGTTAGCAAATGCAAATCCATCACCTTTAGTAGCAAGGTAAATGGAAACAACAGGGAATATAAATTCTCAGAAAATGTCATTCCTAGAAGTGATAGTTGCAAATACTTAGGTGTATATTTAACCAAGGATTTAGGGTGGGGGCTAAATGTGGATTACATTTTTAAGAAAGCTTTGAAAACTCTTCATTGGGTCATGAGAAACCTCAAAGGGAGCGATAAAGCAACTAAGGAGAAGGCGTATCAGACCCTGGTAAGACCAATTTTGGAGTACGCTTCTCTAGTATGGGACCCTTATGAAGAAGGACAAATCAAAAAACTAGAAAATGTGCAAAGAAAGGCTGCCCGATACGTACTGGGGAAGCATAGGAGGATGGATAGTGTGTCTGACATGCTAAAAACGTTGGGCTGGGAACCTTTACAAACTAGAAGGAAAGTAAGCAGACTTTGTGGAATGTTCCGCATTCTGAATGGGGAGAAGGCTTGGGCAGATCTATAGAAAGAGGCGGGGAACCCGAATTTTATAGGGAGAAATGACCACAATTTTAAGGTAAAATGCTGGGCACAAAGAACGAATAAAAAGAAATTTTCTTTTCTAAATAAAACAATTGTTGATTGGAACAATTTACCTGCAAAAATTTTTAAGCCCTTTCCTAACAGAGTCCAAACTTTTAAGAAAAGATGTAAACAACTTCTGTAATCATTTGATTGATGTGTTGTATAAAATTAAATGTAATAGCTAAATTTTTTTTCTTGTTGATTGGGAAACAAATGTTAATGAAATGGGGATTTTTTTTTATGTACTACAGATTGGTGTTTGGAAATTTCCTTAAAGTGTATTTTTTTTCTGACTGATTTTATTTATTATCTTTTGTGATGTTGATTGTATTTCAGAAATCATGTTATTTTTCCAAGGCAAGTTTATTGTAACACTTGGGACTTGTGTGCCACCTGACATTTGTCTATTTGCACATGCACATTTTAATAATAATTATACCCAATGAGCCGTCTGTGATTGGCGGATCATCGAGCTGTGCGTATGGCACCAGTTACATTATTTTCCGTTGACCTTGTTTTAACTGTTTGTCGAAAATGGTAATCGACGAAATCACAGAGCAACGAATTAACATTAAGTTTTTGGTGGAGTCTGGTAAAAGTTATCAAGAAATTACTGAAATGTTTCCAGCTGTTTACGGTGATTATGCCCTGAAGAAAACATCCGTTTTCAAGTGGATTAAGCGTTTTAAAGATGGTCGACAAGACGCCATGGATGATGCAAGGCCGGGACGACCTTCAACCACGTGTTGATGACAACAATGATCGTGTGTGGTCCCTTGTCCTTACCGATCGACGAAAAACTGTCCGAATGATAGCTGATGAACTGAATTTAGGAAAATCAACGCTATACACTATTGAACCGAATATGATGGATCTTCACCATGACAATGCACCTGCATATCTAGCATTGATTGTTCGCTAGTTCCTGGTAAAAAATTCAATTACCTTGATCATCCTCCTTATTCACCGAATCTCGCCCCTGCGTCTTTTTCCAATTCCCAAAATGTAATTACGGGAATTCATTGGGAAGATGTGGGGATTAGGGGAGTTCACTGGGAAGATGACGTGAAAACTAAAAAAGCCTAACTGCCGAGGACTTCCAAGGGTGCAGTGGAACAGTGGACAAGAAGATGAAATAAGTGCATAGCCACGAAAGGTGAGTACTATGAAGGTAACAAATTCGATGTAGACTGAATTTTGCAAAATAAAGTTTTTGATGGCTTTAGTTCGCGTGTTTATTGGACAGACCTTGTATATTGCCAGAAAATCGTTAGATTTTAATTTCGTGTGAATTCGATGTGCCAGTACATTTGAAATATATCAGTTTTTTTGTAAAATGGTTCCGATATGACTGCCACTCCTAGCCGAAATTAAATGCGCAAGGTCACGAGTTGAGAGGGACATGGAGAAAGGGGTGCATGCGAGTGCAGCGGCCTAATGAAGAGGCCGAATAAAAGGCGGATCAGAGCGGTGCATTCCGTCCAGGTGTCCCATAAGGGGATCTGCCCGTTGGCGAATAATCAAACCTCCATCTGGAGTTACTTGAAAGGAAGGTTGGTACTTGGACTGCAAACGGAGGAGGGAAGCTATTTTTCACTCGGGCATTCGGGTGCTGGGGTTGGTGGACCATCATTGATTGACGTGGTACATGCTCAAATAAATATCCGCTCGTTTCCTCTCCCAGAGGGATAAGGCGGAGATTTTGACGAGGGACAATCTGCTTTGGCGAAGTTACTGACATTTATTTTGGACAACGTGTATTTTGAATGGAAATATCGATATAAAATAGGAAAAGCCAACAGTACATGGGCGGCATTATATGTCAAAATAAAGAACAGTGGAAAAATATATTGTTCTTCTTTTCATGAAATGAATGTATTTTTAACTCCGGGTCGCGATTCCAAGCAAGTTATTTCCCCTTTCGCAATTCCTCCTCCATCCGGGGCGAGAGTGGCGAGGAATGACTCTTCTTGCGTTGGTCCTTATCAGGCGACTGCTGCACAAGCGCCCAACCCTAAGCACTTTCAATTGAAGGGACTTTCTCCTCAGCGCGCCGCCACCCTCCACGGAGATAGTGTGAATCCCTTTCCAGACGGCAGCCTAAAACCCCAATCCCGGAAACAGCTGGAGTTTTCGTTAGCAGTCCAGTAGTCGCAGATTTTTCATTTTGGAAATATTCCCGAACATTAGACGCTATTCAAAGAACGACAGAATGGGGATATTTTCTAATCAACATTAGTAGTTTTAGGGGAGGCGACCGATAGCTGAGGTCATTTGCGCCATTGGGAATGGACAGAAAAGGATGAAGGGTGGAGAGAAACCCGGCGTCGGAATTAGCCTACTCTTAACGTCCCATCCGACGGGCCGTGTACTAACTCAAAGTGCCCTCCACAAAGCACCTCAATTAGGGATCAGGACACCACTTAAAAATGTCTGTCGCCGCCGGGATTCGAACAGGGTATGAGGCCACCGCACCATCCCGACCCCTTAAATCAATATTTAGGCAAGAAGCGCCATGGATGTAAAATTTGTGATGTAAATCGTACACCATTCCCTGTAGACTGCACTAGCGTACGTCCAGAGCTCTTGATTGTACACGTAATGAATTAAGGGTGCATGCTCGAATTACTTCCATGAAGTGCTAATAAAGGGGAAGATGGTTTAAAATCAAGTCTAGCGCAGGTATTTGTAACCAGGACGAGTTTAATTGTGAACGCGCGATGGAATGGAATCGCGAACAAGTAGATGGAAAAAACCTTTACCTCTTTGAACTACCATTAACTACATTCGTCATTTTTTATGTACGAAATAAAAAAGAACGGCGCTCCGTATTCCATAATATTATAAAAGTTTGGAAAAAAGAAGAAGAATGGAAGGATAGGTGATTTACGTATTTCCAAAATCTATCAGCACCAGGCTGCCCGGGGAAGTGTAGTGGAATAAGAATAGGAATGGGTCGTGATACGTAGGGAGGAGAGGACAGGATCGCCCGTTATCGCCAGTGCTTTTTAACCTACATGGTGAGGAAATGTTGAGGATAGCATGAGATGGGCTTAAGTTGAGAATGAAAGTGGGCGGGGAGCTAAAATCTCAGATGGGATTGCGAATGAAAAAGCATTAGGCAGACAGCTGACGAATTACTTTATTACGTTATTGCCGAGTTCACCACAGGGTAAACGCGAGAAATCGGGGATGAAGATTAGTCGCAGGGAAAAAGGTAATTACATTATCAAGATTGGGTAAAAGCCAACCATTAAAGTTAGAGATAATAAATTATAGCTTATATTTTGTGACGCGTGGGAAAACTTCTGGACGGATGTGGATGACGTAGTACGAACATTATAAGAAGAATGTCTTTGGGAAATTTCACAAAGAGAAATGAATTAAGTAGAAGCAGTATAAGATGTAAAGAAAAGTTAAGTAAAGACTTAAAGAATAACCGTTTGACTTGGAACTGTTTAATGCTAGAGGATTAGCTTATATTAGAGATTTTTGAGATGAGGATTTGGGGAGGAATGACAAAAATAAGTCGGATTGAAGCGATGAACGATAAATATGAACTCATGTTGAGTTAAGTAAAGACATCCAAAGAAAGCAAAAATCATGGATGAGGGAGATATTGAGAGGCAGAGTGGGCTACAAGGCCGCGTCGGAGGGGAGAATGCCTCAGAGAATGAGGAAGGAAGGGAATGAGTTCCTTAGAGGGCATACAGGCAGGCAGATGACATGAGGAATCGGAGAAGAAAACAATGACGGAAATACGAGATTAAATGAGGGAAATTCCAGGACGATGTGTTATCGGCGACCGCACTAAACCCACCTCTGATCTGTAGTCTACCGATGATACCCACAGTAGTCAAACCGAAGGTTAGTCCAGCTCAGGTAGCTAACTAACCTTCGAGTTGATTACTTCTCACCTGATATTAACCCAATTCAGCATGCAAAATGCATTCATAAAAAGTGATTTTCCATATGGCGCCCGTGGTTTCCCCGGAAGATCAGGCGTCCGAAAGATCACACAGCTTGAGTAAAGCCAAAGGTGCCACCCAGGTATCACCCAGAATGGAACCCTCCGGTCAATTGGCCAGCGCTTTTCCCACTGGACTACCCCGTTCTACGATGCCCATCTATGATGATGGAAACACACATTATAAAAATAAATAAATAACCAATGTAGCACCCATTAAATAGCGATTAATCATCTACCATTATGTGCTTAAGTATGTCAAATGACTACTAAATTTAATTTAAAAATACTGACTCGTGCCATTATTTATCGGCTGAATTTAAAATAGTACATCACTTGCTTGGAAACATTTATTATTATTAACAAAATATGAGAGTTTAAGGATATTTGTTTGACCCACTATTGTATAGAGACGGAAAAATGTCTCTCATCGGAGCCGGAGTCCTTTCATCGAGACCCGTGAAGTAAACGAGCGGAGACCACTCCATTACAATTACTACAGGCGTTACTTCATCATTCCTATCCGCACTGGAACATTTCAGAAGATTTGTACAGCTGCGACGAATTTTACTTTTCAATGGTCTTGATCCGATACGCTAAAAGATTTGTGAAATGTTTTTCGGTTCCCACGCGGAATGTGAAAGACGGAGCGAGGAAAGCTCGCATTCACTCCATTCGTCCTCATTCAATCCAAGATCTTTTTTGTGAAGTCTGTCTCTTCTTGACCGTTTTAAATTGGTCCCATGAAATTATATTCAACCATTTATAATCTTTGTATTTTTAAATTTGGAAGAATGCTTTCACCAAAACAATTACATTTATTTAGATGCATTGCTTTTAAAGTAGACGCAACTTAAGAGTTGGACATTTATTTTTTAATCAAAGCTATCGAAACTATCAAATATTTTTTTCTCCAAAAATTTTAACGCACAGTAATCGTACACTTTCAACAAAAGAAACTACCAAATAACTACAAAGAAAAAGAAGTATAATTCATTTACCAGATTTTCCATAAGATGTGATGATATTATCAATTATAATGATTTTTTGTGGTCGCCACTAGTGAAGCTTGCCCCCCTTCCTTGTCCCTTGGAATGGACTTTTCACATAACTATGTATAAATTACATGAGGGCTGACCAGAAAGTGATTTACGTTTCGGTCTAGCGTGGCGGTGGATAGGGCTAGAGCCATTATCTTGGTGTCTAAACGTCCCTACACTTAGTGCCCATCCTGCTGTGGTAAAGTAGAGACTCTGGTTTTTCTACTTAGCCTACTGCAAACTATTAAAATGTGCGCTGCAATAGAAAATCCCACGAGTTGTGAAGTGCGATCTGTGGTTAGTTTTTTACTGCAAAAAACCCCAAGCCAATTGAAATTCATAGGTAACATTGCATGTGTTACGGAGGAAGAATAATGAGCAAAGGCAGAGTGAGGCAGTGGTGTATTCAGGTTTAAAATGGCCATACTTATGTTCATGACGAGGACCGCAGTCTTGTGACAAATGATCTGACGGCGAAAATCAGCGAAAAAATTCGTGAAAATCGCCGATTTACGATTACAAATCTCTCGATGGACGAGGCTTGTAGTGCAGCGCTTTGAGAGTGACGCATAATTGCATGCTGGTGTAAACAAGTGGTTCAAATGTAAGGCGGCAGATTTCTTCAAGGATGGAATCGTAAAGCTTGTGTACCGTTATGATAAATGCCTCAATTTGAATGGCAACTAAGTAGAAAAATAGTTCAAGAATGTGCCTTTCAAATTTATATAATAAAACTTTGTCTTGTCACTAGGTTTATATTTTATTATTAAAAACGCAAGTTACTTTCTGTGCAGCCTTTGTATTCAGTAACCTACAAAACGGAGTTATATCAATGGATTTATAGAAATTCGTCTTTGAGAGTGGTTATGTAACAGGATTCCCATGATGTATATAAATACGTACACATGTGTAATAGTTGTAAACACTTGTACGTATGCGCGTGGCTACAGGATAATATACTCAAAGTAAATAAAATCGATAACACTGAAGCCTGGAGATCGAATTAGCTCGAGCCGTATGCATCCTATGATGCAGAACACCTAGCCGGATTGACATGACGCGCAAACGAGAACTCAGTTGCCCTTGCAAATACAAGTATAAAAATGTGGCCACTGATCATGACTGAATTTTCATTTGTAGCCCTCTACTCCGTTCTTTCCTCAGATGGCTTCTTAATTTTCTCATTGCCTTCCTTGAGCTTTATCATTATCAGAAGGCTTTCTGCCTGTTTAACTTCACTTTGGTCATCCCTGTAGACTGAGCTATCCATTTTAATCCGTCAGTTATTTCCTTCGTAGAATAATATTTAACTCTAAAATTCTCGCGAAGAAAGTACTTATGCTAGTTTAAAAACTCCATTTATATTTACATAATAAGTGCATAAGACTTATTCCTCTATCACTTAGACATCCACTCAAGGGTCAAAATTTGTTCATCAAAATGATTATACAGGTAGAGTACAATACAAATTTTTAAGCAATACATGCTATTAAGCTTTTCACTTCTAACGAAAACTGAAGTGAGGAAGTGCCTCTCTCGGACTTCTATCGGCAAAATTGGTGGTCTACCCACATTCACAATCTAAATAATGGAGCGGAAAGTCTTATAAAAACGCAGTTGAATTCCTGTTAAAATTATTAGCGCTTGAATAAGCAAGATCACCGCAACGCCTTCCTCATAAATTGTCTGCTATCACGTCCGTTGGAAAATACATGCGGCAGTTTCTTGACCATGGAACAAGAAATCGCCGCATTTTGAGCAGTGGTGGACGTACACAGGGAGAGCGAAGGAACACGGTGACATCACTCCTCACATATTTTACCGTGTAATTGATTTATAAACGTCTCCTCAGAATCTACCCGTGGAACATGGACATCCGAGACCCTGGATAGACAGTGAGACTTGATGTTTATTCGGCTCCGCGAAAGGTGGATGTATCGATTCCTGGCACCCGAGATCCTCGTGGTCCGCGTATGTGAAGCAAGCGATTGATGGCCCGGGAGAAACCATTAAAAAGAGCGGAGGAGGAAGAGAGAGGTGCGAGATGCTGGGGGGGGGCGGAAAAGGAAGGAGACAAGAAGCCGTGACATGTGACCCGGGGTGATGGGAGGAAGAGGAGCACTTTCACTCGCGCTCGGGCGCCGAAATGCGTACCTCCGTAAAGCGGCGCGCGCTCTTGGGAAACGCGCAGGCGACGGGGAGAGTGAGTCACATTACGAGGCCGGGGGATTGAGGGGAGCGGGAGGGTCATAATCGTGCTCCTCTTTTAAGTTTAGAGCCGTGTTCGCCCGAAAGCTGCGCCTCTCTTTATCTTCTCCCCCTCCCTTCGCAACGCCGGAGACTTCAACGTCCGCCCGCCAGGGAATTCCAACTGACTGCGCACCGGACTATCCCAGGAGGCGCCTCTGTCCAAGCTCCTCCTTTTGTCCCCTCTCGTCCTTCGACATTTGAATAGCTTTTCTCTGAGTGCCAAAATAGACGTGAGAGCATTCGGAGATTTCATTCGAATCGGCATTCGAATTTCCTGTAGCTGACAGAATTCCGACAGGCGATTCTGCCTTTACGGTTCTAATATAGCTTTAATTTAAGTAAGGTTAGGACAATTATTTACGTTTAATTTCACTGTTACACTGTTTATAACATTTCATTTTAATTTCTAATTAAGATTTTTACACTTCCGTGAGTTTTCAATTATTTAGATTATACATTAGTCCAAAATAAATTTACCTGTTAGCCACCTTCGAACGAAAGCAGGTATTGTGGGATGTTTTGAACCGTTGTCGCCCTATTACTAGCCTAACTCTAATTTAATCCATCCTTGCTCTCGGAGTCTCATGCGATGCAATGCAATACCTGCATAAGAGCATCGTATTTTGGAAAAATAGGCAATCCCTTTTTAAATAAAGTCTGCTATCGATTTCATTGACATACTAGAAATAGTTTCTTCCATCCATGCCTCTAAATGCACTTGTCTTTCACCTGTTACAAATGTCTTACGTCCACCAGACCCTTTTAAGCACGATTTCCCCGTAGAATTGTCCAGGAAATATTCAGAAGATGACGATTATCGAGGCACCGCAGTTGAAACTGAACGTTTTGTGCACCTTTGAATCGCTCGCACGGGGATCGGATATACGGCAGATATTTTTCAATGGCATCCCGATCCCTACCTACTTCTTTAACTTGCCAACATATACCCCGTATACGAGTATACATATACCTCGTATGTTTCACCCAGGAGAGGTCGTGAGTGAAGGTAACGCCTACGTATTTTTTATTTATATTTATTTGAGTCTAAACATTCCATTTCGATGTTCCCCATACAGTAGTCATTCTGAATAGAATAGCTATTTTTTCAAAAGTTCATCACTACGCAGTTTTTTAAGTTTCATTCTAATTGCGAAGTATCGTATTCCATGTGTCATATTCCATGACTATGAATAATATGGATGTGAGGTAAATATGCCTGTGATCACACGTTTACTCCTTGTCACTGCCGTTAAATATTGTTGTTGCATAGGCTAACTTTTCCAGTCACTGGGAAGCTTGTGACCCATTAGAGGCTTCTGAAGGAGGAACCTACTCTATGAAGTACTGCATTCATAAGAATGGTATTAGAGATTAAAACAAGTTTATTCAGTGTTATTATTGGCTTTTTTTGTCGCGGGTCGCGGTGGTCTAGTGGGTAGAGCGTTGGACTGACCGGAGGGTCCCGGGTTCGATTCCCGGGCAAGGCACTTTGAGCACCTGCAGCTCCACCCAAGCTTGTTGATTTTTCGGTACCAGATCTTCCTGGGAAACCATAACCGGCACAGGGAAAGGAACTGGTCCCCCTACCCTGATGTGTGAATATTCACACGCCTTCGGGCTTGGTACATGGATGAGCTCTACCATCACCTACTAAACCGACCTTCGGGTTGATTACTGTGTTTATGGTTTATTGGCTTTTTCATTTTAATTTATATGTTGCAAGTACTCTTTTAAGACAAATCGCATAAAAATATATGTTAATTTTGAGTTGTAGCACTTGAATGAAGTAGTAGTTTTTTTTTAATCTAGTGCTTATTGGTATATCGGTCAAATTTAATATATAACCAGATATAGAAGTGATGATAAATTGATTTAAATATTTTTACTATTTAAACATATAACAGCATTAAGTCAAGATCTATATTCATAATTATTATCGACGAAAGTTATGAGGAAACGCTTAGCAACACCTTTGCCTAAATAAACAAGAATAGAACATATTATAGTCTCCTGCAGTTGACTTGTTTGCAACTACCACTTGTTTGCAGTCGTCAACCTTGGCTTTTTTTGTTATCTTATGGTGTGACGGAATTACTTGCATCATCCCTCATTGATTACATCTAGTTCTAGTAATACACTCCTATGAATGACACCAACATTTTGTGTGCAACTGTTTTGAATGGAAGGGGGAATTCTATTGATAGTTTTGAGTTGAATGAGGGGATTGTGGTGATTAGCAGTGGTGATGCCAGGCGTGCGTTGACCCCATTGCGGGGAAGGGCAGACCAGGAGGGCGGGGGAGAGCGTCTGACATGACGAGACGTGTGGTCCAGATGTACGTGAACTTAATGGGGCACCTCAGTCGGCAAAGGGAATGGGAGGTCTTGATTGTTCCCTTCCCGCTTTGGTGCCTTGGATGATCACCACATCCATTTTGGGTGCCGATCGCAGGAGATCTTTGCGCACCTTCGTAAAAAATCAACCCTCTGATCGAAGATCGGGGCAGTTTACCTCTTTTTGGCGCAAATATATTTTCACCTTGGGGATATTTCACTGGCTCCTCAGCTAGAAAATGAAGCAAACTCAACTGTGGCCTTATCCTTACTTACTCGGAGAGATGAGAGTCTTTCCTGATACATTTCGGAAACTTTCACTCCCAGAAGATGGATACGAAAGATATCGTTGGGGTAATTTTCGTGGAATGGACTGGTGTAATGATGCAGTTCACGTGAGGGGGCGCTCGTAGTCGCGTGGATTCGGATCTAGGGGGATTATGGTGCGGCATAAGGGCGGGGGAGGAGTGCTACTGGGGGAGGGGCCTTCCTCAGACCCCGACCCTCGCCTCCGTCACCCACCCGCTTGCTCCCAGGGCGTCTCTGCAACAGCAGACGACGCATTTTGTCCAATTGCGCCCCGCTTGTGGGTGGGGGGTGGAGCACGAAGCGATGCTGTGGGCACCTCTCCCATGCCACGTCCCTCTCCAGACGCCGGCGCCCTCCGTTAATAATGCTGGCCGTAGCGTGGAATCGCGTCGTCGGATAACGCAACCCCTTAACAGCGTAACTTTTGGTTCATAGCGCTGATAAGATGGCGGCAGTTGCTGGACGCACATTAGAAACCGCGAAAAGGAAGCATAGAAACAATCACGGTAATCGACAGAGGCAAGTAGATTAGTTGTTGTAATTATGACAATTTCATAATGATAAAGGTGAAACATCCAGAATGATAGCCACCATTTTTTATCATCAATCAATTGACATCTGGTTATTTTATTTATGATAATTCTGTTCCGCGTCATAATTAATTTAGCGTTATCAATAGTAAACATATGAGACATGGCTTTAGTCAGGGTATTTTCAGCTTATGAAAAATGAAGTTTTCTGGCAGAAGTGCAACTAGTTGTATCGAATTAAAAATGTAATGGTAAGATACATTGGTATTTTTTACTTCAGTCAATGTGACTGTGTGTGTAATTGTAAGTTCCCAAGTACATTCCCTGGCAATATGATTAATTTCAATATAATTCTACTCGGGAAATACCCCCGTGTAAATGTGAACGACTTAGTATTTTGAATATGTGTCTGATCACTGGCGATGGATTACCCGTAAGGCGCGAACTTACTCGTAAATCACCCCACCAATCTCAATATTCCCCTCCTTTTATACTTTTACAGGTACCTTACCTTTAACATTAGGGGTTAGGTAGTGGAAGAGACCCCACAGTTTATATTTTGCCCCAAAATAAAGATGACTATCTATGGTGTATCTACAAAGGTGTAAAAAACCCTTTACAGATTTAGGAAATATTTTTGAATATAGTCAGTCTAAAAAGAGGTCGTAAAAAGCTCAATTTATCCTTTCCATCATTGCAATGATTTGAGTATTCGCGTAAATTTAACAATATCATTTACCGCTATTATATAATGTTTAAATGGACATTTATTCATTATGCTTGTCTTTATTTTTACATCTCATTAATTAACTTTTATTGAGCGCAATATTTTTGGTTGCGTCCAGGGCAGACTTGCAAAGGGAGCGGGGGGAGTTTCGTTGGAGCGGCGTCGAAGTTTTGAGCATGGCGGAAGAATAGAGGTCCGCTGTTGGGGGGAGAGGAGCGAGCGGAAGGGCGGCGCTAAAGGTCATCGACGGCGGAGACTGCCGCCGGGCGAGGGAGGAAGCAAGAGGGACATGAAAGCACGTGGTAAGGACGAAGGACATGAGAAGGAAGTAATACTGCAGGGTGGATGACGAGGAAGTGTCCTGGCGAAACATTATGGATGAGAAACGTTGGGGACCGTCCCTCAACGAACAGATACGAACGATGGTTGTTGATGCCAAGGGGGTCGTTCATGCCAAACACAGAGAGAGAGGAACAGATGCCAGGCCGCTTCTTAAAACTCAGTCGAAGCACCAGCAACACGAGAATAGTTATACTGCAATTTTGAAGCCTTTTCTTACGTTTGTGGTACCTGGAAAAAAGCCGTTGAATAAGTTCAATCACGCGACTGGAGAACCCATTCCGTGTACTTGAATCTTTCTTTCCTCTCCTGCTCTGTCACGTGAGTAATTTATATTCTATGACGTCCAACGTTATTAACAAATTGAAATTTGACGAGAAGAATCGAATCCCTTTCTTCCAAGATTCATTTAACTACGGTCAGACTCTAAAGTAGTGTTTGTTCCTATGGGAATGCGAGCTGGACCGAGTCTCGTCACTACGTATTTTTGAGGACAAGCCCCGCGGACTCGGTGAAATTGGACAAAGCCATCAAAAAGATACTTAGAATTGTAAAAGCCTTTTTCGGACTGCCACTTTCTCAACGTATAGAGTGAGGGATTGCAAACGGCATTCATAAATATCTTGAAAACAAATGGAGGCATGAAAATAAGTTTCAGAAAAATTATATGGAATCCTGAGTGTGAATTAATGAGATGGTTATATATTTATTGTAGGTTAAGTCACCAAAAGTAGGCTAGGGTCAAGATAAAAAAAATGAAATAGTATATTATTTTATTTTGATTTTATGGATTTGATGGAGCATTTAACTTTGAACAACAAATAGTAGGGCACTAATGATTTAAAATAAATAGCTATGGCAATATTTCGTTAAAACAGCTTTCTATTTGGTACTAAGTGCCAGTGGCGCACTTAAGAGGGCGATCGCCGTCCACGTGGGAGCCCTCACCCTCCCGCGCAGGCGCGGAATCCTCTCGGCAGAGTCGGTCGATGGGAGGCAGGCCCTCCCCTCCGAAGGTCACCGTCCCAAGCCGATCGACTTGAGTGCCCTCACGCCGCCTTCCCCTTCCGCAGTTCAGACGGGTCGAGAGATGCTCTCCTGGTCCGAATGTAAACTGCAATCAGCTTCTTGGAAAGGGGCCCGCGCCTCATTTTCGCCCCGGCTCGCACCGAGAGGGCTCGCCACCCCTTCCTCTCCGGAGAGGAGCTAGCATTTCACCCGCATCGCGTCGATTCGTCCAAACATTTCGAAGTCTCCGCAATTTGGTTAAAGATGTTGCAAAGGCGACCAAGGATAAAATGGTTTGCTAAATTGATGCTCAGATTTTCCGGAAAATTTGAGGCCGAAGGAAAAAAACCCAAACGTACTCATTTCGGGGCACGACTAAGGTGTGATGTGCTAGTTAATTGAGGAAACGCATCGGGGATGAAACGCTGTGCAAAAATCTTCATGCCTTTTGGTATTTGAGAGTTCGATTATTTCTTTAGGCGATCGAGGATGGTGGGCACCTAAATCGTTATTATTAATTGAAAAATAACTCTCAGAAGACATACCATTGCCATAAACTTTTCCGGCATTTTAAACTTTGGGAAGTCACCTGGGTCTAACCTATCCTCTGACGTATATCCGGCTACCATTTTCTCTAGGCTCTCGAAAGAGCGGGAAATATTCTCAATTTATGAGATTAAAATCTATGAATATTTTGAAGTGAAAACCGTGGCCTAGAGATCTCTATTGCTCTATCGTATTAAGCACTTATCGTAGGCTTGTGAAATCTCTGAACGTCTGGTGTAATTTGTCCCACTGAATATTTTCCAATACTCCTGAATGTCAACCAATAGAATGAGAAGGTATTTTGGTGATTTCTTAATATTTTTTACAAAACAATAAGAAATAAAGGACATGTATGGAGTGAAGGTATCCCTTTAATCCCATTTCCATTATCATTCTTAGTGTAGTTATTATTTACCTTTGCTACGACAGTCAGCATTCTCCTTCGCCCACTACTCTTTTGCTTTTCTCCCTCTTGAGTGATTTGCAATTGTAATAATCCACTTGTAAAAATGTATTTGCGAAGAGAACCGCACCATTATGAACAAAAACTGCACGTCAGGGTTTCTTCATGGAGTTTGTTGCAACTTTAGAGGAAAATTCGAAAAACTCTCAAAGGATTCAAGATTTAATTGAGGGGATTTCATGAAATTTTGTAGGCATAGAATGAAAACCCGCAAACAATCACGAGGCAACGATTTAATAGTGTTTCGAGAACACTCTAAATGAGTTCCCGCTGAGATGCCCTAGATACTTTCAGCATTCTAATTGATTGAGAACGAACGAGTGACGGTATCCTACAGTTTTGCGCTATTACGAGTGATTACTCTTTTAAATTGAAAACATTCCAAAAAGTCAAACGCCTAATGTTAAATTTATGAAAGTAGAAGAGGAGAAATCGTTATGAACTGAGATCCATTTCATAGACTTGTAGCCTTATATGTCCCGATTACCACTGCCTTAATGATATTACAGAATATTTTCAGTTAGTGAGTTAACTTTATTCAAATGGCTTGTTTAAAAATTGAATCATCTCTTGTTTCTTTTTGTGTCTTCGGATTTTGTGTAACGACGAACGCGGAGGCCTTTCCTGCCCCGCTGCCACTCGCCTGTGGTTGGAGAATATAGTTGCCAGGATTTGTATTCGTTTAATGCCAAGTCCCCATATCCCTCCTCAATTGTAAATGAAGGAGAGGTTGAGCGTTCACAGCCTCGAAATGTCTTTACACACAGTATATGTAAAAACAAGCCTCAGGAAGTTGAGATGTTCTCCCTCGACGGCGTTTTGAATTACTCCATAGGCAGCCTCTATTTGCTCGTTCATCAGATCTACCTCACGTCCATTCACTGCTGACGTTGGAAGGTAAACATTCTTTGTTCCACATGTTCCACCCACATGCTGGCGCCATAGAGCCCCTACTATCCTTAATATACATTACCGACACAAGTTTCGATGCTTACATCAATCTTAGATTATTTGCGGACGACACAGTGATTTATAGAGAAATAAGGGCACCGGCAGATTGCGTGCTGCTCTCTAGCAATCTAGACCAAAAACCGGAGTGATGCTAGGAATTGGGTTTGGAACTAAATATAAGAACATGTACAGCGCTGGAGTTTCCAAATCAAAGAAAATAGAAGTGATACGTAAGTTATAAAATGAACGGGATCGAGTTAAGCATCTCGGAGCGGGTCCAGTACTTGAGTGTGGCACCACAGTCATCAAACCATTTATGGGGTGCAGGGGTCAGAAATGCATGCGGGTCAATCTTAAAGAAGCCATGCTTGTTTAGGTAAGTTGCAGGAAATTAATATAGGGAAAGAATAAGAGAGAGAGCTTCAGTTGGGCCCCATCGAGGAGTGCGTGGAAAGTATTTGCGATCCATGGGAGACAACGTTGGTTAAGGAATAGGAAAAGGTTCGGGGCACGTCCAGCAGATCTGTTAAAAAAACTGAATTGCTTCGAGAAGGGAGTGAGCGTGACGGTATGTTGGAGGAATAAGGTTAGGAGCCCCTCGACTGCCCACGAATACGACAGCGACAAATCAGAATGGGGGTTAGAGTTTAAAATCATAAAATGCAGAGCACTTAAGCTGTTGAGTGAAAAAAAAGCAAATAAGACGTAGGCTGTAGCATTACTGGAACAGAAACAAACACCATCAATGCACCACCATGGTACCCCGTACGGCATCGCTTTGGTATGAGACGGGAGTGATTCAGCAGAGGGCACGCAACTTCAAAATTTAAATATTGCTCAAATATTTTCCCCAATATTCATGAATAATATTTCAAATGCCGTAGCTAATATTAACTACAGCTCCATACCCTAAGGTATCTATCCGTAAAATTCTTCTCTACACATTTCGAGACGAGCTGATAGTAGTAAGAAGACCAATGAAATACGGATCAGGTAAAACAATGACATTAATCCAGGCTGCTTAGAATTTCAATGATGATATCATCCCCCCCCCCCGGCTAGCGCGGTCGTTTGCAGTTACTCTCATCCCTTGTCGTTTGCGGAAGTCATAAATCTACTAGCGCCACGCTTGATCTCTCTAATCTTACACTCATGACCTCTCCTATCGATCGGTCGTACGATGGGGCTAATGCTTAATTTTCAACAACGTTGCTGAAGAGACCCGCTTCCGTGTGCTGGAGATTTAATCTGCAAATCTTTCCCCCGTGAGCGATTCTTCTCCGGAGAAGAATTTGGGGAAACTAAGAAATTCCATTATATCCTTGGACTTACGGCGCGGAAACTACTTGGACTTGCGGCGCCGTAGTTCTATGCTCCATATCAGAGTTTTTACGAGTCTTTTCTTGACCTCCCTACTCAATGTCCCCGTCATCAACTCCCTCCTCCTTGAGAAAGCCTCCTTGCCTAGCGCAATAAACAACAAGATATAATGATCGTAATGTTATTAGTCATTAGCTGACATCAAGTTTTGAAATTTTGACTATGCACTTCATTTTTAAAACGTTCAAATGACATTATTCGTTTTATTTTGTAGGTCGTTATTTGTGTTGGTCACCAAACAACTGGAGATGTGCCTAATTGGATTGGATTGTTCGCCTGACATAGGCAAGCAGTACAGTTGAGTGGAAAATGCTGACTAATACTTCCGATTTTATGTTTCTATTATATTAAGTATGAGCTTCACTACATGAATTATTTTTCCAATTTCCACATTAATCCAACTATGAACCTTCGGTCGAGTTTATCGTTTATATGAATATATAGCGATTAAAATACATATCCAGAGGTTATATTGTATTTCCTTAAAACTACTAAGCCTAATCCTAATGATCCTTTTCTTCGTCTAGAAGTTTTTATTATTATTGGGCTATCAACCGCAGGGTAGTTTAGAATCTTTAGGAATGTAGAATTTCCTCCAAGGAGGAGGCTCGAAGGAGAAAATATTTTTTAAGGTGATTTAAGAAAAAATCTTCAAACTTGATGAGCATCGACCACAGTGATCAACCAGAAGTAGGCGAAGCTCACCTCGTATTAATATCTAACGCATCGCGTGCGAAATTCACACATGAATCTGAATGCATAGAACTGATTAAAATTTTAGAGTATGTTGCATGCACTTTTCAGAATAGGCTACTAGCTTCGTCTACTTGTACTCGAACTGATATTTGAGCGAATGAAATTTCAGGACGCATGTGTATAAAAAATTGGTCGTGAAAAGGAAAGACCTTATCGTGAAATTCGCTTTCTTGCGCTGAGTTCCAAATTCCAGCACCGTCCACAACGCATTTCCAATAGTTAACAATGCAATAAATTAGGTTCGCATTATCTTTTCATTTCGGATTTAGCGTTAATTGTTTGCCTTCTTATCCATTAAAGCGATAATGTTTTATTGTTACGAGATTTAATATAAAATCAACACATGCAACTCATTTAAATAAAAACTTAATTATTATTCTATATGCTCGCCAGGAAAACTAGGGGATACCAATGCATTCAAGAAAACTAACTAACAATAATTGCTCAACGAAACCGCTAACCGTATTTATAGTTTCAATGAAAGCATTCGATGCATACAATAAATAGCTGAAACTCTATTTAGGTCACACGGTTGAGAGAAAAAAGTTCTTCCTCGGAAAGTTGCGATTGAGCTGCTCCTATCAAACAAAATTCTGCTACAGAGTTTTTGTATGTTTCTCAGGCATGTTTGTGTGGGAATGTCAACATATCCTTCGTTAATCTCTACTCGTAGGAATTACACCGAAAGAGTTTTCACATGAGACGTAACATATACAATCCCTTGGCGTGTAGCCAATCCCATGTCCCTGCTGACATTTCTGGTCTCTGGGAGTTCCGCACGATTTTCTCGAGATCGTGTTTTTGGCGGTGTATTTCCGATATACTGTGAAGTGGTTGTGAGGGCACAATTCTCGCGAACGAGCTCCATTTTTATTTTCTGAGTTTCATCAATGATATAGAAAGTTGCATTGGCAAAGATTTTCTCGAAATTTGGATTTTTTATGGAAACAAATAAAAAAATTAAACAGCGTATAAATATATTTATTTAATTTTTAGGCAATTGCAATTAAAATTTTGAAATGACAAGAAGTTTAGTGATTCACCTAATTCAAATGAATTATTTTTCCAATTTCCACATTAATCCAACTATGAACCTTCGGTCGAGTTTATCGTTTATATGAATATATAGCGATTAAAATACATATCCAGAGGTTATATTGTATTTCCATTAAACTTCTAAGCCTAATCCTAATGATTCTTTTCTTCGTCTAGAAGATTTTCATTATTATTGGGCTATCAACCGCAGGGTAGTTTAGAATCTTGAGGAATGTAGAATTTCCTCCAAGGAGGAGGCTCGAAGGAGAAAATATTTTTTAAGGTGATTTAAGAAAAAATCTTCAAACTTGATGAGCATCGACCACAGTGATCAACCAGAAGTAGGCGAAGCTCACCTCGTATTAATATCTAATGCATCGCGTGCACTGCAAATTTTTCAACTTCTGTTTGTCATCAAATTAAAGGAAAAAGTCCGTTTCTCAGCTACTCATCGTGCATACTAATCGAATAAAATAATTTAAATGTGCGAAATAACTTCTATTGATATTTCCACTACTTCGGTAATGCGGCATGCAAGCTAGGAAAATATACGCTGTGCAGTCAGTTGGCGGATAAAGACTACACCAGTTCCCCGAATAGAACGAAATACGCACAGGAAATATCTAATTGTATTGCTAAGTGAGCAAAGTGCCTTAATTGATTGAGTAAATCGCACAGCTTTGGCTTGTTTGCATAGTAACGAATTTGAACCCCTCGAAAAAAATTGGCTTTCTAAAAATGTTCATGTTCAATTTCTCCGCTCCCTAGTATAGGTTTTGTCCTGGAAGAGCAAGGCTCTCTCGGAACGTGTTTGGGGTACTGACAACAATTATTGGCAGTAATGGACCATCTTGGGAGAGTTTCGTGGCAGCGCCGACAGCGGCACCACAATACACCAAAACTATCGGGATTGCGAGGCTCTCGGCCCGTCCTCTCGCGACACCGTCCCGTCGGGAGATTTATTTCCCGAAATGCCCGCCCCGCGACCGGTTGCCGTGTCGCAACCCGAGGGAGGCGACCTCTCGCGGCAAGTGCTGCGGCGGGGGGGAGAGGATCGAACGCTGGATCGAGGCAAGCGGGGCCATCATCCCTGGATCCAGCTGACGGGAGGGTCTCGGTGTACTAGGAGGGCCGTCGGCATGAAAGGAGGTCCCAGGAAAGTACCACGGGCTGGTCAACCCTGCACAATACGCTGTGTCAGCGGAACAACGAACACTCTTGTATCGCAGGAGTTGACTACTCTTACTCTGTTGTGATTTTATTATCGAATTGAAGGTGGACTATGTGTCAAGCCACTGAGATGTCGGATTGGTTGCATGATTGCTGTTTGCTAAGGAAACAAGTAATTGAAGTTGCAATTACTTGTTTCCTTAGCGTTTGAGAAGGTCTCCGCGCAATGACACTACTGGTCTCGGTGAGTGACTGGCCGTCCTTGATTTTCTTTTCGTGGATTCACGAATGCAGTTGAGCACATTGCGAATCGTAGGTGGCTGACCCTGGGGTCAAAGAGGCGCGCTGTAGGCGAATTATTAACCAAGATCCAAGAGTGGACAAGGAAAAATTGCATTATTTATCATTGGTAATTTATCAGTCAGGATTTTGATGGCCTCGGTGCAGCTATTACACTTTTCTCTCTGAGGAAGGAAGTACGGACTACAGAGATGATGGCTGATTAACATCACCGGCATGCACTTTTCCTTATACTAACTCACTTTTCAGATACAATTCAACCTTCCTTCAATCGTCCAAAATGTCTAATATTTTCATCTCTTTAACTCGCTTACTTCACATTTTTCTGCTCTATATCAGTCCTCAACTTCCCGATGGTTAAAAATATTCTTATTACTGGTATTCTACCATTTAAAGCAGGTTTTGGATGGACAGAGACTGACAACGATATGAGGATAGATTTTGATGACTCTTCTGGCAAAACACAACATAGGTTAGCATAGTAGGCCCCTCTTTATCTCTGTATATTTCCTTCATTCCGTCCAACTTCCCTATCCTATTCCTTCTCTTTCCTCGTTTCCTTAACGTTCTCCCCTATATCACAGTCTTCAAGAATCCATCGCGAATAACAACGCTAAGAATCTATCTTTCCTATCTCCTGATAATTGCTCCCAACAATCCCCTCACCTACGCCTTCCTCATTTGTTTTTCTTTCTGTTCACTTCACCTTCTCCATTCTCCTCCACACCCATATGTCAAAAGCCTCCAATCTACGCATATCATCCTGCTTCAGTGACCATGTTTCCACTCCTTGCATAATCACCCTCCATATCAGAGTTTTAACAATCCTTTTCTTAATATCCTTACCCAACTTCCCCGTCATCAATTCCCTTCATCCGAAACCTTCTTAGCCTAACGTAATTCTCCGTCTTATGTCCCTACTGCTTTGATCATTTTGGTCCAGAACACTTCCGAGATACGTAAACTGCTCCACCTGTTCCATTATATAAACTCATACATTAATATTTAACCTAGGTTTTCTCTTTCACAAAAACCGCATGACCTTTGTTTTGTTTAGATTGATTCTAATTCCATATATTTTGCACTGATTTTCTATCGCACAATGAGTAGTTGTCAGGATCATCAACAATATGATGGAGAGAATGGCATGATTACTAAGGGGATGACCAATTTTGGTTTAGGAAGGGGAGAGGCACACTTATTGTCATTGCAATAATGAGGGTACTAATAGAGAGGAGTTTAGAATACAATTAGGACGTATTATTCTGTTTCGTAAATTTCGAGAAAGCGCTTAATAGAGTGAATTGGGTGGAATTTTAATGAGCATACTGCAGAAAATAGGAATAAATTGGAGGGACAGGAGGCTAATCCGCAACCTGTACTTGTCTTTCAGACTGCTATCGGGTGCGAGTGGGGGACGGAGAGTCCGGATGGGCAGTGTTAGGAAGATAAGTAAGACAGGGGTGTCTATTATCACCCGTAATTTTCAACGTATGTACATGCGGGGGATATGATTAAAGAGGCATAACATATGAAGAGCTGAAGTTAGGAAATGAAGTCGGTGGGGAATTCATAAAATCAGTTCGGTTAGCGAATGATCAAGCTTTATTTTGCCGGTCAGCCAAGAGGCAGCAAGCATTGCTGAGTGCATTAGAAAATAAGTGCGCTAGTTATGAAATGCTAATCAATGTAAAGAAAAGTTGGGAGTTTTTCGACAAAGAGGAAAGCCAGGTTAAACGTTAAAATAAGTGGACAAATGAAGCTCTTTACCCAACTAGGCATTGTTTTAAACCAAGATGGTTGAAGTAGTAAGGACATAAGAATAATAATTGTTTCTGGTCAAGCTGAAGACAGGGGAGTGAAGCGGGTCGCGGCGCTCCGATCGCATACGTTGGAGGTCACACTCTCGCTCTCTATCGTGCCCGTGAACACTTCCCCCAATGTCATGGCATTGAAATATGCGAGGTGCGAGTCGCGCTCTTCCTTTTCCAAGCGAGGCACCGCTAGGATGACCTTCTTTGATAACTCCACATTTCCCTGAACTTAATCATGTCAACTTGCTCTCTGCTGCATTTGAAAAATGCCATATGCAGTCTCATTCGTCGACCTTCTCGTTTGAATAAATATTTTATGTGGAAACACAGAATGCATTCTTAGAGTAATGGATCGCCCCCATTAAGTTACGCTGGAAGCTACATCAAATCCAAATAACTAAATAAATACTCGTACAGCTATCTCCATCAGATGATATTATGAAATGCCTATTCCTAGAGAAATCACAGGCATAACTTGTATGGATATGATATCAAAAATGTTTTTAAGGACCAGCTCGTTCACACAACAACGCTAATTTTATTTTCATAATAAATAGGTATCGATTGGTGTCGTAAACCCCAGAATCCCGAAAACTCTTTAAGCTGACGGTAGTGAAACTATTAAAAGAGTGAAATGTAAAACTTGTTTTGGCTTTAAGAGCCCTAGAGGTTTATTTCGAATCCTTTGGATTTTAATTTTTCACTATTTCCTTTTACGGCACTGAAAGAATGAGCGGGTTCTTTCTCTCTGGGCGCGATCAAGACGGGCCTCGGACCGCCTGGAATTCCGAAGAACTGCTTTTCTGCAGCAGCGGGCACCAGTGGGGGTGAGTCACCACCACCGCACCAAGTGGGCATTGGAAGGGGGATCTTCGAGGTGACTGGTGGGAGTGATTCCCACCATGGAAATCCAGGGAAACCTGATGCTCGTACAATCCTAATCTCGTCCCGCAGGAAATTGTAACCGCTTTCCGAACAGTTTAAATTACACGTACGTCACTTAAGAGAGTACAGGTCAAAAGATATTTCCGTCTTAGTATTTTCTTTCGTTCCGGCTCTACCCCTCTTTTGAGAAATTCATGATTCAATAACGAGAATAAATAGGATCACGCAAAACTGACCCATAAAGTTACTGGTCTTAATGTCACTTATATTTCGACAGTAAATCGAGTGAATTTGAATAACGTTGAAACGGCCAATAGTTATTTTATTTTATGTAGGTAATAGTCGCACCATTTTTTTATTTGGATATTAATATAATAAGCCCTGAGCTATGGAGGGCAATCGTGGGGTTGACCTTCGAGGATTGGGGAGATTGGGCAGATTAAATGGTGCTTCAAGACTTCATGGACGGGATTCAAACGTCATTCCGTTGCACTCATCCAAGGCATAACCACTACTAACTTTCACCGAGACAATATTTACCTGATGCAGTCATTTTTGATTTATTTTCATTTTTTTAAAATTCCAATAACAGCACTGATGTAGATCAGTTAAACCGAGCCAAGCCGGAGAGATAGGTCAGCAAGTGGTTGAAGCTGAAAAAGAACCATCGCCATGGGCACATTACCCTGCTAGCCGCCGCAAAAAGGTGAGCTGAGAGATCACTAACAATGCATGCAGAACTTATATCTCATGCATGCGTTTAAATATATATTGGTTAATATACGAAATACACTTGTGCACTCATACGCATGCATGCAAATATGCATTATCCAATAAATGGACTATTTTAGCGGATTAGTGAATTGGTCGTTAAGTGAATACATATTCGGTCGCTTAGTCTCCGTTTGCTCATGGTTGTCTATCCCGCCAGAAGAGATGAAGTAGTTCATGTCGGTGACATTGGGTAACACTTATTTTCATTACCTGAACCTACCAATATGATTTGAATATAGAATAATTCCCT
This sequence comes from Hetaerina titia, assembly GCA_037158775.1. NCBI lineage: Eukaryota > Metazoa > Arthropoda > Insecta > Odonata > Calopterygidae > Hetaerina > Hetaerina titia. Next base: position 14,691,060 of record CM073768.1, on the reverse strand, counting down.
CAGTTGTGTGAATTTTCGGCCACCAGGTTTTCCTGGGAACCCATAGCCGGCGCAGGGAAAGGAACTGGTCCCCCTACCCTGATGTGGGAATTTCACACACCGTATAGGGCTTAGTGAACTCTACCATCGTCTACTAAACCGACCGTCGGATTGATTACTGCGGCCGTTGGTTAATATTTTTTTCGGTCTCGTGAGAAAACCCTGGTGTCTTGTGCTCTTCTATTTTAAAAATGTTTGTCGCTGTCGTATTCGTGGGCAGTCTAGGAGGAGCTCCTAACCTTATTCCTCCAATATACCGTCACGCTCACTCTCTTCTCGAAGCAATTCAGTTTTTTAACAGATCTGCTGGACGTTCCCCGAGCCTTTTCCTATTTCTTAACCTACGTTGTCTCCCATGGATCGCAAATACTTTCCATGCACTCCCGAATGGGCCCAACTGAAGCTCTCTCTCTTATTCTTTCCCTATATTAATTTCCTGCAACTTACCTAAACAAGCATGGCTTCTTTAAGATTGACCCGCATGCATTTCTAACCCCTGCACCCCATAAATGGTTTGATGCCTGTGGTGCCACACTCAAGTACTGGACCCGCTCCGAGATGCTTAACTCGATCCCGTTCATTTTATAACTTACGTATCACTTCTATTTTCTTTGATTTGGAAACTCCAGCGCTGTACATGTTCTTATATTTAGTTCCAAACCCAATTCCTAGTATCACTCCGGTTTTTGGTCTAGATTGCTAGAGAGCAGCACGCAATCTGCCGGTGCCCTTAATTCTCTATAAATCCCTGTGTCGTCTGAAAATAATCTAAAAATGATGCATGCATGGAAACGTATGTCTTTACTGCAGATGTATATCAAGAACAAGAGAAGCCTTGATATACTTCCCCGTGGTACTCCTGAAGTTACATCTGCCTCTAATGCATTTTGGTCATACGTCAGAGAGGTTTAGGGAAATAAGTAAACTGTGAATTCCCTCAACAACGGCAAAGGCGAAAGAGTAACCAGCTTATAAAAGGCTAACTTATCCAATTCCTTCTTTCCAAGCGTCTTCACTAATATCTCACATATTACCCCCGATAGCCTACCAAATCATGCCGGTCAAACGATGCCCAAAACTGAAATCTCATATGATGGAATAGAACGTGTGCTGAAAAATATTAAGCCTAATAGATCCTCCGGGCCTGATCAAATACCCGCTCGTATAGTTAAGGATGTAGCTTCGGAAATTGCGCCATAACTAGAAATAATATTTAAAAAGTCGCTGATAAATCACAAGGTTCCGAGAGATTGGAAAACGGCTAACGTAACACCAATATTAAAAAACGGAGACAAGGAGGAAGCGAGCAATTACAGACCTATTTCCCTCACATTCATTTCCTGCAAGGTTATGGAACATATAGTTGCTAGTTCGATCGTGAGACACCTCGATAATCAGGAGTTGTTGATGAAAAATCAGCTCGGTTTCCAAAAGGTTGGATCCTACGAGACACAACTTGAGCTTATTGTTCATGATATCCTTAGTCCGGGAAAGAGCAATGTTCCACTGAACGCGATTTTTCTAGATTTTAAGAAAGTCTTTGGCAAAGTACCTCTTGTAAACTACTCCCAAAGCTTAGTTGCATACATAATATTAATCTATTATGCAAGTTCACTTCCAGTGGCAAGTGGCTGAACCTTATTCTATCCACTTGTAAAATGTTCTTCCTGATAAGGTGCGACGTCTTCAGCGTGTTTCTTATGTATTCTGCCAGGCTTCTTCCGCATCTGAGGATTTTCTTGTTTTTATCTTTTGGAGTTGTTTTTACCTTCAACAATATGTCCATCATGTATTATTTAGTTGTTTTGGGAAATTTGTTTTTTGGACTAATATTTTGGCTGTAGACGCTCTGAAAAAAGATTTGGAAAATTTGCCTTGTTGACGCTGTCTGTAATAATTTCGCCATTTACTTGCCCTGACGTAAGACATACATAATTTAGGTTATCGTTTGAATCTTCGCTTGATATTTAGTTATTCTACGTAGGTGCTTAAGTGTCGCGAATCATCTTCTTCGTTTATCCCCATAATTCTATATGCTTCTTTGTCAAGGTCTTCCTTCAATTTTCGTTTTTACTTTTAAAACCATTTTTTAAATTTGGGTGACTTTATCTTATCTCTGACTTCTCTGTTGCGCCATTTGTGTTGTTGTACCACACGCGTGTTTCCAACCGGAACGATGGCATCCCGTGTTTAAATTTCTCCCAAAGTCCATTAAAGTCCCGTTCATTGGATATAATTACTTCACGATTTTCCTCAATCGCATTTGAATCAAAATACGAATCCGTTTCTACAAATATAGCTTTGCTGTCGCTATATTCTCTCTGTGCTTCTCTCTGAAGTGCTGACTCTCAAATCCAAAAACTCTGGTATAATTGATGGTGTTCGCTATAATGCCGTCAAAATTCATGAGTTCCCCGCCCAAGTCTGACCGGGCCTCTTTTATTCCTTTTATGTAAGAAAGACGTCACTTCCTAATATATTTTTTCGCCGAAGACGCAAGAGTGTAAATAGATACTTGCAGTTACTAGGGAACTTGCGTTAGCACATACCCTGAAAACAACCTAAGACTGGCGTGTATCATAGAAAGTCAATCAATTAACTATGAAAGAAATGTGCATGCATTGAAGGAGATTATTTCTCCCTTGAGTTATTATGGCGTCAAACCAATCAAAAAAGCACGTGAGGAATCATTTAAAAGCTAGAAAGTGTGACTAGAAAATGATTGTAAAAAGGGAAAATTAATTCTATAACAGATTTATTTTTAATTCGACTTTTTCCACGAGCTACAAGTCATCAGAATTGAAAATACTTCGCAAAGTGTACATCTCCAGTGCTATTAATAGTAGACCACTTTCGAGTAAGGTTTCGTAGTACAACCGTTTTCTTAACTGCGCAGCACTTCGTGCAAGAGTACGTCAGGCACCGCAAACCCCTCCTTTCTTCCTCCTCTCAATCTTACTTAAGATATGTGATTTTTGGAACCATGAGTTAGGATCAATCCTTTGATCGCAAATTTTTACAGAATCGGGGGTCATTGGGAACCTAAAAATAAAACACTCATTATCTTGGAGGGCGAGGGATTTTGGAGTGAAGCGAATATGAAATGCGAGCAGATGCAATTGGGAACGATAAGAGCTCTATTCAGACTCGATGCCTTTCGATCGAAACGAAACATAAACTCGTCCGGCGAGGATCGAATCCTCGGCGAATCGAATTAGTCGAAAACCTAGCGAAGGAAAAGCTAATTATTTTAAATTAAAACTATCTAAGAATCGAATTAGGGGAAAATAGCGATATTATTGCGTATCGAAGCGACGAAGACGAATCCTTTAATTTGTCGCTGACTTCTCATTTTTTACTCTAAGCCTAATTTTTTGTTAGCAATTAGATAATAAGCCCATAATTTAGTTGGTCACCTTCTTATTCCTAATTGTATGTCTAAGTTGCATGTCAACGTCTCATTGGAGACCTTATTGAAGGCTTTCCTGATACAGAATCAAGTCCTTTCTCCCGATTTCAAGATATCATTTGAAAAATATCTGCTTTTTCTAAACCCGGTCTCGTCCACGGCAGATCGTATGCTCCTACTGTCGAGAAAGGCCAAGACCAATATCTTGCTAGCAAATGGTATTTCATAAGATTTCCCAGAATATCGATACGTGAGAGACATCGACCTGTAATTATTGGTGTCCCCTCGATCGCCGCATTAATAGAACGGTGAGAATGCCACAATAGCAGACGAATTGTTTTAACTATCGCGCAAATAGGTCACGATCCATTTCAATTCAGTTGCCTATTGCGGGGACGAGTGCGGTGCGGTCACGTTCCTCCGATTGAGGTGCGCTCCCGCGAGGAAGAGCAATTCTCCCAGTGCGCCACCGGGATCACTTCCACGCGCGCACGCGGGGGGAGTCCGCCGGAGAAAGGGAGCCGGCCTCTCTCCTCTCTCTCTCTCCACTTGGCGGCGGGCGCGGATGCTCTTCCCGAGGCGGGCGGGGATATCAACACCGTCGGAACTTTCTCTTCCCGCCCTCCCGCCAAGGTCAAGGTGAAGGGGAGGAGGGATTAGGGGTGCTTACGTACTTCCTTCCTCTCTCCATCCCCCCACTCTCTCCCACCTGGAATGAGGAGGTGTTGAGACCGATGCCGTTGCCTTGCCTCACCGACAACAGCCTCGGAAACAAAACATACTATGTATGATAGGTGCAGCAACACGAAAGCGAGGCAGAATCAGGTCGCCACTGATGCATCCGTAATCGATGGGAGAGCCCGCTCGGGAAGAGCTCGAAGCAACCGAGCGTGCGATCTACCTCGATGAGTTTGACGCACTGGGGAGCTGACTCATTTGAAAAAAATTAAAGATTTTGAGATAATCATGATCCAAAGTATCCTAGCTCGCACCTACTCGTTCCTTTTCGCTTGCCTTCGCTATCATAATCCATTCGTCCTGAGTTCACGATAGCAGCCAACGCTTCACACAAATGTATGCTTCATCGAATGGGTCCGTGAGCTATCTTCGAAAGAAATAGTCATAATAAGTGATTTCCCTATATACATTACATAAATATTATATTATTATTATGTAATCTACCGGTTAAGGTAGGTTTTTGGATGGACACAAATATCAAATAAATACTTTGTAACTCCAAACAAAACCCAATCCAGCAAACTACTCTATATCAGGTCCCTCTTCATCTCTGCATACTTCTTTCCTCACTTCATCCCATCCAACATCCCTATCCTGTTCCCGCCCTTTCCTCGTTTGCCTAAAATTCTCCCCTCTATTAGCTAAATATTATGTATAAATATAAGAAATTGGACAGCAACAAACAATATAAGAACACATAAAAATAACACTCACAAGCTATGTCTTAATAATTCCGAAGGAATTCAGCTCCGTCTTCCTCAAAAGAAACAGTAGTACAGTTGTTTCTTCTGAGGAATACGGAGCTAAATTCCGTCGAAATTATTAAGAAATAACGAGTGAGTGTTCTTTTTGTGTGTTCTTATATTGTTTGTTGCTGTCCAAGTTTTTTTAATTCAAAGTTAATATACATGTATATATATATATATACACTTTTTTGGAAAACCCACAAACGTGTAATGTAAATTCACTGATAGTCATAACAAACACAGAAACCAAAACACACAAAAGAGGGAAAACTCACTGGTTCTCGAATTTTCTGTTCATCTCAGTTCTGTTCCTAATTCCTCTTGAGAAAGGTGGTTGGACCACCGAAAATTCGAGAACCAGTGAGTTTTCCCTCTTTTGTGTGTTTTGGTTTCTGTGTTTGTTATGACTATCAGTGAATTTATATATATACATGTATATATATATATATAAATTCACTGATAGTCATAACAAACACAGAAACCAAAACACACAAAAGAGGGACTCACTGGTACTCGAATTTTCGGTGGTCCAACCACCTTTCTCAAGAGGAATTAGGAACAGAACTGAGGCAGAGGAAGGCCCGAAAGCAGTGGTAGGAAGGAGAAGGGGAAATGGGGGAAAAGAGGAGAAAAGAGGGGAAAAGAAAGGAAAAGGGGGGAAAAAAGGGGGGGAAGGCATTAGAGGTGAGGAGTTTGGAGGGGTAGTGTATAGCGCGGGAATTTTAAAAAAGGTGGGGATGATATGGAAGTTGTTGGGGGCGGAGGGGGATGAAATTATGTGCATAAAGGGGGCAATTAATGTCTAATATTAATACCTGGGCGATTCCAGGAATCCAAGAGCCAGATGAAAGCTAGCTCTAATGTTTTGAGTTTCAGTGGAGGGTCTGAGTGTGGGAGGGATGCTAAGACGGATACTTTAAAACATTGGTCAAAGGCAGTGTTGTGTTCGGAGGCATGTTTGGGGATTGGGAGCATACCAATAAGGGAGGAATTGTTGCATGAGGCTCGATGATTATTGATTCTAATATTGAGGGGTGTGGTACACTGTCCAATGTAAAAGGCAGGGCAAAGTTGGCACTTGAGTAGGTAGACAACATTGCTGGAGGTACACGAGGAGTAGGGAATTGGTGGGAGAGAGTTAAAGAGCGGGTGGGAGAGGGATGGGATTCTGGTTAGGAAAATAGGACATGTTTTGCATCTATGTTTATTGCAGGGTCTGGGAGTGATTTTGGAACGGGGCGAGGATTTAAGAAGTGGATTGGTAGATTTTAGAAGATCTGATAGATTGGCGGGGCGTTTGAAAGTGACAGAGGGGCATTTGGGGAAAAGGTTGGTGGTGGAATTGTGGTTTTTGAGGATAGGATAGAGGTCCTTTAGGATAGAACGCAGAGATTCTAGGCCAGGGAGAAACGTGGTACAAATTGAAAGAGGGTGGTTTTTCGCGGTGGTGGAAGGTCTGGGAGTGTAAGTATGTCTACGGATCCTCTTATTCAGGAGGGATTCAGGATAACCTCGTTTGAGGAGGGAATGGTGTAAATTTATGAGGAAATTGTCTAGGGAGTCAGGGTCATTGCAAATTCTGTGTCCCCTTATGGAAAGGGAATAAGGAATGGAACGTTTGGTGTGGTATGGGTGACAGCTGCTAAAATGTAAGTACTGTTGTTTATTTTTGGGTTTTATATGTACGGATGTGTGAAATTTATGGTCTATAAATGATATGTTTACATCTAGGAAGGTGATTTGGGAGGAGGAAACTGTAGACGTGAAGGAGATAGAGGACGAAGCATTAAGGTTGGAAATGAAAGTTTTCAGGGAATCAGGACCATGTGGCCAGAGAAGGAAAATATCGTCAATATATCTGAGCCACAATAGCGGTTTCAGGGGTTGTTGTGACAGGAATTTATTCTCCACGAGACCAAGAAAGAGGTTTGCATAGGACGGGCTGAACCTGCTACCCATGGCACAACCCTTGATTTGTAGGTAGAAATTATCATTAAAGGAGTAAGAATGAACTCGGAAAGGCTGAGGAGAAAATCTGTGCTGGGGATGTGTGGCTCAGGGCGTTGGGAGAGGTAGTGTTGGAGGGCGGAGAGACCTTCTGAGTGGGGAATGGATGTGTACAGGGACGTAGCATCTATAGTGGCCATAATGATCTCGGCATCAGGAGGGAGGGAGATAGAATTTAATCTATCCAGGAAATGGTAGGAATCTTTAGTGAATGATGGTAGGGCCTGGACAATCGGCTGGAGATAGTGGTCTACAAATGCCGAGATTCTTTCTGTTGGGGAGTGACGGGAGGATAAAATCGGTCGACCAGGATTACCCGGCTTGTGAATCTTCGGAAGGATATAGAAATGAGGAGTGCGTGGGTGGGGAGGGGAGAGGAGGGCTAAGTCTGAAGGAGATAGACCCTCATTCGGCCCATTGGCACTAAGAAATTCAATTAGGTCCTCCTGAAGTGCGGGATTTGGATCTTCGGGGATTTGCTGGTAGGAAGAGGTGTCAGAGAGTTGTGTTTCAGCTTCCCTAATGTAGTCTGATCTGTTTAAGACCACAACCGTTGACCCTTTATCTGCGGAAGTAATGATGATGTTAGGATTTTTCATTAAGTTATTTAGCTCTGAGGATTCGGTAGGGGACAGGTTAGATCGAGGATTAAGGGACTTGAGGAAAGACGGGTTGGCGATTCTGGACAAGAGAAGGTTTATAAAAATTTCAATTGGATGATTTGAGGGGAGGGGACTGGGTTCTTGGGCTGAAGCCGGATTGAATTTCTGTAAGGCGTTGTGAAGGGGTCTGGAGATTTGCTGGGGTGCCGGTTGCGACTCCCAAAAAGCCTTCCACCGGAGATTCCGGCAAAAACGCAGTACGTCAGCGAGAATTCTTACGTGATTTACTCTGGGGGTGGGGGTGAAAGAGAGGCCCTTGTTTAAAAGAGAAGTTTGATTTGGGTTAAGGGGTTTGGACGAAAGATTAACCACGTGGCTAACGGAGTCCGTCTCATCGTCTGGCGGCATGGGGGCGGCGGGTATAGAGACTCTAGAATGCGGGTACTTCTCGGGGAAAACCCGAGAAGTATATATATACTTATATCTTGAATATATATATATATATATATATATATATATATATATATATATATATTCATTTAAGGAATTTAGCTCCGTCTTCCTCAGAAGAAACAACTGTACTACTGTTTCTTCTGAGGAAGACGGAGCTGAATTCCTTCGGAATTATTAAGATATATATATATATATGTTTGCATATATATATAAAAGTTTGTATATATATATATATATATATATATATATATATATATATATATATATATATATACAAACTTGAAAAGGCCGCCATACGGCGCACAAATATTCATTAGAATTCGAGTTTCGAGTCAATCAATTCGAGAAGTATATATATACTTATATCTTGAATATATATATATATATATATTTAAGGAATTTAGCTCCGTCTTCCTCAGAAGAAACAACTGTACTACTGTTTCTTCTGAGAAAGACGGAGCTGAATTCCTTCGGAATGATTAAGATATATATACATATATGTTTGTATATATATATATATAAGTTTGTATATATATATACAAACTTGATAAGGCCGCCATACGGCGCACAAATATTCATTCAAACAGAAATAGGTATAAGGAAAGGGGATAGGAAAACACATAAAAGGCGAACACAGGACATGTGGGGAAGGCGGTTTTTCAGCAGATCACGAAAGTAAAAATATTACCTTATCCGGGATTTGAACCACGGACCTTCCACTTCCTGGGCGGATGCTCTACCTATTGAGCTAATAAGGAAACCTGATTTACCTTGAGATCTGCGATCTTATATAGCGCCAAAGTGCTCCGATAGATGTTGCCCGAGAGATGGCGTTATGGAGCTGTTTCACCCACCAAAGGAGAAATAGACGGGACACAAGAAGGGGAAAGGATAGTAGAAAAGCATTCATACGATATTATAAAGGATAGGAACGGTGCGTTTCATGACACGCATAGCCAGAAGAAGAGACGAGCCACATTGGCCAAACACATATTCAAACTTGAAAATCCCGTGATACTTTCGTGATCTGCTCAAAAACCGCCTTCCCCACATGTCCTGTGTTCGCCTTTTATGTGTTTTCCTATCCCCTTTCCTTATACCTATTTCTGTTTGAATGAATATATATATATATATATTATATATATTATTATTATTAGGTAATCTACCGGTTTAGGTAGGTTTTTTGGATGGACACAACTATCAAATAAATATTTTGTAACTCCAAACAAAACCCAATCCAGCAACCTAAACTACATCAGGTCCCTCTTCATCTCTGTGTACTTCTTTCCACCCTTCATCCCATCCATCCTGTTCCTACCCTTTCCTCGCTTGCCCAACATTCTCCCCTCTAATACCTATTCAACATTCCACTACCGCTCAACACGCCCTTCATCCATTTTTCCTGCCTCCATAGGATTTCTCTCAACAAACCCCTCTCCTCACCCACCATTTCTAGTACTTCCTCATTTGTTTTCCTTTCGGTCCATTTCACCTTCTCCATTCTTCTCCACACTCACATTTCAAAAGCCTCCAATCTACATCTATCCTCCTGTTTCAGTGACCACGTTTCCGCGCCGTACATAGCTACGCTCCATATCAGAGTTTTTACGAGTCTTGTCTTAACATCTCTACTCAACGTCCCCGTCATCAACTCCCTCCTCCTTGAGAAAGCCTCCTTGCTTAGCGCAATTCTTCTCCTTACGTCCCTACCACTTTGACCGTATTGGTCCAAAACACTTCCGAAATATGTAAACTGTTCTACCTGCTCTATTTTTTCCCCGCCTATTTTAATATTTAACTTGGCCTTTTTCTTTCTGGAAAATCGCATAACCTTTGTTTTATTAATATTGATTCTCATCCCATATTTATCGCACTGAACCTCCAATTCATTTAGCAATGCTTGCAACCCCTTGGCTGACTGAGCAACTAATGCTTGGTCATCAGCAAACCTAACCGATTTTACGAATTCCCCTCCGACTTTCATTCCTACTTCCAGTTCTTCCCATGCCTCTTTAATCATTTCCTCTACATAAACGTTGAACAGTACCGGTGACAATGGGCAACCCTGCCTTACACCTCTTCCTAACACTGCCCATCCGGACTCTCCGTTCCCCACTCGCACCTGAGCAGTCTGAGACATGTAAAGGTTGCGGATCAGCCTCCTGTCCCTCCAATCCATTCCTATTTTCTGCAATACACGCATTAATTTTTCCCAATTCACTCTATCAAACGCTTTTTCGAAATCTACAAAACAGGCAAAAACGTCCTGATTGTATTCTATATTCCTCTCGATTAGTGATCTCATTACTGCAATGGCATCACGCCTTCCTCTTCCTTTCCTAAACCCAAACTGATCATCTCCTAAGTAATCATTTGCCTTACTCTCTATTCTTTTGTTCATGGTCCTGAGAATAACTTTAGCTGCGTGGGATATCAAACTTATTGTTCTGTAATCCTCACATGACGTAGCCTTTGCCTTTTTTGGAATAGGAACTAACACCGATCTCACAAAATCGTCCGGCCAGATTCCTTCCTCATAGATACCACGAATCAGTCCATATAGGGCCTTCTTCCCGCATTTTCCTAAACATTTCAACAATTCTACAGGAATGTTGTCCACCCCCACAGCCTTATTTGCTTTCATCTCCTTTAATGCCCTTTCTATTTCATCGTCTAGTATGCCTGGACCTAAGCTATCTTCTTCTACGTCATGTTCCTTTTCTATGTCTAACCTTGTCGGCCTAAGTTCTTTACCATACAGTGTTTCTATATATTCCTTCCATTTCTCTTGGATTTTTCCTGGTTCAATTATTATCTTACCCCACTTATCTTTAACTGTTAGCACAGATCTTGCCTTCTTACTTCCCGATAATGACTTAACCTTGCTGTATAGAGCACCAATTTCACCCTTCTTCTGTAAACTTTCCATATGCTCGCATTGCGTTTTCCACCATATATATATATATATATATATATATATATATATATATATATATATATATATATATATATATATATATATATATATATATATATGTAAAGGTACGTTTCATATGCATGAATTACTTCACAATATACGATAATATACATGTAAAATCGTATACATAGAATAACCTTTCCTTGGGATCTTAATGGGGAAAACCGAATAAAACTCCGCATGATTCGCCCAGTTATAGTCAAGGCGTTACGTTATCGTTAGGGAACTGTTCAAAGGTTGGATGAAACTATTTTAACCGAGAAATGAGCTTTTGACATCATCACATCGTCAAAGGCCCGTTAGGAAGAATATACCGAAGTCTAGTGGGAAAGTTGTCAGAAATAAGGCAATCTATCCCTGTCACTTTTTTGGGTAAGTCCCCCGTCGTTACATTCATTCTCCAACCCAACCACCTCCATGTGTGTCCAGATATTGAGACGAGGAGCGTAGTGCCGGTGGCGTCATGTCCTGTATCCACCACATTTCCTATCATTCGACCTTCTCTTTTAATTTTCCTTTAACCCTACTTCCCAGGTCATTTACAAGTGACCCTTTCCGTCTTGACCAGAATCCTATCCAGATCCTATCTCCATACCAGCATTAACAAGATTCTTTCTTCGCCAACTCCTTCAAGTGCTTCTCATTTCTCGCATTTGCATCAGCATAATCTTTTCCATTTGGGTGGAGGCGAGGAAATAGATATTAAGATGGAAGAAGAAAGGTCGGAGCAGGCGGAGAGGTACAGATGAAACGAAATGATGGAGGAGTGAAAAGAATAGATATTGGACTGAGAAAGAGACTATTTAATCGTTACGTATGTAGTGTTATGTTATATGGATGTGAAACATGGACTACGTTAAAAAGGGACCGGGAAAGGAGTTTGAGATGTGTGCGGAGAAGAATGCAGAGCATAAAATGGAAAGGCCAGTTACGAATAAGGAGGTGTTGAGCAGAGTGGGAGAAGAGGGGATATTGCTATTGCTGGAAACCATCGCATATTCGAGGAAAAGAAACTGGCTTGGACAAGTGCTAAGAAGGGACTGCCTCTTGAAGGAGGTGCTAGGAGGCAGGGTGGAAGGGGTTGGGGGCAAGAGGCGTGGAGCAGAGGGTGTAGAAGAGGGCGGAGGGTGATTGGATATGAGGACATGAAGAGAAGGGCACATCAAAGGAAAACAAATGAGCTGGGAAGAGGCCTTCATGGACCTTCCAACCGCGGAAGATGATCTATGATGATGATATTTTCCATTCTCTTCCAGCCAAATATTTAAAATGCTTCCTATCTTTAAACATCATCCTCTTATTGAGCCCATATAGCTGTCTAATATGCTAGAACATTCCGGACCAAATATTTTACTACTCTTCACCTCAGCCCAAATTTTGAAAGCTGATAAAGTGATCTTCTTTTCTTCTGGTAGGTCTCCTCAATTAAAGATACTCTAATCTTTACCACTAATTGACAGTAGATACCTTCTTTATTCAGTCTCCTAGACGTTTATTTGAGAGCTGCCTGTTTTTGGCCCCTAAAATGTTTCAATTGTCACGCTTTTCGTTTTTAGTTAGTATCTTCTCATTCCTATGCACACTTTGATGTGGTCTCTCGCTCACTTTCCGCCGGGAAGGAACAAGGGAGGGGGTTTCCTTCGGCACCCAGTATCCCCCGGGCGCAGCCCATTTCCCGAGCGAAGTCGACCACCCTTTCCCCCACTGCCCACCCTTGACTGCACCGGAGACTCTATTATTAATGGCCGTAAATATTTGTGGCTCTTCCTCTCTCTCTCTCCGGAGAGAGCCGAGCCACTGCGTAATAGCCATACATTCATCGGGAGGTGCAATTTGATAACGAGTGACCCAATCGCGTCATCTCCAACCACACCGCCCCCTCTGCCCATGCCGTGACTTCAAGCCCCCTCGAGCGCTGTAAGTGGAGACAATTGGTCCCTTTCTTGCATTTTCATTGAGAACTTAAAAAATAAAATAATATTCGATTTCCTCCATACTTCCCACTGCCGCAGACCGTTAAACATCGGACTCCTGGGAACCCTCGGACGGGCTCCTCAGCACGCGCCGAGACCATTGAGAGCCGAGATCCATCTTCCATCCCCTTTTCTACGACAGCTCCCCAGGTGTCGAGTGACCAGTCGGGAAAACGCCCCTAGATCTGTGACCTACGAGTACTCCCGAGTCCGCAACGATATCATAATATCATACTATCGTTGCGGACTCTAAGATGATTAGACGATCGATTCGGTAAAAAATTGTGGAATGCATTTAAAAATCATCCACTTATCAAAATTCACTTGCATTTTCTGATGAAGAAGGATGAGGTATTCAAGACTTTTCATTAGCCGTGCCACATGCAGCATTCCCTAACAACGAATACTCTGCCGGTCAGTTTTTACTTTCTGGCACATATTCCCCAGAATGCGGCCAATTAACCCGAAGCTTAGAGTTACCCTACTGCGCTCTTTCATTATTCTAAATGAGCAGTGCCACTTTTGGAGGGATCGCCAAGAAAACCTTGCCTGCGCCACAAAATGTGTGCGCCACAAAGTGCGCCACAAATTTTACATCTACGATAGCGAGTAAAATGAAAAATTTATGGTAAATGTACCTCGTAATTTATTTAATGCAAAATACACGCATAGTGCTTCTGTGCAGTCTCAGTGGCTTTCTATGCAAGTACTCCGTCGTCTCGTCCTCCAGAAGAAAACCATGGCTTCAAATGTTGCGAACATCCTCTGGCGACACCATTCGGCCTGACTGGCCTGCTCCAGGTGAGAGCGTCTTTCGCAGGAGTGACGCCGATGAGGAATTTCCCAGTTCACACGCAGATAAACCGGAGTGGACGACAGGTATCAATATTCTATTTTTATCTCTATTACTGACATCATGACTGCGATGGCATCACATGGGCCTGTCCCCCTCATGAACTCAAACTATGATCCCCTACACAATCCGCATAATTGTTAATTACCATTTCTCTCCAATATCGAAAGTTTTCCTTGAAACTATACGGTTCCCAAAGTAATCGTTTTCCCTTCTCTACGGCCTCTTATTGATGACCCTGATAAACATTTTAACTGCATTCCTAATCAAACGTATTGTAAGTTAATCTCAAGTATTGATATCTTTCCCTTTTTTGAAATGGGAACTAACACTGATCTGATGACATCTCTCTGCCAAATTCCTTCCTCATTACTGCCATGAATTAGTCCATAAAAAATCTCCTCCCACGTTTTCTTGGACTTTTAAATATTCTGTGAAAATGTTGTCTACTTTCACCGCCATATTAGATTTCGATTCCCTTAATATTCTCTCTTTTTTCAAGTTTAATAACTCCTTAGAAAATCCAAGGGACGGCAACCATAACGTTGGACAATGTTTGCATTTAGTATGCCTTGTCTCTCACTGGAATGCTGTTAAAGTTTCGACTATATCATGTGGTTTCATTTTCTTAGTCGATTGAAGCAAAAAACTTTTCCAAAAGAAGAAAAATGGAAAAAAATGATTTGCATGCAGTGATTAAACATTTATATTTCAAAATCTTAACATTGAAAGAGATGAAAGCTGAGTTGGATGATGTTCATGGCATTTCTGCTCATGTGTTTGCGGCTGTTAACAACTGGGTAAATGAGTGTACACATGGCCGTACATCCACCAATGGTGGACATCGTTTGGGACATCCAGTGGAAGTGACTTCCTCCAAAATGATTGATAAAACTCATGATATAGATGTCAGTGATCGGCAAATCAAATTTCACAAAATAGTTGCAGCCTAGGATTATTACAAGATAGTGTTTTCAATATTTCATGAAGACTTGGGTGTGAAAAACATCTCAACAACCAAAGGGACCAAATTTTTGAAAATACTGGAAACCTGTTTCTAAGCCAAATCTGACAATGTTTCTTGGGGTCCAGCATTGGACCCCAAGAAAGTTTACTGTACCCAGTACTGAAGAAGACCTATTAATATGTAAATCATCTATCGGATATACGCTCATGGTATGAAAATGAGTACAGGAAGTTTTATGTAAGGTACAAATAAAATCTGCTGCTGGTCATCTCCCCTAATAACTACTACTACTAGGAAGTTTTATCATTGTTTAAAATAATGTAATTGGAGATAAAAATTGATTTTCAATGGGCTGGAGCTAACAATTTCCCCTAGATGTGTGTTATCTATCACTCAGAAAATACAAAATGTAAACAATCCCTTTAAAAGATCTAATGTGCATAATTATGGAAGAAGAATAATACATAAGCTAAATACATCATAGCTCACTTGACCCAATACTAGCTGAAAAGCATGGGCAACGCATAATAATAAAGTATCATCTTGGGGATATAGCATGAACATTTAAACATTCCCAGCCAAATCATTTTATTGGCTATCACCTGAGCCTATTTCCTCTGACAATGAATTTCTTGAGATGCATATTTGTGACTTGACTTTCAAATAAAATGTAGGTTGTTTGTTTAATTATTTTAATATTGTTTGAAAATATCCTTTATGGTATGCTACAATCTAATGGTGAATAAAGGTTATGATTTCATTACACATAACTTTTAATGTGCCATAAAAGAAACCATAAAAAAACATTGATAAACACGTTGAATTTCAGATTGACATCTGCCACCTGGAACACATCATCCTATGATTCCTGAGATAGTTTGCAAAGCTTCTAAATGCATCAGCTGTAAATTGACATTAAGATATTTAACTTGGTCTTGAATGCATTGGTGAAATGAAATTTTAGTATTTACATTCATTTCAAGTGGCTAAAAGATTATCACTAATTGTGTCACAGAAAGTATGAAGACTCATATTAGATATTAGATGACCACTCAGTCTACTTAAGTTTTATTCAAGAATAACTATTCCATTTTTAGGTTCTGTCCTGTTTCCTCTTCATCACAGATAATGACCAAAAAGCTGACAGCAAGTTGATAAAATCACACCTCTCAGATGAATCTTTCATCAGCTCAATGTTCATATCACTAAACAATACAATGCCGTCAGTTTTTTTGGAGGACACACATTTGATAACATGAATAAGAGCATCTCAAAATGCATGTGCCCCACCACCAGGGGGCTGAAAAACAACCTTTTCTGTACCATGCAACACTCAATGATTGTGATGCCCTAGTCCCTAGCACTATAACCCACATAAAATAAATATGAACTCTTAATTATTTCTCCAGCATTGATTTGAATGTTCTTTTACGTTTGTAATGGTTTCTTTTCATTCTTGAAAAATAATAGCAAAAAAAGAGATCTTAAATCAAAAAGCAACTGGGTGAAATGGTTCTTCATTTGACTTTTGTAAATGAATTTAGGTTTTAACCACAGAGACTAACTTTATACAATAACAGTATTGGGATGATAAAAGTAACATCACTTTCTAATTTTTCCTTCTGTGAAGAGGTGTATGCCCTTTTCACAGAAGTACTAGTAAGAAAAGGGCATACACCTCTTCACAGAAGTACTGCACTAGAGCATTTAGCAGACATTTTTAGAAAATTTTATTTGGCTATTTGTTTGGCCAAAAACCATTTTTTGATAACTAGAGCAACTATGAAGTAGTATGAAGAATGCATTGTAAGCATTTGATTCAACTAAGATATCCCATATATAAGGTTTCAAACAGCCAATTTAACAACTGCTAGGACTAAAATAGAGATGTGAAGTATTTCCTCCATACATAATAAAGTTATTCCTCTCCCTGAGCCAATCAGAAAACTTCTCTCTATATTACTAAAATTTAAATTTGGATTTTTAGATGCATGGAAGTCATTACAGAAGAGACTGCCTCATCTGAAACCTCATTTATTGAGATTCAGTACTACCATTTAAGAGAAAATTGGAAGTGAAAACTTCCACTAGATAAAAATACAATTATTTTGATAAAAGGAAAAGATGCATGTCACAAATTGGCCAGGCATTGCAACACATTCTTTTTACAATGATTTGTTTGCACATAACCCTTCTGCATTATCGGTGGTGGATTAAATCCAAATTCCTTTGGCTAACTGGAACTCCACTGTATACATACACAAGTACCTTCACAAAGGGTATTCAATAGCACAAAACAGGCAACAAAACTGATGCAATGAAGCAATTAAATTTACATTGAAAAAAGAAGAGGTCAAGCATGGAGATGCAAGATCAATCATTAAGTTACAAATGAGGTCCACAAATTCAAAATGTGCAAAGTGAAAGTTATTCCTGCAGCTATGGAAACCATTTTCAAAATAAGTCACAACCAATTTGAAAATTGGTGACTGTTTCAAGTTTTACTGCATATGAAAAGAATCCTTGATGCAAAGTTAAAACTTAATTCCTAGGTTTCCATTGAAGGATCTTGAGTTGATCAGGGCACTAAACTTCAGATTTAATTTGAAAAACCTCTGAGAAAATTATTTCCAACAGTTGTCAAACTCATCAAGCATTCAAATAGAAACACATATTGTTCATATCTCAATAAATGCATAAACCTTGTTCAAATGGTAATATTTCTAACAAGCTCTAGTAGATAAGTAGATAGAGATCCTTGGATAAAAGAACCAATAGAAATTTTGTTATGCAATTTTACATTTTTGATTTTTCTTTTGGACCATATAGAAACAATTCTCACTTGAACCTAATCATTGGAAGAGAAATTCCCTTATGGTGCTTTTTCCAAACATCAAGGATATCACTTAGAGCTGATCCATGGTAGAGGTAATCATTGAAAAGTCTGTCCCTCAGTGAGGTGGCTGCAAAGGCATCTGACCCCCATGGGGTGGCCATTTAGTGGTTGTGTCACGTTAAAAATACTATTGAGGAAAATAATGGGAAACCATTTCAATTATTCATCCCATTGAGCTAAGATGAATACTGATTCAGTTTTAAGTCCTGGCATCTATGGGCCATGTGTCATGCCCAGTAGCAGAAGAGATTATGCTTCCACTTTAGTCATCTAATAAAAGCCTTGCAAAGCAAAATTAACAATAGCAGCACAGAATACTGGGAAGAGGACTAAAAAATTTATAATTGGGACTTGAAATGCTAGGAATGTTAAGGACAGGGAATTGAGAAATTAAAAAAAAGATGGAGAAATGAAATATTGATACTTTAGGGCTATGACAGGTAAGATGTAAGGATAGCATGGATCACTGGAGTAATATTCATCAGAAGGGAAGAGAGCCAGTGAAGGGTGGCAATAAAATTGAACATTAGGTATTAAGAAGTATAGAAAACATAGAGCAAGTAACTGATGAAATATTATTAGCAGATGTAAAAGTTGAACCAATGAGCTTAGTCATTATTCATGTCTACCTGCAAACATGCAATCAAGAGGAGGAAGAAGATGACAGGGTATATAATCAGTTATTGCATATAATCAGGGATGTTCCCAGAGGGAAACATTTGATTGTGATTGGAGATTGGTATGTGATGGTAGGCAAAGGAAGAGATGGTAGTGAGGTAGAAGACTATAGTTTAGGAACAAGAAATGAATGCTGGGAGAAAGCAATAGAGTTCTGCACTATGGGCTTAATAATTGTAAACACTTGGTTCAGATATCACAACAGGTGTAGGTATACATGGAATGAAATGCCCGGGGATTCAGGAAGGCATCAGTTAGACTACATTATGATATATTTATGCTTTGATATACATTATGATATATGCACAAATATAGGAACAGCATGATCAATCACACTGTTTCCCAGGAGTAGATGCAGACTCAGATCGCAATATAATAATTATGAAGTGTGATGTCTGATTCAAAAAGATAAAACAATTTAGGAAATGAAATGTTGTAGCATTTAGCTGAACAATAAGGAAGTAGATTCAGCTTGCTGTGGAGAAAATTATGGGCGAGGGCAGGGGACTAGGTAAGGCAAAAGAATAATGGGAACATATAAACAATGGCTTATCAAAGGCTGTGAACGATACTATTGAAAGAGAAAATAGGAAAAGGATGAGGAAACCATAAATTACAGATAAAATTATTAGGAAGATACAATGAAAAGGTTGAAGAATATAAGTATAGAATTAGGTACAAGGAAGTACAAAGAGATAAATAATAAAACAAGACAGGAAAATAATACAGTGAAAGAAGTATAGTAGAGGATGAAGCATGAGGATATGGAAAGCTTACAAAGTAAGGGTGGAATTGGTATAGGGTACAGGAAGGTGGAAGTACTGTGAGCAAGTAAGAGGGAAAAATCTGTGAACACTTTAAAGGTAAGTCTGGAAAATCAATAATTGAACCAGGAAAGATTCAAAAGAGAGGGAAAGAACATATAGGATGTACATGGCAAAGACTTTAAAGATATTAGGGCAGCATGCTTACACATAGAACGGGAATATGACATAGATGGGGATAGTTCAGGTACAGACATATGATAGTGAAATAGGAAGGGAATTGAAATCAAATAAGGCCATAGGGGTATATAAAATTCCCACATAACTACTTAAGGATGTACGAAAACATAGGAGGAAGAGTTTTACTGGGCTAATTCAAATCTATTATGAGGGAGGAAGTAAGCTAGAAGGTTTCATCAGTTTAGTTTTAGTTCCCATTCCAAAAATGGGAAAATCAGCCATGTGTGAAGACTTTAGAACAGTTAGTTTGATTTTGCATGCAGCCAAAGTGGTACTAAGGATCAGAGAGGAGAGCAGAGTGCTCTGTGTGAGTGGGAGATGGAGAGTCTGGATCGACAGTGTTAAGAAGAGGAGTAAGACAGGGTAATCCATCACCACCCGTGCTTTTTTCATATATGTGGAGGATATAGTAAAAGAGTTATGGGAACTACTGGAGAAAGGAATGGGACATTAACAAACTCAGTTAGTCTTGCAGATGATCAAACTTGAGTAAGCCAATCATCCAAGGGGGTACAAGTATTGCTGAGTACATTAGAAAACCAGTGTGATAGGTATGGGATGAGAATCAATGCAAACAAATCAAAGGTTATGAGGTTTTCTGGAAAGCCAACTCAAATATTAAAAAAGAGGGAAAAACTTGAGCAGGCTGAACAGTTTATACATCTTGGAAGTGACTTAAACCAAGTTGGTCACAGCAGTGGGGATATAGAAGATGAATTACATAAGGCAAAGAAGGTTTCACAAGGAGGGTATTGATAATAGGGACATTGAGGAAAGAGGATAGCAAAAGACTAGTGAAAACTTTGGTATGGACTATGGTTTTAGATGGCTAATAAATTTGGTTGTTAACACAAGATGATAGGCATAGATTGGAGACTCCAAAGATAGGAATGGAGGAGGATAGAAAAAATAAATTAATAATTTGGAAAATAAACAGGAGTGCTAGGTTTGATGAGGGAAGAGAGATGATTGTTAATAGAAATCCATTTGAGGCCGGAAAAATAGAGTCAGGGCATTTTCATTGTCAATGGAATGGTGAAGACTGTGACAGAGGGGAGACCATTCCTTCCCAAAAAGAATTTGTTTGATAAATCCATCCAGATGCAAACAAAATGCAAGATGAAAGTTCACTGTCTGTAGCTATTTCAGCTGAATACCTTTAAAGTTTTCGCCAGTCACCCCTCTTGCATAAATTGCCAGCATGCCTGCCTCTGATTATGCCCTTGGATATAGCAAATGACTGCATAGCTGTCATTCAAAGCAGTCCATTAAGTAACCGTTGTCACTAAAGCAAAGCTTACCTTCATTATAATTTTTGGAGGCATTTCATTGGCCAGCAATTGTGAAGAGGGCCAGATGATATGTGGGATGGGAGAGGATTTTCTCTCTTCTCTCCCTTCCTCTCATTCACCCTTAACTACCTTTTCCCTCACTTCCTGCCCCCACCTTCCACCTCACCACATCCCTGGGAACCCAGGCCCCACCCGTTACCTCGTGCTCCTGGAAAGTGTCACCAACATCCAGAATAGGCTCAGCAGGCACCAGTCTTCAAAGGATTCTTCCATGAACATGTTCTAGCCTCATGAGTCACCATTTCCCTCTTTGTAATCCCCCTCCACCCTTACTCCTCACCTCTCTCCACTTCACAACCATTGGTCATTGAAATTCCTCTAAGAATTAATGCATATTCCTGTCTGGACAAAACTTGAACTTTTTAACACTTCCCTGCAATGTAAAGGAACCATTTTTATGGAATTTGAGCATCATGAATTTTCACTTAATAAACTTAGTATTTTTTCACACGAATAATTTTCTTTAGTGAAAGTAACATGCTCTCATTTATATGCCTGGGAACTCACCTCTTTCTCCACTGTTCAAAATGGGACACCTTTAATCAGGGCAATCAAAGAACTTTGCAGCATGTGGCCTTTCAAATGATTCAAATGAGTCTTGCAGCCAAGGCAGGATAAGGCTGTGGAGGGAGTGGTTGGGAGTGTGGTGTGAGGGAGCGCCTGTGACTGTCCATTTGGCCATCCAAGCACCCAAACCTAAATGGTATCCACACTTAGCAGCAAAGTAACATGAATAATTTGTGAGAGTTGAAATATTTCATAGGGGAAAAGCCGAAGGAGACATTTAAATTTACAAGAGAAACACTAAATTGATGGTTGAAATTAAAAGTGTTCCTTGAAATCATCAGACTCCTGGCTGCAAATAAACCTACTGTGTGCATACAACATGGATTACCCACATTCTTCTGTCTTACTACAAGGATTATGGAAGAAGGAATTCTCAAACAGTAAATACTCCTATGAGTACTCCTGTAATATGAGATGATCTATGAATGTGAGAGAATATATAGTATGAGATGAACTGTTTAAAGTTGTGCATATTCACTAATTATTGATAAGAATTGAAAACAACAAAAATATACAGTTGAAAGTTTACTAATGTTTCCTTGTAATTGTGCATATATAAAATACAAACATTAAAACAACTATTATGTTAACTATAGATGTATATGTTTTGGAATCCCTTGAAATTTCAGCTACTGCAGTAGCTTCATTTAAAATGCATAAGGTAATGCAAAATATTTTGGTTTCAGAAAATAAGAAGAATATAAAAAGGATAAAAACATGCATGTTGCCCTCTTGCAATCTTCATATGGCAAGTACACTTTATGCCAATATTTAAACGACTATTATCTTCATTCAATCATTCAACAAACTCTTTGCAACATCTCGGGCAATTAATGGTAGAGTACACAAAGATTATTAATAACAGTGATTTTTGTCTGCTTCTTTCAGCTTCACAGATGATGAATGCTTGCCACTTTTTCAATCTAAAATAAAGTGGGGTACCTGTGCCATAAGTCTATATGTATCTGAATTTTATGAATATTATTGCTGCTGAAAAACATGGCTAACACCACACACCAATGAAGTGATTAGAGAAATGCAATGAACATTTTCCTAAATGTCACCTAAGAAGGAAGGAGAAGGGATCTGCAACAAAATGGTTGCCTAGTTTCTTGCCTCACCATTTTCAAAGTAAACTGACCAGAGCTATTGTCTCATTGAGGGAAGGACACGAGGAGCAGACACTCACAGAGTCGACTCTCCACTCAACAGTAAGGTGATAGAAATGAAGTCACTCTTCACCCCACCAAAACTAATAATAATATGAAAAATTTTAAGCCACCAAGAAAATTCTTCATTATAAACACTCAATTTAGCTGAAAAATGCCACAAAGTCTTCATATAAAATGACAGAGTTCTATTGGATATATCTCAAACTTTTATCTCCTCTTAGTTGAGAAAATTATCATCAAATCTTGACATCAAATTTAACAGCTTTTTAAAGTACACAATGTCCTCACATCAGCTCCAGCACATGACTCTGCCTTTGTTACTACTCATAGCCTCTCAAATATTGACATACCATTCTCATATAATTATCCCCAAGGTAGACATCACCCCTGCTGAATGCATGTGGGAGATCTGCAAACCCAGTGTGTGCACTTTAGCTGGATGCTCCTCCTCCCAGGTGGCACTGCAGGCCCCACTCCTCATCCCCCCACCCCTGTCCTTGGCAGTGTCCTTCACGAGGGGTCCTTGGTGGCAAAGCCATATTGCCCGTAGTGGCCAAGGGAGACAAAGTGGGGGTTGTCTGAGGGTCCCCCGCAGGCCAGGCCCCCTTGGGATGACCCTCCCTTGCTTCCCTTGCTCTTCTTGTTGCGGGCAGGGCGGGTTGAGCCACGGCACCTCATTGCCATCTTCAGCTCCGTGGCCATTTCTGAGCAGAGAGAGGTTGACTATGGGAGACCAAGGAAAGAGGCAAAATAAAGGTCTCCCTTTTGAAGCCATGAGCGTGCATTCCAAAGAAAAACCGTGAGAGATACCTGCAGTTAAAGTATCTATCTAGGAGTGGTGAACACATGAGGTCTAAATTACATCTAGATTCAAGTGAAGACACCAGTACATATATTGTTAAGTAGCTGGAAAGGGATGAAAGCAGAGCAGCTTATTACATTTATTGCCTACGTTCAGATTAGGTGAGGAATATCTTAATGAAAGTGTAGCTTTTGATTGGGTTGAATTAAAATAATCTTTCTCTTGATTGAGGGTTCTCAATGCTGCTAACAAAATTTGTTTTGAGAAAAATTCATGTTGCTGTGAAGGCTTCCATAGACTGATTCTGATGAATACATTTCATAGAAGGATTTTATCCAGACATAATGTTATAAAAGGAGAACAATTTCACTGGTATTCCAGGTGGATTCTTCTGGTGAGGAGCAATGCCTTATTTAATTATAGCATTATGAAGGCTTGGGACCCAAGTGATCTTACTGGCCCATTCATAATCCCTGCCCAATTATTGACTATCATTAACAGTTTTTCTTTTTTGAAATTTAAAGATTTGTTTCCTATAACTGGGCAATGGGTAACCATTATTAATTCCATTAGCCTCCCATATAATCCTGGTTATATAGAAAAAATCATAAACACAGTAATCAACCCGAAGTTTGGTTTGGTAGGTGATGGTAGAGTTCACCCACTACTAAGCCCATCGGCATGTGAAATTCTCACATCAGGGTAGGATGGCCAGTTCCTTTCCCTGTGCCGGTTATGGTTTCCCAGGAAGATTTGGTACCCAAAAAATCACATAGCTTGGGTGGAGCTGCAGGTGCCTAGAGCGCCTTGCCCAGGAATCAAACTCGGGCCCTCTGATCAGTAGTCCAATGCTCTACCCCCTGGACCACCGTGACCCACCCTGGCTATATATTCCCCATCTGTTGCTTTGACTCATGAATTTTCAAAATCAATGCGATGGGTCAGTTCATTATTTCAAGTGCATCGCATTACTGCTTATGGATCGGTTTGTCATTTTATTGTGGCTGTTTTTTATCTTTCTTGGCAGAAATTAACAATTTTGATATTTGATTACCACAGTTGCACTGGCCTTTGTATGCACCTCCTCCCTGAGGCTGATAAAGGAGGCGATTGAAATTGAAGCCCAGTCATTTAAATAGGGAAGACAGTTACCCATTGCTTAACGATTGGTAATGTCTTTAACAATCAAAGAATAAAAATATATTAAGGATGGTTGGCAACTGAGGGAGAGAGTACAAACAGACTTATAAAATCGCACTGGATCAAAGCCTATCAAAGCCATAAAAAAAGAATGGAATGCATTTCACCTGAAACCACATGAATTCTAGTGAAACCACAACCCTTTTTTAAGCATTTACGGTGGTTAAAATCTGAATAGAAATGTATTCAGTAAAATCCATAATTTGAGTTCATAGAATGAATTCTTTCAAAACTCTTTTAGATTCTCCGTAATTTATAAATAGTTTTATTAATTCACCAACTGCCCATTGTCATGTGCATGTTCATTGATTCATTTCCAACGTTTGAGGCCTGTTGAAAAAGTATCCGACCCTGAACTTTGACGTGCACAGTGCTAATGCTTGGCAGTAATAATGGCAGTATCACTGTGCACAGTGGATGCAGACAACTTGAGGTGCATGCTTGCATTTTCTCTCCGTTTTCAAATGAGTCAGTTGTTAGCCCCTGAATGAGGACCTTTCATCATACTTGTATGTGTTTATCACTTGTTGATTTCTCTCTTAAGGCGACTGAATAAGTTGAGCAAAGATACTGGGTCAAATGTTGTCAAAAGTTGGTGACTCTCAAAGCAAAATAAGTCATAACATTCAGCTGAGCATCCAAAATTGAAGACCCCAATGAAAGGGTACCATTTTGGGAGTGGGGAAGAAATAATGCAAAAAGTGATTGATGCCAAGGTGAAAGATGAACACCATTCCCCCAAAGGAAGAAGCCCTTCAGAAGTGTTTTTGGCAGTGGATGGATTAGTGGGCAAAGGGTGCGGAGGTATGAGGGGTGGGTCACCAAATTAGTAATGTATTTTTCCCACCAAAAGGTCGGTTACCTTTCAGACCCCCCTCATAAAGTAAAAGCCAATTCACCTATTTTCTAACTTAATTATGCTGGAGTCAAAGACTTGTGTCAGAATATCAAGATAAAAGTAGTCTTTAATTTAAAGTGGAACATAAATGGTACCTGTACAAATAGATACTGTAGTATTATGCCAAGAGATGCTATGCCTTGGTCATGGGTTTTTTGGCAATCAATTAAAATTCAAATCATTCAAGGCATGCATGCATGTCAACCAAAAGTAACAACAGTAAAATTGTGAACACCATTAAAACCTTATTTTTTCCATAGTATCGGGCTCAAACTTGTAAACTTCAACTTGAGGATTAAGACAATATTCATAAAATTCACCGAAAAATTTAGTAACATGATACTATGGTATCATCACATAGGTGACAACTTCAGATGCACCTATGTGATGGAACCCATAGTACCACATAAATAAGTTTTTGGTGAAGTTTATGATTTTGTCTTCTTCCTCAACCTTAGTTTTACACATAATTGAGCCCTAAAAGAGAGGATGTTTGAATCTAGATGCAAATATGCAAAAAAACCCAACAGAACAAACAAAAAAATGTGAAAGCATCAACAGCCAAAATAATATGTAGAATTCACACTACACTCAATGACAATATGGGTCTTGGATGGCATTCACACCAGTTAAAATCATCCTAGAGTGAAAAGCATGCAAGTCCAGCTGTATGTCCTCAATCTTAATTGAGCAGATGAAAAGCTTAAATATTATTAGTGAATACAGAGTTTATTCACTTTGATATTTTCAACCATACCCTGCAGATGAAAAGTATATATATACAAATTTCCTTACTTTTAGTAGGGAGCTCACCTGAGTGGAATTCAACTGATTAAGGTGAGCCATTTCATTATGATACTGCTCAAAATAGAGAGATAAACATAAATAATTTAGGTAGATTATTTGTTACAGCTCCTATTCTTTTTAGGATCTCCATCAATACAGCAAGAAAAAGCACCCTTCATCTGCTTCACATAGTCTAACAATAAAAGGTAGGTTTATGATAGTCCCAAAAAATTGTTGCAAAGCATGTGGACTTCCTCACATCCCAACCTCATATTTGTCCCTCATTATTTACTCATTCATGTCTTTATTCTTTCTACCTGCCTTCTTGCTATTTCTTTTCTCCATCCTCCTTTTCCAACATGTTCTATCCTATCATTCTACCGTGACCTTGAACAATTAACTAACTTTCAATACCTCCTCAACTTATTTTTTCCTGCCTTCTTCAAAGGGTACAAATTTTTACATCATCATGACAAAAAAGTTCACATGTTGGATGCCATTATACTACATCCATAAATACAAAAAACATGTATGACAAAACATTGAAGTTTTTTTAAACATTGCAATAGAATTGCAATTTTTTTATGCTTATTACTGTCTTCAAAATAAGATATTTTACTGCAAGAAGGTGTGTACTGCAGGACTTTACATTTGAGCTAAGTCTTGTTGATGGTAAAATTATGACATATTTTATATGGAAGATGATGATTTTCATTTGATATTGCTTACATTCTTTATAATAATAATCTTGCTACCACTATTACAAAGAGAAGACTCTTATAAAAACAAAACCAAAGCCTACAGGGAAACATGAGAGTCACACCAAGCCTGTGATTACCATATTTCATTTCTTATATCACAATCATTTTTACTTCTGCTTATTCATGAATTAATGAAAACAAGCCAACCATTTCTCAAAATTGATTAACAGGTCAAAAATAAGGCTTTAGGAAAGTTAAGTCTTTTGGATAAATCAAATTCAAGCCATTGGCTTAAATTTTTTCAGGCTGATGATTATGAATTGGCAAATGTCTACAAATTCTAAATTCATAAGTAGTTTAATGAACCAACTTATGCCATGACCAGGTTACCATTGATGTTTGAGATGGCAACAATGATGTGTAATGAGAACCATGGGAGTTATATTTCCGTAATTATGATAACAAATAATGGAATGCATTTGATTCAAAATTTTAATGATAGTCACAATTCAGACCAGACCAGCATGCATTATAAGAGATTTATAAGCAGTTATCAATGCAATCAATTTTCCTTAGGACACTGGACATAAAATGTAGCTACTGAGAAGAGAAACTTCTTACCTCCTAGACAGTCCAAAAACGAAAGCATTGCAAAAAAGAGATAGTTGGGAGAGGGCTAAGAAAATCATCTACCTCAAAATTTTAAAAATGCAATTCAAAATTCTAATACACATTAAATAACACATAAGAGATTCATCAAATAAATATATAGTTACATACTTACAAAAAGTAGTCTATGTAATATTTTACCAAATGTTATAATTTGACGGTGCAGTTGGTAGCTTTAATAGGAGGTTTTACATTGCTGATATCATTCAAGACTGATAGTGAGGAGTATAACAATTATTCGTGGCTTTGGAGCACTTAGGCAGTCATATCCTAGGATCTGATGGATCCACAGCCACAAATTTAAACCACAATGCATGGAAGGGGAATTATAGCTTTCCCAAATATTATCAGGTTTAAATTGTCTTATGCTAATAAGGACAGGCATTTAAAAAATTTCAAAAAATTAAAATAAAATAGCTATTGACAATGGGACTTAAATACTTAATTTTTCCACAGATTTTATTTTGCAGGTTATATATATATAATAGAATCTGAAGAAAAAACATGTTTCTGTGCCTCAATTATGAATAGATTCCACAAAATTTGCTTGAAACAACAAATTTAACTATCAACACCTTTCCATTAACAGATATTTTTTAAAAAAACTCACTTGGCTATTGAATGATAAACTTTATTACACAACATGATGTTTGTATAAAATGTATCATAAAATTTTGAGCATAAAAATCATGGTATGTAAATGGTTCACTTTCAGTTTGTCAGATTGTCAGTTCACTCTCTAAAAACCCTGTAAAAGACATCAAACGCCATCAATGTCAAGAATAAAATAAAAGAAGTTTCAATTGTAATAGGTAACCAATCTTTCAACAAAGTGATAGAATAATTGAAATGCTCCCTTTCAAAAAACCACCTGAATTATTTTAGCTTTGAATAGCCTTTGAATGAAAAAAGAATCACCTTTACACAGCCCTACATGATTCAACTTAATCAAGTTCACCGATTTTGAACCAGCTCCCTTGGCCCCTCATAATTCAAGATGCTAAACTCCCCGTGTCTGATATAATAGTGGAGAAAATTGCCCATGATAACCATGGAAGAGGTGGAGACTCCTTCTAAATGGCCAAAGGGCCAAAAAAAATTCCTAAAATTCTAACCAGATTCAAATTCATTATATGTATAGAGTATAAAAGAAAGTTGGAATTCACAAAAGATACATTGAATTAAGTCTTAAAAATATAAAAAAGGAGGGAATGTGTAAGTTAACAAACATAATGTCCTCATTGACCTGAGATCACACCAAACATAAGGCTAAATGCAAAGAGGTAAAATGCCCTAGTGTTGGGGGAGGGGAGGGTAGGGGAGGGGGGGTACTTGGTGGTTCCCTTCAATCAGAGGAGGCCATCCGTCATCGAACCTTCGCTCCCCGACTCCCGTACATCCCTGATGGCACACCGCTCGTCGTGCTGAAGGCACCCCATCCCCATGGCAACCTCTCCCACCCCCTCCATACTGACTGGCCCCTCCCCATCCCCTCCCTTGACCTCCCTCTTCCCCTTCCTCCTCTTCCTCCGCCTCCCCCCCCTCCTCCTCACCCTGTCCTCCACGGCCACCTTCCGAGACTTCCAGACGAACTCGCAGACAGCTATGACGCACGCCACCCCCATCCCACCCATGAGCACCACAAACACACCGCCGACGTTAGCCAGGCCTAGCTCATTGGCTGCACTGCTGCTCTTGGAGGTGTCATCCTGCGGTAGAAGAGAGGGAACTGTAGGCAGGCCGATCCACATGCACACACACACAAATGAGAGAGAGATGGGAAATCAAAGCATAGCACACCTTGGCTGGTACATATATTTTGAATGATAATGAGAGACAGAGAGGGTCCATAGGGTTTTAAATTTGAGCAACATTCAACTAAACTAGCGACAGGTCAGTTCCACTTCTTTTGTCTCTGTCACATGTTTGGTTCTTGGAACATACATACAGTGCAAATGCACATTTGTTCTTAATGTATAGTCTTCGCTTATTGAACAATATTTCCATTTATTTATCCATTCCTGGGCACATGGATAAACTAATCGATTTGTTAATGAGAAAATTTTCAACCAAAAAATTGTTATACCCATAGGAATTAGACACTATAAAAAATTCCATGGACTAATAAACAATATTATGGCTAACTGCACTCTCTCATCAGGAGCACTTTCTGTAACAAAACCTGGCTGAGTTTACGAGTGATAAGTTTATGATATGAGGGGGAGTCACATGAAAATCTAATGGACAAACACACTAAACCAGTCCATGAACCCACAAGGACATAACCAAATAAATGAGGGTGCCTGTGAGTTGTCACTATGCTGATCTCCTAATGCAGCATTGGCAGTATCGATACGTAATGACTACTGCCCCTCATATAATGTAAACTATTTGGTATGGACTTCCCTTCAGCCACATATTTCGATTTATGCTTTGTTCTTAACATGTGTAATATCAATAACTTTTCGAGTGCACCCTGATGATGGTGATGTGACACAAAATGGAAACTTCACTTGAAGCCTATTCCTCAATGACAGCAAGTGAATTCTGTATTTTTAATACATGAATATTAAGTCAAAGATGTAACTAAAATCATATTTTTAGCTATTTTAAGATATTACTTAAAACTTTAGAATGACAACCTCTCAGTTTTTTTTTTGATTCCCAAATTCCTGACTGCATCACATAGAATTCCTAACTCCTGCAGTTCCTATTCTCGTAACATGATAAACCATTTATTACCATATACTCCTGTTGCAATTATCATTTTTGAATGTTTTTGAAACTAGCCCTTCATGCATACTTAGGACTATTTGGGTGGCTCTACTGCCATATGATGTGGAGGGAAAACCTGCTGATAAGATTGAAAACTCAAAGTTGACATTGCCCCTCTATTTTAAGTGAATGTTTGCCGGGGGAGGAGACCTTTGCTCAATTATGTACTTTGAAGCACTCCATTGAAATATCACATGGAAACAATCTAGTAGCCCATGCCAAGAGCTCCCATTGTCAGGTCAACACCATGACTGCAATACAATATGACTCTTGGCTTAATGCTTTGGTAGTGATTGGAATGGGTTTACCTGGTGAACTTGTCACGGTGATATCCCAAGTGAATGGTCAACAACTAGTTACAACATTCCTCTGTCAACCACTGATTAAAGAAAATAGCATAGTTATGTTCTTTGCAGTAATCTTGTTGATTTTATGAGCAAATCCACTACCTCTCACAGTTGCCTGGGTAAACTGCTCCCAGATCCTTGGGAGGTCCTTGGAGAAATATCCCCATGAGGTGAGGATAAACGGAGCAGTAATAGTGAAGGTGGAGCAGGAAGATGAAAGCATGAAATGGAATGAGGAAGAGGAAAGGGAAGGGAATGAGAAAGTGAAGGGAGCATGTTGAGCAGGGAAAAGGACAGAGCAAATAAAGGGCGCAACGGGGGAAATGAAGCAAGCAAAGGCAACACAGATTTGAGTCCATGGCACGCACATTATTAGGAGTAGACATGACAATGGAAGTGAGGGAATTCCTAAGAGAGGAGGTTAGACCCTGATCACCTCTGCTGCATTCTACATGTCCCCTGCTAAATCAAGTGCTTCCTAAGTTTTAATTTCTCCTAGTCTCTTCCCCCCCCTCCTCTCCCTTCAAATTAACTTTCATTAGCCCCTCAGTCCCCAGGGTATTTGAAAAAGATAATGACAACATACATGAAAATTATCATAGATACAAATTTTGAAATCCTGAACAAATGAGTTCATCATGAATACGCACACATAAGCACATTCACACAGATTCATTTCCAAGGTGATGACATCATGAACTTACTCTGCAGGACCCACCCCCTCGCTTCTCCTTCCACCATCTCGTCTTCAGAATATGCAGCTTGCCCTCTTCCTGGAGCTTGAGCACTGCTCCACTGATGGCTGTGCGATAAGGGGAGTCTGGAGAGAATCCAAGAGTCAAGGCATTCATATTTCAGTCAATGGCTGACAAAAAGGCCGCAGTCCACAACACAATATGTGCACAAAATATTCAGTTCTTCTGCATGGTTAAACTTATGAAAGGGATGCTAATAATTACCACAAGTTAAAAAGCATGCAGTAAAATCCAACAAATAAACTTTCTTGAGAAAAATTTCTTGTAGCAGTCATTTACATTTCCAGTTCTTCAACATTCTGTCACAATAGTAAAGACAGCAAAAATTAAAATCACACATGTCACCTAATGTGCACATTAGTTGCCAAACTTAGAATTGCTGTTACAAATTAAAGTTGCTGATCTAAGGTTGATAGTCATTTCAAATACTATGCCACAAATCAAATACAAAAATGAGTTATGGTCCATGAGTGACTTAGATGTTATCTCCACAATTGGATCCAGGCTGTAAATCTTAAATTAAATTCCCAGACATATACGTACATCTTAAAACCATTTCATCCTGAGTGTTCCTCAAGAGTTCACCTTACACCCAATTCTATTCTTAATTTATATCAATAACCTTCCATTGGCCTTAAGTGGGATCAAAAAATCAAACTTTTACTCCATGCTGATGAAAAATATGCAATTCTATCATCATCCTGGCACAATTCTCTAACTCACACCTCTAGACAAGAAATAACCAATATCAGCAATTGATATATAAATCAAATATACAAATCACCTTATCCTCAAAATATAAATAAAATCCAGATGATCTCCATCACACACAGTGTAAGCCAAACAGAAAGCCTTCTTGAACAAATAAATAAAAAATCAATCTGTTGAGTTGCCATTTTTCTGAAAACTACCAAATTATGAATACAGGTATATCATGGAGCAACAACTAAGTGTCCCTTGCAATGAATTCAAAATGAAAAAGTTTGCTTCCAGCTCAGGCAGCTTCAACAACCAATGAGGACTAATGGCCTACTGAAACCCTCTTATGGAAAATGTATGCAGCATAATTTTTTGGGGAGTCATCATGCCTCTTACAAATCAAATAAAAATATTAAAATGAGTAATTATAATTATATCTTGTAAAGGCGATAGAACACCATTCAAACTAATATTTATCAATCTAAAACTATTTTCAGTTAGTTGCATGTACATTTCATCTGTTTTGCTGTTAATTTGAGTGACTTTTCTGAAAATTCTGATGACTCGTGCACATAATCACAATGCATAGAATATAAGTAAACTACACTCAAGTGCCATGTGAACTAAGAAAAATGAACTCCAACCTCAATGAATGGGTCTAAGACTTTATTATAAATTACCTGAAAACATGAAATGGATTGATGACATCAATACTTTAAAGTCATAGCCTAAACAATTCTTATACAAAAAATTATATTACTCTGTGAGTGAGTACTTGCATAATAAAACATAAATGCTATTACTGCATTGTATTTTTGGTTTAAATATGTCTTTTTTTGTGTTTTGTCTCTGTTTGTATTTGTGTTTTGTATATTACTTCTGAACCTGCAATTTGAGCCATTCTCATACCTTTATAATCGATATTATCTTTTAATTACTCATTAATAATTGTTCATTTTTGTAGGTGTTGTGCTTGCTCCTTCCACAACATTACCTAACTGACATACTCTATACACTGAATTTTTGCAGTACTCATCTTTGTGCAAATAAAGATTTATTATTATTATATATTTAGGTAATGTGCCATTGGGACAGGTGAAAAGAAGGATGTATGGATCCATCAAGACTTTCACCATGATGAAACAAATTCATATCTTATTTAAAACATTGTCAAATTACATCAGATAATGCTGAATGTTGGAATATAGATTCACTCAACCACAAGTGTGGGTAGAATAAATTATAGCATCTTGCTTATTAGAAAATCTGTCTGACATCTAATAATGATTTGGTCAAGCCAAATCTATGTAAATATCTGCTTCATTAATACATTCCATTTCTTTGTACATGCTAGCATAGCAGAGTATGTACTTTTTAGTACTTATATTCTTTGCTCATAGGTGGGATATAATGCCAGACATGCCACATGCGTAAAGAGAGCAACAATTGAAATGACACACATCACCAAACGTGCACCATGTGGCTTACATACATGCTCTCCCCCACTGCAAGTGCACTCACTTGGAGGCATGGCGATGCCATATCCCTTGGAGTCGAGGAGGCCTCCAACTTGCGTGAGCTCACAGTTTCGCTCGATCACATATTCAATGGAAGTTGATTCCATGAGGAAGGCATAGCTGCCCTTCCCTTTCACAACGCGGTCAACCCCCTCTATGTTGGAGCTTGCAAACACACTTGGCCGTGCTGACTCCATGAAAGACCACATCCTTTGATACGTTGAGAAATTTGAGTCCTTGGGGAAAGAAGAAGGAAGACCATGACAATGGATATAATAAGGTGGGCCCATCTTCTGCCCTTCAAATAACATGATGAAAATGGAAAAATGTTGCAAATTTATGGATAAGATTGCATGAATATGTTTCTCAAATACAAACCCCAATGATATTTTCTCATATTCTAACAAAAACCATATATAAAAAAGGTAAGCATGACAATAATAGTTAGATTTATTAATTCTCTAAAGAGCTCTTGCAGGTCTATTAGCTTTAGGTACAGAGTGATTTAAATGAGAAATTTTTTCATAGATTTTTATCTAACCTTTGCTCACAAACTTGAAGAAATAGGAAGTGCAGTGAAAAACATGATTTCATTGATTTCTACATGCGCTCAATGATGGCAACATGGTTCCATTTAGATTGCAGACATAATTCTGATCATTATAAGCAGATTGCATCGAGTGATATTCAACATGCACATGGCAACCTATTTGAAAGTGTGAGATAACTTAGCTCAATTAAGTTTAGCCATGTGCATACACAATGCGTGTTCCCTACTTTTCGAATTCTCCTAATTATTCACTAATGCACATTATTAAAACTATAAGAAAATATCAAGAATACAGCTTCCAAAGGTAAATTTGACCACTATGGACCTTGCCACAAATAATCTCGATTCAATTTCAAATATCAACTAGAGCAAACACAATCCCCAGTATATGGAATGACAGCCTTAGTATAAGTCCCACAAGACCCTTCCCTCACCCTGAAGAATGCAGCCGTGGATCCTCCCCTTAGGGCTCCATACTTGATCTTGGTCTGCTTGGCGAGGTCCTCGGCAGATTCAATGGGGGAGTCCATGCGCTCCACCGTGAGGAAGGCCGCCAGGTTGGCCGTGTAGGAAGAGATCATGATGAGCGTGAAGAACCACCACATGCCAGCCACCATCCTTGTGGACACGGCCCTTGGCACAGAGATGAAGAGGGAGCATTATTGTGGGGTAGGTGGGAGAAGCCAGTGACATGGCATCAATTAGATGAGGAGTAGCCTGCAGTGAACTGACTCATCCATCACTGTGCATGCACTAGGATCTATCAATCCATTTGGATGAGATGTCTTATTTTCTGTCACAGGCACTTCTATTTACGACTCTTAACCCTTCCAAATGATAACACCACTCGAGGAAACCACTGCCTCTTGAGCAAAAATTTTAAGAGCCTCCCAAGTTTTATTTCTCTGACATAAACAAAGGAAAACAATGAATTCACATGTAAATGTTGCATTTACATGAAATATTTAACAAGCTCATTCAACTCTTAATTCCAATTACATAAAAATTACTTTTGTTCATTTTTTCCTCAATCATTATTTTTTAGCAATAGCAATTGAAGAAAAATACTGAATTGATTGGAAGTTAAATTTAAGCCCATGTATGAATTCAAAGATTGGGAATCCTATCAAAGAAACTCTTTGAAAAAGTTAGTTATAATTATGTACATATTAAATATTGAACTCCTAAAATTTTCATCCATTAACATGAAGAATTTTATATACCAACAACAAATTTTTGGTGAGCAAAGTATTGAAAAGGACTTATCGAAAACATCATGAACGTTTTATTTAACAAGTGAATCAATATTAGAAAAGAATCCAAGATCTCAATATATGTCAGCTGAAATAGGATTCTGCTCAAAATTTATTTTTGGAATTCCACCCATTAAAATGCCAAAGAATCATAAATAGAAGCATAATTGTATGAAAAGAAGTGCTGTTCTATCAAAATGACACATATCAGTAGTGTGTACATAGAGAGGACTCTTACAATTTAGTCCATAAAGTAAAGTAAGAAAGGTCAAAGTTATTTTTAAATCCAGGAAAATACTTATAAAAAATAAATGACAAATAATTCATGTGATAATTTGTGAAACCTGTGATTAGCTCCAAGATAGTTAATACCTCTGAAGCTTCTCAAGGGCACAGAGAAGTTAATTTTAAAATGACCAAAAACATAAACTAGGGGCAGAACAGCAGAGTTAGGATCATTTTTAAAACTTGACATCTTTTAAATAAAGACAAAGATTTTTTGAAGCCATTTACTTAAAATTAGCACCAATAAAATCTCTGGTTGGTGAATCTCACTTTGATAACAAAATCTCCATCAATAAAGGCAAAATTTTGAATCAAGCAAGATAAAATTGACCATAATTTATTGCTTCAATAATTCAGGCACTAGTTTTCATTGAAGAATTTTGTAGTAACAGTCTCCACATAATAGTATTTTAGTTATAGTGTTATCAATCAGCTGGAGAATCCAAATTGAAATTACAACAGTCTTTTGATTCCATTCAGCCTTTTCACTGACAAAGTTCATCACAGCATTTTTCACCACAAAGAGATTTTACTGTAGGGAAACTTTAAATAAAACTATATTTGACCACCCATTAGTTGCTTCTTTGAATTATACTGCCAAGATATTAACTCTTCCCTTCTGCAATGAGAAGCAGTAAAACCCTCTCTAAGGAGGAATGTAAGGGATTACGTGTTACAAATGAGCATCACTTGCACTAATCATAGTGGGCGTGGGACTAATGGGCTGATTTAACAGTGCCCTCATCTTACTTGGGAGCGATATCGGAGCCTTGCTGCATGAGAGATCCAATGGTGAACCACAGAGAGTTGAGCAGGGAGAACTGGTTCTCTAAGACGTCGGGCACTTCATTGCAAGGGTGCGGATTGTCCCACTCATATGGACTGAACCTGAGTTGGACACAACAGTTCAAGCACAAAGAGCCATTTATCAAAGTTTGGCCATGCACATTGCATGTGCAGTGCAATTACCATCGCCGGGTAGTGGAAGATGATGGGGAGAAGATGACAGAACAAATGAGTTCTCTCTCTCTCTCTTTCACACACACACACACACACACACGCACTCACACTCAGTGGAGGCCTAAACATTCAAAGTTAGGAAGGTCTCTTCATTCAGTGACAAAAAAGAGATGAAGATGGATTCATTTTCAACATGTCTGCAAAACAAAAACCCAAAGCTTGACAAAACAATTACAAGAAAGACAAGAAAATTATTCAGGGATCATCAATTTGCTCTGGATCAATACCAGAAAAAAACAAGAACAATAAGTTATAATATGCATTAAAAAAGAAAAGATTAAAACTGGATTACTAGATTCTAAAAAGATAAAAACAATTAAAAAAATAGAAAAGTAGAAAAAACTGAATGGAGAAACATATGTTCAGCATTCCTGATGGGTACATGTAAATCTCATTAAAATAAATAGGAAGAGAAAAAAACACATTTACAGTAGCTGCAAATTCTTGCTAAAAAGTAAGAAGGAAAATAAAGAAATGCCCAGAGGTAATAGGCATGACATCCACCATTTCATGGCCTGATGGGAGAGAGTGAGCTTGACATCCCTAGAGATACTCAGCTGAATGCTAATGACCAACTCATGTTCCAGTTCCACTCCAAGAGAATTTAGAGAGGCCACTAGGATGTGAATGTGACGGCTACATTAGAGAGCTCCTGAGCTATACACTACAATCATGAGAAGCAAGATGCTAAGGATTTGGCAGCATAATCATGGACACAAAGCACCGCAGAAGACAACTGCAGGGTGAAAACAACATGGGAAGGGAAAATACTGCAAAATATTATTCTCTTATGTCACTCACTTTGGGCTAAGTTTACACATCACATACTTCTGGAGTCCAAGGAAGATGGCTCACATGTAAAAGGTAATCGATGGAGGGAAAGAGAAACTAAATGACAAAAATGAGTGAGGGTTGGCAGGTGTACAAGGAAAAGGGTCAAGTGAAGACTCTTGCTCAGGTTGCATCAAGAATTATGAGTCCTGGATTAAGAGTTCACAATTATTTATAATACATATTTTGGAACCCTGTATCCAATGATAACTCTAATATAAATTTTTCTTATCAAAGTGACCTTTTATGACACCGACGTGGCAGGTTACTAGAATAATAGCAGAGTATATATGTGTACTAATTAAACAAAGGATCAAACTATCATACTATATATATCATAATTTTTTACTCAGAATTCTTGGTCAACTTTGGTTTGAAGACTGTTTTGCATCCACTTTGGCCTCATCTCATCATTGATTTCATCACACCAACTACCCACTGCACAAGCTGAAACCCCATAATCACATTAAAAGTGGAATCACATTTTAAGGAATATATCCACTCTACTTCCCCTGGCAACAGGTGTGCAGTCTAAAATGTAGTTTGATACTTAGCAGAGAATTGCTATTTCACTTGTTGAAAAGTTTTTTACACGTTTAATCTCAGAACAATATTGAATTGCTCTGTACCAACATTAATTCCTTATACATACTTTTGGATGCAGCTTCATAGAAATGTAACATGTTTCATTTTATCATAACACCACAGAGTTGAGAATTAAATAAATAATACTTAGGTTATATAACAGGGACAACTGGATATGATCTCAAGTGATGACTGGATGAAGTCAAGATATTTAGAGATCTTACAGCCAAAACTGTGACTTATGGCTTACTATATCCCTTTTGAAGTATCTAAAATATAAATTTCATAGAAATTAATGTTTTTTCAATCATGACAAAGGTTTTGGTACCAAGGTGATGTATTTCCTCAAAATAGGAGCATCACTTCAGTTGTTGAGTGGGGGAATGGGCAAGGATTTTAGGGAGGACCTTGGAGGATACATGTATTGCCTGGTGTACCCTCTCCCTTGACCTGACCTTCTCTTCCTCTGACAATCAGTTATGCACTATTTTATATACATTTCCAGATGCCACCCATAGCTTTTACTTCTTACCATATTTATAAGCGCTTTCTCTTGGCAGACAGATTAAACTCTCCCTGCATTTTGCCCAGCATATTTGCACCACAAAAGATACCACAGTGTAACACTGGGTAGACGACTTACTGGTATCAGTACATTTACGCTAGTTATTGAATTGTTACAAGGTTATTGAATATTTAACTGATAAATTTCACAACACATATGTTATTTAATTTTTAGCAATGTAGCCTGCATAAAATATTTTGCAGCCAATGAGCCTTACCATGATAATGGGATCAATTTTTTAAAGAACATGAGGAAGTGATTACTATATCAGGCTTAACAATTTGGGTCCCAAAAGCGTACAGAGAAGAATACAATGACGTGATGAAGGAATACACTGTCACATTAAGACTGAAGAATCAAAGAGATTGAAGCCTCACTCACTAGAACACACATTCTGGTATAAAATTATATCATACAAAATGTTTAATGAGTAAGTATCAAGGGAGATGATGCATTAAACTTCACAAACTTGGAGTACTCAAACTTAAAGGTGTAAATGCATGCAAATATAAACATGTAAAAAATATCCTTCAGTGGCCCAGCAGATGTCTTACTTCACAGTGTCAACTGAACAATTTCTTTTCCTAGAATTAATAAAACACCTAGGCATTAAGCTCCCAAATTTAGTGGAGGATGTAGTTACTTTAGGGAAACAGGAAATAATTGTATGCCTAAAATCTTTGCTGGAACAAGCATTCTATTTCCTCTTCACAAACCATGTAGACAGAGTTGCACATGATAACTGAACCTGTGACACCAAAATCATCAAACCCTTGTCATTGGAGCTCATCCCTTGCCAGAGGGACAATATATTTCAGGAGAAGAACATGAAAAACAAAAGTTTAACTAAAGCGCACACTTTCTCTGATAGATGTTACAAAAATTGGTAGAGCTTTTGTAACTGCTGTGGGTACATGCCAGCATATAGAGTGAATAACAGATTATTGGACATACTATTTATTCACTTACTTCAATGTAACTTCATCAATTTTTTTATGCGTGGACCACATTTCATTTTCTGGGAATTTTATTGTAAGTATCACTTTGTATTGATTCAAACTCTTCAAAAAAATCAGAGTAAGAAGTCATCTAAAAAATCTCTCTTTTGTTTTTGTCACAGAAAGCATTAGTGTACATGAACAATATGCACTAAGTAGCATCAAGATTTAAATAACAAAACCTCTGCCATATGATATTTTAAACAATCATTCTCAAAAAGTTTTTATGAAGTGGAGGGGACACACTCAGTACATATTATGTTTGGATCAAGGCATAAATGTAATGACATGAATTGTCCTCTGAATGAGTAGATTATAGACAAACAAACAATCAGCAGGGAAGAGAGTTTATTTGATTATTTATTTAACATGAGGTTCTATTCTACAGATGTGGATGCCTTGGGATAGGCAATGAGCAAAATTCAGTGCAGCCCAGAGGTGGTTTGAAGACGCAAAAGAGTTAATGGCTGAATGCTTACTAAACTCATTCGGAGAGTGAAAGTCTCATTAGGAACACAATATTTGTAAATGTAATAATTGAGGGAGCGAGTCACCTTGTGATATAGGAAGACTAGCTCACCTATGATTACACTACAGCATAGTTTTCCCTATGCCATTTGTCAAATTGGAAAAAGGATGATACCTGATGAGGTGTTGTGGAAAGGCACCACACCATATGGCACAGATGTGGTGTCAGTGCATGCAGTGCAACAACTATTTGGGGGTAACTCTGAGCTTTGCAATTGTGGCACCACCACCCAATGATTGTCGGAGAAGACAAGGCATGGTCAATTTAAAATTATTATTCTATCCCCAATTTATTGAATATACTTTATTATTCCACTGTAACTAGCCTGCATACATAGTGCGGAATGGCAACATTATATAACTTGTATTTTGATGAAATGAAACATTTCTTATCAATCGGCATCCTTTCCAGAGTGATATAAATATAGAAATAGCTGTGGCACTAAATGCAGTGAGGCCTAATGTGCCCGAGTCCAATCAAAGCTCCACTTAATGTTAGGATGAGAAAAAGCTGCAGCACACTCATTGTTTTGATCCATGCTATGGAGGACCAAAGAATGAATATCAGTGTTTATGATTCTAAAATCGCTTCCACTCATGTCCAATCCTTGGGCACTCCACATTTTGCCCTGCGTTCTCTCCCTTGGCTGAATCTCATGAGTGCAAGTTGAGCAAGAGAGGAAGAGGCACACTAGAGGGATCTAGAGTCATAGTCCTTCCTTACTTGGGCAGGAAGTCACATCCCTGCTGCATAAGGGATCCAATGGTGAACCACATGCAGTTGAGGAGCGTGAATTGGTTGACGAGGTGTTTTTCCGTGCCAGGGTCACAGGGGTGCGCTCGCTGCCACTCGTACGGCGTGAACCTGGAGGCAATAGGGAGAGGCCCGTGTGCTCTCGGCTCCAAGGCATTCATCCGAGGGTGGGGCAGCAGGAGGAGGGAGTGGGATGGGGGAGGATGGGGTCGAGGTGACACCGGTGGTAAGGGTATCTTACAACAACGCCAGGTGGAAATGGATTGAAATCTTTGGGGGTGAGTGAGCACACTCATTGTATACATGTTATGGCAGGGCTGCTACCCACCTCAATGGCTGGCATATTACTTTGATGCAGGGGTGGATATTGAAATTTTGGAAATGTCTGGACTTGCTGTATTCAAATTTGAAAATCCCTTGACCATGACACTAATAATAAGCCAAAAATCAATAAAAACAAGGAAAAAAATAAACAAGGGCATCCACTGGCTAGAAACCTCTGGGACTTCAGTGTTTATATGCTCCTTCCAAAAACTCTTGCTCTCTCATTCATAAAATAATCATCATTTATACTCTCCATTTTATCAAGAGCATCCTTATCCCTGCATGCCAAAGGCCACTGAGATGGAATTTGAACATTTTTCACCTGAATGCTTTCACATTACAAAAATCCCAGAGAGTTATCAGATAAAGTAAACGTGAACCTGGCACAGGGCTGGTAAAAAGAAAGCCCCATGCATCTAGGAAATGTGATATGTCAGGTTCACATATTGTTTCATAAATTACAACATTACAGAATCTACAATATGAGGGATGACACTTAATGAATGGACTCTCAACAGAAGTATTAAGAGAAAATCTAATCCAATGCATATTAACTCTTATAATATTTCTAGAATGAAATAGTATTGCTAGCTATTTTGCTTTTGCATACTCAAGCTTATGCTTACAAGTAAATGCCAAATCTTGCCTTAATTAAATCCCTCATTTTTATATGAAATCCTGATAAATACCAACAGGTGAAATTTGAGATCAAATTTGAGGCTGAAAAGATGATGTTTTGAATATTTCACAGATTTCATAATTCAAGCTCGAACATATGATTAGGTACTTTTGACAAACACTTAGAGTTTAATGTAGATTAGGCAATTTATCTTTTCAATATATTTTGGATTACCGTTTTTAAAGTCATCAAATAAAAATGTTGTGCCTTGGTACATTCTGGGAGCCATGCAAATCAGCCGCAATATTTACACCATTGGTTTGCGAGTGACCATAAGATGTTTATTTTATTTATCGGTTTATTATGTCAAAATAAACTGATTAAAATAAAAATTTAGGAGATATTAAAGATAATGTAAGGGGGATTCAAAATTATTTTAAAATACACTGTCAAATATCCTTATTTTCTAGGTCAGGAAGCTGGCAACAGTCCCATGTGAGAGGTTTATGCAGGTTAATTTATATTTAATATATATAGCAGTTTTCCATTGTCAGGGTATATCCTGTAAGGTCACTAAGTGCAAATGGAACAAATAATAATAGAAGCATAGGCATAATTAAGAAAGTGTGATTTATAAGCTATTCATGTGATATATCAAAATGAGCAGGTAAACATAAAATGTTCATCAGTGCACATAGCAATAGAAGCCATTAGGAACATATTGTGAAAATGCTGAATTCTTTCCCTGGGTGACTTTGCAAAATTCCTTTCCTCCTAAGCACACCCATTTTAAAAGTGCAATAAAAGCTAGTGCACTTTGGCAATTTAGCCTTACTTGATGGCATACATGCATTTTCAACTGAAATATGTCATAACCTCAAATGGTTAGACATTTAATGCAGATATAATGTGATTTCAAAGAGACTGGAGTCAAGAGTACTTCGAGTTATGAATGAAAGTGGATGTGGCATGCTACTCACAGTAGAGTGCATCACACCTGAATGAAGAAAGAGAGCATTGGAAGAATTGCAATTACAGTTCCTGTGCATCATCCAACTGCAGAATTGTATTTTCATGCTTTTGAATCCAAAATCATCTTGTTATTCAAATTTATTTTCGTTATGACTAAACTGATGAGAATATTTCCTGGTAAATTAGTATGTATTTGGAACTGAAACTGATTGAAGCCAATCATTTTGGTAAAATAAGTACTATATTGATACGAGGTGTATTCAAAAAGTAAGGGTGGTTCAGAACAAATTTGTGCACATGAAGTGCCATATATTGTTTTGAAAGCCAGTGAAATTATTATTTTGATCCAGTAGTCATTTGCCTTCTGTTGAATGCCAATAATAAAATCCCTGAAAACTGTTGCTCCTGCCAGTTGCAAAGTGCATGTTGTGATTCAATTTTTGCATGGAAAAGGATCATGTGGTACCCAATTAATTAGGAGTTGTGCCTAGTTTATGGCTTGAGAGTAATGAGTGAAGGAAGGGTGAGACAATGGTGTTGAGACTTATAAATGGCTACACAAATGTGTATAATGAGGAGCGAAGTGGCAGGCCCAGTATTCAGACCTCTGAAATGGTTCAACAAGTGGACCAAGAACTGCGATCTGATCAATGGTTAGTACTGTGGCTGATAGATGTCCTCTTGTTGGATGCACCACTATTAACATAATTGTTAAAGAAAAGCTTGGATATCACAAATTGTGTGCAATATGGGTGGCGAAGATGACAAAGAAGCTGATGCAGCAATACAAGATATGCTTAGAAGTGAACAGTGAATATGTAGAAAAGAGAAATAGGTTTTTAGGGAACTAAAACTTTCCATAAAAACTTTTTCTACTGAATGTATCTTTTATAACCAAACAGCCCTTACTTTTCAAGTTTACCTTTGTATATTGACTTATATAGAATGTATGATCAAATCATTAAACGATCCAATGATTAAACTGCATGTGATAAAATGGAGCATAAGACCTGGCATTATAAGTACTGTCACTTCAATTTATTAAACCATTATGTTGACAATCAGGGCCTGAAAATTTGTTACGCATTTACATATTCTGAATAGAGATGTAACCAGGTAGGAAATGTGAAATACATGTAACTACAATAGTAGAAAATAATACGTGCCACCAGGGATTTACCTAAGTATCTTTTTAACTATCGAAAAATGCTTTTTATCTACGTTGACATAAAACTTCTCCCTGATTAAATGGTGTGGGTCCTTGATTCAAAGACAGAAATTATGACAAAGGATCTCAGAACTTATGGAAAACACTTTTCAAAGAAATTTTATGAAGTAGTCATTATTTAGCAGATGAGGTATAGCTTATCAATAAATTATAAAGATATACAAACACTATGATACAATGTCATCAATTTACAATAAAAATTTGGCCAGATTCAAATGATAATGAACTTCTGGCATACTTTGCTGAATGGATGAATCAATATAATCTTCAAACACCAAGCCAAAAACTTCTTTGCACTTTGTACATGGAGAAATTTTAGCTATTTAAATTTTCACCTGCCAATAATTTTGATGATGACCAATCAAATGCTGCACCCATAGCAAATTATTCTTTCTTTAATATTTGAATCTATAGTTCACTGACTCATCTATTCAAAATCAGAAATATAGAGCTATGATGCAATTTCATACATTTTAGGAGAGCATTGTACCTTTTCCTGTAGGAATATGCTTTCCTATAATCAGTATGATCCCCCTCTTAATAATATCATAAATCAATCATTCTATAAAGATCATTTCCTTTGTAATCGATATGAATCCTTTTGAAAACTCAGTCAATTGCTCTCTTTCTATCCTATCTGTCTTTTTCAAGATATTTTCAA
This sequence comes from Hetaerina titia, assembly GCA_037158775.1. NCBI lineage: Eukaryota > Metazoa > Arthropoda > Insecta > Odonata > Calopterygidae > Hetaerina > Hetaerina titia. The sequence goes on along the minus strand of CM073768.1, from coordinate 14,646,305 downwards.
AGATATGTACTCTATTACTGGTGAGTGAACTCATTGGAAACTTTGACCTTCTCAACAATCTCAGCATGAATTTAGAGAAGGTAAATTCACCATCAGCATTTCAGTATTTGATTTCATCAACGAAATTTTCCATTCTGTGGACAATTATGTTTGCACTATGGGCGTCTTCCATTATTTAAGCCATAGCAATAATCATGAACGGCTTATTAGTAAATTGACATATTTTGAAACCATGGAAATTTGATTAGATAGGCTTACATCCTCAATATCTGATCAGCATCATCAGAACTCATTAAACAGTCATGAATCTGTACTCATCAAGTCAGCCAGGATAGCTAGAGGAGTTCCTAAAGGGTCAATACTTGGTACTCTTCATTTCATAATTTTTTAAATAACTTAGCAGTTAATTTATACAGTAAATGAACATTATATGCTGATGACACTTCATGTATGATATATTGTGGTAGGTTAACCAACCTAATAACTAAGGCAAACTCCTCTGTGGGGATTTACTGTATTGGAGCAGAGAAGATGATCTAATTATCAACAAGATCAAATTAGTATACTATATGTGATATTCCACAGCATATTGTCACCACCATTGCCCATGTTAGAATCAAAGAATTAAATATAAGCAGAACCCCAGCTATTGAGTTCCTTGGAATGTCTATTTCTGATGATTTTAATTGGAAAATACACAGAGATAATGCAACCAGTAAAGTTGCCACTGGAGTTTCCATAGTAAGTAGAACTGACTGACTTGTCAGTCTTATATTCTTATTCTCTAAAATTCCTGTAGTATACTACAATCCATTCCCATATATCCTAAGGTAGTCCCCAATGGGGAATGGCCTTTTTATCTGCAAATCTTCATCTAACAAAAGCAAGCAGCCAAAGCTATGATTCAGGTGAACTATCACGTATCTTTAAAAGAACTATTTTAATCTCTGCATGTTACCCTCTACCATTCACTGTTCATCAGGTAAATCCATCTTCACTCCCACCTAACTTAAATAGCCACCACCACACCACAGTACTAGACAGATGTGTGATTTACCCACGCATGCATGGTTATAATCTTACATCTAACGAAAAGGTCCCAGCATGCTGCCTACCTCTGTAATGTATAATAAAATCCCACAAAATATCAAAATGATACCAAGCTCCAGGACAATCTGATACAGTTTCTAACAAAAGAGTCATTCTTAAAGAGCTAATGAAATTTTCCTAACTTGCTTTTAGAAACACTTTTTTTTATCTGCATTTGTCTTTGTTTAATAACACATACTTGTTTCACCATTATTTTGCCTGTATTGTACTGTATGACTTGCAATATATCTGGAAACCAATTGAGAGAAAAAATTATTCCATTACATTCTCAAGTTCCTTCACCGAGGTGACTGCCTACCTCCCTATAATTCATATATTACTCTCGAGGTCAATGCAAACCTAAGAGGCAATAATTTGAAGGGAATTTTGAGCCTGGAGTAAATGAAGTGGGTAAAGGAAGGAAAATCTTGCTCTCTTCATCCAAAATAACATATTTATGTCCCTAATTTGACAGAGGATGATACCTTAGGTCACACTTTCATTCATACCACTTTGTACATATTTGCATTCAATGATGATGACAAGAAACTGTAATAACTCTCTAGCATCCACATTCATCAAGAATACTATATAGTTATTAATTAGAATGCACAAGGTGAAGAATGAAACCAATCCCATTTACCATGCTCTTCTCTGGGAAAGAAAAGTTTAAAAGTTGTGTAATTAAATCAGAAATAAAAAAAACATGTGGAGGAAGGATCAAGTGTAAATAAGTGACACTCAGGAAAATAGGAAATAAAAAGAAAATAGATGCATTGAGCTCCTTGACTCTATTTCTCACTCTCTCCCATCAGTTAGCCATTAATTTGGCAACAAAGGCATACCCTGGAACAAAATTGATATTTTCTCAAAAATTATTCATTCAGATGAAAAAAAGTTAAAATAATATGAAAAAAATGGTAGCATTATACATAATTTTGAAGTTATGGAAGAAATTATACACACATTTAAAATTATGCCAATTTAATTAAACTTAAGAGAATTATTGAGACTTGTATATACATTACAAATTTGAATTGATGTCATAAAAAATAAGGAAACAAGAAAAAATTTCACCCAAAAAATAAACATTAATATTACTTCTTTGTGATAACTCTAAAAAAATGTAACATCAAATTGAAGAAAACACCTTGGCTGAATTGCAAAAATAAATGCACTCATTCCTGCTCATGCACTGGCCATTAAAATGTAAGCATTATTCAACCATGAAATGTGATAATGAGACTGAAATGCAATATGTCAATAAAAAAACTGAGTATGCACATAAATTCAAGTCCGATGGAATGGAACCTGGTTGAAATAAGCTAAAACTAACCTTTTGAATTGAACATGAAGAATGAGAATCCATACTGATTTAGGCATTTAATTCTCACTGATAATTTTTAAATGATTTAATATATATTTCCTCTATCTATTTATGAGACAATGATTAGCCCTTAAGCAGTGGGAAACATATGTATGAACATGTATCTGTGGAGGAAAAACTTGTTAGTTTGACCATCTCTCATTCTGAGGACCCAGAGCCCTTTCTTATTGTTACGACCCCTACTCCTCCTTTATATCAAGAGAGGCTCAAGCACCCTCCCACCCCAAACTGATTCCTCCCTTCCTCATTGCCACCATGATGAGGTATGACCACTCTTTTCTGCAGTTTACTACATTCAATAAGTAAGCATCACAAGGCTAAAAATCAACAAATTTATATGCTATTTGGTGTCAAATCAATTAAATCATCACAAGTACATTAATATCTTATAAATGTTCTACAAATGTTAAATAATTTAAACAACTAATAAAACGTATGTTTCCTCTAGTGAGTCACCAAGGTGCTCTCTATAGTGGCTACCCCTCTGGATGGAATGAAAGAAAAGGCACTGAGGGAGATTATGAGAGGGCCTGCTCTGCCTTTACCTGAGGAATGTACTCCATCATCTTTCCTTCATGCCAAGATACAAAAAAACAATCACGTAGCCACAGTCCATTGAGCAGAGCAGTGGGAACCAAGATGGAACTTTCTAAGAATTCCAAATATATTTTTCATCCAAGGGACTCTAGTGCTGCACTAAGTATTAATTTATTTTTGTTCATCCAAAATTACTTATATTGCATACAGTTGTTGCAAAATATGTTGAGAATTAATCTGGTGTAAATGGCTTCCATTTCTGAAAACTTCGTGGAGCTAAGCTAAATCATTTATTTCCCATGCTTTCACTTGGATACATAAATTAAAGCACATCACATGAAGCACAGTAGCATGAATTGCACTTATATGATAATATTTATAGAGTAGTTCAGCCATAGTATCAATGAAAGTTGACTGTAGAAGCCCAAGACTTGGTGAAATTCCATCTCTATTTAGAGAGGAATAAAACTATTGAGCAAATGATGAAACTGTATTGATACCTGAAAATCAAATAATTAAATTCTGACATTTTACTCATTGGCTTTAATTTATTTCTACATAATTATATGTGAACATTCGCATGCCGTCGGGCTTGGTACATGGGTGAGCTGTACCATCACCTCCTAAACCGACCTTCGGGTTGATTACTGTGTTTATGGTTTTTTTATATGAATTAGCTGCTGGGACTCTTCCCAATATTATTTATCCCTTGCCATATCCTTCATTAGCATGTTGAAACACAGGGCAGCTGGTTACAGGCTCTGTTGCAATGTTATTATTTACCTGAGAGCCTTTTTGTCTCATAATGAGTATCTTTTGAATGAGAAATTAATTAACATGAAGATGTCTGCCATGCCATTAAAGGAAAACCCATCCAGACATCATTCAGACTGAGGAATCATTTACCTACATTCCAGTCATCACAGTATTTCTTCACATACACTATATCAAATGACACTGAACTTTTTTAAAATCCCCTTTAGTAATTGAAAACTTTACTAAAATAACATAATATAGGCACAAAATTCTTGTTTCTGGCCAATTGTATGGATTTATCATTATTCAAATTTAAAACAGATTTTCAACCGGAAATAAATCAGACTGTATGCATCTGTGACTCCGTAAAGGGGGTGCCCATTGTTACTGGAGGAAGTTGGCATGGAATGCAAATACCATACATACTTTTAATAATCATTTCAGTCTCATGATCCCATTATTTCAAATACGATGCATACAGGAACAGAGCATATTATCTCAATGGTTTATTCCCTTTCTACTAATTTATTTTATTACTAACCCATGTAGTACAAGTAGCAATGAAGATATATCCACTGAAATTGTAGCAATTATAAACTTACCTTCTATAGAAAATTAAATATGCCATAGATTTTAATATCATGAATAATATAATATAATATAATATAATATAATATAATATAATAAACATGACTTTCAAGGTATAAAATTTTTATGATTGATTATCTGAAACATTTCAATAAGAAAGATTCTACATTCCAAAAAAATCACTCATATTCTTACATTTGTGAACTTATTTAAACAAAAAGGAACATTTGCAATTATTTGTGCTGATTCACCTTTGCTAATACGTACAGCATTCAACTTCAATCTTCAAACTTGGACAAACTATAAGATCTCAAAGAATTTCAGCATGGGATTTGCAAAAATCAATTTACTACTCACTCTTTTTTAGTTAAAGAATACATTCAAAGAACTGTGGTAGATGCTGCACCAGTAACTTTTAACAGAGTCATCTACTAATTAATTCCTGTCAAGTTGAATAATTTTTCAGCTTTAAAGTTTCTGCATTTTGAGAATATATATATTTTAAAACTATTAATCTTATACACTGCCAGAAAATGTTCTTTCTTTTCAGTGGCATGAAATTCCACTGCAATCAATTATTCAGCTTATACTGTGATGGTATTCTGATCATATTCAATTAAATAAATGAACTTAGCAATCAGTAAGACTTAGAAGCATCATTTCATTAAAGCAGAATCACATGAGTATTAACAGCATATTTACAATGGATTTGCTCACATGCACTAGAATTATTACCTCGATTTGAATAATTTGGAGTTGATGAAGTTGCCTGAGGCAAGTGAGAGACAGGTTGGTACTCATACCTTGCCAAAATGAAGAGAAGAACAGAGACACCCAAATAAGCAGTAGCCATGTAGATCCAGACATCAAGTGAAAGTGGTGATAGGAAGGAAAAAAGGTTTGGAGGCTGTTTTATTGGCTTTCGATAAAGAATACTGATACCTGAAAGTCAAACAAAAAGGACAATATAGGCTCATAATAAATCCAAATCAGCCAAAATATTTACCATTAAAAAGACAACAATTTCATTTTTTTATCATACCTAAATTCATGAAAGGCATAGTGAAATCAACTGCTTGCTCTCTATCATATGTTATTGTCAAATCAGCAATTGCCAAGTCTGCTTTCTGTAAGAAAATCAACAGAATTGATCACGCTAGCGTACAGTACATACATCACAATACCAATTAGAATTGATTACAAAAAATGGAGCCCACACACATACAGCAACAGTTCAGTGGTAAAACCTTCTCTTAATGGTTTTTGAGGGACTCATATTTTCATTCATTCTTTAATGGGTACATAGTTATTTTTATGAGAGTAATTTTGGGTTGAATGCCTACATGGGCATGTAAGCATTGCACTTACAAAGCACTGCTATCCAAAGGGTAGCAACATGGATTTCACACAATGGTGGCTCAATAGCTTAATCAAGTTATTCCTTTATTGCTTATACTCATTATTAGTGGTTGTATTTGACAACACATTGTTACAAATAACTAAAAATAATACAATATAAAGGTGTATAAACCTCGAGAGGTGACCACCCGAGAATAAAGGAACCTGTTCCTTCCTTCTCTTTCCTGAAAAAGGTGGCTTGACAACCAAATATTGAAAAACATGTGTTTATTTTCTTTTTTGTGTTTCTGGGTTTTTGATTTTGTTCGCTGGTGGTACCTTGATATAAATTATATATATGGAAATCTGACAGATTTTGTTTCATGATGTTACTGTGAATTGGATACATATGGATGAGAAAGCTAGGAACTCAAGATCTTGTAAGATTGGACAGACAGATGAAATTGGAGATTTAGATGCAATGATGTGAATAGTCTTCTTTTGCAGTTTAAACATGACTTGAGACATAGCATTTCATTCGGATGAATAAGCCACTCTGTTTACCAAGATCCTTCAGAAGACTCATCATACTTCATTTCATGGAATCATTCCATTGTTCCTAAGATGGTCAGTATTATAATCTAAAGTATGGAAAATTACTAAGAAGTTTCTATGACACCTTATTAAGTTAAAATCCTATTCAGCAATGAGAACACATGCAAAGGACAATAATATGGCCAACTCGTAACACCATGTCCCTCCTTACCTGATCAAGAAGTTCCTTCATCATCCCATCCCACTCCTTGGTCTCACGGTTGAGGGAGCCATAGCGACCATCTGGCACAAGTTTGAAAGTGTAGTTGAAACCCAAAATTCGTGATATCTCTTCCACTAAGTCAACTCCATAGCCCTCAAACTGGTCATTGCCTGACAATTTTTCACTGGAATCTTTCCTCATGCAGTAAGGAGAACTCTGTGGCAAATAATAACCATGGAAGAAAATTTTACACTTAAGAGCGTTCCCAAAAGAAATATTAAGAAAAATATACTCAACATGATTAAGGTGCAATGTATTATTTTAACTCATCATATCATGAAATTGTCAATAAATAATTTCTCTTATGATGATCATGAGACTGGAAACAAGTGCTCACACAGTGTTATTCTTTTGTCAACAGCTGTTAACTTGTCCACTTTAATTGCACATTGAATACTGCTATCTTCAATAAAATCTAGAAGAATTCAATCGCCATTAATCACTCATGTTACCACATAGAAATCTGTTATATCCTAAATATTTCAGCAAGATACAGTAGGTTATATATGCTAGTATGTTTCTTCTGCAGATGGTATAATTTAAGTACGCTTGAGAACAGAGTTGATCAAGAATTACATCAACTTGACTAAATTTTACAGAAGAAAAGTAATACAATTATTTAAGGTTAATATTGCATGTATTAAACAAAAACCTGACCAATTCACATGATATTAGTCACCATCATTATCTTCTTAAGGCAGAAACATGTCCTTGCAGCTATATGTCTTTCTCCATTGCTGTTCTTTTCAAATCCTTATTTACTGCGACTCTCATAGTACTTTTTAGGTAATTTAGAAAATTATTTCTTGGCCTTTCTCAACCTTCTTTTCCTATTATTTTCCCCTCCATTACATTTTCCAGGAGGTTGTCATGTCTGAGAACATGTCCAACAAATTTAATTTTCCTTTCCTCTATCTCTTTAATAAAATTCCTTTCCTCTTTAATTCCTCTCAATATTTCTATGTCAATTTTCTTGTCCATCCATCTTGTTCTCGCTGTCCTTCTACAAATCCAACTTTCCATTGCTTCCAACAAAGACTTTTCCATCTCTCTCAATGTCCAAGTTTCACATCCAAATAACAATGTACTCCAATAAATTTGTTTGCAAAAGATATCTAATTTCCAATTTAATGTGTTTGTTTCCTAAAACATTCTTCTTGTTTTCATATGCCTCCTTTGTCAACGCTATCCTTTATTCTGCTGCAGAGGTGCATCTGTTATCTCTTGCAATTATGCTTCAAGCAGGTAGCAGGCCTCTTCCACTTGGCTTATCCTTGAATCCCCATAGTTAAATTTACAAGGGTTTTCTTCTGTTTCCAGTAGCTATCATAGCTTTGCTATTCTTTGCATTTTTTCAGTTTCCATTTGGCCAAAGCTGGGGACAGGATTTAGATCATTCTATTCATATTTTTGGCTGAATCTACCAGTGTCATACTATCATCTGCAATCCTAGTACAATGTATCTTTCTTCAATTTACCTTTAGCCAATAATCTTCTCCTTCATTGTCTCTATGCCCTCTTCAATATATAAATAAAATAGATACAGCAAAAGTGGACATCCCTGCCTTACTCTTTTTCTAATCTTTGCTTTTTCTCACATCCCTTCATTTCGATTTAAGTGTTTTGGTTCCAGTAGAGATGAAACATAAGACTCTTATCTTTAGTCTATTCCTATTATCCTCATGAATTCAAGTGTAAGTTACAAACAATAGTTTTGAAGGCTTTTTCTGAATCAATGAGTACCGAAATATGAAGGGATATTCCATAGCCTCTTGAACAATTATTATAAAATGACAAAGTGATGAGAGGGCATAGTGAAAAATGTGCAAAATATCATATTGGGTATAATAGAATTTCAAAACATTCCACCTAGAATCTAAAAGTGGAGAGTTACAGTTGGAGAATACCCACCAATATTGTGGTGACAACAAAGGTTTTGTTCTGCAAGGATTCCACAATTTGCGTGTATGCTTCCCCATACGTGCGAGTGAAATTGACACCAGCTGTAGAATTCCATGTGCCAATCTTCTGCAGGCCATCCCTCGTCAGCTCAACCACGTCCAGCATGAAGTTGCTACGGAATCCTTGGTTGTCAAACTTGATCACTCCAGTCAGACCCTTCATCTCAACCTAAAAAGAATAGGATCTCATGAAGATAGAGATTTCTATTTATATTTTTGTTTTGACAATGCCTCTGGTCAGTGACTCTGCATTCATGGTATCCCAATAACTCTACCTAGCCTATCATTAAAGTTTCCTTGGAGGTGACCTACTAGAGTTCACGCAACATCCAGATGGCCAGGGGCCATGGCACTTTGGGTTAGCAAGTTGGCAGATTGATTTGGCTTGGATTTTTAATTCATATTTATGGATAGAAACAATGAGAAAATATCAATGGTGATAGCTAGTGAGTGGCCAAAATGTCATACAAAATATAAATATTACAAATATGCATATATCTGTACAACAACATTCCATGGGGAAAGGGAAAATGAAATCCGAAAGGAAACACAAGACCAAGAGAATTTTTAGAGTATTGAGACTTTTACTTATGTTACAGATGCATGACTTTTGTACACTGATGTGTATCAGTGAATAACCTGTGATGTCACCTGCAAAAACTACTTGAAAATTGAAGGGATTATTGAGATTTGTTGAATGGGAAAAATAACCAATTAAAAAATCAGACCATGATTAAAGTAAATGACTTCTAGAGAATTGAATAGCCCATTTTTCAAAATGGAGCCTTTGCGAAAAACATCAGTTCGCTCCATGAAGGATATCAATGAGTGAAAGTAAGTAATTTTGGATATGTTTAAAGGCTTAATATGTTCCAAGACAAGAAGAATTTGTTATTTTTACTATTAATAAGACATACATGTTATCATCGATTACATTAAAGGGCTTGTAATTCAGTACAAAAAACAATATACAATGAGTTTGGAACTCTTACACCTTCATGCATTAGCTTCCAACGATTACTTGTATTTTAAACTGGTTTTTAATGCATTGCCAGCTGTGGTCAAGTTCCCACATTTCATTATAAGGGAGGATGCCCAGAGTTGGTGAGACTTACTAATTTTCATAATCATGTGCTGATACTACAGCATAGTACAACTAGTTGTAAGAAATTAATTTATTGCAACTAATATTCTTATTAATTGCAATTAACATTTCTTGCTAATATACAATATTTTAAAATCTACACTTGTCTTACAGTTGTTGCTCTAAGGGAATGGGATTCTCTCTCCCAAGATAACTAAAAGAAGAATGCCAATGGATTCTCTCAAGTTTATCATTGAGCACTCATAAATCTCGTATAGAATAATCAGGATCTAAACCCCCCCCCCCAATCTCCCCACTCTCAGGGGAGATTAGGGGTGTTGCAGAAAGTCACTGTTTGAAAATCTGTCGCAAAAAGGTAGTGAGGGGTGGTGTTTCAGCAAAGAATCAATACTTATTTGATGGCAGACTCAATGTTGAGTCTCATAGACAGTACCAACTTTCTAGCAATGGAAATCATTCACACTCCAAGACAGAGGAATTAAGTAAGTGTGATAAAACTAAAGAGAAGTCATAGACGCTCTCAAATACACATGACCAAAATTGAAGCTTCATTTACCAATAGATGGAAAATGTTTGGCATAGTGCAAAGTTTGGAGAGAAGTATACTAGCTGAGTGGCCAATTTGAAACAAAAAACTGGTTTATTTTCCAGAATGCCCATTTAAAGCCCTTCAAATGATGCCATCAAGGACTTAATGGAATAATCGCATGGCATTTTATAAAAATTACATCATATTTTACATAAGAGGAAATGAATTCATTTCAGTAAACTTTATGTAAAAATAAACTCATAGAATTCATATGCATATTAGGCATGTAAATTTCATTGACAGGATCTAACAAAGGCACAGATGATCAATCTCTGGTTAATAAGTTGTTGCCATAGATGAAATTTTGAAAATATAGTACACCCCTATAATGATTTGAATGATAGATGCCACCCACTAATTGATGGGTTTACCAGTTGGGCCTGCTGCCATGTGGGCAGAGAAATGCATTCAGAACCACAGACACTCAACTTGTAATCTTCACTTTAAACTATGTACCCATAGTCGGAAGGTTGTACACTTGGTAGTTGACTAATGGACAGCTTGCATTCTAAGTGGTAGGACATAAGTTGATCAGGTTGCATCCAGGTCATGCATTTGAAAACATTATTTTTTAACACTTCTAATTCTTTATCCACATGGTAATTTACTGTTTTTATCTTGGAAATTTTTATCATATTTCACTTTTCATATGGTAATTTTGTTATATTTCACTGAGCAATAATGTACATACCTTTGTTTCTACATCTATATCATCTCTCTCTCTCTCACTCTATAAGGTTAATTAATTAAAATCTTTCCCCCACCCCTTTCTCCTCCCCCTCTCATATGTCATCCACATGGCCCATGTTCCACCTCCCCTCCCTCTTTCCCCCATTTCCCCCCATTTTCCCCCTTCCACTACCCTCCCCTTACTTGCTTTTCAGCATATATAGTAGACAATGAGAAATGACTGTTACCAGAAGATGATGTAGTTACATCGAAACCAATCGTATTAATAATATTTTATTTTGTGAAAAATTGCCATTTTTTAATTAATCATGATATTCCACCATATCACGCCTGAAACGTCTCTTTTTAACTATAAGGTTAAATTCAAATGTTCTCCATATTTGGATTGGTTTCTTATTTGAACTGTTCATAAATATACAATAATAAATTATACTGTTTATAAAAATACAATCTACAAATATATTGTACCCTGTGTGAAAAATTGTACTGTACACACTGTACTTTGGACACAAAAATTCAATCTAAATGGCATCATTTAAAAATTAATACAAATAACATTTACAAAATTAAGTTTTTATCTTTGCTTGTCTGGGCCATGGATCACCAGAGGCATGTTTTTGGGTCGCAGTAGAATATGTTTTCTTGATGAGGAAATGCTGAATTTTGTTTGAACATTGAGCTTACTTTTTGTTTACATATCTCCCAATAACAATGCATCCTGAATGAAACATTCATCCTTTGTAAATCTTTCAATATTAGGGTCCATTACTTTGAAATTGGCGAGAGCTTCACTAAGTTGTATAACGATGGGATGGGAACATTGTCCATAACCAAAAAGACCTTTAAAGGGATTCCTCTCTCTTCACAATATTCCTGAGCCTGGAGAATAAAGAAGTTCATGAACCAGTCTTTGAACAGCACTCGAGTCATCCAACTGGTACAGTTTGAATGGTAGTGAATGGGCAGTGTGTGCTTGTTGATGTGCTTGAATGCAAGAGGGTTTTCCAAATGATAAATAGCTTCAGCTCACAACCCATGACATTCCCACAAAGTCACAAAGTTAATCCATCCTTAAAATCTTTGAATCCTGGAATTATTTTTGAATCTTGGTGTATATACATTATACCTAAGGCATGCATTTCCATTTTAAATCCATTTCATCTAAGAGGTAGGTCCCAGAAGTACCCGACCCAACAAAGAAAACAAAATTTTTGGAAAAAAATGTATTTATTTTTCAACATAATTTCCTTTCAGCTCTATGCACTTTTCCCAGCGATGTTTAATAATTTCGATATCCTTTTTATAATAAGAATTGTATTGTTCCTCAAAATAGCCATTAACTGATATCACGATTGGAAAATATTTGACCACCGATCCATTTTTTCAAGTTTGCAAACAAAAAATAATCTGAGGGGGCTAAATCTGGCGAATAAAGTGCATGAGGTAGCCATTCAAGCTTTAATTCATAAATTTTGGCCATTGCAACAACGCATTTGTGAGCTGGTGAATTGTCTTAATGAAACAACACTTTCTTCCTAGCCAAATGCAGTCGCCTTTGCTTGATTTCTTCACTCAAACGTGGCAATAAGTTCACATAATACTCGCCGTTGATAGTTTTCCTTTTTCAAGACAGTTAATGAAAATTATCCCACGCGCATCCCAAAAAACTGACACCATGATCTTGCCTGCAGATGAAACAGTCTTCGCCTTCTTTGGAGCCGGTTCTCCCTTTTGAATCTATTGTTTTCATTGGTTTTGTCTTGGGTGTGAAGTAATGGACCCATGTTTCAAACATGGTTATGAAATGGCACAAAAATTCTGCTTTGTTGCTGTGAAAATTTGTTAAAAACTCAATTGATATATCTTCACAACACTGGTTTTGTTTGAATGTGAGCACCCATCTTGCACACAGCTTTCTCATGCCCAAATTTCAGTTAATATGCAATGTACCACACTTTGCGAAATGCCTGCTGTCTGCTAGCTCATGCATTTTCAGTTGACGATCATCCAGTATCACTTTGTGGATTTTCTTGACCATTTCTGGAGTCGTCACCTCATTTGGTTGACCAGTGGGATGCTCGTCTTGACAGGCCTCATTTAAACTCTGCTACTCATTATTTTACCTATGTAAATGATGGAGCAGACTCACCCAGAGTAGAATCCAGTTCAGCTTTTATATCGGTTGGGCTAAGGCGTTTCAAATAAAAGTATTGTATCACATAACTATGACCAATTTTCTCCATTTTCACAAATTCACTGAAAACGTTCACTATTGATGGCTGCTAAACAAATACTAAACAACATGGTGTCTTCAAACTTGAAACAAATGCTTTATAGATTGTGTACTTTCTAATACAGTGATTTTTTTAAACAACCATATTTTTTGTTCACTTTCAAGCAAAATGTATTGTAATTATTTGGAAATTCAGCCCGCTGGATGGGAGTAGAGAGTTCTCTTAAGAATCAATACTGTGATATTTTTTCTAACACTCATTGCAATTCTAATTTCATCAGCATCTATGTAATTTTTCTCAGATGATTTCCAGAAAAATAAAAGCGATATTACATTACTATTGCAACTTTTCACTGTCAGTATATTCATAAACATTGTCACAGGTGTGATTTTAAAATTCCCTCACTCCTCTCAATTCCATAAGGTTCAAATTTGTCTACATTGAGTCCAAGCCCTTTTCTATACCCTTTGCTGAAGGTCTATCCAATCTAGTAAGGAAGAATTTTCTGACAGTCCACTTAATTGCTGTGAAATGGTCAATGGAATAATGTTTTGTTTATTGTAAAAAAAGAGAATTCATTATCCTTACAAACCATTCACATTTTGGAAAACATATACGATAGTTATGAAACACATTAGAGAAAACTAGACTCAAATTTGCAAGGCAAAAACTTGCAAAACATAAGTGTGATTTTAACCAAAGCACCAATAGAGAATATTCGTGGACCAAGAGCATGCTAATGGGGACTCACAATCTTCATGTAGTTGATGAGGCTGTACCCATGGGGCCATGTGTCTGATGCATCACAACTCAAAGGCTTCACATCAATCCTCTGGCTGCTGTCCAGGTCGTGCAATGCTTTAGCAAATAGGTGGACAGCATCATACATGAGAGCTGTTTCCGTCTGTACGGAAAGAATGGATGAGTCAATAGTCAGACTTTTCAGTACGAGAGAAAAACAAGTTACATATTACCTTCATGGTAAAAGACAACCCCACTACTATGAAAGAACGGAGAATTTTTTGTAACATTTGATAAAGTAAGTCACATGCTTCAGCAGCATAATACCAGAGCCCTCAACCTGGAGGTTGACTGATGAGCAAGGCCAAAGCTCACCTCATATCCATAGAGCATGAATTTCCCATGTGAGGGTAAGGAGGAGGAGGAAGGGGAAATCTGTTCCTTGCCATGTGTCACTTGCCATTTCCCAGGAAGACCTCAAATCCACAAAATCAGTGAGCCTTAGAGATCAGACCGTGACTCCATGTGCATCACTGGAAATGTGAATCACGAACCCTCTAGAGCAGGGCCAAAAAATAGGCCAACTAGACCATCACACCACAGGGCATACTCCAAAGAAAATCTTGAATGGACCCACAATGAATCTCAATCCCCATCACTGGAGTAGTGTTGATGCACAAAGATAATTTTTGCCTCACGAAAATATTTATAGAGAAGTGCATGTATGCCAATTCAGTTTGCCCTTTGTGGGCTTCTATTATTCTGGATAGAGTATCTGTTTTGGTAGACAGGCTAAATTTGGTTGAGCAAAGCAACTTTTCAGTAGAACAACTTAGCTTAACCAGGCACATTACTTTTCAGTAAAGCTGCAGAGCCACGTTTGAAAAAAACGACATAGACTAATGAACTCGGTGAGAAAAGTATGGTGAGGGGGAGTAAATAACACTATTATTCATAAAAGGAAGATATCACTGATTCAAGTCAGATTTTATTCAACTCTTCCATGCATATGCTGGACACTGCTGCATATATATATATATATATATATATATATATATATATATATATATATATACACAAGGAAATCTCAGCAGGAACAGAAAGAGATCTCTAATTATTTATTGATTTGATGCTGATTAACCGAGGACCAAGTACGTACACATTTTTGTAAGTTGATATTTGTGTGCAGCTGCACATGATCTGATTGAATAGATTCCTCAGTTGAATTCTAGCATTATTAGATAGCGATTATAATGCGGATATAAATATGCATGCTCAGATCAAAAATATTTCAGAAAGCACAATCTTCTGCTTTAGACTCCATGATTTACAGTTGCTGCAGAGATCAATTATGGCAGCCAAAAAGAAAGAGAGAAGCAAATATCTGCCAGGCAAAAACGTTGCCTTCGTTTAAATACTAACAACTAAAAGAGGGAACAAGATAATAACAACAAAGCAGGACCTTCTCCCAAAATGAGCACAGAGAAGTTTCAACAGAAGCAATATAACAAAAAAATTAAGGGTCAAGGTTACACTGCAACAATGGCAATGAGTAAAAGTCACTCCCCTTGACTGGGATTCAAATCCCTAGTCTGGTCGAGTGCTTTAAGCTATTGCAGCTTCCTCTTAAACCTTGAAATGTTAATTATCAAGGAATGCTGATCTATTACTGCTATCTTAATCTTAAGAACCTATTTGTTACTTTTTCCAAAGGAATGAAAAACTCATACCTTAATGAATGTGAGATTGTCCTTCTTCATTTGAATTGATGTTGAAGATTTATGAAACAGAAGAAAATTTTCCATTATTACAGAGTAATGTAATAATAATGACTTTAATAACTTCATTGTTCTGTTGGTCAAGTACATGACATAGAACATGGACAGCAGGGTAAGAAAAAATTAAAATAGTAATAACACCCAAAAACATTACCACACACTAGACAACATCACACAAAAACATCATTCTAATTACAATTTGTCAACTAAAAACTCATCAATATTGTAGTAACACTTGAGGAGTAACAACTTCTTGACTTCAATTTTAAAGGCAGTCACAGTACATGAAGAATGTTTCAATGGAAAAGTAACTAACACTGAGCATTTGCTTGATTCACAGTAAGTCATCCAATTAGCATACGTAATGCAAATTATAACTCACGTAGTCACAATTCCAACAAATGCCGACATTTTTAAGTTCATACTTTAATTTTACAGCATAGTGACAAAACTTGAATAGTTTTTTTTACAAATTCGTACATGAATAGCAAAAAATAGTGCAGAATTTTGAAAAAAGCATTTTTTACAGACATATTTGAAAGAGAATTAAAATGTACACAGCTAATATGAAGACCAAAATCCTTTCTAGGGAGTAGGTCACTTTTGCTTTCAAGCCCCGAGTTTCAAAAACAAATTTTCTCTTTCTTTGGGAAGGGAAAATCTGTTTTTGTTTCAGATTTCATGTTTTTGGTATGTAAGGTCACTTGGGAACACCACAAGATTAATTAATTCACACCAGATGGTTTCTTTCACAGAGGCAACTCATTTACTTGGACTCTAATTCCAAATTCTTTCCACAACATCCCAAATAATATAGAGTAACCTCTCGAATACACATTTTGCAGATTATAGAGCCTATAAGTTCAATAATATTACAATAGTAAAGACAATTAAATGCTTTGAAACCTGAATGAATTTACTTTAAAAGAAAACTACAAGTTTGAAGTACCTCTTTTTTCTTAAAAGTTTTTGATTTCATGCAATAAAAAGTTGGAAACAGTATTTAATGTTTTAATGTCAACAATTTTATACTCTCTGTACTTTCCCATAATCATTTCCCTTTCATTCCATAAATTATGACTGCAGCAAATTGTAACATGATTTTGTAAAAGAACATACCTCTAATGAAATAACCATTCAACATATGCACAAAAAAAAGTGCAAAAAGGAGGGTGGGAAATAAATCTGAAGCACGTGAGAGCACAAAAAAATTAATTGAAAACAAGCACATTTTAACAAACAACATGTCAAAAGAAATTAATTTATCCATCATAGTCATTTATGCTAATAAATTGTAATTTTACACATGCCTTTGCAACATTCAAATGCAAAAATGTAGGAAATTCTCAAATGGGAATGTTTTGAAACCCATTAAAAATTTGCAAATCATAGGATTAGATCATAGCTTTGAATTTATTGGTAAACATATTTCAACTTAAACAGATTAAAGGATAGTGCCATCAAATATTTTCGATAGAGATCTGCTCTTAGCTTCAAATTATATAGTATTTTTCAATCAAATGCTCTATTAGAACAGTTCAGTGCCTATCTGAAGCCCAGGTAGGAAGACTACCCTTGAGAAAATTCCCAAGTTTTCTGATGCAACAAAGAGAAAATTGTATGCATGGTATAGGTCCCATCTCGCAGTTCAACAGTTTGAAAAAAATCACCGATTTAAAATTAAAAGTTCTTTTAGTTGCACTGAATTGTATTTTTACTAACCTTAAGCACATGTGGTGCCAACTCGGGCTTCCGGCCATATCTCATCTCACCATGCATCCAATCTCTCACCACCTTCTGCACCTCTGCCTTCTCAGGATCAACAAGTCTGAATGCAGTAATGTTGGTGCCTCCATACTTGAACTCTTCAAGGTCCACAGTATGTAAGTCCTGCATATCATAAATCATGCTCATAAATATCTCAATGAATAGAACTACCATGGACAAAATACTTTTGATACCACTAGTGAAGAAAAAATTAAAAAGATTATTGACTGACATATCTCTGCTTTAAAAAAGCACAGCCCTCTAGAATATAACCATAAGAACCAATGCAAAGAAATTAAAAAGCAATATTGAAAACTACTTATTAGAGCTAAAAGGATATACAATTATAGCAAAATACTTGCTGCTAGTAATAAAACAAAATCTGCCTGGGATAAAAAATTCTAAGGGAACAACCTCTAACACTATCCTTGCCAAACCAATGCTACAATGAAAGTAGCTACCATTCTTTGGTGAATCAATTCAATAAGCATTTCTCCAATTTCATGGTTATAACTTCTCCTCACATGGCTGTACCATCTCTAAATATTCCAACTTCATTTTTTGTAACCCCCTGCACTGAGTCAAAGCTAATGAATAACACTACCAAATTTCACAACAAAGTTGCTGATCCTGACAAAATTCCTTGGAAAAGCTTTCTACCATTGTTTTGATTTTATGAAGGCATCTCTATTATATACCATTGATGAATTACTCACGTAAGATTTATTTTCCACCCTCCTTTAAATCTCATTAATCTCAATATACAAAAAAGTAAAATGATATACTTTTCACTCAAAGAGGTTATTAAAAGTTTATTAGTGAATGCTCCATAATCCATAGATCAAGTATGCACAATAAAATTCTTAGGTTTCCAATGGAGCTCAAATATCTCGTGGGAAGAACCTATTACACCTCTTAATGACAAACTGAGCTCTATATGCCATCTTTTGCGACAACTTAGACTTACAACTACCAAAACAGTGCTATTAGACATCTATTATGGTGAATTCTACTCAAATGTTATTCATAGTATTCCTTTCTGGGGGCATATTTATCAGAGAATATTTTTAAGCCATAAAAAATGGAGAGAGGATTGTATTTGGAATATGTTATCATATGATTCCCCATCACTGCCATTTTTAAGGACCTTAATTTATTTCCTCTACCATGTCCATATATATACAAGCAAGCAAAACAGCTGTCAACATTAACTTAACAATCAAAATGGTCGAAATTTTTGGCATAAGTGAGAGACAAGTACCAACATAAAACACAAAAAAATGGAAAATCAAATTACGTAACCCACGGAAATTTGCGATACTTTTTTAACAGACCTCGTATGTATATGCACATATATACATACATACATATATCCATTTTTTATATATATATCTCCACACACCTAATAATTTACCTCAATGCTGTCATCAAAATAAAGTGAAACTTGGGGAAAATGTGCAAAAGGAGATTTTCTATATTGTGAAGGAATATTTAAATAATCAGCAATATGACCTGTTGTACATTTTAAAATATATCTGCATAGCTTACGATTTCTCATATATTGATACAGGCCTTGATGTATGCCTTATATCATGTGTAATTGTATTGTATCTTGTTCACCTGGCGAGAATAATAATAAATGCTGAAATTGACCTAAGATGGTAAAGAGACCCGTAATAATGAAGAATAGTTACCAAATAAGGCCTTTGATAAATTTGATCAGGGATAAATGTTCTATCAAATAATTACATTTTTTACAATAACAATTCTTTCAAGGAATATGCCGGAGAACTTGAAGTCAGATGTTAAAATTTATATGAGTAAAAATATCCTCTTAGTTTTGACAAGAGTTACTTTGCTGCAAGACTCACCAGTGATGTGATTAGGTACGAATGGTAGTCACTCATCATTCCAATCTGCTGTGCCTGCTTCAGGACATCATAGATTCTCTCTGTGGAGCAGTCCAGCACTATGTGAGACTCGGCTGAGTTCTTGATCTGCTTCAGCAGGGGTCTGCAGAAGGAAGAAGAAAATTATCTCCCCTCCTTCAATGCAATTAACTTCATTTGTTTATGGGGACATGTCTATTCATAAACGGGCTATCATCGCCACACACAGGATGCTAAGTGTGCCCTAATATTTCTTGCTGAGCATCACGGTGACGATGAACATGAACCACATTTCATAGGAAATAAATGACTGCAATTCAGATATTTTTTTGTACAAAAATTATTCTGACTCCATTAGAAATGCAATCATTTACAGAATAATGCTTCCTTCCCATCTCCTTATTAGATTCAAATTGAGATGCTGGCATGTAAAAGAATCACCCTGTAGTTTTTTAACATTATAGTTTGAGAGAAAACAGGTTCTTATATGAGTGAATAGATACGTATGGCATTTTAGCTATCAAAACAAGACACATTGAAAACAATAGAAAATCTTTGTTAATATTGAATGAATCTAAGTGAGGCACAAAATGACTTAACCAAGATGACTAGTTTCAAGTTAAAAAAACTAAGCAAAATTTAGATTTCAGAAATAGGGTTCAATTACTCACCAAATAAGTATGGCTGTTGTTAGGTTATTTGTTGTGATTTGGATTGAAACAAAGAATTGATATGCAGGTAGAATACAAATTCAGAGCTTATATTGCTATAATCAGTGTTATGTGGTTTTAATGGGCAATGTCAGAAAAATTCCAGAAAAACATATGACCTCACCTCTTGGTGCCCTGAATTTTAAAAATGCCTATTTTTACTACATGACAATACAGAAAATGACTTCAGAGCACTCTGGATAATACCAATATATTTAACTCCAAATACAAGTCAAAGTGCATTTCCAATATAAAATATAGGCTCAAATCCTTGGATTAGCTTTTATTTTAAATAAGTCAAAAATGGATTAAATAGAGCAACATTAATATATTCTCATAATTTAAGATGAAAATGAATTAATAAAGGCATATGCAAGAATAAATAGGCAATTAAAAAAAACAAAAAGGCCTCATTGCAATACTGAACTTGACAACAAGTGCTTTCAGTAATTCTACCATAAGGCAGAATCATTTAACATCTCCTGTATGTGGAATTACCGGTACTGGAAAAGCCACCTAGTGCCTTTACGTAACTTCTACATCACATTTTTGTGTTTTCAGGCCTGAAGAAACATTTATGGGGCTATATTCAAGCCATAAAATGAGCTACCATTGGTATCAAGCATAATATTTAAGGTGTAGCATGAATTTCTCTGGTGGTTCAACAATGCAAGGGGATTTCATTATTGAAATTCTGTGGTTGGTGGATAATATTTCATTTCTTTCCCATTAATTTACTAGCAATATAGATCTTCATCCTGCAAAGAATTTAACAAAAATTCTGAATTTTAAAAAGTTGGGAGAATAATAATTTACAGTAAGTTACTTTGAAAACAAGTGAAAATGTTAGGAAAAAGATCAATGCAATCAAATTAAAAGATGGGGATATTTGTGCAAAGGATTACCAAAGAGACAACCATAGCAAAAAATTTATAATGCTGAATATATATATTATCTGGGTTTTAACCAAATTTCTACGGAAGCTTTAGAAGTTTGCCATGGTAGCACATGGTACTTTAAAAAAATGTATAGAGTGTTATTAATTTAAAACTGAAACAATATAAAAGGCATTTTGATTCTCTCATTATATTATATGCATTTTGGCATCCACTGAATTTGCATTCTGTATGGCCTACCTCTGCAGAGAAAAAATAAATGGCATGAAAGAGAAAATTACATACTAAGAAGGGTAGAACACACTCCCCGTATGAATTTGTGATTCAGATGTTGGTTCTCAATTACTAATGTTGAAGGAAATGTAGTGGCTGAATAGAATAAAAGAGAGGAGAATTTTTATCCTCCATAGCCAATTTTATAAATTGCATTGGATCATTAACATTTGCAAATGAAGACATATGCATCTCAAGATTCCACCATATTCCATATTGTATCCACTGACAACTGGCAACAAAGTGCTGGTTGAATCTAGCGCATCACAATATTTTCACTGTTAGCAGAATGAAAGGCAATGGTCTGAAGATGGGGCATGGGGCAGGAAAGGTGTGTTCAAGCAGCATGGCAGACCTGTAGTCAGAGCCTTCGCCCAACTGCCGGACGGCAATAGGGAACTCAGATGGGCCATGGGCCTTGAGCAGTTCCTGCAGTCGCACCAGCCCTTCATTGCTCTCATAGACAATTGTGAAGGACTTCCAGCCCCACGCCCGGACAACATCCACATATGCCTAGAAAAGGAGAGGAGGAATTTAAGGAATTGAATCATGCATCAGTGAGTATCTAATCCACAATATCATTGATGAAACAACTGAATTCAATTTCATTTTCACGATGATACACAGTTAACAATATGTCCGACCTAATCAAGTTCTAACTTTTTGATAAAATATGCATGAATTTGGCCCAAAGTTTCTCCAAATACAAAATGTGACTATGCACAGAATTTTTTGAGTAATTCAAAAAAAGCAAAAAAAAATTAATACACTTTACTGGTGTATTTACTCTAGAAATCGGTAAGAACTATCCAAAAGAGTATGATCCATTAGGAAAGTAATAAATGCATGAAAATAAAATTGCTTTAACATCACTTGTAATCAAATTCATAGTAAAATAATTTTAAAATTACCTTGTATGTTCCACACATTTATTGGTAAATAGCACAACACCTTTTACTGCACAGTTCTACTCCTCATGCACCCCCAGCTATATAGTTTACCATCTAAAGTGCCAACTATACCCTGCCTTCTATGTATATTGGACAGTGTACCACACCCATAAATATTAGAATCAATAATCACCATGCCTCATGCAAGAAATCTTCCCTTACTGGGATGCTCCCAATCCCAAAATATGCCTCTGGGCATAACACTCCCTTTGATGAATGCTATAAAGGTTACTCTGTAGCATCCCTTCCACCTTCCAACCCTCCGCTCAAACTCAAAACAATAGAACAGGAGTATAACCAGCTCCTTGATTCCTGGAATGAGCCAGGCATTAATATCAGACACTAGTTACCCAAATCTCCACATATTTTCATCCCTCCTCCGCCCCCAACACCTTCCATATTATCCTCACCCTTTTAAACCATCCCCTAGCAAACCTTTCCCCACATTCCCCTTCCATCTAGCCTCCTCAATCCTTATCCCCTACTGTTGAAATCTTCTCCTCAGTTCCTTCTCTCTCTTCAAAAAGGTGAGTTTTGGAAATTTGGAATATATGTGAGTTTTCCTTTTTGTGTGTTTTTGTGCTTTTGTTCTTGTTCACCAGTGCTTTCTTGGTGTACATTATATTATTATTAAATAATCAGTTAAGGTAGGTTTTGGATTGACACAGCTACCAAGTAAATATTTTGTGACTCATAACAAAACATAATCCAGCAACCTACTCTACCTCAAGTCCCTCTTCATCTCTGCGTCCTTCTTTCCTCCCTTCATCTCGTCCAACATCCCTATTCTGTTCCTGCCCTTTCCTCGTCTGCCTTATATTCTCTCCTCTATTACAGTCTTTAGCATTCCCCTGCCGATCAATACCCCCTTCATCCATTTTTACTGCCTCCTTTGGATTTCTCCCAACAAACCCCTCTCCTTGCCCACCATACCAAGTACTTCCTCGTTTGCTTTCCTTTCGGTCCATTTCACCTTCTCCATTCTTCTCCACACCCACATTTCAAAAGCCCCCAATCTGCCTATCATCCTGCTTCAGGAACCATGTTTCCTGTGCAGGATCCTGTTCTATGTACATAGCTACACTCCATATCAAAGTTTTCATGAGCCTTTTCTTAACATCATTACTCAACATTCCTGTCATCAACTCCCTCCTCCTGGTGAAAGCCTCTTTGGCTTCTTCGTCATTGCGTCCTTAAATTCTTTTCCTTATGTCTCTACTACTTCCACAATTTTGGTTTAAAACACTTCCGAGATACGTGAACTGTTCTACCTCCTCTAGTTTTTGCCCTCCTATTTTAATATTAAGCTTAGCCTTTCTCCCTCTGGAAAATTACATAATCTTTGTGTTATTAATATTGATTCCTATCCCATATCTATCACACTGAATTTCCCATTCACTCAGTAATGCTTGCGACTCCTTAGCTGACTGATCAACTAGAGCTTGGTCATCAGCAAACCTAACAGATTTTACCAATTCCCCACTGACTTTCATTCATATTTCCAGTTCTTCCATCTCTCTTTAATCGTTTCCTCCACATATACGTTGAACAACACTGTTGATCAAGGACAACCCTGCCTACACCTCTACCTAAAACTGCCCATCTAGACTCTCTGTTCCCCACTTGCACCTGAGCAATCTGAGACATGTACTGGTTATGAATTGGCCTCCTGCTCCTCCAATCTATTCCTATTTTCTGTAATATACTCATTTGTTTTTCCAATTCACTCTATCAAACACCTTTTTGAAATCTACAAAACAGGCAAATACTCGTCCATCCTGATTGTATTCTATATTCCTTTTGATTAGTGATCTCATTACTGCAATGGCATTGGGAATGCCTCTCCCTTATTAGTTTACCTTGGAATCAAAGAGCACACTTGCTGAATTCTATAAATTCATTAATCAGTGAAAGGAGGCAGACTATATGAAGATCACCAATTATCTTGTCTACTAACTCTATTATATTCAAACACTATAAAACACTAATAAAATCACTCTAAGAGCAAAAATTTAGAGCTTTTTTTCAAATTATGTAGTAGATTTCTTTTTCAATATATCACATTTAATAGAATTAATTTAATGGCAACAAAATTTAAGTGGAAGGTGGACATTATGAGGGAGGCAATGGCAAAGGCAAATTTGAGCATCCCTTATACATATGGAAATGTTCAGAACGTAATGCAGAGAGAGAGGGTAAGAAGAGGCATTTCTGAAGGAATTATGGTTGGTGGGAAGCAACAGGGGGAGCCCAGGAATGGCTACTGTACAAAGGATGTCGCAGAGTAAGGGAATTTGGTGCTGTAGGGTGAAGTGGCAGGGTCCATCAGGAGCCTCCCCTAACCCCTTTGGCTATGCACAGCTATCATAGGAAGGGTTCAGTGTCTCTTACCCGTGAGAGAGCGGTGGGGTGCGGGTAGAGATTGACAAGACAACTCTCCCTCCGCAGCCGGAAGTCCCAGCGCGTCTCCAGATGTGGGATCTCCATGGTGTCACAGATGGATTGCACATGGGATGCTGTCTGACCTGACTGTGGCCCAAAGATGGCAGCCACACCAGCACGGAGCAGGTGACATACTGCGAAATGAGGACGTGCACAGTCATCTCTTGGCCAGGCAATGAGTCAGACTGGATGAAAGCCCATCTTTTTATGGCTTTTATGGCTTGCTGCCTTTTAAAGTTATAAGTATCAAAGACTGAAATCTGTACATTTTTTTAATTGGCTGCCAACATTTATTTATGAGTTATTGTTAAAACCAAAATTTTGAAATAAAATTATGAATATATTTATGTAATTGTTCAATTGCATATTTATGTAAGGTTTTATGGAAAAAATTTCTAACAATCATACAGTAATAGTTCTTTCATTTATTGAAGCAGCAGTATACAAATGTCTCCATGTTACAAATGTTAATAAGCATGTTTTAATTCACAAGCCCTAACAAGTGGAAGGCATTTATTTCTGAGTATTCCAGGGGCTCCTTAGATCCTCGGGTTCTCTGTCTTAGCATCCCTCCCACACTCAGACCCTCCACTGAAACTCAAAACATTAGAGCTAGCTTTCATCTGGCTCTTGGATTCCTGGAATCGCCCAGGTATTAATAATAGACATTAATTGCCCCTTTATGCATATAATTTCATCCCCCTCTGCCCCCAACAACTTCCATATCATCCCCACCTTTTTTAAAATTCCTGCGCCATACACTACCCCTCCAAACTCCTCACCTCGAATGCCTTCCCCCCCTTTTTTCCCCCCTTTTCCTTTCTTTTCCCCTCTTTTCCCCTCTTTTCCCCCATTTCCCCTTCTCCTTCCTACCACTGCTTTCGGGCCCTCCTCTGCCTCAATTCTGTTCCTAATTCCTCTTGAGAAAGGTGGTTGGACCACCGAAAATTCGAGAACCAGTGAGTCCTTCTTTTGTGTGTTTTGGTTTCTGTGTTTGTTATGACTATCAGTGAATTTACATTACACGTTTGTGGGTTTTCCAAAAAGGGGATTGCAAGCATTGTTGAGTGAATTGGAGGTTCAGTTTGATAAATATGGGATGAGAATCAATATTAATAAAACAAAGGTTATGCGATTTTCCAGAAAGAAAAAGGCTAAGCTAAATATTAAAATAGGCGGGGAAAAAATAGAGCAGGTAGAACAGTTTACATATCTCGGAAGTGTTTTGGAACAATACGGTCAAAGTGGTAGGGACGTAAGGAGAAGAATTGCGCTAGGCAAGGAGGCTTTCTCAAGGAGGAGGGAGTTGATGACGGGGACGTTGAATAGAGATGTTAAGACAAGACTCGTCAAAACTCTGATATGGAGCGTAGCTATGTACGGCGCGGAAACGTGGTCGCTGAAGCAGGAGGATAGACGTAGATTGGAGGCCTTTGAAATGTGGGTGTGGAGAAGAATGGAGAAGGTGAAATGGACCGAAAGGAAAACAAATGAGGAAGTACTAGAAATGGTGGGGGAGGAGAGGGGTTTGTTGAGAGAAATCCTATGGAGGCAGGAAAAATGGATGAAAGGCGTATTGAGCGGTAGTGGAATGTTGAAGAAGGTAATAGAGGGGAGAATGTTGGGCAAGCGAGGAAAGGGCAGGAACAGGATAGGAGTGTTGGACGGAATGAAGGGAGGAAAGAAGTACGCAGAGATGAAGAGGGAGCTGATGTAGGTTAGTTTGCTAGGTGGGGAGGCACAAAATGTTTATTTGATAGTTGTGTCCATCCATAAATCTACCTTAACCGGTAGATTACCTAACAATAATATATATATATATATATATATATATATATATATATATATATATATATATATATATATATATATATATATATATATATATATATATATGTATATATCAAACCGAAGGTCGGTTTAGTAGGTGATGGTAGAGCTCACCCATGTACCAAGCCCAACGGCGTGTGAATATTCACACATCATGGTAGGGGGGGGCAGTTCCTTTCCCTGTGCCGGTTATGATTTCCCAGGAAGATCTGGTACATAAAGAAATCAACTAGCTTGGGTGAAGCTGCAGGTGCCCAGAGTACCTCGCCCGGGAATCGAACCCGGGACCCTCCGGTCAGTAGTCCAATGCTCTACCCACTAGACCACCGCGACCCGCATCTATTCATACATATGTATACACACACACACACATATATAAATAAATATATATATATATTTACCTCTCTTGGATGCATGGAAGCTGTCCTGAGGGGAGATTCGCTCGATCTGAGCCGAGAGCCGCGACCGAGGCAGCAAGCCGCGGTCGAGGTTGATCCTCTCGACGGCGTAGCGGAAGGCCACCTCCTGGCGGTCGTCGGCCGGATGGAACAGCCCGCCTGTGAAGGTCATATACATTATGACGTTATGTGTACATGTTCATATATAAATAAATAAATATAATTATATATATATATATATATATATATATATATATATATATATATATATATGTATATAAAACTTAGACAGTAACACACAGCACGAGAACACATAAAAAGAACACTCACGATAATATCTTGATAATTTCGACGGACTTGAGCTCCGTCTTCTTCGGAAGATAAGATATGACTCAGTCATATCTTATCTTCCGAAGAAGACGGAGCTCAAGTCCGTCGAAATTATCAAGATATTATCGTGAGTGTTCTTTTTATGTGTTCTCGTGCTGTGTGTTACTGTCTAAGTTTTTTATTCAACACTTCCGTGTTACTTCGAAGAAATCATCTATATATATATATATATATATATATATATATATATATATATATATATATATATATATATATATATATATACGTGGGTGGTCTGAAAAGTTTCCGACTCAGAATATTTCACAAAAAATGTCTTGTGTCTTTGTTAGGTCGGAAACTTTTCAGACCACCCTTGTGTGTATGTATGTATAAATATACACAATTCTCACAGTTTCTCCAACTTTTTAAACCGTCCAAAAAGTACGATTTCCGAAGTCCCCCAAAATATGGATCTGTGTTGGTGATGTCCTCATTCGACGGAATCGTTTTCCGTCAAGGCATTCTTTCAAGTTTGGAAATAAAAAAAAATCAGTGGGTCCAAATCTGCAGAATGAGGTAGGTTTTGTAATGCTTATGACTTCAATTCCATAATTTTTGCCATCGACAATGCACTGATGCACCCTTGTATTGCCTTGATGACAGAGAATTTTTTTATTTGCCAAACGAGAATTTATTTATTTGCAAACGTCCCGAACGATGTTCACAATTGTGGATATTCGGCCATGTTTAAATCATTTATCCAATTGTCCCAACAGTCGGTAGACGCGCCATTAACTTTATTCAACTCGGTTTGATCTTTTTCGGTGTTAAGCCTATCAAATGGAAGAGTTTAATCACAGCTTAAGACTAATTTTTTTCCCGCTTTTATAAAGAAATAAAAGTTTGTTATTTCAATTGACTAAGGAAATGAAACAACACAATGCATACAGCTGTTTCAGAGAGATTTGTGGCAGAAATGAAAGTGATAGCAGTTTAATGAGAGATGAGGCTTACTAATGCTAACATTTTCCGACACTAAGAGTGCCATCTCTGGGATTTTATTAGGTATTAAGAAATGACGCACGCATCCATCATCACGGCATTAATTCATGGAGATTTTTGTCAAAAGTTGCAATAGAATAGGTGCGGAGACATTGTCATAGAATGGCTCAAATATTGGAAAACAATAACAAGGTCAAACAAAAGATAAAGTAAATCACAAAATTTAATAAACAAAATAGACATGCCAAAGGGAGTGTGCTGGCAGGATTTTTATCATTAATGTGTCGTGCATCAATGACCAATGCTTTAATATTTAGCTGATTTAAAATGCGCTTTCAGATACTTTTATTGATGTGTTAGCAGCTGATTTATTGGTGTACGCCTCCATTGGAGTGTGGTTTGACCACTTGCAACAATATGAACGACTAGAGGAGCTGACCCAATTGTCCCAAAGAAATATATTTAAACTGATAGCTAAAAATCTGCAAGAGTGCAGATTATAAATTCAATTCGAAAGTAGGCCCACGTGTTAAAAATACAACCCAAGAATTTACAAATAGAAGGTCAAATAATACAGAATAAAAAGGAAGTAAAATACTTAGACGTGATGGTTTTTTCCCTTCTATTTTGAAAACCATGCTAATTAGGAATGTGAAAACTGCTGAAAAGCTAGCAATAGTTACTGAAGTAATTTTTTGCTAATCTGGACAAGGCTTACGATGTATGGTATGATAACAGCCAATCACTTTCTGCCACAATTCTCTCTGAAACAAGCAAGCATTTATATTTTTTTTATCTGCAGAAATTGAAATCGGGGGTATGAGAGTAATATGAAGTAGCTGGCCAGAAAAGAACTCATACACTATATGCTGAAGGGTGATCCGTGGAACAAAGTATAATGTATACGAGTAGAAGCCTTATTTTTGTACATAACTCGGTCTCACCTAAATATTGCGATATAAATTATTATTTTAAGGATTTTCTATTAGAAAAAAGTGGAAATTACACACATGAAACTAGAAAAATAATTATTTTCAAACATACTATGTGATAGAAGTAGTCATAAAGCTTTCTTCGCTAGTGGTTTCAAAACATATAATACAATAAAATACGCGATTTAAAGAGGAGTGAATGCAAAAAAGTTGAGTGAATGTGTTGAGACAAACTAACCACTAGAGTGAAAGAATACCTCTGCAAGGAATGATAATGGGTCCTCTGAGGTCAGCAGACAGCAGTACGGTGGTACCTAGTTTCTTATGATTTGCTGTTTGCTTGTGATAGCATGCTTTGATAGCTTGCTTATGATTTCATGTTCATTAAATGAAGAACTCAATGTGTTTTTAACTGGTCTTCATTTTGTTACTACTAGTTTCAACACTTAGACGTCGTCATCAGGTACAAATCAGTCAAGTTGCGGTCCATTTCTGTGAATATACCATTCTTGTGGGGGAAGGGGTGGGTGAGAGGGGGAAGGGAGGAAGGGGGTGGAAAGAGGAGTGGTTGTAATCAGGGGTAAGAGGGGTGATAAGCGTCAGGAAAGGCGATTAGTGGGGTTCCCAGTCGGGGGGGAGGGAAGGGTAGTTAAGTTTTTCCGTGAAGGAAAGGGGTGCTTCCAGGATTGGGGAGAGGTTTTCAAACAATAAATCATTAACCAAATGAGCCTTTTTCAAATTCTTTCTGATTGATTATCCATTTGTTGAATCAGTTCCGCGTTGAAATCGCTCCCATGATTTTCTTCCCTCAGATGCTTGGCGTAAGAGAGCTTGCACAAGGTCACATTTCCTAAAACAACGTTAATGCTTCTCCGCTAGTGTTTTTAATGATCTCCCCGTTTGACATATACTGATAGTACTGCAGTCCTTACAAGTTAACTTATAAATGCAACTTTTATTTTGTTATTCCACTTTGTCTTTCCTAGTGTTCATCATTGATTTTAAGTTGTCCGTATTGTCAAAATCTATCCGAAATTGTTCCCTAGGGAAGAGGTTGGCTATCTTTTGTTAAATCAATCCATAAAAAGGGAGTCTACACCATTTGTAATCTTTTACATCCATATTAACTGGTTGAAACAAAACATTTGTTTGTTCTAAGGGAACGTTTTCTGTGGAGTATTTTTTCTCTTAAATCTTCTTTGTACTCATTTTTCACTGCAATATCTTTTATCATCTTCAGCTCTTGGACAAAATTACTTTTGGAGAGAGGTATGTCCAGCAGTCTATTTAGCAGGAAATGAAAAGTGGATAGCTTTTGAGATATGTGATGGTGGGAGTTGAAGGGTATGTGATGTGGTCTGCGGCGGTACTTATATGAAAAATTGCAAATTCAAAACCCCGTCCCTTTTTCGACACTGTGATATCAAGAAAACTGAGTTTCCCATTATGCTCTTTCTCTCATGTAAAATTGATTTCTTTGTATTGGGAATTAAAGGTGCTCATAAAATTGTCTAATTGTCTTTCAGTGCCTGTCCATATTGCAAAACGTTCTCCAGTTCATTCAATAATTAGAAAAACACAATTAATAGAGGAACAGTACAGCGATCGCCGATATTAAATTCATTCGCATATACAGGGTGAGTCAGAATGGACCCCCTGATTTGACGGGTGAATTGTAAAAAGCTAACCAAGATAATCAAAAAAGGATTTTATTTATGAAAACTAAATCTAATGCCTTTTTTCAGTATTTTAAAATCATTTCATCCAGGTGACGACCTTGTGGGCGATGCAAAGAGTCCTTCAAAAGAGTTTTTGAAAACTTTTCTCAGCATATCTTGCGTTATTCCAGCGATGACATCTGTAATTGCCTCCTTAAGAGCTTCCGATATCCTTGTCCGAACCTTGTAAACCTCAGCTTTGAGATAACCCCAAAGAAAATAATCACATGGCTCAAATTCGGGGAGCGAGGAACATCCCCTGGTAAGGAGAACAGGCGGCCGGGAAATTGTCCTTGCAGGATTTGGCGTGAACGACGGGCGGCAAGAGCCGTGGCACTATCCTGTTGAAACCAAAAGGCTTCTCTATCATATTCTTCCATTTTGCGGAGTAAAAAGTTCTCCGGCATCTCACAATAGCGCACAGAATTCAAAGTAACAGTTGAAACTTGAGAATTTAAAAAAGTAAGCCCCAATCATGCCTATGGAGGAACAGCGCACCAAACTGTCACTTTAGGACTGTGAAGAGATGAAGTTCGCCAGGGTTGTCAGTCGCCCAATAACGAAAACTTTGTTTATTTACTGAACCGGAGAGATGAAAATGCGCTTCATCGCTAGACCACAGAACCCTCTGCGTCACCACCACACAATCATTGTTCTTTAAGATCGTTTCTACGACAAAGCCTCGATGCTCAACAGACTACTGCATGGTGACTAATAAAAATGGCGTCGTTTTCTCCAGCTCACGCCACTACTCCTAATCCGCTAATTTACCTGCGCGCTCTTCAGTGATTTTTGAAACCAGGGTGTCCATTCTGCTCCACTCTGTATAATAAGTAAGCATTGTGTTGTGCGTGTATGCCTAATTTTGTATCTGTTCACTTAAAAAGATTCAATTGAGGACGGCGATTCAATGGCCGCTACGATGTGCATAATACCACGCAGCATTATTCCGGCTCCTCTCTTTTCATGCGCATTCCGACCCGATTGAGAGCGCCACCTATGCATGTTTCTGATCTCTTGTGAGAAAACACATCTCCCGGACATCCATCTCCTCCAGAGGGAAGCGATGACTCCAACACATATTCCTCGCCATATTACGGACCTGGAAACACCACGTCATCCCTAATGGTATAAAATTCCCCAGGAGGAAAGATTTCCTAATAAATATTCCCTGAGAAAATATTGAGAATCTGTATGGAAATCATTTCCTTGGGAATTATTTTCTCCCAAACAAGCGACAAAATTTGGAGGGTATACTCACAAGATGGAACTTACTTAAACTTACGGCAAATAAATCTGAGTGTAAGGAATACGATTTCAAGGGAAACAATTCTTTAGAACTTCAATGATTTCCCTAAAAGCTTCTCATTGCAACAAGCAAAACAACCGAATCGTGGAAAACACACAATATTCAATATAATAACAATTCTTAGATGGTCTCCTCCACAGTAAAATAATATAGCATGCGTAACTCATGCACACAAAACTGTAGGCAAAAACAGCAGGAAATCGCTGCCCCCGAAGGCAAGGGCGGCGTCCGCTGCGGCAGCGTTAACCATTTAGGAATGATCATTTGGACCATAACCATTCAGGAATCTTCAGATGAAGCAGACTTGAGTCCGCAAAGGCTCGCAGTTGAGCCTGAGCTTTTTGTCGGACCGAATTATATTATTCTCTGTAGCTGACTGGAAGGGCTTGCATTTAGTGTGCCATACACAATACGTATACCATTGTGGAATAAAATGTTGAGGAGCGACAAGTTGTATCACTTAGCCAGCCTCATAGGTACTGCAATTCTCTTCCCATGGGAAACATGATTTTGTTGAATGTAATTCTAACTGGGTCTGGGGTTTCTATTATTTATAGAACCTGTAAAACGTCTTTCACCATGCAGTGCTTTATTTCATTACTTAGGTGCACATAGTCCCTTGGGAATGTGAAATCAGATTGCCCCTCCTCGTTCATCATTGTCTGTATTGTTTCCCAAGAGGAAAAACTGATTTCGTAATGAATCACACGCAGATGGACGCACAGTAATTCAAAACGCACGATGAAAGGCGAAGAGGAGCGAAAATGAAGGGGCGCAGACACTCTGAAGCGAGTGCGGGAGAAGAGGGGCGGTGCGGCGGCCAAGGAGGGGCAAAGGCTGCGGATGGCAGGCCGGTGGACTGAGAAGCAGGGGTCGCAACACACGAGGGTAGGAGGGGGAGAAACCTGGCGCGCCATTCGGAATCAAAGAGCCGGATGAATGAGGCAAGGCATGAGATCAGGGGGGGGGGGAGGACCTAAAGACGAGGTGTGCGGGGAGGGGGGGAAAGGGGCTCGGATTGGGAGATGGATGATTGATCACTCACTTCTAAGATCGGTCAATTGAATCAATAATAAATACTTTTGAGACTTGGGCTCCAGCTGAAAGGGACATGGAGAGAAATGGTCGCTAAGCCCTCCAAACTCGGCCCTTCCCTTGAATGTGAATCGGTGATTTAAAGGAAGGTTGATTTCCTTACGAAGCGTCAAGAATTAAGGCCCTCTGCGGAATCGAAGACATTCATGGAGCTCATGGTTGTCCAGGAGAACGCCGTAACAACGCGGAGGATAAGAGAAGCTCCATACTGGAACTGGGTACACTATGAGCGAGGCACAACGTCACTAACGCAGATTTAACTGAAAACGAGTGACAAGTGAACGTCGTGCAAAGTGACCAATAAAAAAGGCATATTGAGCATTTTTGGTCACCTTCAGAAAACTACACATGAAAATATACAGTGTAAATGTTCATGAAAACGCAGCGTAAAAACTAAAACAACAACATTAGGACCAATCAATTCTTGAATAATGAGAGTGAATGCAGTCCCTCCAAGAAATGTCTCGAACGCTGATCATGATGCCAGACCTCGATCTTTCCGTGAGCTGCAATCGCACCGTTCCCGTCTCCTCACACAGCCTAACAGGACGCCGTTTTTGGCAAAAGGTCCAGAATAATTCCAACACGAATATGATGTATTGGCCACTCCCTTTTTTCAAAAACGTTAAAATTCACGACTAGAACAAATAAACTGAGGTCAATGCAATGAATTAGCATTCAGAACCTGTGTAGAGCCTACGACGCGAGGGAGGGACACTTTATTTATATCTGGAATCTTCTTAAAATAAGAAACTTAATGGCATAAGGAGTATATATTTTGCTGTATACACACATACAAATATCTGGGAGAGATGTGAAATTTACGATGCACAAATTAGAACAAAATCAAGACACTTAATACTCAATACCTTAACCACTCTCTGCACGTTAATGCCATCAATTATATGCATGTGCTGACAGCCTTATCGCACTTGAATATTTTCAGGAGCGCATCCGCTATGCAGCGATTGCGTTCCGAAAAGAAAAGGAAGGGCAGGGGGGGCGCATATACACCTACTTTCGACACTTCGCTTTATTTTGGATGAGTTCATCAGATACACGAATTGAATTCGATTCCAAACGATAGTAATCGGCGTTCATGTCTGAGAAAGCAAGCAGCGAGGCATCGCTTGAGGCTAAAGACGTGACTCTGCGTGAAGAGTACCAAACAGATTTAAAATTTGCTGTCTCTACACACACTTTATATTAATTGAACTCCACACACTTTAAAGTGGGTGGAATTACAAAGTCAATAGTTGCATTTCATTTGAAAAAAGATTTAAATAAGAAATACTGTGCTCATCTCATAAATAGCAGTGGCAGAGAAGGCTTTCGATCACTAATTAACCTTTTCATTGCTGTGAGCGCACCACGTACGTCTGCATGGTAGACTTCTGTGAGCAAACCTTTTCATCCAATCCGTGATGCGCAGTCATACTTTGAAATTTTATAAAAATAATGTTCGTCAAAATCAATTAATAAAACTTTTCCATTAAATAAACAGTAAATCTAGATTATTATTCTTTATTCCATGCATTTATTATTTAGATTATCATATTATTTCATATCATTCCAATTCCGCTGCATGTGAGAAGTGGGATTCTGTAGATTGGGCCGCAGCGAACGGATTAAAGGAACTCACGATAATCCCGAGGAGTTCTACACTTAATTCGATCTTCCGTGATATCGTTCAATGGAAATCTTCATTTTTCAGAGGGTTCCATCATTAAGATGCCGCCATCATGTGCCAAACCATTTCCCCGAAGCGGCAACAACCATCAGGGCGGCATGGTCCACGCCATTCTGGCACTTCAGCGAAAGCAGAGGCAAAGCTCATTACGCCTCTCGAACTCTGATTCCCACCACCTGGGACACATTCACTCGTCATCCACCGAGAAACAACGGCAATCATTCGAAAGTTGTTTTGCAGGGTGAGGGCTGACCTCGAACCGGGCCACTCCCCTTCCTGGACCCACACCGATCATCCCCAAGGTTACCATTTGCCCTCCTCTGCTTCTTCTTATTGATCGTCCAAGCCCAACTTTAGCTGCGTGCGATATCAAATTTGTTGTTTTACAATCCGCACATATGGCTATCCTCCCACGTTTTTCTAAATCTTTTAAGTAATTCCGCAGGAATATTGTCAATCCCCGCGGACTTAATTAATTGTAAAGCCTTTTCTCTCCCGCCATCAAGTATATCTAGACCTAAGCTATCCTCATCCACCTCATATTCTCTTTCAATGTCTACGCTTGCTGGCTTAATGTCTTTGCCATATAGTTCCTATATACCACATGCATTCAATCTCTCTTTAACACATCCTCGTTCAATTAATAACTTCCCAGACATATTTAATTGTTTTCACGAATGTTCCCTTCTTATTTCCTAACAGTCCTTCCATCTTCCAGTACAGGGCACTAATTTCACCCTTTATTTGTAAACTAACATCCAACATTCTTCCATTTCCTTCTCGTTTATCTTTCTAATCATCTCGTCTGAAATCCATGGTTTTCTTTTCACTTTTCTATCTACTTTTCCAATAGTTTCGTTTGCGGATTTCGATATCCATTTCACCTAATGTTTCCATTTTTTTCCCACAGCACCCGTGTCCCTCCATTGTCTCCTCCTTGTACTCCTTTCTTATAGTGCCGGCTAATGCTTCTATATTCCATTTTCTCAACCGCCTTCTTTTATCCTCTTCAATCTGACGTTACACTTCATTTGAACTAAATTATGCTCCGAATCCACATTCGCAACCAGGAAATTGTGGGGATGAATGACGCTGCTCCTAAATCTTTGCCTAACCATAATGTAGTGAAACTGATATCTTAATGAATTCCCATGCATTTTCCATGTACCACGGTGTTTAAACCAAGATGTTCTAATGGTTAATCCCTATCTCCTGTAGAAGCTCACTGCTTTCTCCCCGCGATCTTTCCTGATTCCTAAACCTCACTTCCATCTCTTCATTCGACCGCCGCCGCGGTCCAGTTCCCAATGAATATTAAATGTTTCTACCCAGGGTCACCCTCAATTATGCCTTCTAACTGACCGTATACCCTGTCGACGTCTTCTTCCCCATGATTTCTTGTCCGTGGACATGTAGGCGTGGGCAACGACCAAGTTCGTTGGTTCAGTGTTCACTTCAATAGCTTGCTATATCTTTTCTAAGTTTCTTCCCCCCTTGACATTTAATATCATTGCCACTCACCACTGGCTTTCTTCCCTCCGCTGTATATTACTCTGTAACTATCGCTCCAGTAATCCAAGAGTCCATCATTATTTCCAGAGATAATTGCATAATTGAGGTGGGTTCCCGTTGCCTTCCTCAATATTCCTGACTGAAGAACGCTGCGTGAACTTTCTTTCGCCTGTCTAAAAAATATAAATTCCACATGAGCGAAATGTGTCTGACGAACTCGATGGACAATATGCAAATCCCAAAAACAAAATATTTTCTACTTGTTACATGCCAATAAACATGTAGCTATTTTAATATCGCAACAGACTGACTGGTTGACAGCGCCTGAATCCGTGACTTCCTCAATCAGGGAGATCATCTGATTGAGATCGGCGGCGGCAGACAATCTGGGGAGTCAGGAGGGGGCGCCCTTGCCTTGACGCGCCTCCAGGCCAACCACCAGGAGTAATTGGAGGTTTGAATGCTCGATGCAATTGTTAATTGATGCCATTGACAAATGCTCAGATTGGTTGGTCGTTCGGCGGAGTGGAATTCACGGCGCGTGGGGTCCACATGATAATCGGGGTGTAATGAGGGGAGGGATTCTTTGCCGCGTCCCACAATTCGATCGATTCCCCGCGGAGTTCCGAACGAGAACAGAAAAAGCCATAAAATGGATTTAAGTCGCCCTGGGTATGAGTGTGGGAATCTTTGGGGGCCGGATCGCACATTTAAATTTTAAATTACACTTAAGATTGTTTCCGAATGACTTGTCTTATCGCCCAGTCTTATCTTCGAGAAGACGTCTCCTGGCGGGCAGCCGAGTGCTCCCAACCTGTCCGGGACACCTCGCCGCTCTAGCGATCCATTGCGTGATTGTTAATGTTCCGAGGAGTGCCATGGAAACACCACTCGGGAAATAAATATATTCCGAGTGGTGTTTATCGGTATTTCTCGTCATGATTGCCGGCGTTCAATCACTCTCATTTCGTATTTTTTTCGCGAAGTCAAGCCTCCCTCCCTCCGAACCTCCCGTCAAAGCCACGCCCACTACAGCTGCTCGCGAATCGGGCCTTTTCGTTCTGCACACGTTGAGCCCATCTCAGGCACCAGAGTCGTTCAAGGCTTCCTCACGCACGAAGACGCGGCAAGGGGGCGGGGGATGGGTGCAGGGGCACTGCGTCGTCTCTCACTCGTCACAATGAGGCCCGATCGAGCGGGAGGGCACCCCTCGGACGCGACCGCCCCAGGCCCGCCTACGCACCCCCCTCGTCCCCCGGGGAGAAACGGGAGTCCCCCCGGAACGTGCAATCGGGATATCCTTGAGGCAACCATCTTTCATGGCAATGAGTGGCTTTAGCCATGTTTTGGCGATTACGCTTAGCAAGGACTTATCCATATAATATTAATGCTCTCCGAATAAGTTATTCGGCAATTTCATGCAGAATAATACGTAAACTGCGTGTTTCGCTTGTGCCAATTGAAAGAGAAAGTAGTAGTGAATGCAGCAATAGTCGCTATTTCGCGAAATTAAACACATGAAGAGAAAGTATTAATGGGACTGATTTAATTATTTTTAAGCCTAAAATGATTTAAAATTTTATTGCTACGTTTTAAGTTCCTTTGAACATATTATTGGTATTTATTTAGAAAACAGAACCTCGTGGTCCATTGCATGTGAGTTGATGAAGACCGGAAGTGGATTATTTCAACCCTAATAGTGTCGACGACCCTTGTTGCAAAAATACAGTGTTCTTTGACATCCCATGCAGTGACTATAGTTTTTGAAAAAAAGTTAATAGGGCAACATTTTTCGTAAAGTAATGTATACGAAAGGGCGTCATCTTCATGCAATTGCGGCAATGCGATTGGAGGCACTTGTCGGTGACCCTACAATATGTCTCTCCAATTCTCTCTAGCGGAAATCATGGTCAGTAGCGAGCATTTAATTTAGGGCAAGTACTCGAGCGTGGCCGTCCTGCAGAGGTGTGTGCGTCCCTTTCCTTAGACGGGGCGGGATTGGGGGGCGGGGATCCTCAGGGGGGAGGGGTACGGAGTGGGGAGGCTGCGCGTATTGATTTTCGAGGCCGCCCGCGGAGGAGCGGCGGGGGATGGAGGGGGGAGTGGTCCATGGGGGGGAGGGGTTGCCGGCGAGTGCGTACTCTCCCGGCCTTCCTCCTCCCAAGCAGTCGCCCTTGGTACACTCGCGAGGGAAAGAAGAGCCCCCCCCCCTGCCCGCTCGCACGTGACTGCACCTATGACGCTACCAGGGGGCGCCACTTCACCGCCCCCTGGACTCCGTGGGGGTGCAAGCATGCGCTATGCTCTCTGAGAGTACGAGTATCCTCGGGATCGTGTCATCGTCATCCACAATTAAGCACTGGGTTTCTCTTTATTTGTACTCAACAGCCATACTATCAGAAGAAATGCTTGCATGATTTATATGATTAAAGGTAAGAATAGGGCTGGAAATAGATGCTGTTTTAGATTAAAATACGTGTTTGTCTCAAGAATAGCGCGCATGAATAGTGAGATCATTATTCACAAAATAAAGAAAACGGGGGAGGTAAGGAAAGGATGGCCGAACGATGTGGAGGAAGAATGGAGAACGGTGGAGGCACGCCGAGTGTGGAGGATGACGGCGGAGGCCCGAAAGGGTGGGAGAGGCATCGTCAAGGGTGAAACAGCAATCAAGCCCGAGGTTGCTCTGACAAGTGAGAGTGGAGCTCACTCCACCAGAGTGAAGAGCATATAAAAATCAGGGCATTAAGGAAGCGCCGCTCTTAATCCGTTCCGTCTGCACTTTCCCAGATCTGGCCCTCGCACCGCACCAGTGAAACTGAGGGTGCCCGGAGGCGTCAACGGAATTTAAACCGCCAGTCTAAACCCGAGCGCCCCGACTGCTGCGCTAACATGACATCGACACTACGGTATATATCGCAACACCCGCAGAGATTATTAGGAACTATCATTAGGGACCTGAAAACAATATGAGTTCATTTCGGGCCGAGGGTGATTTCCCGCTCATTAAGACTGGCGAGGTTCAGACACGTCCTCGATTCTCGTAAAGCCTCACCATATTACAGGTATTATTGATAATATTTTTTCAACCCCGAAAAACATTCATTCACTCGCGTTTTCTGGGAGATATATCCACCGGTTATTAACAAAGAAAGACACTTTGTTGACTCAGGCACGCTGAGCCATATCGCGTGGAAAATGTCCATGTGGCCAAGGAAACTATGTCCGTGGTGGCGGGCGATGAGGGAGGACACCACGGCAAGAGGTGTTGACCGCCACCACCGCGACACGGTCATCGAGCGGTGGTCCCATCGTTTTCGACCCGCTCTTCTAATATCCTATTTTTCTTAGCGTGAGGTGATTATTTATTCACATGGCGGAATTTCAGATATTTAAATTACGAAGACATCGTCATCATTCAGTCTATCAGTGATAGACTGCATATCCAACGCTAGTTCCACTCCACCCTGATAGTTCTTCAGTCTTTCATAGCCTTTTACGTACTTGGCCTGCACATCTGTCCCTTGTCTTCCCTCTCCGGGCGACTTTCCTTCCATTTATATGGTGTGGCGGGACATCGTGGAACTGCTTAATGACTTAATAGAACTCGAAAACTTTGTGAATTCCACATAAAAATCGTAATTACACGACCTAGGTTTCGTTGCAGTGCCGTGGGGTGAGTTGCACAAAGCTATATTATTAATATCCATGGACAGTTATGAAAGAAATCTGTTTTCCTGTGATCACCCATTCCTGAAAAATTTTTTCTGTTGGAATTAATAGGTCGATGATACCCTTTGTGTTTGGTCGGGCACTGGAAGACGATTCGACAAAATCATGAACTTTCTCGAAGGAATTCGCAAATCCATCAAAACCCACATATGAGACCGTAAACGGAAGGTCACTATAATAAGATGAACAATTGTCCTACTATTGGGAGGGCAGTCCTTCTTTTGTAGGATCTGCCCTTCCTCGATAAGTCCTTTTCGATATTCTAAAACTAATCTGTTAATCTCTGTATTCAGGGATGCCGCGCCGAACTGTTATGCCTCATGTTACGGTACAGTTCGGAAATACGCGATTATGAAGATATCTGGCGAAATAGACAGATATCTGGGGATGAGAATTTTTTAATTCTAGCACAGGACCTAGATTGCATTACTAAATGGTGTTCAAAATGGGCATTGCCATTAAACCTTAATAATTTTTCGGTGGTAAATTATTTTCAATGTTCAACGGGATTTGTTTAAAGATAAGCTGGAGTTGGCCCAAAAGTAGTTGATACTGTAAAATACCTAGGTGTTACTAAAACTATCGACTAAGCATAGTGCACCCACATACGTAAAATCTCCGGGTAATCAAATAAAAATTGGGATTTATTAGACGCATTGTCGGCAGAGCTGACTCCAAAGGTCAAGGAACTTTGTTACCACGCTCTTGTGAGGCTTCATTTAGAATATGCATGTAGCGTAAGCGATCTGAGTGAAAAAAAACCTCATTTGGGAAATTGAGAAGGTACAACGCCGGGCAGCTCGTTTCGTTAATAACTCTATAAAACGAAAAGCGTCACTGAAATGCTTAAGGAGTTGGGATGGGAATCATTAGAAGAAAGACGATTCAATGCTAGGTTGAACTCACTAAATAAATTCAGATCCGCATGTTTCAGCGTCGACTATTCACACTCCAACATTGGTCGCTTGGGTCATGAATATAAAATTCGGGAAATAGATGGCAGAACTAGCAGACTCAATGACTCTTTCTTCTCACGGACAATATGGGATAGTAACACTAGGGTTATAGATAGCAAAATTCCACTCGCCACCCTCAGCGTCTAGGGAATAATTGGTTGTACTCAATTGCATGCACTTTCACTACCCTCGTGTGTTCTGTTGTCAAAACCCTTTCATTTCGCATGACCGCATTAGAATGCCATTAGATAATGTGCTACTATTTACAGTATTGCTTGCTCTGCTTTGTCTGGTTTTTAGATTCCCCTTCCATTCCTCGTTTCTATCTGTGTGAGGACCCTCACGCTACCTGCAAAGTTGGGACACATTGCTTACCTGTGTCCTTGGGGGTGGAGACCGTTGTACAGGGGGCCTTCCAAAAGTAAGGCAATTATTTTTTTTAACTTAAAAAATTGAACAGGTTTGCGCAAACACTTAGAATTCTGTCCTTGGGCCTCTACACATTTTTCCAGCCACTCTGCCATGACCGGTACGCGCTCTGGAAGGCGTCTTCGGGGACCTCTCACAAGGTCTTAGTCACGGCTGATTGGAGATCTTCTGTGGACGAAAAACGGGTTCCTTTCAGGGCTGCCTCAATCCGAGGGGAAAAAAACGTCTACTGAGGCGACGCCAGGACTATAGGAGGAGTGGGGCAGTGTTGGCACCTGGTGTTTAGTCAGGGACTCGTGGACTCGTAGCGCGTTGAGGCAAACACCTTGGGCACGAGCTTGGCGCACACTTCCCTCATCGCTACATCTCAGTAACATTGTGAAATACAACAGCAGACGACAATTTCAGTTCATTGTCAACCATCTTGATACTCAATCGACGGTCAGAGTCCAACAATTGTCAAACACGAGCCACATTGTTATCGGTTTTGCTGGTAGACAGCCGCCCAGAGCGCTGTTCGTCGTGAACTTCTTCTCGGCCTTCCTAAAGACCTTCAACCACCTCGAAACTTGTGAACAGGACAGAGCATAGTCCCCGTAAGCCACACGAATGATTGTGTTAGTCTGATTAAGAGATTTTTTCAGCTTAGCACAAAGCTTAGTAATCGCATAAGGTTGCTCGATCGTCGATTCCATTTTGTTCGTGACACTGTCGGCGCGAAAAGGTTTACAATAACTGACGTCCTGCGGCTTCCACAGCTTGGAGAGTACTGAGACCGGTTTCGTGGCTACTCCCCCACCTACTCCCAAATATTTCACTCCCACTCCGGCCGATATGAACGACGCGGGAAATCCAATTGCATTATTTAGGAACGCACCCTGTATGTTGTGTGTCCGTGTCGTGGAATTTCATCTTCTTATTATTAAAATCTAGCTTGAACGTTATTGGATAAATTTTTAATGCATCCTATGATTCAATCGTTTGTTAGTTGACAGTATGTGTGTTTGCATGCGTGTAAGTTGAAAGGGTTTTTGCATGAATGTATACGCCACAGCGGGTGTAGATTTGCATTAATGTGTTGATTTTGCATATGGTTTTGCCATGTTTCGAATGCATCCACATCAAAAAGAACAGTACAGACACCATGAACAGCGACCAAGGACCCATTGCATCTTGCCTATTTTCTCTTTGCTAACGCAGTTGACTCACATCATTGTTCCTCCCTTATCCACCTCCTCCAATCTTCTTCGCCCTCCCACCTTGAATATAATTTTTTGAGGCGTCACTTTGTGGAAGCGATTCATATCGGAAAAGAAACACTTAGTTGTTCTACATACATTGTATCGGGCGCGGCCGGGGTTTCGGCTGGCAGGGTCGTCATCACCTGATGATGGCTTTGTAGGTCGATGCCTTGGTCGTGTTTGGTGGAGTGTGTGGGAAGACTAAGTGTTTCTTTGTCTTTTTCAAAACCCCCCCTCTTTCCCCCTCTCCTATTAGGAAACCAACCGCCAAAACTTCCCCTCTTCCTTATCCACTGTTATACTTCGCTGTACTCTTCCTCCCCCCCTTCCACTGAACCTACAATACTCATTGGATCATCTTTTCTCCCTACCCCCCTCTCTGTTGTCCAATCACGAGATTCCCCATCACCCCCTCTCCCTCCCAATGAGCCATTCTTTCAAACCTCCCCAACGGAATTCTCATTCTTCTCTGAAGAGGCCTGCTTTGCAGGCGAAACACCTGGTGTCAGATTTTCTCTAGGCACTTACCTACCCCCGATGTTAGTTCCTTATTTTTTGTTTGTGTGTGTGCGATTGACGGGTCCCTGACATAG
Source organism: Hetaerina titia (assembly GCA_037158775.1). Taxonomy (NCBI): domain Eukaryota; kingdom Metazoa; phylum Arthropoda; class Insecta; order Odonata; family Calopterygidae; genus Hetaerina; species Hetaerina titia. The sequence goes on along the minus strand of CM073768.1, from coordinate 14,603,001 downwards.
GAGGAATCCTTGTACACCCTGAATGAGTAAGTGCGTGCGTTTCACAAAGGTCGGATACACCTGAGTGATTGCGTGTTTACGGAAGTCCCTTAATTTTAATAAATTAATTAATTAATTTTATTTAGTTATTATTTTTAGTTATTTTTATAATTTAATTAATTTTAATTCCCGACGCATTTAATAGATATAAGTATCTCAGAAACAAAACTAAACAGAAAGTAAGAAATGCTAAAATAAATTTTTTCCAGTCTGCCACAAAACCCAAAAACTCACCAACTGATCTATGGAAAAAACTTAAGTCGAATGGCATTGGTAAAACTAAAGACCTTATTCTTCCCGCGCATTTATCTCTCGATGCATTCAATGATAGATTCTCACAACCACCTAACACAATTGTACACGAAATTAAAGATCAAACCTTAAAGATGTACCATTCAAGAGCAGGAAATATGAGCAATGCCACTGAAGAATTCAAATTCACTCCTGTAACCCAAATACAAGTATACTTTTCCATTAGACGAATCAAGTCTAAGGCGCAAGGTTCGGATGGACTCCCTCTTGATTTTATCAACAAATTAATCCCAATAATACTGCCTTACGTCACTAACATCTTCAATTCATCTTTCTCACAAGAACGATTTCCCAACCAATGGAAATGTGCCCTGATTAAACCAATCCCCAAAAAGACCACTTCTCATGAAGAAAAAGATTACCGCCCGATCTCCTTTCTCCCAATCCTCTCTAAAGCCTTCGAAAAACTTGTACATGAGCAAATGGCTGATTTTCTACAGCACAATAATATTCTTGACCCATACCAATCTGGTTTTCGCAATGGACATAGCACCACTACTGCATTAGTCAAAATAACTGATGATATACGACGCTCAATGGACAAGAAGGAGGTATCAGTACTAGTTCTTCTAGACTTTAGCAAAGCTTTTGACTCATTAGATAAGGATATCCTCGCAGCAAAAATTAAGTGCATGGGCTTTTCTCCCTCTGCTATTAACTGGATTACATCATATCTTTCTGGTCGGCAGCAGAAAGTAATCAACTCCGACTCATGCTCTTCGTGGGCAAACGTATCAAGAGGTGCTCCCCAAGGCTCTATTCTCGGCCCCCTGCTATTTTCCTTATACATTAATGACTGTCCCTCTATACTTCAAAAATGCAAATATCACCTCTACGCGGACGATTTGCAAATCTACTTACACTCTGACATTAGTAACTTGCAAAACAGCCTGCGGCATATTAACAATGATCTTTCACATCTCAACAACTGGAGCAAAACTAATTTCTTAAGCATAAATCCTAGCAAGTCACAAGCAATTATAATTGGTTATCCAAGAATGTTAGCATCTATAGATAAAGATCAATTGCCGACTTTACATATCGCAGATGTACCCATCCCCTATTGTGAGGTGGTCAGAAACCTAGGTTTAATGATAGATGAAAAGCTCTCCTGGTCATATCACGTAACTAAAATATGTAAATCAGTCAACAAGTCTTTATTTCCTCTGCTAAAGCTGAAACACGTGATACCCACATCTTTAAAGAAACAGTTAGTGTCCACCCTAATACTACCGCACTTCGATTATGCTGATGTAGCATATCAAGACCTTTCCCAAGAGCTTTCATTAAAACTTCAGCGTTCCCTCAATTCATGCATTAGGTTCATATTTAATTTACAAATTTCCGACCACATAACTAATAATATAAATAAACTATGTTGGCTAAAACTTGACTCTCGTCGCCTCCTGCACACACTAACACACACTATATCAAGTACTGAATACAAAAACGCCATTATATCTTACAGCTGATTTTCGTAGTCTCGACACAGTACACACTACATACACCCGGGGAAGCCACAAACTCGTCATTCCTCATCACCGAACAGCCATATTCAACAAGTCATTCACTGTTACTGCCTGCCGGGAATGGAACAACATCAAATTAACCACAATACACGCACTCTCATTGTCATCGTTTAAAAGGGCACTATACAAGACAATGCTCACAACCCAACAATCGAAATGACAAGACGCACGTTTTTAAACAATACAAGACGTTATTTTTATTTTTTTATTTTGTAAAATTCTTCTTCTTCTATTATATTTGTCTACATTCCTTATATTTTACAGTTTTTATTTATATATTATTTGTCTGTAATTTCATTTGCATTTATTTTGTTACTCCCTTTATATTTTAATTTTTAATTTAAAATGTATATATAGAAACACTTCTTGTAGTAAAACATTAGCTATATCTCAGTAGGATTTCGCAGGTTTTCACACCCCCCTTCCTGTGTGGGTGCTTTCCTGCATAATTTCAAGTGTTTCTCACATTTTATGTAAATGATATTTTAAACTATATATGTATATGTAACTTGACGAGGGGTTAGGTGGAAGAAGGGACTATCTCAGTCTCAATCTCGCCCCAATAAAGACACTTTATTATTATTATTATTATTAATTTTTGTTTTGTTATTTCTGTGTGATTGGCGGGTCCCTGGCATAGGAGAAATCCTGGTAAACCCTAAACGTGTGAGTATTTGTGAATCGCAAAGGTCCTTGTTTTCGAGCTCACCTGAGTGAATGAGCGAGAGCGTGCGTACATCCTTGTTATAATTTTATATTAATATGTGTGATTGACGGGTAAATGGCAGAGGAGGGATCCTTGTAAACCCTAACTGTGTGAGTGTGTGAGATTCACAAAGGTCTAACACACCCGAGTGATTGAGTGACTGTGTTTAACTAAGTCGTTTCCGTTTCACTACATCCTTTTATAATTTTTCATTTATTAGTGTGAATGACGGGTCACTTACATAGGAGGGATCCTTGTAAACCCTGAGTGTGTGTGTGAATATGATTCCCGAGAGTAACTGTTATTTCTTAACACACCCTAGTGATCGAGTGGTTGTAAGTTTGTTTTATCATTATTTTTATTTATTTTGCTTTTTTTGGGTTATTGAGGTTAACGTGGGTCACTGTTTATCAAACACACCCAAGTGGCCTAGTGTGCGTTCCCTATTTCTTCCCTTACTTGTAACCTTTTTTTACCTTCTTCTTTTTTCCCCTTCCTTTTTTTCTTATCACTTAGTGTTAATCAAGTTCACGGTCTCGGCCTTTTTTTGTTTACATTAATTCACGACCGTAGCTACGTTCAATGTACATTTATCTGGTATTAATATAGCTCTCTGTAACTCAACCCACGGCATAGCAACAGAATTGACAATGTTTTCGAGTTCTTCTAAATGCCCTTACATTGCATATTCCTAACGAACTCATTAAATCCCTCCAGGTGTGTGCAATCCACCTGGCTCGTCTCCTCCTAGCAATGCTCCACATCTTTTTTTTCCAGCAACAGGTCTCGATGGGTTCCATTCTCCTCTCTTCCCCGGCGCCCCCCTTCACTTAATGCCGCCCGACATTCTTCGGTGCCACACCACCCCGAAGGAGGCGATTCGTTCCAGTTGCTCTCCTCGTCGGGATATATCCGCTTTCCAATTTTCTCCACTGCTACCTACTTGGATTTTAGTTTCCAAGAGAATGATTCCAAATAAGAATGAAATAATAGTTAAAAAGTCGAAAAAGGGAAGCCTCCGTTCACCAAACGTCTTGCGTGCTTCGACCACCAAGTGTACATTACATACAATGCACCACTTCCAACTTCAGCAGCTCCAAATGAAGAGAGGGAGGGAGATTCTAGCCGAGAGGATTTTCTCACTCGGCTCTTTCATAGGGAAGCTTCATGCCTGTGCACACCCGTCCAGGAAACTGCCCCCTTCTTCAAGACTTGAAAGTAGGGGGGCCGGCGCCCCCTCCGGCCGCGAGCGCAAGCGCCTCTCGAGCGTCGGGACGAGTCGGACGTTGGCCACTTTGAACATGTCTCGACTGAGGGCTTCAAATCTTCGATTTGGCCGACATGGCGGCGCAGGATCTCAAAGCCTTGGTCGACGCATCCTGTGCCCTCGACATTCGAGATTCCTGCGGTCTGCGACGGAATGCGGGGCCGCACTTCCTCACGAAATCCCCCTTCTCGTTCCCAACTCGACGTCAACCCTCCCACCGTACACTGACACATTACGCTTGCTCGGTCAGCAAGAGCAAAGCGACGTAGGTACGGTGGAATCAAAATTTATTGCGTAATGAATGCTAGAGAACCTACGCATACAAGTGTTAAAATAAGATAATCTACGGTTCATTAAGCAAGGTGTGAACATCTCGCCCTGAGATACCAGAGATTTTTCAAATATCACTATTGAATATTCAGCAAATATCTCATCTAGTAAGATTTCCATTGACTTTTCATATTTTATTTGAGAGAAAAATAACAATAACAACAAATGTTGCGGCAGGATCATGTCGTACGTGTATTCCAATACTCCGCACGGTGCCCCCGGGTCGCAACAGGCTGTATTCCTGCACACAATATCGATGATCAAGTTCGCCCAGAGATGTGTTGGGTACATTCGATTGCTTTGACCAAAACATTACTTGTGTCAGATTGAAACCAATAATGAGGAAGAGAACGGGAAACCAATCCAGTTTTAATTCCAATAAAATATGACGGACCCAAGCGTGAAAATGAGTAGTGGCAAAGACGACAATGGTCCCGTCAGACCCGGCAGCGTGTAATGACAAGCCTCGGCGAAGGTCTACATAAGAAACATATGCACCGCCGGGTGGAAAAGACGGAAACAGGAAAGGTACCGTGAAATTTTGGACTTTGAATTCTAGGAAGATGCCGAGGACAGAGACGTAGACAAAACATCAATTGGAGCGATTGCAGTAGAGTAATATAGTGTATAGCGGAGGGGTGCAGCTGCTAATCGTCCTTCCATCGAATGACCAGCGACTGATAATCAACAGGCATTATCGATTGATCGACTCTGCCTTTGAAGGCCGGTGCACACTCAATCGATTTATTTGTAGGATGCCGCTTGAGGTTTTGAATATACACAGGCCGTACACAACTACATTTCTTAGCCTCGCCAATTAAAATTCTCTCTGCACCCTTTTTTCCTACCTCAGCTGGATTCATCCCTATAATCCCCTTTCCTCCCCACCAAGTCAAATACGTCCATCTATCTCATCAATCCTTGTCCACAACCACATTTCAAAAGCCTCCAATCTACGCCTATCAACTTCCTCCAACGACCGTGCTTATTAGTCGTACGAAACCGCGCTCCATATCAAAGTTTGACGAACCTTTTCTAACATCCTCATGAGACGTCTCCGTCATCAATTTCTTGCTCCTTGTGAAATCTTCCTTTCCTAACGCAATTCTTTTCCCTATGTCCCTGCTACTTTGACCATTTTGGTCCAAAACACTTCTGAGATATGTTCCACCCGCTCTAGTTTTTCACCTCCTACTATTTTCATATTAACTTAGCATTTCCTTTTATGGAAAACCGCATAACCTTCGTTTAATTTACATTTATTCTCATCTCATACCTAACGTAACAACTTTCAAAAGCGCTCGGCAATGCTTGCCACTCGTTGGCTGATTGTTTACTACAGCATGACCATTCCCATAACCTGATTTTATGAATTCCTGTTGGCTCTTTTCCTTTTTCCAGTTCTTCCAATTCCACGTTTACCATACCCCTCCACATGCATATGCTTAAGGGCATGGGCGATAATGAACACTCCTGTCCTACCACTCATAGCACTGCCCATCGCAACTTTCTAGCCATTAGCACCGGAGTAGTCCGAGACAAGCACAAGTTACGGATTAGTCGCCTATCCCTCCGATCTACTCCCATCTGCTGTAATACGTGCATTCATCATTGCTCCATAATTTACTCTATTAAACGCTTTGTCTAAAATTCCTCAAAGCAAAAGAATAATTCCTCCCTGTAAACTATATGTTTTTGCTATCAGTGAGTTCCCCTTTCTCAATCCAAGCTGATTATCCTCTAAATATTAGTTTCCTTTTCCTCCATCCTTCCTTGTTGACGCTGCTAAGTACCAACTAAGCTGCGTGGGAAATCAAAACGTATTGTTCTGCAACCCTCACACATGGCTGCTACCCTCGGTTCCCTTTCCAAAGGATTGCGTGCGTAGACGACTGCAGAAGCCTTGCTCTCCCGCTGCCGGGCACAACGCTGCCGCTGCCCCGTTGCGTTCGTGGTTTCCCAGGAAGATCTGGTACCCAAAAAATCACACACACACACACAACGCTCCTTTGAAGGTGCGGGTGCCCAGGAATCATAGACGGGACCCCCGGCAGCGGCCCTGGAATAGCACGTCAATCTCACACCTAATGCAAGCCATTAAAGAATGCAAATTACTCTGGAGTAGAGCACATACGGATCCCTTCACTTTGCTGCTTAAGAATTTCGTCACGCGGAAGCTGACTCTCGTTCATTTGTTTTAAAGTTCTCCAATCACGTGAGAGAGCCAAGTGCTCTCTTAACAATGTGTCACCGCTTTATCCCTCATAAAATAAATCAACAGTTGATAAGAAGCAGCAACGAAGGAGAGAAGCAAACGACAAATTTTCCCAATCCATTCTGAGCCTTCAGAGGGTGACACTACTGCACAGTGGCTTCGAAGTCAAACATAAAGGGATGGCAATAGTGTTCCTACTGGTCAATGTAAGGGATGAGGATCTGGATGACTGAACATGAAAGACATCACGTACGAGCATTAAGTCAATGTGGACGATGCGATGTGGGGGCACTGGCCGAGCCCAATGAACAAGAACAAACGCCCTGCAATCGACAATATATATATATATTCGGTCGTTTTGGTAGTTGACGGTTCGTAAAGTTAACCCAGTACTAAACCCTATACGGCGTGTGAAATTCACTCATCAGGGTAGTGGAGCCAGTTCCTTTCCCTGTGCCGGTTTCCCAGGAAGATCTGGTACCCGAAAAATCACATAGCTTCGGTGGAGCTGCAGGTGCCCAGAGAGGCTTGCCCGAGCCCTCCGGTCAGTAGTCCAACGCTCTACCCCTGGACTACCGCGACCCTTTTAAATGTAGATATAAGAAATATTTATTTATATATATATATATATAATGTAAATTCACTAAATAGTCATAGCAAACACAGAAACTAAAACATATAAAAGAGGGACTCACTAGTTCTCGAATTTGCGGTGGTGCAACCACCTTTCTCAAGAGGAATTAGGAACAGAACTGAGTTCTGTTCCTAATTCCTCTTGAGAAAGGTGGTTGCACCACCGCAAATTCGAGAACTAGTGAGTCCCTCTTTTATATGTTTTATTTTCTGTGTTTGCTATGACTATTTAGTGAATTTACATTATTGAGCACGTTCGTGGGTTTTCCAAGAAAGTGACTATATATATATATATATATATATATATATATACATCCGGCAAATTTTATCAGAGTTTTCCAGGTTTTCCCGGTTATCCAGGTGTAAAATCCCCCTGGAATTTATTTCCTAATAGCTATACAAGTGATGTCGTAGAAAAGACTAAACCTTGCTCTCCACCAATGAGAGATAAAGAGCTTGAAGGGATACTTGACGTCGGTCATTTTGAGGACAAAGAACTCTGGAAGGTGTGCGAGAGAAAACGATGGAGAAGGTCCGAGAATTCAGGAAGAAAAAAATGTCTGGCGTCATTGTCAACCTAGAGGGAAAAAATTTATTTGGAAGAGCAACTGCATTGGATGCTGCACGTATTCTCTTCTCTTCACATGCTACCCGATAACATCTTTCGCAATCTGCTAGGCAATCTAACCACCGGAGTGAAGTTTCCTTTGCAGCACCAGCAACACTAGGGCGGGTATTTTTCAGGCCTTATACCAATGAAAGCACTTAGGCTCGCTGGGACAAGGTCACCATCATCAGTTAGCTACATGCAGTAACGATGCTCCATGTACTATGGTGAGATACACACATGCCTTGTGACATAATGTCAACGCGTAATGATAATAGACATAATAATGAGTTCTTAGACTAGATATGTGGCTCACTAATACTCATCACAAGGAAGCATTGTAATTGGTGTATTATGCCAGCTAAGTTCATTAAATTAAAAAATATGGCAGTCAATTTGCTATCAGTTTCGCCCTTGTTTACATTTAAAATATACTTCAAACTTAATCACGCATTAGTAGTTATTACAGATAATGTGCTGCTGAAAGTAGAAAATTTTGAGAAATTGCTTTTGAAATTTGTTTATTGCAAGACTTTAAAGCCTACGTTGCTTCCTTGCAAGCTTTATTACGCAAACCATGGGATATCTCTGGAATTTTTAAATGGCCCGTCCGGAATGGTCAGAAATCTTTTGACTAAACTTGTTAATAAAATAGTGTAAAATAATAGTGCAGCAGCAGCTTAAGCAGTGTCTCGAACAGAACAAGGCCCCTTGTCGTTTGGAAACTCGCCAAGACCGGAGAAGGTAGGGGATACGCTCAGATGGAGGGGGGAGACTTTAGATTATCTTCCATTACCCACTTCCCCTGTCATAGTTCTGCGAGAAACCTGCGTTACATTAAGTTAGCATGGAAAATAAAATTAATAAAATAAATTTGAGCCAATGGCATTCATATCTAAAATATTAAAACTGAAGTCCATTTTTTGTTTATTTCCTCAGATTATTAATAAATAATGCACTGCATCTACGATATGATACCCACTTGTTGCAAAAATGAGGATTTTTGGTGTTACAAATGAAATATTCGATTTTTTCAGGCTTAACTTTGTGGAGATTCATTGTCACTGAAGTAAACATACCTAGGAATCTTATAAAATTAAGTGGAAAGATACATTGGTATTTTTACTTCAGTTACAAATGAAACCTACAGAAGGAAAACCCCAACTTAAGAAGGGGAGCCTGAGCAATTGGGTAAACCTGGCGATGGAGATGACAAACTTTAAACCCACAGATTATTGCTGTACAAGGTCTGTCCCAAAAGTAGTATGACTTACTATATTTTTCCCCAGATAGACGGACGGACGGGCGGCAGTTTCTCTGACTAGGTTGGAGAGAAGGGAGTCTCAGGAAAGACTGGAGGCCGGTGGCAGTTGGCTCCTAGTCTTTGCGGAGTACGGATCGTTCGTTTCCGAAACCTCTATAACGTGACCTCGTTACGCACCATCATGAACCGGTTATTGGAACAGCGCTACGCCATGAAATTTTGCGTGAAACTGGCCAAAAGTGGGAAACAGACCCATGACATGGTCATGGCAGCTTATGGTAAAACGCCATGGGTGTTTTTGCGTGGCGTAAGTAGTTTCGGGAGGGTACATCTACATCTACGTAATACTCCGCAAGCCGCCGCAAGGGCGTGTGGCGGGGGGTGTTAGGTCACCACCCAAAAAAGGAAAAATGACAGGGTAGAGTAGATTTTGAAAACGCCGAACGTTCTCGATGCCCTTCGACCTCAAAAAGTGACGAAAATCCAGCTAGAGTGAAGGTTTTGTTGGACAGGGATCGCTAATTAAGTGTTCGAACGGTTTCTGATGAATTTGGTATCCCTGAGATTGATGTACATCGACTTGTGACCGAAAATACGGGAATGAAAAAGGTGTGTGTGAGGTTGGTGCCACGAGTGCTCTCGGACGAACAAAAGGAAACTCGGATACGCCAAGAGCTTCTCGATCATGAGTGGGGATCCAATCTTTTTAGACAATGTCCCACCAAGCATTTTTCCTCTTTTCCCGCCTCAAATCCGTGCTCAGATGACGTCACCGCGGTTCGGTGGAAGCGTTACAATAGGCCGTGACGATGGAGCGTAGCAGTATTTCGTGCACCGCCTTCCAGAACGCGTGGATAGCCCCCTAGCACGGGTGTGTGGAAGCACAAGGGTGCCAATTCAAAGACTTTTGAGTGAATGTATCATTTCTGGTAATGAATGTTTTTAACAGACTCAGTCCTACTAATTTTGGGACAGAACTGGTATGCTTGATTGAAATTGGTTCCCGAGGGGAGGCCGAAATGAAAGGATGGAGCTCGTCTTTTAGTCACTCGATATATACGGTAGACGCACCCCGGTAGAGTATCACCAGTCAGCCAGGGATTACTAGTCAGTCGATCCGTCTTCAACAAAACTTCGGCAGTGAAGCTCCTCCGTCCTCTTAATGCGCAAGAGGACGGATTCGCGGCCGCCCTCAAATGCTTATTCCAAATGCATTATTCGCGCTAAATGGGTCAATCCCAATGGGAATCCTCATCCCAGTGCGAGATCCACTGAAGGAGCCTCAAGGGATGAATGTACTCCGAGGGTATGGAAAGAAATACAATCGGAGGAAAATTAATATTTCGTCATGTGGCGGAGAGAAACGGAAGGTGCGCTAAAAGAGGAAAAAGATGATCAAGTGGAATCTTCATCTTATTACATCAGACGTAAATTTCGATGGGGCAGCGAGATGGATTGACTCGCGCAGGATGTATTGAGCTAAGAAGGCGTTCATTAAAAAGAAGAAACTTAGGTGCTCCAAGGAGGGATTCAAAGAGGAAAGGAAGCAAGGCGTGGGTATGGCGTCCGCGTGGGGCGTGGCAATCTCCGGCAGTGGAGGGGATGGAAAAAGAAGAGAGATGAGCGAGGGTGTTAACAAGCTGTTGCAGATGTTGGGGAAGGAACGGACACATACTGTGCGGAAAGAGGCGAGGATGCAGCACAGAAGGATGCGAAAAGTCGACACGAATTGAAAGATGGGATAACGAGTACAGGGTGAAACCGCGTGCACCTGGAGACAGCGAACTCATAAGGGACGTTGGTGGAAAGGGGAGCGGCCCCCCCACACAGCAAATGAGGAAGAGCCGTACGAAGAAGGATAAATTATCCAGGCGTACGAGAAAGCATGTCGAAAGAGGAGACCAGGGCGTTGCTCGGAATGAAGGACCACCAGAATGAAACCCACATTCACCACCGCAGACGAATGGGCTGAAGATTGTCAAATAACTACTCGGAGCTTTATCGTTAATCAACTGTACGAAGTTTATCAGTAGATTTAGAGTCCAAAGGAACGACGAATTAATATATGTCAAGAGTCTTACCGAATGACCCCAGTCGATCGGTGGAGGCAGCGCAGAGGGCTTTAAGATTAATATGTCGATATAGAATACAGCTGACATCCGCCCCCCCTCTCCCCCGCCCCCCTTTTACCTCCACCTCATCCTCCGCCACTTCAGGCACATTCACCGGAAGCGCAGTGCGGTCAATAGGCGCGCGCGCGCCGTCAAACCGGCCGCCCTCAGTTTGCATTTTCCCACGGTGAAAAGGGGGGGGAGTTGCGAGGCAAGGGAGAGAGGGAGACACGGGAGAGGGAATTTGTGAAATCGGAGAGCGGGAAGATAATCGGGAACTAATCGCAAATGGGAAGCAATTTACAACACGATTTAGAATGTGTTTTTTTGATAAAAAGGAAAAGGGATGAAATATGAAGATTCAAATGAATGGTAATGGAGCTTATAATTGGGGGACCGACGAAGTGGCGTGGATGAAGCGCGCTCGAATCCCGATTCCTGAATGGGTGCGGCTCTGTGTGGCATTTAAAGGAATACTCAGTTCGAGAGTGCGGTGAGCATACTGCGCAGAGATCTCGCATCGCCGGAAAGCCAAAGGTGCGTGCGATCGAGGAAAGCATAGAAACAACACGGTTGACACCAAACGTACGTATATCGTACGGAATTTCGCACGACGAACGGGGCAGGAGCCGAAGAAATTGGCTACTTGCACGTTCAGTAAAGCAAAAGGATATACGATCGAATGGGCACCACACAGTTTTTAATTCCAGTTCGACTTTAAAATTAAGGTGTGACATGAGGTGGGAAAACTAAGGCGCGGGCAATTAAAATACTCGGCTAACTAATACCCCGCGTTTCCGGGCCGCCCCCTTCGTCTATTCCCGTCATTACCACGAGGCTCTCCTCATCCTCCTTTCCCCGATCGTGAAATCCTATTGAAAACCCACACCCCGCTGCCAATTGCATGTTTTCTGCGCCACTAATGTGACGTAATATCAGGCGGATTGACACTTGGTATTTTATGATTATATTAATAAATTTTGTAGAAAATGTTCCCATTCAGATACAAACAATATGGTTCATTTCACGTCAAATAATCCAACAGCATTCTCTTATATTTTGTTTTTTTGTGGCAAAGTTTTTGCGCCAAATGAAAAGCATCCAATACTGAGCCCCATAAAATACTTTTGTAAGAAAATATTTCATGCACATTTCAGTAACAATTGGAAATAACGTCCATTTGTCCGCAAGGTCACAAAAACTGCCGTAAAACTCCATTATTTTACATGATAACATATATTACAAAAAATCTGTTGGTAGCATTTAAAAATATGATATACAAAATCATCATTATCAGTATTTCAATCCTAGGATTGGTTTACTGCATCCCTTCATTCTATGAGCACTATGTCTATTCTCTCAATCCCTGATACCTTCTCTGTTTTATGTCTTTCTAAATTTTTCCCATGTACATGTCTCGTGGTCTTCCTCGTGGGATCTTCCCTTCTATTTTTCATTCTAGTATATTCCTAATCAATCCATGGTGCCTCAATGTGTGTCCAATCCATCTATTTGTTTTTTTGCCGTAGAGTTCTCCATATGGTCCTGTCCTCTTCTGCTCTTCTATATACTTCCTCGTTCCTCACTTTGTCTGCCCATTTAAGCTTCAGGATTCTCCTCCAGCACCATATTTCGAAGGCTTCTACGATTCTTCGCTGCTCCACTTTTCCAATGTTCCAAGTCTCGGAACCATAGAGCGCCATGCTCCACACGAAAGTCTTGACGAATTGCTTCATTGTTTCCAGCCTTGGGTTCTTTGAACATATTATTTGTCTCTTCTTCATGAATGCGTTCTTAGCTTGGGCTATTCTTCGCTTGATGTCGGTCTTCTTCTTCCATCCCATGTTATGCCATGCTGCTGCCCAGGTACGAGTGTAACCCCAAAAGTAAGGTCTCCAATTTTTGTAGAAATAGAAAAAAACCATTTATTTTCTATGACATATACATCATTTTAAAGATTGATCAATTATCTGTTTTCCTACATAATCGCCATTTCGGTCGATGCATTTTTTTAACGCTGCGACAGTTTTTGTATGCCCATGTCGTACCACATCGCCGCTATGTTCTTGAGGAAACGTTGAACTCCATCTTTCACCTCTTCGTCGGAGTTGAATTGCTTTCCGGCCAAATGTTCTTTCAACTTAGCAGTGGAATTCCCAGGTTCCATCACCCGTGACAATCGAGTCCAAAAATCTATCCTTTGTTAACTGCACAGCGGCGAAGAAATTCACGTGAAGGATGAACTCGTTGCCGTTTTTTGTCTTCAGGCATCATTCTCCCATCACACAATTTAGGACCCAAGCAAAGACAAGTAATGCGAGACAAAATGACCTCCCGAATTAAATTAACAACCAATTAGACAGCCTATATATATCAAAACGCAGAACCACTCGAGCAATACTACTTTTGCACAGATGCAGCAGTAGATTATATCGCAGATGTAGTATATATGTACAGGATCACGTAGCCACATATATTGTGAAAGGATTAACATCCATGTTTTTGAAAAACTTTGGAAGGTACTATTGTATCTTTTTTTAACGTGAGCATTCAATGCGTCTTGATCTTGACCTTGAAGTAGTTGATTCGGTGAAATACCTAGGTGTTACATTCACTAAAGACTTAACTTGGGGGACCCATATACGTAAAGTCTGCGGGCAAGCATATAAAAAATTAGGATTTATTAGACGCATTGTCGGTAGAAGTGACTCCAAGGTCAAGGAACGTTGTTATCACGCTCTTGTAAGGCCCCATTTAGAATATGCATGTAGCGTATGGGATCCGTGTGAAAAAGGCCTCATTCGGGAAATTGAGAAGGTCCAACGCCGGGCAGCTCGTTTCGTGGAAAACTGTTACGATAAAACGAAAAGCGTCACTGAAATGCTTATGGAGTTGGGATGGGAATCATTGGAAGAAAGACGACTCAATGCTAGGTTAAACTTACTAAATAAATTCGGATCCGCATGTTTCAGCACCGAGGTCTCGAAAATTATTCGCTCTCCAACATATATAGGTCGCTTCGATCATGTGTACAAAATTCGGGAAATAGATGCCAGGACTAGCAGACTCAAGGACTCCTTCTTCCCACGGACAATACGGGATAACAACTCTAGGGTTACACTCGGAGATAACAAAAATGCCACTTGCCACCCTCCGCGTCTAGGTAACAATTAGTTGAACTCAATTGCATGCACTTTCACTAGCCTCCTGTGTGTTGTGTCAGAACCCTTCCCGCATGCCCGAGCGTCTTTACGAACTTCATGCTCCACCCTTCCATCCCTTGTCCCTCTCCGCGGGTGTACCCTCCTCCCACCTGCAGCGTTGGGCCAGATTCCTCACCTTGGGTGGAGAGAGTTTTGTGTGGAACGCTCTTGTGGTGGTGGTGTTTCGCCTGGCTACTTGCTATAAACTAGCTGGCACGTTCGTGATAGGTTTCTTGCTGCATCCTAGGGTGGAATTATTTGTTGTAGGTAAGCGTATGTACTTGCATGCTTTTGGAGTGAGGATAGGTAGATGTGTGGTTGCATGCGCGTCGAATGATGGGGTGTTGCAATGAATGTGTGCACTGTTGTGGATTGGGGTTTGCATGTGTGTGTTGGTTTTGAATGCGGTGTTTCTTTTTTCCTTTTTTTTGGGTGGTGGCCTAACACCCCCCGCCACACGCCCTTGCGGCGGCTTGCGGGGTATTATGTAGATGTAGATGAATGCGTCTAAGAAGAGAGGGCTGAATTAGTTGAATTACTCCAACAGCTGCACTTCTTGCCACACACGTTCGCAGGGTATGATACACAATCAGAGCCGATGAAGCGACGGCGGAAGGGAAGATGATGCGATGAGAAGTGGGGCTGAAGGGAAGGAAACGGGCTCCGCGAATCGCCAGGGCCCCCTCTCGCTCGCGGGCCCCGCTCAAAATGGAAGACGCACACCAACAAGGGGCTTCCTGCCGGGACAAGGCAAACTCTCGCATTCGGAAGGGAAATCCAAGCGGATGGGAGCTGATCGCGCTGCAGTCCTTCGTCGAGAGCATAACGACGATACTTCTACGGCGAGAGATGAGCACAGGAAACTACAAAGGAAGGTTCGGAGAACAGTCCTGCGGTGTTCTGCAGGAAATGTGGTGCTTTGATCGGAGAGAAAAAATCCGAGAGGTGTGTATTCAAACTTGGGGAAAAGGCGACGCGACGGCGCTTAATTGCCATTCCGAGATCATGGCCGACAGTGAAATGCATGCTGGATAGCCACGGCAAGATGCGATGGGCTTCTTTGGATATCGGACGCAGGATCACGGACGAAGAAAAAAAAAACGATTGGGAAATTGAGAAGCAATGCGTAGGCGGTGATGGAATTTCATAATACAGTATCTCCCAAAGCAAAAATGAGAGCCCTCAAACCCAATTTGGGGAATGATTTGTTCAAGCAGGCCTTGATTAAGAGATTTGCAACCAACCTTCTTCCTTGCACGACCCTCTCCAAGAGAGAATATTAAGCCTCACTGCGGCTGTGACTTGCACGACGCCCGACTGGACACCGGGGGCTCCAGCAGGAGCCCCCGCCGGGGGTGGGCGAGCAAGGGGGCAGAGGCAAGTGGTCATTGGTGACGGGAACCCCCAGGCAGGAGGTGTGCTCTAAATCTATTTTCTTTGAGACATCTTGAACGCCCACCGAGGGACTACGCGTTGCCACTTAGTCCCGAATTAAGGGTCTTTCAGTGCTTCGAAAAAATAATAGCTTTTATTCTAAAACCAGGATATGTGAATTGGTAGTCCTTTCAATGTTAAGGTGAGAATCCGAACACAATTTTTTCAAAGGATCACACGTGAACGTATATTTAAAAATTCAAACTCGTAATGCTTCACTTTACGCATCCACCACACCCTCAATGATCAAGATTTGGCTGCCCTACACTTTCCCAAAGACCCCCGGCTCATCTCCCTTCCACTAAGTTTCTACTCGACATTCAACATCTTGAATTAACGATTCATGCTTTCTCTCCAATAAACAATTCCATCCCCAGGCCAAAGACATAGGCATTCATAAGGCGCCATCTTTCGTCGACCAATTTACGAGTAACCTTGGATAACATTATTTTACGGTCAAACCCTCGCATCACGTTTATGAACAAAATACATATTACGATATATTCCTCCTTTGAGCCCAAGGTACAGATTCACTTAATGCTTGCATTTCAAGTCTGAATTCATCTTTCTCCCAAAAATTAACTTCCTTCATTCATGACACCGTTATCACTTTCCTCGACATCGATATTCATCTTCGAAACCATGCATTCTCCACATTAATGCAAATAAAACCAAAATCATACAAGCAACGTCAATAATAAAGCCTTTTCTTCCACGTCAAACGTCCCGTCCTCAATTCACTTTCAATCAGAGGGCATAGATTTTGCAGAAAAACACTCTCGCTTTAAAGCGCACCCAAAATTTAATTTCGCCACTCAACCAAATGCTTTCCTCTGCGCTTCGAAACCTTGCTCGAAGACGAGAGGGCCTTCCGACACAACTCTCCACTCTTTCCAAGTCTTTATTCCGCATGGAACTCTTTTTGCCTCTGAAACAACACCAACACCCTCCTTAACCTTTACCCTGATTTCTTTCAAAACCAGATCTTGCCACCCCTTTGCAACCTTCCCCATTTTCCGTGCCAAACATCCGTTTTTCTCAGACGTCAATCAAAAGAGTCCGAACAACCAAGTTCCAAGTCGAAAACAAAGTAGTGAACTTTTCGACCGTCCCTGTAGATAATAACGAGCTTTCGCATCGTCAACGACGCTTCTGCTGAAAACACGCTGACACACTTACTGGAAATACCAACCAAGTTCTTCAAGCACTTCCATCACCAACCCAGCACTCACCCGACCCCGCTTAGCTTCGCAAAATGAAGCCAAACCACTCCCATCCAACCATCTAGCAGAACTCTCCATCAACCTCCCTTTGGAAAAGCTACCTCATAAAAATGTTATAGAATCCTTCAAGTTAATGCAATTCAGCGCTGGTTCCATACCTGGCAATTACCTAGAATTAAACTTGAGGAACTTAAAAAATACGACTAGTTATCCCCCGAACGCCATCTGCTTCAAAGTTACTCAAGTGGGAAGGGTGGACACTCTTCCGACAGAGGGCGAGAGAGGAAAGAGAGGGGTGAGATTGAGATAAACTCACCGATTCGGATTACGTCAGGCAGTCCGGTGGCGGCCCCGAGGACCACTGCAAGAAGGGTGGCCCAGAGGGCCCATAGGGGGGGCCGCGTCGCAAACATGGCGACGGGCGCACTCCACTCCCTCCTGCCCCCCGGGAGGGGTGTCGGGCGTCGGCGGGGCGACGCGGGCGCCTGTCCGGGGACGGGCGGCACTCAGCGGAGGGGCAGCGGCGGTGCGGCCTCGGCTACTCCGGCCTGTAGGGCGAGGAGAGGGTCGAGGTTAGGCGGCCACCGGCGGCGGAGCTCGATGCCAAGCACACACGGATCGGCGCATCATCTTTCCTGGACGGCCTCCTCGCGGCGTCGCACATAGGAGCTTCCTTGGCTACGCGAGGCCATGCGGGCGGAGGCCACATCGCATAATCGAGCGATGATGACAGGAAAGGGTTACATGCGGACCAAAATCTCGACAAGAGAAAATATTCCCCTGCCTTGTCGCGGTGAGAACTGAATTTATAATCAGGGATATCACTTGGAAAATATAATACCTTCGAGAACGAAAATCTCTCTTTCCTGTAACTCGCAAAATATTTGTTCACCGGGAGGGTATCTTGCCCGTTCGGGCAGTCAATAAAAATTTCGGCTGTACATTTCTCTCACTGTCTATGTTGGATCCCGAATTCTGACGTTCGCTTGAGCAGCGCGCTCTTGGTCCGGCCGGGTTGTTCTATACACCACGTCGGCATGCACTATGAATACGTGCGTACATGGTGTGTGCATGCGCAGCGTGAATAAGTCATCTTACGACAGTTTTAGTTATACGGAACTAATAAACTTATTAAACGGAACATAAATTGAGACTCGGAAACATATGTATACTCTAACATATGTCAGTTTAAGAAAAAACACCAAGGCACAAAGGAGTACATAGGGGGTGAACTTGAATAAATTTGAACTTTCCTCAAAGAGTTTTTTTTAAGCCATCAAAAGAAGGATACATTAGCTCTTCCAATCGTTTCTGCGATACAAAATGAGTCTTGCCGCACCCAACCACTCAGGGTATGCAAGGATTATATTCCCGCGGCGGGGACCAGTCCACTGCAGTAGACCATAGATTTAAAGGAAAGAGAAAAATGAAGCCGAAAGGGTCACATTCTTCCCACCCTCGAGACACTGTGCATCACAATTCCAAATTATGACCCAATTCCAAATATAGCCCAATATGTTCTCCTCTTGATTGTGACTTTTTCAAATTTTTTGCTTAATTCCATTTCTTAGCGCCCAACAAGACGAATTTAATAAACCTGTAACTATTCCACCGGATTATATTTCCTTTGGAAGCAAGGTAGTTGGATAATTGAGGTCATATTTTTATGTTTTTTTAAATTTTTTAATGGTACAAGTTGGGCAATGAGGAGTGAGGATATCAAAGGGTTTGTCAAAGTTTTAATCAATTTGCTGTGATTCAGCAGCAACTATTCTGGGGGACCATCACGTTTTGCCACATTGTTTATATGAGCCATAGTGTGGATTGAGAGATGAGGTTAGGGAAGTGAAAGCATTGAGGAAGGTTGCTGGGCGATCGGGGTATTGTGGATAAGGAAGATTGGATATGGACGGACTGCTGTACAAGTCTAGAACAATAGATTTGATTGGGTTCGGTGAACGGAGCATCCTAGATTGATGTGAAAGACAGGAAAAGAAGGACGGGGTGACTATTCGAAGTTTGGATGGGTGGAATGTGGTGGTCATAGAGTGGAAACATGGCATAATCATATGGACCTGATGATGATTTAGTAACATTGAAACCGGTCGCATTAAATGGCATAATCATCTTGAAGAGGGACTGTAGGATCGGAAGCTGCATGAATATCAGGTGCGTCAAGGGAAACTGATGGAGGTTGAATATCAGGAATAGTCCGAACTTCAGGATTGGAGGCTGAGAGCGGGGGAGGAGGGAAAATGGAAAGGAAAGGAGGGCAGAAAGGTGGCATTTCGGAGTGGGGGAGCAACGGAGGAGGAGAACAGATGAGAAGGGATGAAGTTATGGAATGGTCAGGAGGAGGAAGTAGGGGAAAGGCAGATAATGCCAATTCTGAGACACAAGGTTAGGAGAGTTGTTGCCGTCGCTCGTCACTTTACCACGGGCGGTGGGGAAGGAAGTGAGGTGCGGGAGGGTAAAGTATAAGGTGGAGGAAGGGTGGCTTTAAAGTAGTTGGGGCAAACCCTATAAGTAACTGCATGTGCTCCACCACAGTCGCAGAGGCATGGACTTGCACCCAAAGAGAATGGTTATTCCTCGACGTCTTCTAACAGCCCAGTCATCATCTATTGTACACACTTCGAAAAACCTAGCGGGAGTGAAAAAATTAAAACATGGGGTGTAAGAGAGAGATTTCGTGGGTCGGTGGGGCCCAGCTAACCAGGGGCGCACCCGGGTAGGGGCCGCCCCTGGGAAGTGGGCCGCGAAGCAGGGACCGTGGGGACTAGAGGCTGCGGAGGAGGCACCAGGCCTTGCGAGGCAGGGGTCAATGGGAATTGGCTAGACTCGAGATTTGATAATGAACATTTAGAGCACCAGTCAGGCAAATTTTCGAAGATAAAACTGCGATAATCAATGTCGCATAGTTTTAGTCATGTTATCACATATATCGGTTCAGCCATTAAGGCCGCGGGACCGGATGATATTACAAATGAGACACTTAGTCAAATACCAGAGGAGGTCGGGCCACTTCTAAGAAATATATTGAACGCGTGCATATCCAGAAAACAGCTATTTCCCTGCACGTGAGCTATTGTCGAGAATATTATACACAAGAGGGCCGGACAAAAGCATCAAACGACATTACGATTATATAATTATTGTGTTGAATTAGGCAAGAGCTATGAGAAGCTTCTCTTAAAACTACAAGCGTTGACATCCGAAAATGGCATCCTTCCCAACTGTCAGCATGGGTTCAGGGACGGATGCTCAGGACGGATACTACATCTCAAATTTTAGGAGTCACTAACTACGTACATCAGCTTCTGATGTAGTCAGTCTTTTCATAACTGACGGCTTCAAACTTTCTTGAACTACCGCTGCGCTGATGTCGGATGTCTCAATCACATGGAGTGAGTAGTAGGGAGTGTTAGGATACCAACCATTATTTTAACTGTTGGTTGGTATGCCGTAAAGTATGCTTCCTTACACACAGTATATATAAGACACCACACACGAGACGGAATCATTCCTTCTCTGAAGAGGACTGCTTGGAAGTCGAAACAACGTGTCAGCTTCTGGGCACCTTCCTTACCTTTCCCAAAGTGCGAGTCACAGGACTAACGTCGCAAGAACTTCCAAGGTAGATCTGTCTGAGTGAGTGAGTTTTGCAAGGGTTAAGGCGTTTACGCATACCCAAGCAAGTGAGTGATTGGCGGGCCACTGGCGCAAAGGGAAACCTCTCGTAAGACCTGGGTGGGTGTGAGTGCTTGGAACTATCAAGGAGCAATGCTACGTATGTAGTATATCCAAGCTAGAGAGTGCCTGATTTATTTGAATTCATTTTTTCTCTGTCTGGGTGAGTGTTTGATAAGGGCGAGAGTACACCTTAGCCAGAGCGTTATTTTTTATCATATTTTGGTTTAATCGTTTTCTATTCCAACCTCTATATCAGTTTTATTTCTGTTTAATTTGAATTATTAATTTGTTTTCGTTTTTTTCCTCTCTCATTTCCCTCACCAGATCCGTTGCCCATTAGTAAGAGTGCGGCTGGGGTTGATTCTTCCCATAATATGCTTCCTTAAGCCATGGTATCGAGTTGCGTGCAAGGGGGAAAAGGATTACTCGCACATCGATCGGTTCGGCGGTCCATTTTCCTCTCAAATTCTCACCGTGGCCTCACCTACTCCCATTTCATGCGTCAATAGCATTATTCCGCCCGCATCGACGTTAAACTCGAATTATTTGGATCTATCAAAAATTTTAAGTCGTGAATGTAACTTTCGCGGTTCCAGTGTCTGCCAACACAATAACAACGGGGCCTTTTCTGCTTCTTCACGACGATTCTTCACGAAAAAGGCAGTTGTTCCCTGTCGTCTGTTTACTTCCGACCTTATGTCTCTCTGAGAATGGAACCCCTGACTCTCGATGCGTACTCAAGATGTGATTTAACCTCCAATGGGAAACTATTTCTTCAATTTTTCATTCCAATATTTGCTCACACTTCGTTCAACAAGTAGGGCATTATATAGTAGGAAAGGATAGATATAGGAGGAAAGGAATAGATATATAGGGAAGTAGGCCCTTCCAATCTTATTTCTACCCCTTTCTACCCGGCGGGAATATTAATATTTCTTTTCTCAGAATTAAATCGCTGCGCCTTTTTCAGATTTAATTGAAGATCCCATTGCATGCACAAAGCACTAATACTGTTGAGAACACTATAAAAATCTACACTGTCGGATTTGCTACTTTCTCATATTAGATAGTCGTATCACCGCCGAAAAAACGTTTTCCTGGTTGTTTTACAATGAATATCAATGTAAATCAAAATAAGAAGCGGATCCGTCACGCTTCCCTGCGGCACATACGAGTACGCCATCACCCTGTGTCTGACCGAAATTTCTTATGGTTTTCATCAAGTAAATAAACTCACAGCATTTGGCTCTTAAATTTACTCAGAGCAGAGCGTTTTCACGAAATGACGGGTGGGGAAATTTCCACGCGAAATGTGTCAACTACTGAAGTTTTCAGTTAAATATTTCCATATTTTACCCTAGGTATCACAAAAGAAATAAGTTCACCAGTTTCCCAGATCCGCTCGGTTTTCCTGGTTGGTGGATACACTCAGCTAACCCAGGGTCGTGAATTTTGTTAATTTTCACCAATAGCAAAAGTCATCAATACTATTATATATTATTAAAACTTAATTCATGTCTGTATGCATGTCAATCAAAGATAAGTATTACATGTGTTCACGTGCGGGATTATTTCGGAAAAAAAATTAATTCCCTGATGATCTACGCCAATTTTGCCTGATATAGCCATTTTGTAAAGCCCTTTAAGACACTTATAGGCATACTAGCAGTCAACATATAATTTAAAGCAAACAATTACATTAGTTGTAAAATGTTCAACGCATTGTACACTTCATTCGTAACTCGCATACAAATCTGAAAATCTGTTCATTTGTTTGCTCCACTCTTACACATAAACAAAGGCACAGATTGAGTTGACATTTACGGCAGGCATACATGGGCACTTTCTCAAATACATGAGCACGTTCATTTTTTGTTTGTGTCCTGAGATCGAACCCAGAACCGTTTTAAATTTGCATGGTCATTAAATGGGAAGAACGAAATCGTTCCACGTAGAACGGTTTTCAATCACTCATTAAAATATGATATAATTTTACTTTAAGTATGAGAATTAGACAAATATGCGACTAATAGATCAGAACTTCTTATTTAATAACGTGAATTTTCTACACCTTTCATTCGATTTATCGAGATACACGTCTATGGTTTTATACCATCTTGAGAAATATGCGTATTTCACGCCTTGTTTCCTAGGTTAAAAAACGCACCAAGGTATGTGCGTTTTTTTTCAATTCAACAACAATTAAAAAATACTGGCATAATTATAGTAGAAAAAATATATATTTACTGGTACTCAAAGTGTATAATATCTTGCACCGTTTAATATTCACATTTTCTGATTTTTGCTTCGATACTCTGTAATCACAGTACGCACATCAATAAAGCGGCTCTCTATACAGCATTTAAATGGAATGTTCATTTATTTCTACAACTTCAATTCCAAGAAAACAATGTCACATCCACCTACTCGCACCAGTGCCTATAGTATATTTACTCATTCTAAAAGTAATAGTGAGATGGAAGTGATAGTTGTTCTGATGCTCCTTCAATTAGCACTTGTAAAATGCTCCACCTCACATATTAATTTATGGCATGCGAATACAAAGGCCTCTATTTTACAGAAAAAATGCCACATTACATCGTTACACGTCTCGTTTTGACATACAAAAAGTAATTTCTTCCATAAAAATTATCGCCAATCGCCGTGGCTATTCCCCGTAGGTGCGAGCAACTAGTTCCTAAAATATTAATAGAGTTGAAACGTCCGGCTGTACATATTTGCCTCTACCTGAAGTGGCGCCTCTCTCTCTGCGTGTTTCTGCATCCTCCCCGTGCCAGGAAAACGATTCGCACGACAGTCCATGCGGAATGAGTTTTAATTGAAAATTTCATCAACTTATGACTGGGCAAATAATATTCGCTTGGGTACTCGACGATGAAATAGAAAGGGCATTAAAGGAGATGAAAGCAAATAAGGCCGTGGGGGTGGACAACATTCCTGTAGAATTGTTGAAATGTTTAGGAAAATGCGGGAAGAAGGCCCTATATGGACTGATTCGTGGTATCTATGAGGAAGGAATCTGGCCGGACGATTTTGTGAGATCGGTGTTAGTTCCTATCTCAAAAAAGGCAAAGGCTACATCATGTGAGGATTACAGAACAATAAGTTTGATATCCCACGCAGCTAAAGTTATTCTCAGGATCATCAAAAAAAGGATAGAGAGTAAGGCAAACGATTACTTAGGGGATGATCAGTTTGGATTTAGGAAGGGAAGAGGTACGCGTGATGCCATTGCAGTGATGAGATCACTAATCGAGAGGAATACAGAATACAATCAGGACGTTTTTGCCTGTTTAGTAGATTTCGAAAAAGCGTTTGATAGAGTGAATTGGGAAAAGTTAATACGTGTACTGCAGAAAATAGGAATGGATTGGAGGGACAGGAGACTGATCCGCAACCTGTACATGCCTCAGACTGCTCATGTGCGAGTGGGGAACAGAGAGTCAGGATGGGCAGTATTAGGAAGAGGGGTAAGGCAGGGTTGCCCATTGTCACCGGTGCTGTTCAAGGAATATGTGGAGGAAATGATTAAAGAGGCATGGGAAGAACTGGAGGTAGGAATGAAAGTCGGAGGGGAATTCGTAAAATCGGTTAGGTTTGCTGATGACCAAGCATTAGTTGCTCAGTCAGCCAAGGGGTTCCAAGCATTGCTGATTGAATTGGAGGTTCAGTGCGATAAATATGGGATGAGAATCAATGTTAATAAAACAAAGGTTATGCGATTTTCCAGAAAGAAAAAGGCTTAGCTAAATATTAAAATAGGAGGGGAAAAAATAGAGCAGTTAGAGCAGTTTACATATCTCGGAAGTGTTTTGGACCAATACGGTCAAAGTGGTAGGGACGTAAGGAGAAGAATTGCGCTAGGTAAGGAGGCTTTCTCAAGGAGGAGGGAGTTGATGACGGGGACGTTGAGTAGGGATGTTAAGACAAGACTCGTAAAAACTCTGATATGGAGCGTAGCTATGCACGGCGCGGAAACGTGGTCACTGAGGATAGACGTAGATTGGAGGCTTTTGAAATGTGGGTGTGGAGAAGAATGGAGAAGGTGAAATGGACCGAAAGGAAAACAAATGAGGAAGTACTGGAGATGGTGGGTGAGGAGAGAGGTTTGTTGAGAGAAATCGTATGGAGGCAGGAAAAATGTATGAAAGGCGTATTGAGCGGTAGTGGAATGTTGAAGAAGGTAATAGAGGGGAGAATGTTGGGCAAGCGAGGAAAGGGCAGGAACAGGATAGGAGTGTTGGACGGAATGAAGGGAGGAAAGAAGTACGCAGAGATGAAGAGGGAGCTGATGTAGGTTAGGTTGCTGGATTGGGTTTTGTTTTGAGTTACAAAATGTTTATTTGATAGTTGTGTCCATCCAAAAACCTACCTTAACCGGTAGATTACCTATTAATAATAATAATTCATAACTTCCTAGGGATTGATTCTTATGGCTTTGTATAAGTATAAATATAGGTTGCTTTTCAACATGATTGAGATGCCTGTAATCTTGATGCTGCTCTTGTCTTCTGCTTTTGTATTGCAAAACTCCCCATATTTCTCTTATTTACCCAGAGTTCATTGGTAGACTAACCCTTCTTGATAATTGAGTCCTATTTTGCCAGTATAAATGAATTTGCATTGCGATGAAATAAGTAACTCTGTAATTCCTCACACACTCTTTACTGACCTATGTTTCGACGTTGGACGTCATCCTCAGGTGATGAAGACGTCCAACGTCGAAACCTAGGTCGCGTTTTGTTAATAAAGTATGTGTGGAATTACAAAGTTGCCTATTTCAATAAAGTGTATAAATTCAATAAATTTACGCCTGAGGTGATAAAAACATGGAATGTTATGTTTGGTGGCAGCTTATCGGTCAATGCACTTTAATGCTAATGTGTTATTTTGGCCATAACTCTTCGAGTTCGCGGAAAGAACTGTGAGAGTGATAAACATTCCTCGCGGACATGTCATGTTCCATGGGACTCAGCAGAGCGAGAGTGGGGTGAACATGCATGTAGAACAATCCAATTTTAATTATATCTAATTAATATGCGCACATGGTGGCCAGTAACTAGATGTTTTCAGAATCCAGGTTTCCCAGGATAGAAATTCACTTTTCAAGGTTTTGTGTTGCCATTTTTACTGCCTCGTATCCTCGATGTAATCAATCCAACGGCCCCAGCTGAATTAACATGCAAACATATTGCAGCATGTCCTCTTAGAGCATAGACATTCACGAGAAGATTATTAATTGATAGAAATAGTTTTAAAATTTTAATGGGCGACCTAAATATAAATCTCACCTAGAGTAGAAAGATTATCTCGAATGCAGTTTTGGGATTTGGAATTGGGGTTTTTGCTTATTTAAGCATGGGGTGCTAAGTATGTCAGGATACCTTGGTGCGTTTTTTAACCTAAGTATTTGGGAAATACAAATTGGCAAACAAATGGTAATACAAGCCAGAATCAGTAAGAACCTAATGTCAGTTAATAAAATCATTTCAATCATGAAGTATTTATCCTCCATGGTACTCTCACTGAAAGCAGTAATTACGTACCTAACGACTACAATTCAGTTGCAGTGCAGTGGTGGGTACTGTGTTGGTATTCAGTTGCAGTGCAGTGGGTGGGTTAATTTCACACCGGGGCCCTCGATTGGCTAATTTGCTCATCCTATACACACGCAGTTTTGACGCGTGGATTTTTGGTTTTTTACAGAATACTTATATAGCACATTGAAACCTGATAGTTTACAAAACCAACTACATTAGTCGTGTGCATTAAATTCAATCAGTCCATTATTACTTCGACTGCCCATAATCTACTTTCCTGTGAAATAACATTATTATTTATTATTAGGTAATCTACTGGTTAAGGTAGGTTTATGGATGGACACAACTATGAAATAAATATTTTGGGACTCCTAACAAAATACAATCCAGCAACCTACTCCACATCAGGTCCCTCTTCATCTCTCTGTACGTCCTTCTTCCCTTCATCCCGTCCAACATCCCTATCCTGTTCCTGCCCTTTCCTCGTTTGCCTAACATTCTCCCCTCTATTACAGTCTTCAACATTCCACTGCCGATCAATACGCCCTTCATCCATTTTTTTTGCCTTCATAGGATTTCTCTCAACAAACCTCTCTCCTCGCCCAACATCCCTAGTACTCCCTCATTTGTTTCCCTTTCGGTCCATTTACCATTAATAACATTAATTCTTCAAAATTCCAGGAATCTGTATTACCGTTCAATTCTATGTTTATCCAGGACTACTTCCGGGTTTATCCCGAACCTTGTTTCCGAGGACTTCAGCCTCTTCACTTTCATGGAATCCCACGATTTACAGAATGCTTATATTACGAAGATGGCTCGAGAAATACTATATTATGGTAGCAAGACAAACATTGTATCGTCAATGTTTGAACAGCACAATATTCCCCTATATTAATTAAAGGAATAAGAAAGTAACAAATATTTTTAACGCGGATTATTAACTGCGGTACACATTTTCGCAATTCACACTGGAATCGATCGAAATATAAAAATTCACAACATCATGGAGAACGTTCGAGAAAGTTTTCTGATTGTGAAAACATCAATTCTTATGTTTTATGATGAATTATGTTCATCGTATTGTTTCACTTAATTAATAAAAAGACCATGTAATTAATAGTGCTTAAAATTGGATTTCTATACGCAGTGCCATTCATGTTTATGTGATTTATTTATTATGATACTCGCATAAACCTTTAATGGTCACATCCTGGAGAACACACAAGAATTGTTGGCAGGTTAAAATAGGAGCAACTAAATTAATTTTGCAAAATGACACCATATTACTTTGTTTCATTAACTAATAGGATTAAAAAGAAAGACACATTTCAAACGTGGGGTATTACATCTACATAAATACCCTGTGAGCCACCAAAAAGGTGTGTGGCAGTTTTATGCACATGAAACTTTTTATTCGAGAGATACAATAAATTACTAATATTTTCTTTTCCGCTTTTACATTACATATCCACAAAAAACACCGAAATTTGCAGTACATCAACTGCTGTGCGGTTGCAATAGCACGATTCAGTTAGTATTACTATGCCATATATCAATACTAGTACATAATTGCCCATTATAATCGATTGTCGATAGCTTTCGAAAGAAAAGTAATTAGAGCTTTAACGTAAATAATTAATATTATATTTATATCAGACCCGCAAAAGATCGCGATTGGTAGTCGTTGACTGATATCGCCTTAGATACTAAGGGCGCTGAAATATAATGGATAAACATACATAAGTGTGCAACATTTTTACTACTCATTGAATATAAGCATTTTCAAAGCAATAGTGACTTTAAGACATCCCGCACAGCGACGCATAGACTGACGGTCAGGGAAATCGACACCTGACGACATCATTACCATGTCTACTAATTACACTCACCCTGATGTGTCTATCGCATAGTATGATTATCCAATATGAAAGTATCAAATTCGTGAGTTTTCAATAGGGTTTCATCATTTAGCACAATGAGATGCTATCGTGTGACGAAACGTATTACCCGTGATTATTACAACTCATGAGTAAACTTACAGTGCGTACGTCTTTATCGCGGACATTAAACCTTTCACCGAAGTGACCTTAGAATCCATTTACTTTAGCTAACTAAATCATCCACGATTTTATCATTCGTATTGTAAAAACTAACATTAATTTAGATTTTATAATCGTGCCACCATTAAAATACTAGAGTAAAGATTGAACAAAAGGTTATCCGACTGTTCCAATTGGAATATTTTTTCCAGACAATAACATAAAAAAACAACATGTTCACGTTCGTAACAATAGCCGAGAAAGCAAAGCTATGGCCATGGCAAAATGTTCCCTTCTTGCAGCGTAATTCTGTGACTTACTGTACATTCACGGATGTTCACTTCCGGCTGCTGAATTCAAGAGCCATATTTCCGAAGTGTATAATACAATCACTATTTACATGTTTTAATTTGTAAAACTAAACATTAGGTTGAAGGTTTCTCGAATCGCCCATGAAGTGGCTCACTAAGGTTCTAAATAATTGTCGACATACAGTGTTCGTGAAAATCATTTTAGAACAACATTTGTAGTTTACACTAGACCCTACCAAAGTGATACTCACAGCTGCTACGCTTTCGGAGGGCAAATGATATAACAAACCACTGTAATCTAACCGAAGGTCAGTCGCATGGATGAGGCAAGAGTCGACACAATGCTAAACCAAACGGAGCGCGAAATTCACACATACGAGGGGAGGCTGAAAACTAATGCTCACCTGCTTGTAGACCATAAAAAAAATGATCTTTAAAAGCACTATTGGTGGCATGTGGAAGTAACATTCACCCTCAACACGCATGCGCAGGTTTGAAGTCGTTACATTAATCCAGTGTGTTTTGAGAAGCGGAAGTATGGAGACGTGTTCTAGTGCTATGCCAACGCGAGTTAAACAGCGTGACTTAATAAGTGACTCCTACTGAGATTCATCTTTGTTTAAAGGCTGTTTATGGTGACGACGTTCGATGCTGTTGACAGGTCAGCTGTAAATCGATGAGTAGTAAAAGTTCGTGGATGCAAGCATGAAAAAACTATAACTGTTGATGAAACACGCAGCAGACGTCCGATCACCGCCACAGACGATAAACATCGCAAACTCGACGATAATTTGATTCAAAATTCCCGGCGAATCACTCAAAAGCGTATCGCAATCCATATTTGTCGAGTTTGTCGGGTTAATGGCAGCCTGACACCCATAATCTTGCAACATGACAGCGCTCGTCCACACACCTCGCGCGCAACTGGAGAGGTTCTGCGAAGCCTGAAATTTGAACCGATTCCACACCCTCCTTATTCCCCCGACCCTATGCCTTGCGACTTTGATGTTTTTCGTCAACTCAAGAGACACCTCAATGGTAATCATTACACCTCAGACAGCTGTCAAGACCTGCATTCGAGAAAAGTCGGAAGAGTTTTTCAGTGAGGGAATGAAAAAACTTGTTACACGTTGGGAGAAATGTGTTAGCCTTAACGGTGACTATGTTGAAAAACAAGTATATGATATTGAAACATAGAAATTGTAATTAAATTTAATTTTGCCCGACCTTGCTAATTGTTGTTGTTTGTGGTCTACAAGCTCGTGTGCATTACTCCTCAGCCCACCCTCGTAGATAGATGGTAGTCGAGAGAATTTTCTTTTCCGCCTCTGGCTACTAAACATTCTGGATGCCAGGAACTGGTTATTCGCATGAACGCAATGCTGCAGGTGGAGAGAGCGCGATCGATGGCAGGAGCATCGGCGAGCGCCAGTTTATATGGAGCGCGCGGAATGTGAGCTCCCGATGGAGGAGAGCGAGCGACTTACAGAGATGACGAGAGGCGAATGGAGAGGGGTTGGATGGGCGAAGAAAGAGGGAGCTGCGGGAGAGGAACCTCGGACGGAGGGATATGCATCTTAGAAGAATAAGGCAGCTTCACATGGTCCTATTGCACCCTTAGGATGAAAGTGATCGAGCTGAAACGGAGGGACCCACCTTTAAAAACTTCTAGATTAAAAAGTTTCCCATTACTTGAAAGACTGCGCTTCGAGGAATGGTGATTTGAAGAACGTCTTAGGGAAATTGGATCCATGTCTCACATCAAAAGATCCACGCGAGGCACCCATCCGTTTCAACGAGCCACACTTTCCAGGGCCCGTCCGTGTCGGGGTGAGCGGTCTCCAAAGACGGAGCCACAGCAAGTCCCTTCGGGGATGGCCGGCGAAGAAAAGGAAGATCTGCGAGGAAAGGGGCCACCTACCGAACTGGAGGAGAAAATAATACCATTCCCATGAGTAACGGACTCCTGGAGAGAGTGGTTTACAACGAGGCGACTGCACCACACGGGAGTGATGGGGACTAGGGGATCGCCCAAATCTACGTCTAACCCTGCAACATACCATCGTGGCGTGTGGCAGAGGGTGTCAGGCCAGACCAGACGCAAATATTAATTGCCGAGTCGCGATTAATGACGGAAATTTTAGTTTTTTTTTCCGCTGCTGCGGTCTCGAATTGTATGCGCGGAAGAGAAAGAATAATTGCTTATGCATCGATCGGTTCGGTTTCCCGCTCTGCTTCTCACTGCAGCCTCCTGACGATTTTTCACGAAACGGGCAACTCTCTGACCAGTTTGATTCCAAAAATCAGTCCCTCTGCGAAGGGTGGTCCCGAGGCGCATTCACATTCACGGACGGGATTGGAGCCGGCGGTCACGCCGTGACCTCACGCACCCGCGGCCGGAGAGGAGGCGATCTGAAGGGAAGAAAGCAGAGCAGGCCCGCTCCCCTGGTCCCCCCCCCAGGCACGCCCACGCGATGACGATGACACAGATCCTTCGATAACACCAAAACCTCTCCATTCGAGAGGGAGAGACGGAGGGAATGGCCAAGGACTGGGACCGTGGGGGGGAGAGCAGGGGCCAAGCACACTGCGAAGCTCCCCTGGTGAATACAACCCCCGAGTACCACAGAGGATCAATGGAGGAGGGGCGAGGTGGGAAGGAAGTTTAATGAGATGAGCAGAGGGCCGTCGACTCCAACGCTGCCACCCACCCATGCACCACCGCTTCGCTGGCATCGTCTTCTCCGCGCCCCCCTTCCTGTCCAGCAGCATTTCCAATTGCCCGCTCTTTCGACTGGTGCATTCGAGCGAAGAGTGCGCCCTGATTCCGCACCGCTATTATCGACACCCTCCCTGGTGCCCACTCCCAGATGCAGACGCTCGCAGCCCCCTCTCCTTTTATGCCACAGATTTGTTCTGTACTTATACGGGACATGAAGTAATCTCAAGTTAGACGTTCATTTAGCGTTTTCACTCGACAGACGTAGCATGATTCGTTAGCGGTATTGTTTTCTGCCCGAGCTCCTCTCATTGCATTCACATTTCCCTCGAAAAGATTCTACTACACACTTCCTCGTAGAGAAATTTGCCAACATGGCACCGGTGTACGCTACCCTCCGCGGAATCTTTCCTAACACGCATTCTATTACCTTTCCGAATCTCGTTAAGGCTTCGAAGGGGCCTAAATAATAATTCTTCACCAGCGATAAGCTTGAAAACGTCACCTCTCCTAATCCCACAACGAGACTCGATGGCTTTACATCGAGCCCAGGGGCGAGGGAGCAGGCAGACCCCCTGGGGGACGGGCAACCTCCTTCCCCGCACCACTCACCATCGTCACTCGGCCGCCCCTTGCGGAGGAGCGCGCCTCCCGGGGACCCTCGCGCCCCCCCTCTCCCTTGCTGGCAGCACGCTCGCCTCGCCGCTCCTCGACGGAGGATCGCCCAGTAGCGGGTGCAGCGGGTGCAGGGCGGTCGGCAGGGCGGTCGGCGGCACTCTCTCCTCGCCACGGAGGGAGCCAGGGCCGCACCCGGATGATGGGGAGGGGGGAGGGGATGGCGCGCGCCCGCGCACATACATTTGCACCCGGAATGTGTGGAGGGGCGGGGGAGGAGGGATGAGGGGAGGGGGGAGTGGTGGTTTCGGAAGCTGCTGCAAAATCCGATCCTTCTGCGAGGAGGCGGGCGACGGTGGCGCCGAGGGAGGCGCTCGGCGGAGGGCGGTCGAACTAGGACCTGACCCGTTGGGGGTGGAAATGAGGGAGGGAGGGCACACACCCCACCCTCTCGGCCGCTGTGACTTCGGGGGAAGCTGGGACGTGTGTACGGCGGGGGGATCGAATGCATCCCACGCCCCCGCTCACACCGCCCCACTCTCTCGCGCAGAACGGTCCCCGTTCCCGGCGTGCGGAGACGGCCACCACCGCCGGGTGCCTCAAGCCCGATGGCTGAAGCCCGAACTGCACACGGCGGGGATTTGAAAGCTTTCCAGTGTTTAGGCGGAATTTCGAAATATGAATAATAATCGTTCATTTTCGCAGGCCCATAAATCCCATAGGACGAAAAATATGAGTACATCACATTTATTTTTTAATCATAAAAAATACGGCTAAGTAACAAACAAGCAAAAAAAAAGAAACGTACCAAAGTAGAAATATTCCAATTCAGTATTTTCATTATAACTCTATAATTCTTTTATCTCAAACAAATTCTAATTTTTCAGAGAAAATAGCGTCAAATACTTTTATTTTAAAACCAGCAGTTGTCTCTCACATTTTTAAGATATGTGATGGTGAATTCCACATTTTGAGATCTTAGTAACGAAACCTTTATGGTAAATTTCACAATACTAAATAGAAATTCTTACATTGAAGGGATAAAATCTTTCTCCCCATGGGTGTGGTCAGAGGGGGCAGCGTTCTCTCCCCCTTGAAAGAAAATCCTTAACAAAAAATAGAAATAAAATGTGCGCCGGGAAAGTTTACTTTGGTCATATTAGTTTCGGAACCCCTTGACCCTTAAGAGATCGGGCGGCATTTGGGGCGTCACTGTCGCGATAGGTCTTAAAGACCATGTTATATGCAATGGACAATATTGATATTCAAAAATATATTCGTTACAATAATAAATCCTAATTATTACATCATTAAACATATGGCAATGCTTTCATTATATAAGTTATAAATGTTTACATCATATTTTATCCCTCAACTAAAATGAAATGAGTTCGTGGGGGTAGACAACATTCCCGGGGAATTAGTTAAAGGTTAGCAAAATGTGGGAGAAAGATTTTTCGTGGACTAACTCGTGGCATTTAGATGAGCGGACTTTGACTGGAAGACTTTGTCAGATCAGTGTTAGTCCAATTGCGAAAATAGTAAAGCCCTCTTTATGTGAAGACTACAGAACAATAAGTTTGCTTTCCCACGTAGATTAAGTGCCATCAACAAGATGATGGAGAGCAGGTCAAATGATTACTTAGGGGATGCTCAGTTTGGGCTCAGGAAGGGGAGAGGCACGCGTGATGCCATTGCAGTAATGGGGTCACTAAAAAAGAAGAACATAGAATACAACCAGGACGTATTGGAATATTTCGTAGATTTCGAAAAGACGTTTGACAGAGTGACTTGGGAAAAATTAATGAATATATTGCAGAAAGTAGGTTTGAATTGGAGATTTCTTACTCCCCACGGTCATTCCTCGTACCAAAACCGTAGTCCCCCACATCATGACCATCTCTAGCTTCGCCTACCGTCGCATTCCAATCCCTTATCACTATCAAATGTTTCCCTCCAGGAAAAAACGCGATTATGTCCTCTTAACTGATCGTTTATCCCATCGACTTCTTTCTCCTTATGATTGCTCGGTGGCATGTATTCCTGAACAATTAACAAGTTCGTTGGTTCTCTTTTAATCTCTACGAGTAATATTCTATCCGTTTCTTGCTCGATATGGACTACGGTTCTTCCTACCTCTTTATTTATTATGGCAACCCCTCGTTGGCTCTCGTTCCTGCCGCTGTACACGCAGACAACTCACGGGATTTTTAATGGCACTGCACATTCTAAAGTTCCCAGTGAGCAAAATAGAAGAACCACAGCCTCCCCTTTACCACAGCAGGATGGGCACTGAGTGTAGGGACGTCCAGACACCAAAAAGGTGGTACTAGCCCTACCCACCACTACGCGAGGTCGAAAAGCACATTATTTTTTGGTCAATCTTCGCATTACTCTGTAACTATTACTCCAGGAATCCCCGCTATCCTTTCATCTCACCTCGCATGAACCTAAAATATTTCTTTTTTTTTCAATCTCCGACTTTATGTTTTGTAATTTACCTATCCTCAATATGCTCTTAACATTCCATGTTCAACGCATGCGTCGAAAAACACAAGTGATAATAGACACCTCTTCCTTACCCTTCTTCCTAACACTGCCCATCCGGACTTTCCATTCGCCACTCACACCTGAGTAGTCAAAGACAAGCAAAGGTTGCGGCATAGTCTCTTATTCCTCCAATCTACTCCTACTTTCTGCAATATACTCACTAGTTTTTCCCAATTCACTCTATCAAACATCTTTTCGAAATCTACGGAACAGGCAAACACGTCCTGATTGTATTCTATATTCCTCTCGATTAGTGATCTCATTACTGGAATTGATCGTGGAACTCTGATTTGGAATTGAGTAGAAGGCATCAATCAGAGGTTGCGTGGTTTCTGCAGGGATATCGGTACGGAAATGACAGAGAATATAGTATCGGGGACGGTACCTTTATTGCATTTAAAAATTCTTGCGTCAGCAGGGCTAAGGTAATTTTAAATAATGGTTTTGAAAGCGTTTGCTGCTCAATTAAAAGTCCTCAATCCAAAAGAATTAATGTATGCACATTTTAAAAGCCGCCGGATGACAAAGATAATTCAACACTAGGAATATATCAGCAAATCAAAGGTTTCGTATACCAATACAATGAACGCGACGTCATAATCGGTGGAGACTTCGATGTCTCATCTATTGATTGGAGCACATATACGTAGTCTTAAAGCGGGGGGTAAAGACAAAGATACTGGCGAGTTACGATTGACTTCTTTTACGGTGAATTCCTTACATCAACTTGTCACTTTACCAACTAGGGGCGATAATATGCTTGACTTCTTAGCAACAAACATACCCTAAAAAGTCTTAACAATAGAAACTATAAAAGGAATTATTTACCACGGGCAGTAAATGCTAAGTTTTTATTATATGGAGTCAGAAATAAGAAGATAAAAGAAAAAGTTACTAGTCTAAAGAAGGGAGACTACAATGGCCTAAAATGCGTATTACAGATTCAATTTGCCAATTTTAAGAGAATCACTTCCTTGAGATCACGTGCCTAGCAGTCAACAAGTTCATTCCCGGTAAATTTATAAAAGATCGCACCTAATCACCTACAAAGGAACCTAGGTGGTACAACGAAGATGTTAGAAAAGCGTGAAGACGTCAAAAGCTATGTGACGCCAAGATGAAAAATATTAGGGCTGATATCTCTAGTGACAATTATCGAGATCACTTATGATTACAAGATATCTAGGGCGAATGCCAAGAAGGAATTTCCTATTTTATGCTGGGTTATGAAACATGTAATCGCTAGTTCGATCGTGAGACATCTCGATAATCACGAGGTATTGATGAAAAATCGGCACGGTTTCCGAAAAGGTAGATCCTACGACACACATCTTGCGCTTTTTGTTCATGATATTCTTAATTCGGGAGAGATCAATGTTCCAGTGGGCACGGATTTTCTAGATATTAGGAAAGCCTTCGACAAAGTACCTCATAGTAAACTACCCACAAAGCTATAATCATATGGCATAGATAAAAATATCCGGGGTAAGATGTTATAGACTTTTTGAATGGTCGGGTTCAAAGAGTAGTGATAGATGGAGTGCGCTCAAATGCAGTAGAGTTACTTCAGGTGTTCCCCATGGAAGGGTCATCGGACCTCTTTTATTCCTACTTTCCGTTAACAATGACTCCGTAGTCACTAGTAAGATAAGTTTATTTACCGACGATGCAGTGCCTTACCGTGATATCCCTGATCCTGAGGACACAGCAGGTTTATCAGATGACCTTAATGCTATACAACGCTAATGCGACACTTGGCAATTAGAATTAAAATTATAAAGTGCGTAGTGACACATTTTTGGAAAAAGATAAATTTCCTCCCGAACGCCTAGTGAATCGGGAACACCGAAATGGAATGCGTAGACTCAATTAAATACTTAAACGTTACCCTAACTCAGGACCTCTCATTTTAGAAACATATAAGGGGAATATGTGGACAAGCTAACAAAAAATTAGAATGTTACTGGGTATATGTGAAGAAAAGGTCAAAGAGAAATGTTGTCTGTCGCTGGTTATACCTCATTTAGTATACGTTGGTAGTATATGGGATGATCCTCACGAATTTGGAGTGATTGCCGAATTGCATCGCGTGTAACGTAGAGGAGCAAGATTTGTAAAACGTCGTTATGACATAGTTAGTAGCGTATCCAAAATATTAGAACAGCTAGGTTGGGAATCACTCACGGAGCAAAGGTTAAATTACAGATTGAATCTCTTGCATGAGTTTGGAAGGACGACTGTGCAGCAGTGTAGCAGTGATGTTGAAAATGTTTTATTACTCCCATTGTACTACGGTTGGAGAGATAATGTTAATAAAATTAAAGATATAAAGTGTAGAAGAGATAGATTTAAGATATCATTTTTTCCACGAACGATAAGAGATCAGAATCACATTGTCCGACCGCGGTAATGTTTGGGTAAAAATTAGTCTGATGTGCATTCACCCCCTACAACACCCCCTAGCTGTGGCTTGAAGGGTGCGAAAATATCTAAACAGATGGACAGAAAGGAAAACGAACGAGAAAGTAATAGGCATTGTGGGGGAGGAGAGGGGATTGCTGGGATAAATCCAAAGGAGGCAGAAAACACGGATACAGATCGTTTTGATTGGCGAATGAATTATGTAGATTCTGATGGAGAGAAAACGTTAGGCAAACGTGGAAGAGGCAGGAATAGGGTAGATGCGTGTTGGACGGAATGACGGCAGTATATGGAGATGAAGAAAGATTTACTGTAATGTGGGATGTCAGGCTGAATAATGAACGGATAGGCAAAGAAAGTTATCGCTCTTCAATCTTTGTCATATGCACGCTGACATTTTGGGCATTAATATAGAAGAATGACCTGAGGTTAACAAATCGATATACTTGAAGAAGAAGCCAACAACAGTTGGGTTCAAGAAAAAAATAATGAATCAATTAGCATAAAATAACAGAGAGAACAGGTTTTTACGGATAAAGTGTTGACATTGGGGGGATTCGACAGTGGAAAATAGAGAGAGAGAGAGAGAGATACCCAAGGTGGTCCGGAGATACGTCTAAGGAAAGGGGCGTTGAGAAAGGTGAAAGAATATTGGAATGACAGAAAACCAATGAGGAGAAGGAATTGAAATAGGCGCATTGTCTCTATCGTCGAAGAGAAGAGAGAAGAAGAACACCCTTCAAATGTTTTTCACTCACAACTCTTCATTCGCTTTCTGCACCGGCACAGACGGGGGCAAATACATGTTGTCTATCACAC
The DNA here is from genome assembly GCA_037158775.1 of Hetaerina titia. Classification (NCBI taxonomy): domain Eukaryota; kingdom Metazoa; phylum Arthropoda; class Insecta; order Odonata; family Calopterygidae; genus Hetaerina; species Hetaerina titia. The sequence continues at coordinate 14,565,397 of CM073768.1, read as the reverse complement.
CAGTACTCCTTTCTTCTACAAAACCTTCATCGCTGGTGCCTCATTTACTCATCAATTGCTTTCTCTAAATCCACAAAGCAAAGAAATAAGTTCTCTTCTCTTCTTCTAAGAAATCCACAAAAAGAAACTTTTGACACTGCGTACAGTTATAGATCTTTTCTGTAACAATCATTCTTCCCTGCACGGTACTCGACCGCAAATTTTCACGTACAGCGAAAGCATATCTGGTTGGGATGCACCCCCTGCCACACCTAATGGTGGATTTTCTCAGGGCCTTCTCCAACCCTCCCATGGATTCCAAATACTTACCGTCTAATAAAATGTGGCCCAACTAAAGCGGAATAATACCAATCCCCCTTACTTTTCCATTGCATTTCCCTACAAGCCGTCTACTGGTAACTAGCTTCTTTAAATCTGACCCGCATATTCTTCTAATGATTGTACCCAATGAAAGGTCTGATGCCAGCGTAACATCCAAGTATTCGATCTGTTATGAAATTTATCTTTTCTTATAATCCAAAGAATGCAGCACATTTTGTTATGCTTAAAGCTATCGATATCTCGTCTGAATCGTAAGAGAGTAAGTAGCATGCGTCCCTATTTCTCTGTTAATCACTATATCGTCAGCAAATGTTCACGCTGGCGATTGGTTCATACGGTTCATGCTAGCATGCGAAGGAAAGTTGCTGATGTACGACGACGTATATCAAGGAGAGTAGGGGCCACGGTACAGATCCATGCGACACTCCTGAAGTTACGTTTGTCACAAATAAGCTCAAACCGTCGAAAATTACTCTTTGTTAAAGGATAGAGAAGTAGGTCCTAATCCAGTTCGTCTAACCGTCATGATAAGCCAGATATGCAGAAAGTAATGTGCTGGTCACATCAGATTGTTTGTTTTATGGTGGTCGCACACCGGCGGGCGGTCGGGACGGTTCGGCCTGTCGCGGGACACCCGCCTTCGCCCACAGTGTCAAAACTTGAGCGGGCGGGAAGTGGTCCATTGGTGTTTTTGAAGCGTTTCTAGATCTGGAGCTCGCACACTGATCGGGAAACCTCACAGCTGCCCGTGCGAGGCGTATTGACGTGATTTCTCATGTTAGGTCAGCACGGTGTTGGATACAGAGAATTCAGACGAGAGTGCGATTTTGGGATTTGGAAACTAATGAGGGAAAGAAGAGGAGCCACAACGTCCTGATGGATTTCTTGCCAACGGGGGAATAAAAATACAGAGAAACTGGAGCTACTCGCAGAGATACAGACTGCACAAAAATTGAATCAGGATCAGAGTAAAATCATTTGAATCATCCAAAGCATACAGAAGGCCAAAGTATTTGCTAGCCCGGGTTCAAAGTATACAGTGCTAACGGAACCACAATGTATGCCGAGAAATAATCGGCACCAAAATTATCAAATACCTCACGATTATTGATTTCATACACTCGGCCATCACTTTATCATACATTACACAAACATCGGAATTAAAAAAATATTTCTTATACGTCGTGAGAGAAATCGCGCACTAGCTCGAGCAAAACAGGCTTTCTCTCAAGGACAGCAACTGCTATAGGCAGACTATCCTGGGCATCCTGAAACACCTCATGAAGAGTCTCCACGGTGAGTTCTCTTGGCTATGATTTTGATTTACAGGAAACAGAGGCTCTAAGGAAAATAAAACTGGGCGTGGGGTGCTATCGAAAAATGGTGAAAATGAAACGGATTAAATTCAAAATAAAACGAATGACTATTTTCCTGGACCTTCGAAAAGCGACTGAAACGAAAACTTTTTCGAAAACAGTGGCAAGGTGCGACAGTGAACACATTCGGGGGAAATGGAATTCGCAGAAGAGAGTTGCCACGATGGAATGGAAGGAGTGCAGCGCGTCGGGGGAGGAGGGACACCTCCGACTCGGCCGAGGGCGATGCCGGTCGGTCCACTGGGAGGCGACGGGGAGGAACTTCGAGGGAGGTCCCGATCCGCTTCGCTCACCACTTACACTGCCTTCTCCATCATTTTCGAAATGTGACCATGAGACGCAAAAGCGCGGTTCCCTGGAGGAGACGGAGCCATCCGTCGGGGGAAGGGGGAGAATCATATCGATCGGCCACGGATGGGGCGGGGAAGTAAGGAGGGAGGGACGGGAGGGATTTCTGATTCGAAACGACTCTATTCCTCCCAATCTACCACATGTGTTTCTTCCACAGAGCTCGAGTTCTCTTTTATGCCACGATAGCACATCGTCATGCCAGCCATGAGCATTGTCGTAATGTTGGTCTCTCTCTTTCTGCCGATGTGGGAAAGATGTCGAAGATGAGAAGAAATGCTATCGAGTGAACTTTTGACAGCAAATGCACGCGATGTCAAATGTCAAAATGTTACAGACACGAGAAAATTATGTGAAAGGACGATCGCTAGTTTACTGCGACTTGGTGCTCGCATTCACGTCCGCGAGAGCCGAGAGGCAGGGATGAATAATAACAATAAGACGACTTTGGTTTGGGCGAGATCGAGACTAGGCAGTCCCTCCGCCTGGCCCCTGCGATGAAGGGAGGTGAAGGGAGATTGCGGGGGCGGGAGCGATGGGTTTATTTATGGCCCACCAATGGCGGTGACTGGGAAAGACAATGATTGCACAGGCGCCGAAGAAAGGCAGATAAAATAATAGAACAATTATGATGAGATTAGTGTATGGCAATGGTACCCTTAATGAATCCGCGATAGTTAGTGCAAAAAACTTGTGGAATGAAGGAATAAGAGTGTTTTAGTATAAATTAGTGCAAACACTATTACTAAATTTATTTAGAAGCCTGTTAATTTAAAATAGTGTTAGAAAATAGTCGAAATAAACAAAGCATTTAGGTTTTCAATGTGTAACAGGAACTGACGATCTCATTTCTGCGATGATGGAGGTGGACTCGGCCGACCTGCCCCATCAAACTGTGCGCAAGACTCGATAGGGCCTAATGAGTCACACCATCATTATTATCGCTACACATAATCTTGCGGATTAGCCGAATGACTCTAGGCTTCAGGTTTAGGAAAATATCGAAGTATGAGTTTTGATGGGTTAATTGGTAGCATTAATAAGGTAGGAATTTCGATTACGTGAGTGGGAAAGCGTTTGATGGAATAACTTCGGCATAATTAATTACTCTATTGCAGAACATAGGAGTAGAATGGCGGGATATACATATAATCCGCAACCTGTACATGTATAAGATTGCTCAGGCGCGGGTTATGTTATCTACCCGAAGTACTAGAGATTCGAATGAAAGTCAGCCAGGAAATCATGAAACTAGATTTACGGGTGATCAAGTTTTAGTTGGCGAATCAGCCAAGGGGTAAGCCAACCATTGATGAGCGCACAATTTGACCTGTTATCAATTTAAAGTGTTATTATTTTATGTGGGTCGCAGTAGTCCAGTGGGTAGAGCATTGCACTACTGACCGGAGAGTCCCGGGTTCGATTCCCGGGCAAGGCACTCTGGCCACCTACAGCTCCACCCTCAAAGCTATGTGATTTTTCGGGTACCAGATCTTCCTGGGAAACCAAAACCGGCTCAGGGAAAGGAACTGCCCCCCCTACCCTGATGTGTGAATATTCACACGACTGGGTGAACTATACCATCATCTCCCAAACCGACCTTCGGCTTTAATACTGTGTTTATGTTATTATTAATTATATAGGGTGCGACAACATAACTTCCTTTTTAAAGATGTTTTGCCTAATTGTATGGTTGTATCATTTCAATCACCTTTTATTTAGGATTTACATGCAATTTTTCGGAAATTTGGTGAAAATTAAGAGTTTTATTTTTGATTAGGTATATTAATATAATTCTTCAAATTAAATACCATTTGGCTGCCATTTTTCAAGAGGGGCGTTATTCCAAGGTCACTTTTGGCTTTTCATGCAAACTGAGGAAGTCAAATTTTACACATCCTATAAAATCCTTTCTCTACAAATATTTTCCGGGTCCATTTTACTAATTTTAAAGGGTAAAAACAATTGAAAGTCAGATTTTATTTATTTATTTTAGCACCCGGCAAGCCACCACCAGGGTGTGTGGCAGGGGGTGAATACAAACCAGAATAATTTACCCGAACATGACCCAACCGCGGTCGGACAATATTATTCTCATCCATTTTCTTTCGAGGAAAAAAGAAAATCTTGAGTCTATCTGTTCTATATTTAAGCTATCTAATTTTATTAGCATGATCTCTTCTACGGCAGTACGATGGGGGCAATAATATACATCACTGCTGAAGAGACGTCCTTCCAAATGTATGCAAGAGGTTTAATCTATAATTTCACCTTCGCTACTTTAGTGATTCAGATCCTAGCTGCTCTAATATTTTGGATGACCTACTCAGTTTATCATTTCAACGTTTTGCAAATCTAGCTCCTCTAGGCTGCATGTGATCCAATTTGGCAATCAATCCAACTTCGTGAGGATCCAATATACTTTCAGCATATTCTAATTGAGGCCTAACCAGCGAAAGGTAACATTTCTCTTTAATCTTCTAATCACATTTACCCAGCAATCTTAATTTTTTGTTAGTTTGCCCACATATTGCCCGTTTCACACTAGAGAGGTGGTGAGTGAGGGTAAATGATCACACTTAATGTTACACAAATATACATGTTCGAATTATTCATGATTCATAACAAAACTGGCTCTAAAAATAATTGCTAGAAAAAGTAAAACTTGCTAAAGACATACCCAAGCCATTCTACATCATCCATTGTCAGCGCTCATATAGAGACTTGTGAAATCACTCTCACGGGAAGAACATTGGCTTTTTTTTTGTTTATTATTAGGAAAAGAGTCAGATCCGTATCCTTGAAATGACGATAGTGAAACGTCTGATGAAGCTTCCATTGTTCTGCAGAAAGACTGAATTGTGCAAAAGTGTGAAGTTAGAGGGAGCCTTGCGTGGTGATGCAAGTAGTTTGGTGCGAAATATAACCCGATATACCAAAGCGCGTTCTAGATGGACCAAAGGAGTGTGATGGATCCAAAGCAAAGAGAAAAACAAGCAGACACATTTGGAAATTTCAGGTTAAGCCACAATGCAAACAGTTAAAAGAAATGGGTGGAAATAAAAATACTCTTGGAATATCAGTGTACGTGCTTGAACGATAAAGGATAGCCGTTAAAAAAATAAACGCTAACTCAAAAGTGACGACCTCAATCGAAAATGGCTGAGAAAAAGGTTTGGGTCGCTGGTATGAACCCGCTACTAATTCACAAATTATTTTATAAAATTGATTATTAACCTCTAGAAGTCAATAACCCACTCCAATACTTTCTTTAACTGATATGAACTATCTTGTCTACATAAAAAAGAACATATTCAAATGAGTATCACGTATATAACCAATGACATTTTTATGTGCAGGTGTTTACGTTCAGGTGGTACAAAACGCAACACAGTACAACATCAGATGAAATGCTGTTTGATACTCGTGAATTTCCGGAATTTTAAAACGATAAGTTAACTTTCCTCCCGAGATTTTTCTACACAAATTCATGGAATGAAGAACACAATGTATTTTCCCACTGGTTTTTAATTTGGTACACTAGTTTCAGCGCTTAGGCGTCGTCATCTAGTACAAATTCACTCAAGTAGCAGTACATGTATATACCATTCTTGTGGGGGAAGGAGTAGGTGAGAGAGGGGGGAAGAGTAGGGGTTGTGATCGGCTTTGATGGGAAGGAGGAGACCCACCTCTTCCCCCACAAGAATGGTATATTCATAAATGTAATGCAACTTGATTAATTTGTACCTGATGACGACGCCTAAGCGTTGATATTAATAGTACCAAAATAAAGAACAGTGGAAAAATACATTGTGTTCTTCACTCCATGAACATAAACTTCTACAAAGTTGAGCTAGAAATCATCGAATACACGAGTTCTTTGAGATTTGTATAGAAGATTGTCCGCACTAAGCAACACGAATGCTATTCATGCGCGATTCCTACCTTTATAGTTCCAATTCTTATTTTCTGATTCTTCAAGTTGTAGAAATCCAATAACGATGCGGAAAAGAAATTTACAATGCAAACATCACGACCCATCCCATTCCAAAGCTATGCATCGTGGGTCGTCGAGAGCAAATGACAGATACATTTAAAAGACGACCATCTTTAACTAAGGCTATATTTATTGAGCTAAGTTATGACACACGTAAATGTGTGCAAATATTTTTTGTTTCATACTTCCATTATGAACTTGGAATCACGCTACTTATACAGGAGAGTGTGAAGACTTGAAATGGAAGCTGCGGGGAAGACTATGGAGATGGCGGGTTCTTCTTGTGCGTGCCCGATGGAAGAACATTCGCATGCGAGGTGCAAGGACACTAAACTTGGCGCTCACTGTTATTGTGATGCTTCATTCATGTCAACTTATTTTTTTAGAGATGAAATACTCTTTAAAAAAAGGGTTTTTGGAAGGCAGCTTCTGTACGGATATTTCGGGTCGCTAGGTGACCAGGGACGGCGCTTGTCACTTGATCTTGGACTACTTCCGACACATAGTTACGTCATTCCATGTTTCTGAGCGACAAACTATACGTAGCATACATCTCCTCTAATCCATTGCACTCGTACTTCACCACTGTTCCTTGGTCTCCTTGCATCCTCTCAGATCATCTCCAAATTCCAGTCTCCTTCCCATCGGTAGCTACTGATGGATTCCTTTTCCTACAAGAGTGGACGATTCTATGTAGGAAAAGTATAAAGAAAATTCTATACACTTTCGCACTCCATGGACACCCCTTCACATTAACGGCCGTAAATAACCAACAAAATGAGTGAAGGCGATTATTTAGGAAGTTTCCGCGGACACAACGCCTCCAAGGGGATTAAATAACAACCAACGGAGGCGCGCTACAAGAACAATCGGGAACCTTTTGAACAGACCTCGTAAATGAATACACGGTTTGTGTAAAAAGTATCACGAAAAGTTTCGGATACGTAGATTTATTGAAGATATAATGCCTCAAAATTCTTCTAAGTACATCCCTTGAGCGTCGACACACTTTTGCTAGCGGCTTTTCTACGATTCGAAGGCTCCCTGGTAGGAGCTAGGTCCTTCAGGGTACGCGTGCAAGCTCCTTTGACGCCACTTAGGATCCCATGATGGTATCCTCTGAGGGAGGGTTTAACTTTTGGGAATAGGAAATGGTCTGCTGGTGCCAAATCGGGAATGTAAGACGGTTGGAGAATCGTCGCGATGTCGTTGAACAAGGTCTTCGTAAGCAGACACTCGACTCTGCTCTTGGTCGTCCTTCAAGACCTAAAGAGATCTTAGAGATCTTTCGCATCGCCAAATTTTCAATGATAATGGCGTGCACTGTCATCTTATCAACACCACTATACGATCTGCAATCATGCGCACATTTAACCGATGGCCTGAATTCTGCACTTCACGCACACGCCGGGAAAAGATTGTTACCGATGCATTTCATACAAACCTTGAATATGCAATTTTCCTGAGGTTCGTCTGATACCTAGGTGAAACCATACGAACTTAATTAACGCATGCACTTTTAAAGGTAAACTTAGGGACATGGATATTTGATTACCGCAAACTGAAGTTTTCTGGTTGGGTTTATGCAATTAAAATATTAGCGGTTCATTTCAATGATAGATTAATTTGTACTGTAGATGTGCAATCTGATACATGGCCTCTGTGCAAGGTATCTTGGTTTGAATGCCCTTCGGTACGTCTCTTCAGCATCTAAAATGAACATCACCCGAAATCTGACAAGCAGAGCTCGTCTTATATGAAGTGTGTGTCACTCCAAAGAGTGTGAAATTAACATTTTCCAAATTAGTAAGATCAACCAGTTCCAATTTGATCAAAAGTTGAAAAGAGTTGAATGGACCGACTGACTGGAAAATTCACTTGACAACGATGCTGGATTTCTCAATAGGGTAATCACTGGTGACGAATCGTGGTTTTACGAGTATGATATTGAACTAAAGTCGCAAAGCAAGGAGTGGAAAGCCAAATATATGAACCTCGAACCGAAAAATCAAGAAAAAGCCGATCGAAAATTAAAATCATGCTCCTGGTGTTCTTCGATGGCGAAGGTGGTGTCCATCATGAAAGCCTTCCTGAAGGACAAACAGTAAATGCCGAGTTCTACCTTACAGTTCTCAAACGTTTGAGAGATCGCTTGCGTTCTGTGCGGCCAAATTTGACTCAAGGCGATGGATGGATCCTTCGCCATGATAATTCACCTTCACATTTAGCATTAATTGTTCGCCAGTTCCTGTCAAAAAATTCAATCACCATCCTTGATCATCCTCCTTATTCGCCATATCTCACCCCTGCGGCTTTTACTCTTCCCAAAATGCAAAAAGTGATGAGGGGACATCACTGGGAAGATGTGGACACAATAAGCATGAAACGATGAAAAAACTAAAAAGTTTAACTGCCGAGCACTTCCAAGAGTCCTTTAAACAGTGGAAAAGAAGATGGAATAATTGCACAGCAACAGATGGAGAGCACTTTGAAGTGGACAAAATCTATGTAGAATAAATTTTGCAAAATCCAAGTTTTCATGGGCTCAGTTCACCTGGACTGTCAGACCTCGTACATCCTCAACCCAACGGTTCCAGGACATAATATTTTGGAGGTGTGGATGTTTCGGCAAAAATTTTCATTCAAAGAAATTCATGAAGATTTATTTCTCATCGGGGTGGGTAGCTCGTAGTGATACCGTAAGACTCTACATGGATTATTAATGGTTAACATTAAAATTATTTTTGCGGACCAATTATATTATTGTAACGTCGATAAACAGTTGGATAGGTAAACACACTTGTCACTATGAGCTTGACCATGAAAGTTAAAAATTTATTTTCAAGTAAAGGTGATGCTCCTTATTTCAATTGAAAAAGTTCAAAATTTAGGCATAATAGGTTTCTCCTTGACAACAATGTATAGTATAATAGGGTTTGTCTTTAGACAAGGCATGCTAAATAATGGTAACCTTCCCAAAAGCTGGATTTATGGCAAGTGTTCGTTTACTAACGTGTGAACAATGGATGCGTACAAGTCCTAAGTAACGATGAGATCCATCCGAGTAATCTATACTAAGTAATTAAAACCTATAAAATGCCACGCACGCATATTCGCATTTATTGCCCGCCCTTTTAGTTTTGGAGATTGTAGAAATACAACGGTTGAGGCGTTAGCATTTCTGAGAAGTGGCCGGATTCATGCAGATTCCATTCTTGGAGTAATAGCTATCGATATTCATCATATCCCTGTTCTTCAATTGTCCTTCTGCACCAATCACTATTCTCACACATACACACGGCCATATTAATACCGTGTACTGTACAAGTTTTACCCTCTTGCAAACAATATGGACCTACATTTTTTATACTACCTACCACTTCGTCGCCCGTTAGCTTCTTAGTTAGCACAAAGCTACTGCATTACTTATTAACTTTAAGAGACGCGAATATAATAACCAACACAGTAGCCTTCGACTTGTCTTTATAACGATTCACTGCTTTACGAAATACTTTCAGTCACTAAACAGTCTTTTGATGCTTACAAAACTTCGACTTGCACAGGGGCTCATACCAGACAAAGTTTTGAAAGATGGTTAAGGCCATTAATTTGTGGAAATCCATTCGTAAAACATGATGAAAGAATAAAATAAGACTGTATTTCCACAAGAGTATCCTGTGAAAACGCAAAGTCTTTGATTCTTTCTTCAGACACAAAGGCTTATCTTCAGAGGTGATCTTTTTGTAACGTATGCAGCGTCCAGATACTAAACCCGTTCTCGTCTTGCTATTATCTTAATTGATATTTAATCTGACAAAGTGCCCAGAAAGGAGGACCAACCTTCAAAAACCAGTCAATCGTTAGCTTCCTCGTTACCTAGCAGAGGATTAATGCCGACATGCATCGCCTTCTACACAGCAACTTAAGCACCTTTTGTACCCGTATATAAGGGGCCTTCCTCATTTCTGCACTCCTTGATGCAGTTACATTGAAAATTTTGAAAAAATTACGTGGTGGCCACGCCAGGTGCTTAATTCACGCAATAATTCCCTTTGAATCATCATTATGACACTTAAGCGTTATAAGAATGATGTAGTCCGTCATGCTTTGATATAAATGATGGTTTCAGGCGTAACTTTATGAAATCGATTCATATTAGAAATGAAAACAGTAATTTTGTGAATCCATAGAAAATTTATTTCGATACGATCTGGGTCTACCTGAGTAGATGGATGCCCGTAAGAGTTATTACCTGAATATGACGTTGGATGTCGAAACCCGGATCATATCGAAATAAATTTTCTGTGGAATCACAAAGTTACTATTTTTTCATTTCCAATATGCCTTGATTTTCTTTGTATTCTTTAATACTTGATATACTTGTCATCCTTTTCTTAACACTTCCTCGTGATTTCTTAATGATTCCTCCCAGACTCATTAAACGTTTAAAATAAACGTAACATGTCATTGGTTAGGCCTCATTTAGAATATGCTGTAAGTATATGTGATGATCCTCACGAAGTTGGATTGATTGCCGAATTGGATCGCGTGCAGCGTAGAGGAGCTAGTTTTGTAAAACGTCGTTATGATAAAGTTAGTAGCGTATTCAAAATATTAGAGCAGCTAGGTTGGGAATCAGTCACGGAGCCAAGGTTAAATTAGAGATTGAATCTCTTGCATGAATTTGGAAGGACGACTCTTTAGCAGTGATGTTGAAAATGTTTTATTACTCCCATTGTACTACGGTTGGAGAGATAATGTTAATAAAATTAAAGATATAAAGTGTAGAAGAGATAGATTTAAGATATCATTTTTTCCACGAACGATAAGAGATCAGAATCACATTGTCCGACCGGGATAGGGGTAAAAAATATTAGGGTAAAAATTAGTCTGATGTATATTCACCCCCAACCAAACACCCTAGCGGTGGTTGAAGGGTACTAAAAATACAGAAAATAATGTCACCTTCGAGACCCGAATGACTGTGCTTTTAAATTGAAGATGTATCTGCCTCCGCTGGACCCAAGGTAGCGATCCATTAGTCAAACGTCCTCATAGCCGTCGTTGCGATAGATGGAGTGAAGAAAAAATGCAGTGTTCCCGGAAAGACAAGATCCTTATATCGGAGGAAAGACGCAAAACAGTGACGCGGGAGATTGTTTGAGCGAGCGAACTTGCACAAGTGTTTGGAAAGAGGCAGACAAATGACGAAAGCCGGAGCGAGCAATAAATTAAGGAGTGGTTTATCAACCCTTGGATCTCCCCGCCCGGGCAGCTAATCGCAGCAGCAGGGCGAGATCAAACGGTCGAAGGGCAACGCTAAAGGAAAGGATATCCCAGCACAGCGTAATGGCTTACTCCCTGTAACAAAGATATTCTTGCGTAGATAATGAATTAATAAATATGTATTTTCCAATATTATATGATCCACCCAAACGAAAACCCCGCTCAAGTTGGCGAGATGATATTGCTTTTACCTAGAGGAGTCCAACTAGGCAATTTGAAGCTTGCCTTTTTTGAAGAATCCAGATTAGGGATTCGGGTCGACGGGAAAAAGAGGATTGTACCATCTAGGTGGAAAGGTTACGATTTAAATCTAAACTTAAAGAGAAAATATCTACAAAAGAGTCTACATTCCAAAAGCAAAATGTATAATAGTACTCGAACAAATCAACTACAGAACGATGTAGGTAGGTTTGTATGTGTTCACATAAAATGCATACACTCGACATCCCAGGCCGAGTAATCCTTCCGGTGACTCGCCACATACTGAGAGACTCTCCACCTTCGTCTTTGAACCCTCCCTCCAACCGATTGCCCACTCTCTACCGTCCCGTGCTGAAGACACTTGCCATTTCCTCAACCGTCTCCACTCTCTTCCCTCCGGACACCAAACGTTTCCACACCAAAAGTTTCTCTTTTCATTATATCTGTAGTTACACCTCAAATCCTCACTCTGAAGGCCTCTCGTCTCTCCGCCACAGTCTATCTGAACGCCACCAACTCCCAGCATTGAGTTTCCCCTGAATCTTCATCGCCTCATCCTAATCCACAACTCCTCCTCCTTCCACGATAAACATTACCTCCAGATAAAAGACTGTGAGATGGGAAGTAGATTTAGCCCCATACAAACGGCTATTGTACTAACATCCACAACGAGTATCCGGATTCGATTCCAGGCGGAGGAAGAATTTTTCAAAGGAATCCTGGTCCATACTTTTTGCACTATTTGACACTTCCAGTCGAGTGCGCTTTCCGTCGGAAGGGGCGCTAGAACTGTGCGTGACCCCTTGGCGCCTTTCGTTACCAGATTATGCCGACGCGGACGCCGGATTTCTTTCCGCCCAACTTCCCCCATTCCCTGAGTATCTGCCTTTCGCCCCCAAGCCATCCCTGATGGCAGCCGCCGGTCGCAAGCAAACCCTCTCGGGGGGACGAGGCCTCTTCCCGCCGCCAATTACCTCACACTTGCTCTCCTCGCTCTGCAACCGGAGTCTCTTACGGCGGCAACGGCGGAGTGGGTGGGTGGGTGTCTGCTGGCTGCGATGCGCCTGCCTGGCGGCCAACGACGACGCGAATTGATTTAGTGTCTGGGCAAAACAGTAGCGCAGAGTATAAGCAATGGGGAAGTTGATCTCCTGATCGCGATTTCTCTTGCCATTACGGGGTCAGAGGGGAGAAGCCCAGCGACCCCCTCCCCTCCCTGTAGCTCCAATGATGAAAGATGAGCAAAAAAGAAACTGTCCGAAATCTTCCATCTCCGTTGGATCACGGAGAGCGGTCTGAGTGACCCTCCCCTAGCTTCTGACCTCGGTTTCGCTCCTCCCTCCCTGCGCTCCCTCCTTGTACGACGCGAGAATCGAAATGAGGTCCATCTCACAAAATGTGTGCATTTGTCTCCATAGAGGGTGTAGCGGACTTGCACGAACAAATCTGAAGTGAAACATTCCTCCCATTTAAACATTCCGAGATAAAGTAGTCCCACAATCGGATCTCTGTGCAGGAAATTTCGCTCGAAACGAATATCAAAGCTGCTATGTCGTATTAAAAACAAAAATAATTGGTTTCATGCAAACGGACTTCACATGCAGCTATAGCCATATTTTTTTAGCAAAACGAAACACCCGTAACGTGATAACAAAGTGGTAAAGTGATATCTCGTTAAAGAAATGGTAAACATCTGGAATCAGCCCAAACAACATAAGTATCCCTTTTCTGCACACAGCGTGACCATAGAAACAGGCAAGCACACCCCTCTGCTGTCCAATTTTTCCAGCGTCACGAAGGCGTTGGCCGATGGAATTGCGTTTCGCAGAGTGGGCGAGGAAACTTATGAAATACAATTTTGATTTAAAAAGAAATTGAAAGCAATATGCGAGCAATCAAAAATGAAAACATTTGTTCAAACAATCACGAAAATGCGCCACACAACGAATTTTTCTTCCACCGCGTTTACCGATTTCCCGAAAAATATGGAATGTGGGCAAGTTTCGCGGAATTCGGTTACCTGCGATCCCCTGCCTATGTTGACGCCTCAGGACTGGAGAGGGGGGGACGTGGTAGGTCGGTGGGTAGAGCGCTGGGTTTCTGACCGGAGGGCCATGGTTTGATTGCGGGTGACGGCTCTGGGTACAATGGACTTCATCCTCGCGGTGAAGTCCAGACCCTCTAGGGAAGCCTCAGTTCGGAGACACACAGAAGATGCGACATTGCCCCCTACCCTGCTAAATGATTCGCGAATTTTGATCTCGCCGCGGAGAGATTTGTATCAGGTGAGTTCAAGAATCAAGACGTCTTCGGTTTGAGTCCCGTGGTTTAAAAACCAGAGCAAGCTATGCCCTGCAGCAAAGCAATCCGAGAGCGGCATTGCGTCAGTTACCCTTCGAGTCCCCTTTGGACCTTCGGCCAGGGACGCTATCGCCGGCTCGGGAGAGAGAGGGGGCGCGGGGCCGCCGTCGTTCGGCGCCGGGTACGGTGACCTCTCCGCCCACGACCTCCCGGCCCGGACGGACAGCTGCGACGACGACCTTCTACTTGAACAATTGACGGAAATCACAAAACCCGGGGGATGAATTAATAATTATTAGGTACAATTGTTGAAAATTATAATTTTCAACAATTGTACCTCCGCTTAGTACATGAGTATCGTCCCTCCAAACGGGCGATCTCATCTCCAACTTCTTTAAACTCTGAACAGCGTTTCTCATTTTGTCACTAAACTTGTCGACTACCTAGTTCCCATTTATCGCAATGCGCCCACTGATGTAATTTTATCTTCATTGGCAAATCCACAACGACACGTTAAAATCTTATGTAAAATTCATTCATACCACCCACAACCCTTACGCTGGCTGAACCACTTTCGCCCATCACGCCCGAGACCAATCATGACCTACCCGTACGCACGCATTACCCTCCACGCACCTACTTCCAGTTGACCCCTCGCCGACCCCGTCCCCTCCCTCCTTCAGGCACTCCTCACCAACTCACCTCCCAACTCGAAGAAACACTCCCTCATCCCTCCGTAGAGGAGAACGACCCCCTTTTGGTGTTTTGTTGACCTTATTTGCATGTTGGTGGCTGAATGTGAAGACGCTTCTTTCTTTACGTTCGGTGATGTTTCCCAACATAAGATTTCCAATTCGTACAAGGACCAATTTACTAAAATACATATAAATCAATGGAGACATTGGAATTAGTGACGAATATTCCACAGGGCCATCAATCAAGAATGATAATGAGCGATCCTTCGTAGCGAGCGAGGCAGAGCGGGGAGGCCAGCGGGTTGCAGCGGGGCAGGTGGCGGGACGCGTCGGGCAAGGAGACCGCTCTGTCCAGAAGAAGAAGCGCGATTACTCAACCTGCATGATGGTCCCCCCAGCTGAGCCGCGGGGGCGGGGGGCATGGCGGGCGAAGGAAGCGCTCCTGAGGACTGTAGGGTCGCTCCAACCGAAGCAACATCAGGCAGAGAAATGAAAGGGAGGAGTGCAATTAACATGATAACGCTTGTAAGATCGTCCATTTGGATTTAAGAGTACTAATTGGAAGAGAAACAGTCGCAGCACACATGAAGTGGAACCAGTCCATACACGTGTAAAGTTACTCCAAATGGTGCCCCATTCATATTCGCTGCTCGACATTAAGCCCCATTGTGGAAATTTTCTGTTCAAAATTTCACTTGGTAATACTCAATTTTCCGCGATGAGTCTACCAGGCACATTTTCACCGTAAACAACCACCACTTTGTCCAGTTCCACTTAAATTACTGTCTTCTCGTCTCTGAGACGGATTGACCTTTGAAATCAATAACTAGCAGGAATTACCATCCTGATACATTTAATTTATTTTTTGTCAGAATTTTTTAACATTCTGATAAAGCCGGAAATGCCATCACTGGGTTCACGGCTTCGGAACGCTTGTGCTTTTCTTATCCCGCACTACAAATAAATAATAAGGATTCGAAAATTCAAAACGCTTTGCGTCAGGCAACTGAATAGAAGATAGAGCAATACACTCGACGCTGTTATCCAATGTGCCGAAAAACACCCGAAGAGTTGTTAATGCTCCCAATGGCCGTCCTCTGGATTACATACATATTATGAGTACTGCTTTCGACAAGTTACGGCGACACATTCAGGCGCCTTTTATAAAGCCACGGGTGACTAAAGGAAACCATGAGGTCTTGGTTTCATTGGAACAGTCCCTCCCGTATTATTTTATAAATTAATTTGTATATTCCCAACCATTTCACACGTTCACGATTTACAGTTACTTTCTGTTGGAAAAAGCTTTAGGCGACACGAAAATCTCATTCTATCTATCTTGAACTGGGAAAATTTACTTTATACTCCTATTAAGGCAAATAGTTATACTAAAATTTAACTAGCTTAAAAACTTATGTAATAGACCAATTGAAAAGTTATTGACGAATAACAAAAGACAGGATCCTTGACACTCGAATTACTTTTTGAAATAGAAGTTTTTAGTTTTGATAATGCGCTTCGTTTAATTTTTATAAATTTTAGAGCGTTCCTTACAAAATGAAAATTATAGTGGTTAAGGAATTTACATTTTTTCAAATTTCTGGAAAAAAATGTCTACTAACGTCACTTCTGTCGCAAATCATACGCGACAGAAGTGAAAACTTGATTTATACGAGCACACCATTAAGCGTCCTGTAAGGTTATAAATCTCTCTGCCACAAAAGAATATATCTAAGAATAATGATAACAATTTTTCTTTAAATAGACAGGTATTTAAAATTATTATTGTCAAATGCACTGTATTTAAAATACAACTAAATTTAATACATTTCACAACATAAAAAATAAAATAATTCCTTATGCAAAAGAATCTTACAATCTTATTCAAAATATTAAAAACATATAACGCCTTGTAACCGACAAATAATTGACATTATTACTTGCGAATTCCGCATAAGTATTGGGTTATTCTTGCCCATCATTATTAACTCCTGAAACAATAGGTTTATGGGGGCTGAAGTATGAAATGAAAGTTTTCGAATTTAATTTATCTGAAAAAGCGCGAATAAACATTGAGTGAGCGCAGCTTTCAATGAGGTTCAATGCAGAGCACGAAGCTGAGTTGCTAGGGAACTTGCATAACGGTGAGACACACACTGCTGCGCTGTTCCGAAATCATAGGTTCAAGAGGCTTTGGCCGCAAGAGTCCATATGCCCTTTAACTGAACGGCAAGTTTACGATTTGATTTGTGAAGTAAAATCATGTGTTCTGGTGACGCCTAAGTACAATCTTAAGCTTGCTAATTAGTAATGCTGCTCGCTCACACATAAATAAATACACGATTAAGATGACGTAATTGAAGACGTAAATGTGGTTAGAAATACATTAAAATGGAATCAACTTAAGTATGCATGGAAAAAATGGTAGAAAAAGAATCCTTGCCTGAAAAGTCGAAGATGGGATGAGGATGCCTGGAGGTCCTTGCACCTCTATAAACATGGATACTTTTCCAGATAAGGAAACTGCTGAATCATCTCACGGGAAGTTCCATCCAGTCAATAATGTCACAATGCCAGTATGTTCCACTGAGCTGTAAGTAGAAGTTTCTTGGTGACAACCTCACAGCTCATTTGGTCAAAGCTAAAAATATTGCTATATTATCAGTATTTTTTGCTGCAGACAATTAAGTGGTATGTTTCATGAAAAAACTGACTCTGGGATATTTAAATGGAAAACAGTCCATTGACCATTTATGCTAAAATATTAGCTGCATGCATACACTCACACACCCTCAATACCATTACCTTTCCAGGTACTTAGCAAAAAAATCCTCATTTTAAGTTTCACCGAGAGAATTTCTCCCATTTACTACTTCCTTCCATCAAAGATACACTATGCTTCAATACTTCATTTGCCTGCAACACAGCCACAGATGGAAATGATGGCCTTTGTTTTGAGAACAACCAACAGCCGAGTTGAGCTGATGAAAACCTTCTGCAATGTCATCATGACGATTCCCCAACCATCTTACAGTTCTGATTTGGCACGAGTAGGTTAAAATTTCCTATTCCAAGAAGTTTAATCCTCTCTCAAAGGACACCACCATGGGACCCTAAGTGCCATCACAGAAGTTTGCTTGCATACCCTTATCCTTACCAGGTAGCCTGCAAGTCACGAAGAAGCCACTGGTAAAAGTATATCAACACTCAAGGGATGTACTTTGAAGAATATTTCAGAGTACACCCTTTGCAAAGTTTTCAATAACCACTCCTAGTTCTCCATTAAAAATATCTCCTTGAAATTCTCAAAGCATACGGATACATCCTGATCATACTCCTGTGTGTTCCTTTTTTTTTTACCTCATTATTGCTATGGCCTCACGCATACATATCCTCTTCCTAAATCCCAACTGATCTCCCAATTACTCTTTTGCTCTCTTCTCCACTCTTCTGTTGATTATCCTAAGTAATCCAAAATAATACATCTGATGTGCATGCCGTAGGCCTACAGTCCTCCCATGCAACTTTTCCCTTTTTTGGAATGGTATCATTTCTACTTTTGCTAATATTTCCTTCTGGCCAATTTCCTCCCTCATAAATGATATGAATCCGTACATAAAAATTACACTTCGGTAAAAACACAATCACTCAGGTGTATCGGACCTTTGTGAAATGCATGCACTCACCCATTCAGGGTTTACAAGGATTCCTCCTAGGCCAGGGACCCGCCAATCACACAGAAATAACTAAATGGAAAATAAGGGACTTCGGTAAAAACGCAATCACTCAGGTGCATCCGACCTTTGTGAAACACACGCACTCACTCATTCAGGGTTTACAAGGATTCCTCCTATGGAATTTCCTCCTATCAAATTCCTCCAATGGTCTTTTCTCCCTCTCTGTTGTCCAATCACGAGGTTTTCCCATCATCCCCTCTCCCTCCCAATGAGCCATTCTTTCAAACCTCCCCAAAGGAATTCTCATTCTTCTCTGAAGAGGCCTGCTTTGCAGGTGAAACACCTGTTGTCAGGTTTTCTTAGGCACTTACCTACCCACAATTTTAATTCTTTAATTTTGTTAGTGTGATTGACGGGTCCCTGCCATAGGAGGAATCCTTGTAAACCCTGAATGAGTGCGTGCATTTCACAAAGGTCAGATACACCTGAGTGATTGGATTTTTACCGAAGTTTCTTATTTTCTGGTTAGTTATTTCTGCATGATTGGCGGGTCCCTGGCCTAGGAGGGATCCTGGTAAACCCTGAACGTGTGAGTATATGTGAAACACAAAGGTCCTTGTTTTCGAGCACTCCTGAGTGGTTGAGTGACTGTGTGTTCACGTAAGTTGTTTTTGTTTCATTACATCCTTTTATAATTTTCATTTATTTGTGTGATTGGCGGGTCACTGACTTAAGAAGGATCCTTGCAAACCCTGAGTGCGTGTGTGAATGTGATTCACGAGAGTGAAAGTTATTTCGTGACACACCCTAGTGATCGAGTGGTTGTAAGTTCGTTTTATTATTTTTTATCTATTTATTATTATTATTAATTTTTTATTATTTGTGTGTGTGTGGTTTTTTTCTTTTCTTATTACTTAGTGCCAATCAAGTTTACGGTCCCGGTATTTTTTGTTTACATTGATTCACGACCGTGGCTACATTCCTTGTATATTTAAATTATTCACTTTCTCTATGAAAACTAGAAAAGCTGAATAATACCTTGGTCAATTAGTTGAAGCTTTGCAGTTGTATTGGATAGAAAAAATTGAAGTTGCATATTGGTTAGCTTGATTTGATGAGTGTGACGTGTAGCATTGCCAAGACAAAGGAGACTTATGATTTACAGTCATGCAGTCACCTTTCTGCCAAAGCCTCTTAATCAGCCTTCAAAATTGTAGAAGTTATCCCTGCTTTCTCATTAGCATACCAAGACATAACCAACTCAGTCATATCAATGTTTATAAAACACCTGGGCTGAAGAGATTTTCCAATTACAAGAGGTGCTTCTTTTTCACCCATCAGCACTTACATTAAAAAAATCAAACACTATTTGGTCAGCTTTTTGCCTTTATATAATTTTGTCTTCAATGGCATAGATTTAGATAGCAGAATATGGAAAAATAGATCAATTCCATCCATACTACATTCATGTTCCTGTTTGTGAATTTTGGTAACAGCATTGCAGCTGGCAATACATTGGTGCAAAGAAAATCGTCTGAAACAAAGCGATGACAAATCCCATAAAATACATTTTCCTCTCATTCCATCAAAACCCATTTCCCCAATAACAGTGAATACCCAAAGCATAGAATATATCACAAGCACAACATTTCTTGGCATCTATTTGGACTTAAACTTGACATGGGATACCCATATGTCGTCTGCCAGCTGCCAGTCAGGTAAGTTAAGTTCAGGATATTTCCTCCTATGAACTTTGAAGCAACATCGGGCAAAGATGCTCTACTTATACTTTATTATGGCCTTATCTACTCCCATATGTATTACCTGGGGCTGATCTCCTCTCTCCTGAGTCATATTTAAACAGCAAAAAAGTATTCATTACATCTTAGCCTCCAATTTCATCTGCCCATCAAATCTTCCAAGATCTTGGCCTCTAACCCTTCCATCCATATAAATTCTGTTCCCAGTAATATATGAAACACTTGTCAGATGTCTAGGCAAATTCTCACTACCACAGTCACCATAAGGAAACCCAGTTAAATCTGCACATTACATACAATTGGACTAAGCTGAAAGCCTAGGACCAAAGTCAATGGGACCTAACTCATATAAATGAATTTTAACAGAAATACAAAGACATAACATACATAACTTGGTATAAAAGACACATTGGTGTATAAGCTGTTGTACAACAATCCTTGGACAAATAAAATCATTATTATACAGGAGAGGGAAAGAGACCCAGCAAGGGGTGACAGAAGTATTGAACAAAAATCTAGGAAGACACAGTACCCATAGAGCAGCTGAGCTATAGAATATGATTACTAGAACTAAAGGTGAACCAAAGCACTTAGTCATTATTAAGGCCTGCGTGCTAACAAGTAATTAAGAGGAAATATTCTAGAAAGATGGAAAGAATACACCAAGGACTTATATGGTTAAGCTATTAGACTAGCAAGTTTAGATACAGAAGGAGAATTTGATGTACAAGGGGAAACCTTAAGGCCAGGCATATTTTATGGATAGATACATACTTGCACAACAGGAAGGACAATAAGGGCATTGAAATTAAATATTGTCATGGAGATAAATATCATTCCTAAGAAACCATTTAAAGGATTCAAGAAAATAAGGGAGGAAATTTATAGGGATGATTGATGGAATTTTTGAGGGAAGAATTTGTCCTCAAGATTTCATTAGATCAGCTTCAGTTTATAAAAAAAATGGACTAATCCATCCAGCATTGTCTTCATTGATTCAGTACACAACATTCTCTTGGGCATTAACAACCCAAGTTTCTCAATGTATGAGGTTTTTCAAATGGTTCCTTCTAGCAATGATCAATTTTCATGGAAAAGCAGCCACTCAGGTAAATGTGTATAATTAAAGCAGACTAAAATTTCAAAAATTCAGAATACTAAGCTGTTTCTTGCCTTCCTAACATTAAATCTAACTACGTCAGATATTCAGTTCATATCCCCTCTCACGCTACCCAATCAAATTTTCAATTCCCCTGAAGGGTGATTTCTTTAAATAAATACGCTTCTGTGCATTACTTCAAAGTGACGATTCAAAGAGTCACACAACGTTCACACCCCTGCACTACAGTGCCCACTACCACACCAAAGTGGTGCCACTAACAAGTCTAAATCTTGGTGGTCTCAAATACCTCCACACGTACAAGGATGGGCAAACCCTTACATATCCCTGTGTATTAGCAGCAATCTCGACTGTGATAAGCACCATGCAATTAGGCTGAATCCAACCCTGTAGCTCCAGCAATGGGTAGAAGTTTGCTCTGAGCATGACAAAAGTGTACAACTAGGGTATGAACAAAGATTCACCTTAAACTATACTTTAAGTGGACTATTCTTAAACCACCGGATGTAGGAATATCTATCTTGTTTCCCCCATGTCAAACTAAAATTGAATTGAATATATCAAACAATAAATTGAAATGGGCATCATTGTATATCAAACTGCCCAAAAGTATAAAGGATACTAAGGGAACTACTGTATTCAGGCATAAATTAAAAAGATATCTACAACATAACATATTCTACTCGGCTATGAATATCTCAACAATATATCTGACCAGAAGGTTTATACTCTTAGTTTATAGCAATGGTCATGGTCTGGTTTATGTTGGTGATCAATGATTTTTCTGAATTGATATTTCATTTGCATGTTACAGATAATGTTCATGAGTTTGTGCCAAATATTATGGAACTGCGGGCACCATTTTTTTTTAATCTTAATTGAGCCAGTGGCTTTGCTCCATTTTGACGTACCAAATATCATGTACATACACCACCCACCTAGTATGTTTGTATTGTGATCTCTGGGCAAATAAAAATTATAATAATAATTCACCTTGGTAGAAATTAGCTCTCCTAATGTAAATGGCACAGAGAAATATTCATATAGAAACAAGTGCCATTGCACCCACCTTCAGCAATCATTGGGCATATCATGATCTATGTATTCACTGAGGTTTCAAAAAATATTTTACCAGCACTAAAGAATTATTCCAACCCCATTTTCATTTTTAAAATGGTTGCTTTTTGGTTGTGATGGTACCTAGGCATTGAATCATAAAATAATACTTTGGTATAATTGTATTTTCTGCTTTCATCAAGATTATCACACTATCAAACCAATTGTCATGTGAATGTGAGGAGTCACTTAATTCATGGACTTCCAGGATTTATTTTCAAATTAAGACAGCTGTTTCAATGCAATTCTTATCTGAAATTGAATGGTATGTAAAAATGAAATTAAAAAGAGTACAAAACTCTATCCCTTGGACAGGATTTATCTCTGAACTATACACTCACCCATAACAGTAGCAATGTCTTAAATAGTTATCATCAATCCTAATGCCAATAATCAATCGAGTCATTCTAAACCAAAGGCAAAATTTGATCAGAATTATGATTTCTCCTTCCCTTAAAGAATCAGATCATGTCATGAAGAGTATCATGAAACTAACTCTCATAAATTTGATATAAAGACGTCAATAATTAGGACATCAGCAACTAGGTACAATTTTATACAAAAATTTAACTTGAAATTTAATTTGACGATTGAATCAGTGTTTCAGTAATATACAAAATAGGCAAAACCACATTTTAATTAATATTATTAAGTTAAACTTGCAGTCATTTCCATCATTAATATTAAATACTTTTATACATTCATGGTATCATACTAGAATGTTATTTTCACTACAACATAGTCTCCCCCAATGTTAGCAGTATTATTACACATACATAACCACCACATCCATGCGTAGATTATTTCCAAACAACTGCGAGCATAGAGGTCTTCTTTCAATGATGAAAAATATTCAACATCAGTGATTGTTTAGTACTGAAGGTAAATTCCATCATTAATTCATAAGAATGTTGGGGAGTTTGTTGATTGAATTATCTGTACACCCTCAAATGAATCTGATATGCAGAATATATCTATTTTCGATGAATGTGCCCAAAGACATCACCTGGTTTAAGACTTTCTGCTGATACCACACTGTTGCATCCATTAGGCCACCACCACATCCTTGCCAAGAATGAAAAAACCCTAGGCCGTAGCCATTTGAAGCAACCAGTGGATTGAGAAAATGGGTAAATCCCGTAACAAGGGTCTCTGCCGAAATTTCAGCAGGAAAACCTCTGACAGGCTTTCTCCCCCACTCCACTACTGGTATTACCTCATCAATCACTTCAGACAGAAAATCACTTAATTTACAAAAAACTATGGCTTACGATGGATTAAAACGTTGGCAGAATTGCTCCTTACTATATATTTCTTCCCCTTCTTCTTACCGATAAATCTGAAATATTCGCACGCTTTGCATTCTCCAAAATAATGCCTACAATCACAGTGTACGAGTTTCTTCAAAATAATCAAAGTTCTTGTTCGATCATCAAACGGTGATGAGCCGGGACTTTTTTTTGGGTCCTCAAGTGTTTTCTGGAGAGAATACTGACTAAACAGCAGAGGAGAAGCAAGTGACTTCATCGCAATAATTTATGATCACTCGACCTTATTAAAGCTACAACTGAAGTAATGCAATCATGCACGTAATTTCCATAAGCACATTTATGATTTTCACTAGTTTCCTAGGCTACCCTGAAAATGAAATTACGGAAGCTAATGTAATACAATTCCATTGAGTAATGGAAACTACAACGGAAATTTATATTAATCCCAGAATTAACTTGAAAATATTAATCAAACCTTTCCATGCTGGTGACTTCTGGACAGGAATGGGTCATCCTTTGTTCACTGTATTATCTAGACCGAGCGGCTACGTTGCCACCCTAACGGAGCAAGTGTAATTATTTCATTGATAAAAATATGAAACGCATTTCAATAAACACACATAATGAAACGAGCTATCTTCTATAATACCAATTTTTAGAGTTTTTCAGTCCACTACAATCGAATTATATATCCCGGCTTTCGAGGTTCGCAGAGGATTTCACGAATAGATTAAAATAGACTCATTGATGGAGTACGAATCCAATTGATAATTTCCCAAGGTTAATCTCACACAAAAATTTATATTGGAAATGGGTTCATACGGTCGTCCATGTCAAAAAGAATAGTACTATTATGATTAAGACACTGACGTATACGACTTAACGGCGCCATTTTTGAATAAAAGTGATTTTAAAGGGTGAACTGGATTGGTTGAAAAGGGAAAACAAAATCGCAACGAATTTAATCAGATGTAGCCAATTATCAGTTTCCAAACAGTTCAGCGAAGAATAGCAAACAGTCTCCATTGTCATGGTCAAGTTTCTTTAGGTTTGGTGATTCTCAATAAATGCGTAATTATCTTTGGTGTGACATGCAAATTCGTAATAATAAAGTGACATAATGGTCGATCCCGTCTTTGAATATCAATTTCGACTCATTCTAATTGGTGATAGTACTGTTGGCAAAAGTTCTTTGCTGAAGTACTTCACAGAAGGGAAGTTCTCACAGGTTAGCTAGTTAGCAATTAGCCTTATCTGATAAGTTGAGAAATTCCACATAGATATGATACCTAATATACACTTCTAGGTTTCAGATCCAACTGTTGGTGTCGACTTTTTTGCTCGTCAGGTTCATGTTCACGATGGGACCAGAATAAAGTTACAACTGTGGGACACGGCTGGACAAGAGAGGTTTAGGTAAGAGGGTATTTTCAATTTTCTTCCACATATGTTATTGATCCATTTATCATGCCTAATTTGGCACATTAATGACAAAATCTTGACATCAAGAGGTTTCCTATTGCATGTTAAAGTATTATCCCAATTTAGTGTGTGAAGGGATTGTTCCTAAAATCGTGTTCTTTGTGCGACCTCTTATAAAATATGTTTTACATATGAATATGATTTCTTCTAAAGGTCCATCACGAAATCTTATTATCGTAATTCGGTCGGTGCGCTATTGGTGTACGACATAACCAATCGTAAAAGCTTTGAAAACCTACCTGCATGGGTTACCGAAGCCAGACGACATATTCAACCTCACGAACCTGTTTTTGTAGTAGTTGGCTGCAAAGTGGATCTCGCGAAGGGCGAGGACAATGAAGGAGATCTGCAGAGAGGAGAGGCAAACCAAGGTAATGGGAGCACTCCAGTTAGGGGAATAGTCAACGCAAACTATGTGGGCAGGGCCGGCAAGGGCGATGACGTCGCCAGAGGCTCGAGGAAGATGGGGGAGTACGAGGAGGGGGACGACACTCGCGAGAGCATCCGAGAGAAGCTGTGGAAGGCCTCGGCCAACAGTCCATTCGGAGTCTCCCCGCAGGATCTCGGGATCTCCGCCGGGGGTGGGGAAGAAAGGAGGAGGAGTGGCAAGCAGCCGCTGGTAGGGGCCAAGAGTGTTGCTTTCGGCAGTCCGTCCAAGGGGGCGGCGAGGAGGGAAGTTACGGCGGAGGAGGCGAAACAGTGGGCT
The DNA here is from genome assembly GCA_037158775.1 of Hetaerina titia. NCBI lineage: Eukaryota > Metazoa > Arthropoda > Insecta > Odonata > Calopterygidae > Hetaerina > Hetaerina titia. Next base: position 14,539,740 of record CM073768.1, on the reverse strand, counting down.
CAGCAGAACGGGATCAAGAATGCCATCGAAGCGTCGGCGCTGACAGGCGCCAATGTGGAGGAGGCCTTTCGCATGGTGGCTCAGGAGGTCTACGACCGCGTGAAGGCGGGACAATATGAGCTGACTGACGGGTGGGACGGTATCAAGGCGGGCGGCTTCGCCCATCAGCAGTATAGCGACCTCATGCCGTCACTCCACAGTCAGTCTGGCGGCGGCCTGGCGGAAGGGGAGCCAGCCAGGACAGGGTGCTGCTGATGACCGTCCAAGGCGGTCGACCTTGGAGGGCGGGGTCCCTTCTTCCGCCTGCCATTGCTGTCATTCATTGTTGCGACTGTCATTATTATTACCCTATGTGTTTGAATAAGCCGAATCTCTTCACATATGTACAATTAAACCTCCATTTAATGAGGCTTTTTATCTTGGTAACTCAGTTGCAATGAAGTAACATTTGTTTTGTAACATCTGGCATAATATACAAGGGTGACACTTTTTATATTTTATTTAATCACTGTATTCCAGAAATGGTAATTTGGGACACAAGATGAATTTCTCATGTGCTTAAGTAATTTAATGCTGAATATTAGAGTAATTCGACCATTTAGAATTCATTAATTTCCAAAGTGACCTCTGCATTATAGAATGAGAAACGGTTTGCACTCCAGTCTCTCACTAGGTAGAGGTTGTACTGCATTTGCAGTCATATTTCATTTGCTGATCTGTGTAGATGTTGACATAAAATATAAAAGGTTTCTCAATCACCTTGTTATCTTTTCGGCCTCATAATAAAATAGCGAGGAGCTCATGAATAGATTAGTTTGCTTCTCAATGTGAGCGATTGTCAATGATTTTGATGACTATCAAAGTTGCTCAGTTTTATAGTGAATACATTTTTATAAATGTGCAGCATTTTGATTTTAATACTTAAAATCCTACAACTTATTTTCTGATCACTTTGGCACATTCATTTTCTGCTAGAATATATGTGACCTTTTTAAATTAAGGGTGAAGAAATCCTTGGTTAAATATATAAAGTAACAAAAAATATGGCTGTGAAAAGGGTTGTATTTTGGTGAGTGTAGTTAATTACATTTTAGTCATTGAACATAGTTTTCATTCAGCGAAACCATTCATTGCATTTTTCTTGTGAATAGCTGCACCAATATTGGTTCCTTTAAAACTTTACCTCAAAGATTGATAGTTCAGTTGTAAAATACCTCCTATGTTAGTTCACGCATTGTTTGGGAATTTCATTTGAATTGGATATTCTATGGAGTATTGCCAAAAGTGCTTTTTTGGGGAATGCCACTTGATCATTCACAAATACTGTGCTTTGTCAATTCACATAATGCTATCTAGTTTACATCCTTCCACCCTTCAAGTCCACTGGTTAAAAGTTTAAAAAAATATTTTTATCTGGCAAAGAAATGTGTTTGCGTATAGATTTGTTTGTATTTTAATCTACAGTTGAATGATTAATGCAGTTTCTTTTAATGTCAGGTAGTGAAAGGCTGGGAAAATGTCATGGAGGATGACTTTTATGCAAACATTTATTTTGTTCAAAATGTTTGTATATTATGAAATGCCTTCCTTGCCTCTATAATAAAATGATCTTTAAGTATGTTTCCTCACCATGTGTCCAAGAGGGAATTAATTTGAGTTTTTCATTTCCCTGTGAGAGATTGATATGGCCTGCTAAGAAATAGGAATAGTCACCGGTACTCCTTGTTGAATATGTCCATTTGGATTGGAATGGTATTTGGTTTTGCTAGATAACTTCCTCTCCTCACCATTTGACATATTACCTCAACATAATTGCTTTGCCTTGATGCATTAATATAAAAGTGCACATCAGAGGAATGCTGGGTGCACAACATAAGGTAAATTTACTGTGCATCTGCAAGTTCCCTGTTGGTTTTATGTATTTTATAAAAGAATTTGCTTTGTTCCTCAGCCTCATATGTATATATGTGTAAAGCCACATGTCTTATGTATCATCCATGGGTTTTACTTCTTTATTTTAGTGAACAACAAATAAGTGCTGGGTCAGTGAAACTGCCATAGTAAGGGGCTTGGCAAACTCCCGTGAGCATAGGAATTAGATCATAAGTTGCCAGAAATGTCCAGGAACATTTTCCAGTGGATTAATTAGTAGGGGGGTTCATTTTACCATGCATCACCATAATCAGTAATTGAATTTTTCTTGGGATTAACTTTCAATTGATGTTTTCAAAAGCTCATTAAAACAGATAAAATTATCAGGTGACATATCAATGTAAATAGAGATCATTTTCTTCCCAGTTGCAATTGCTAGGGTATTATAAATTCAGTTCTGTCATGGCAAGTTGCCATTGTTATTCTTTCTTCTTCTGTTGTCATCCCTCCCCAATCTGTCCTTTAAAAGTAGTATCCCACATCCATATCTTATCATTTTGTTATCAGGTCATTGATTTTTGATACTGTAATGGGGGAGTATAAGAGCACGATTTTATTTTTCAAGAGATGCATCACACTAAAGAAAAGATAAAAACAATGCAGTAGATATGCAATGTGTGGATACGTTGTCACTTTGGGCCTTAACACTGATAATAATGTGATTCCTTGAATTTGTAGGCATGAAAATAAATTGAAGTCAAATGAGTTATTTTGCTAACACTGAATTATGAGCATGTTATGCAGTACCGGTGTGCAAAATAGGTCTTCATTAGGACAAATGCATAGGTTTCTGCTTAGGCCTTGGCAAGTGTGCTTCATGCTGTTCATTGAATGGAATCGGCAATTCTTTCAAACTCATTTGATAAAAGGGACAGTTCCTCTGGGAACAAAGGAGTGTTGCGATGCATCCATCATCAACTAGAATACATAATCCCTTCTCTCCAAGAATGTATTTTATTGTTAATTCCATGAACATATTTGGCATGTTTTTATAAAATGCATAATTAACAGAGTTTTTATTTGCTGAATAGGTCTTACTAGGGGATTTGTGTGAAAGTAAAAAAAAAGCATCGTAAGCCAAAATCATCGAAGTATTTCCCATTAGGTCTATAAATATTTCAAGTTTTATCTTAATTCACAGAAAACCTAATCCACTGTACATTTTGTAATGAACCAAAATTATGTACTCGCAAATAATTATTAATATCCTGTAGAGGTGGACATTAAAGGAAAATAAACCATTCTTTAAAAATACTTATGGCAATATAATTTGAAAATGGAATGGAATCCTTTTCCTTTAAAATTAGAGTTATGAGAATTTAAATGAATATGAAAAGCACAGTGCAAATAACATGTTATATTTTTGCTGCCATGCTTTTCCTCCAGGAAATTAACTTTTATACTTAAATTTCATTTGTTTTTTACCCTAGATGTGTAGCTCAATGATTAATTGATATGTAATGATTACATAAAAGATTGGTTTCACAGTAATGTTGAGATAAAATTGGAATAAAGTATTTATGGCATTACATGAACACACTTTTCCACATGATATATATCTAATTGAGAAAATACAGGTAAATGTCTTTAATTATGAAAGATTTTATTTTTAGATAAAAAAAGGTTTATAAATTATAACTTATGGTTATATCAACTTAGGTAGCCTTTTTAGCAAATATGTGGCAATATAAAGAGGTAACACAAACTGTGAGCACACAAAAACATCAGAAGCCTGGCCCAAATACAATAAATTCTTCTCTGGTGAGCCAATATGGCTCCCCACAATGGTGAGTGCGAGGTAACTGCTGGGACTGGGTACCACCCTGGACCTCTGTGAAGAGTAGAGGAAAATTATAACACCACCAATGAATATGAGGCATATGAAGGATCACATGATTCGTATGAATCTCTGCTAATGTTTCGCATGCAATTTGGGCATTAACGTGAATGTGACCATTAAAATATTTTTATTAATCATTCTTTCAATTCATTCTACCTTCACTTTTATTAAAATGTTAGTGCTCATGAGACCTGTCAACCACAGCAGCTAAACTATGATGATGCTAATGACAATTGACATGAAGTACAAAGAAATTTTCCCAGGTAGCACATGTTCTTCCATGAGTGGAATGTATTTTTTTCAAATACCAGATTTCATACGAGGATTGCTTGCAAAATCAGAGATTTGGCATTACTATTGCATGTATAATATTGTTACTTTTCAGTTCACAGTGTCTCTTGCAGGGACTTAAACCAAGTTTAAATCAGATTGGTCTATCACTCTTGTGTGTAGTGCTTGTTTGAATCGAGCAAGTTCAGTGATTCCTAAAAAGTAATGACACAGAATTTCATGTCCTGATCAAACATTATGGTGAATCGTTGCCTTTGATTGTAATGATTTATAAGTGGTTTTAAACTTTTCGTTGGATCCATATTAGTGCAAAGGATGCTGATTAAATAAGAGTGACAACTTCCCTGATGCAAAAAAATAATGGCTCTCAGAAGATAAATGTAAAACAGAAACATTGAAATCAGCATGCAGAATTTTCATGATAACATTTAAAATTAACACCACGTCTCAGATGTTAACTTCAGAGAACTAAACAACTAAAAGATGCACTATTTTATTTTTCTATGATAATCACATACAAATGACAAATTCAAGCATGAAAGGTGATGGCAATTTAAGCCTCATACTTCACTCACTGACTTAAATCTCCCTAAATGAGGTTAAGGAAAGTTCTCGGTGGATTTAAGTGCCAATGCATTGAAAGTATATAGAAATAGATGCAGTCCAAAGTTTATTCACAACCACTTTTAGACTAAATTGTTAATCCCTATCCTGTTTTATCAGTGTTACATTTAGAGTAAAATAATTTTATTATATTTTTTATAATTTCCCTCTTTATGGGTTACTTAAAAAAGAAACAGATCAATGGCAGTGAAATATTAGTCCATCCATAGGAGGCAAGATGCAACCACCAATTTGCAAAATAAATATCTTATTTTCAAAATCTATTTATTTTATGAAGGCTTCCATTGATGCCAATTTCCATGGGAAAGATATAGTGTGTGGAAATCACAATTTTATAACAAAAGTATCTCTTATAATATGTATCCTATCTGTGAGAAAAAAATACTGTCATATAAATGTGCTTGCTTCAACAGGGATACTGCCACCTAACAGTAAACCAGGAGTCTAGAAAGTTGACTTAGTTCAGAGTGGGCAAGCCATCCAGTATGCACACAGTGAATTGTAAGCAGAGGGGCAAGTCATAATGTGGCATTGGCCACAAAGTCAGGGAACTGATTTTCGGAGATTTTCATTGGTTTAATTGTGGACTACTGCAGTATTACAACTATTAGTACCAAAAAATTAAAATAGCAATGGAGAAATATGTATGTATGATATAAGACCCACAAAAGGGCTAAGATGGAATTATTTGAACCTGTAAGAATTGTGTCATACCAAGACGTATATATTTGCTGAGAGATGAGTGTACATGAAAAGCTCTCTAAATATACTCATAAATGTTAAGAAATGACCAGTGAAAACTTTAACATAAAAGTATAATTTTGTATGCTTAAGGAACTTGGTCATTGAACCTAGGGACTAGGTGTGGACTGTATGCCTTAAAGATGTCGGCATGGATAAGAATGGAAAACAAAATTTATGGAAAGGAAACAAGTGATAAGGTTCTAGGAAGCTCATGATGAGGTTGGAAAACTGAAATTGGACAGTACTCAAGATGAATGTAAGCCTAGAGCCACAAATATAGTAAAATAAGATTTTCAGAATTCTGGGAAATTCGAGGGCAATTATTTTAAAGCAGATAATGACCCAAAACAAAGGCACATGTGTAACAGACTTAATGTGAGGGATTATAGCCTTTGTGAATGCATAGAAAATGATATAATTTTCTCAAGAAAGTGTAGGAAACAAGTATGACCAATCGATGGGCAGAAAATACTATGCTTCTCCCACAGAAAAGTAGTGAGGGTTTGGATAGGGGAAAAAAAGAAGGTTCATCCACAAGACACTGCAGGGAGAATAAAAGGGAGCATTCACAGCAATGCAACCACCCTAGGTAGGTTCACAACAGCAAAAGGGCTCAGTTTCTCTATTTTCTCTCTCCTAGAGTGGATGCATTCATAAACCCTGTGGATGCATTGATAAACCCCTCCTCTGCCTTCCAAACACTCAAGCAAAACATGAGTTTGGAGTGGACAACATTGTGTCTTGCTGTTTTAGGCCATCAGGTGTATTGGTGAGTAACCACTCACCAAAGCATAGCATTGTATTTGATTCTCAAGTGCACATTTTTCAGTGACTACAATGACTAGTTTTGAATTTTTCTACCGTGATTTACATATACTAGTATCTAAATGAATAGATGCCATAAGTAGCATGCTTTTACAGGAAGTGAAAAAACAAAATAATACAAAACACTGAGGAAATTGGACTTTATGCTGCCAATAGAAGTACAATGTCCCAGAATCTTGCACAAGGCAATTGAGGATGAAGCAGGTTGGACTTTTTTGATACTGATAAGGAAATAACAGGTTTGAGGGACGAATTCGCCTGTTATCTAATTGCAAAACACCAAATAGCAGAATACATAGATAGTGACACTTGAATTATGCATGATATGATTAAATCAAGTTTGAATATGATGAACCGATTGTGAGTAAGGCAGTCGAGGGAGTTCAGTTGTTTTTGAATTCTTTATGGGAACTGTGTGAGAGCTATGGAACCAAAAGATTAACCACAAGAAAACAAAGTTAGTGAGATTCTCGAGAAATAAGAAACTGAAGATAAACATCTACTTAAGTGGGAGGGATGATATTATAGCTGGTAGCATTTCAAGTAGCTGGGCAGTATTGTAGAGGAAAAGGAGCCTAGTAATGAGACGGCACATTAGGAGATGAATGGCATTAGCAAAAGAGGCATTTGCAAGGAGAAGAGCATTGACAACACACTGACTGAGCAAATATGTGAAGAAAAGATTTAGTAAAGACTTGAATATGGAGCAGAATGCTTTATGGATGCGAGACTGGGTCTTTGGTCATAGATAGAAGGCTGGTAAGATGTGGGAGTGGTGGAGAATGAAGAAAACAAGTTGGACAGAGAGGAAGAAAAACAACGAGGTTTTACATAAGGGTGAGTGAAGAGAACATATTGTTAGGGAAAATTCAAAAAAGGAGATCAGAGAAAGTGAATGAAGGAAATACTGAAAGGTAGTGGGTTGGTGAGGGCTGCGATAGATGGGAGAACGTTAGGTTATCCAGGTGGGTAAATGGTATGTGCTTTTAAATGAGATTTTGTCCCTTTGGATATTTTGCCAGTGCTGCACTATGATGAGGTTGGCTCACATTTAGCATATTATCCTGTTCTGGAGCTTCTCTCTATGCATCTACCATACTTAAATGCCAAAAAAAGGGGAAGAGACTTATTACAAACAAACATTTTTTGCCATCCTATCAGCCCATTTTTTTATTTGGCCTATTTTTCTGCTTCTATATTTCCTATGTCTTCACTGCAATGCTTTACAATGGGGCATATATCTTATTTGGGTGTATGGGTTTATATAATTACTAATTATTGACAATCTATCATTTAAGATGGATTTTGCACGGACAAAGACTGAGGTTCACTTAGTGTATCTAAGCAAAGTATCTAAACTTAGCTTAATAAGAAGTGCCACAGGTATTTTGGCAACCTAAAATACAGACCAGTGAGGAATGAGGTGTCGAGGAGTGTGGAAGAAGAGAGGATATTGCTATTGCTGGAAACCATCGCATATACGAGGAAAAGAAACTGGCATGGACAGTGCTGAGAAGAGACTGCCTCTTGAAGGAGGTGTTACGAGGCAGGGTGGAAGGGGTTAGGGGCAAGAGGAGTGGGGCGGAGGGTGTGGAAGAGGGCGTAGGGTGATTGGGTATGAGGGCATGAAGAGAAGGGCACAGCAAAGGAAAACAAATGAGCGGGGAAGAGGCCTCCATGGACCTGACAATCACGGCAGATGACCTATGATAAGGATAACGATTCCTAAAAAGACTATTATCAGCATTATAGCCCTTTTTTTCTTGACTTATTCTTCTCTGGAAGAATAAATACACCCTGGAAGAAACTCTTCGAATAAATACACCCTTTTAAATGCATAAAAATAAAAAGCTGTTAATTTTAAATTTACAACATTGAAAAATATTGTTTTTCTCTTTTCACCAAAAGATTCAAGAAATGCAAGTTACTTCATCATATATGATATTGATCAACAAAATATCATCAATTGGCAAGGTCATGATTCTAAAAGGACAAGGACATTGCACAATCCTCAATTTATGTTTACAATATGAATTGTATAAAACCCAAGAGAGATCATTAATATGATTGGTCAAATAACAGGTGAAGCTTTAACATACATGAGAATATGTTATGAAAAACAGTATATCATGAATATTAACAAGAATTTAAGCCATTATTACCTTGAAAACAATAGCAATCATATTAAATTACAAATTTATACAGGTCACTTTCTTGCAAACCAAATCTCTAATTATCATATTATTAATGTATATGACGAGACATGTAGACCTTTTTCAAATTTAATGCAAATAGTTCTAGATTTATGGGCAGGGTTACCATCTTTCTTTGATGCAACATACCACACACCCTCTTCCCTCAACCCTGGCATTTTTATAATATCAACATAATATTACTCATTGAATATCTGCTCTTTCCCGAACCTCATGTATCCTCTTGGTCAATTATTAGCTAAATAAAAATATGCTTCAATTAAAAAATGGCTGACTTGATTTGTTGCTATCCATTAATCAAGAAAAATTTAATATTTAATTGGCTAGAAAAAATGCACCCTGCTTAGCAAACAAGTGGTTTTTATATTGTATTTTTAAAAATGTACCATGCATGGTTTTATCTATCTTACGTAAAATGTGAATTAAAAAAATTGTGATTGAACTATAAATTATATGCATAATTTAGCTTCAGTTATTTAATTTCCAATCGATGATTGATTCAAAACACCCTTAAAACTTTTGCAACCACCTGATACATATGATTCCAAAATGTTCCCTCCATATCTGATTAAGATGCTTAAAGTGAGATCTGGGGTCGCTCTTGCATTTGCCCCATTAAGACTTCAGGAAACCTCCTTACCCTTATGGAGCACAAATGGTTGGTCACTGTTGTTCTCTTTATGATGACTGCAGTATACTTGGAACTCTTTATTGTCTGCATACTGAAGAGGGCGACCATAGTTGTATTCCATCAATGAGGCTCCCATCACAGTGTGCAGCTCACTTGGGCCAAATGGGAGGATGACATTGATGTTCTCATGAAACTGTGGCAAGATACTCCGAAGTTCCAAACCCAGTCTCGTAACTAGTCCATTCAAAGAACTGTTGCCACCTGAAATGCAAATCAATGGCTGTAGCCCAACTCCAACCAAACCTTTACCATGTACGAAGTCTGTAAATTAAGTAATGAGACTGGCAATGTAGCATTCAATCTGGCAACACTGGAGGGCCAGCAGGGGAACATGTGATCTGCCTTCAGTATGGTTTTGAACTCGCTCGGGTCATTTGGTTGTCCATAGTGATTTTTTTTGTGGAACAGCTTTTTCTATTGTGTTCTAAAAATGAGTGACATCAATTTCGAGCAACAGTGTGATATCAGGTTTTGCTTCAGACTTGGGCACAGGGCAACGGAAACTCTTGCTGAACTTCAGCAGGCCTACGGAGATAGTATTTTGTCAAGAGCCCAGGTTTTTCAGTTCTTTAAGCCATTTTCAGAAGGAAGCGTGTCGACTGAAGATTAATCACGAAGACCTTCAATTTCAAGAACCAATGAAAATGTTGACAAAATCAGGGATCTTGTGTGCATTCAGATCATTAGTGGACAGTCAGAATGATCGGAGAAGAGTTGAATTTGACTCCCACCACTTTTCATCAGATTTTGACTAATGAATTGGAGATGAGAAAAATCTGCGCAAAAATGGTTCCAAAAAACCTTTCATAAGACCAAAAGGGCATCAGGAGGGAAAGGTGCCTTGATTTTTTGGATTCAATTGAAAATGATCCCATTTTCTGGAATGTGTCATAACTGGTCATGAGTCTTGGGTGTTTGAGTATAACCTAGAAACCAAGCGCCAGAGCATGGAGTGGCACACTTCAACCTCTTCAAGGCCCAAAAAAGCAATGATGAGGAAGTCGAAGATCAAATGTATGCTGATTGAGTTTCTACCTCAAGGCCAAACGGTCAATCAACACTTTTACCGGGAGGTTCTCAAAAAACTTCCAAAAAGGTCATTCCTGTGAGACTAAACACCATGAACAACTGGGTGTTGCATCACGATAATGCTCCTTCTCACACAGCAATTTCAATAAACAAGTTTTTGGTCAGTAAAAACATTTCTGTGGCTCCTCGGCCTCCTTATTCGCCTGACTTGAGTCCTTGTGACTTTTTTCTCTTCCCAAAGTTGAAAAATCATTTCAAGGGAACTCATTTTGGGACAGTCGAAAGCATTCAAATGTCTGTAGCCAACCAGCCAAAGGCTATTCCAGTATCGGTGTTCCAGCTCTGCTATGAGGAGTGGAATACCCGTCTCCAGTGCTGTGTGGCTTCAGAAGGAAGTTATTTTGAGGGTGACACCATAATATTGTAATTCTATTTTAATGAAATTTTTTTTTTAAATTAGTCTCATTACTTAATTTACAGACATTGTATAGCATGAAGGAACATTACCCTTGTTTTTCTATGCCACTAGTCACGAAAGGGATGTGGGCAGCTGAACAATGACTTTCAAGAATTATCATCATTGATATTCTTCCACTTAAGGTAACATACTTTCATCTCCAGATCCTACTATAAGATTGTCTGTCTTGTCTTGGCTCCATCTTATTACCTTAGTTTTGATCTATTATATTTCAATTTTGTAATTTTTTGCCTCTTCCACTAACTAGTCCCCTTCTAAGATCTTCTTTCTACTCTGCAAGTATAGCAACTCCTCCTACTTGTCATATTCCAGCATAATAAGCCTAACTCCATGAACTCATGTATCACCTCTTAATTTTTTTCTTGATACCATTCCTCGATATCCAACCAGTGCTTTAGTCAGTTAAGCTATCGAGGCATCCCCTTACACTCCGAAATTTTGAGGGCTTTAAAGGAGCAAGATGTTGTGACAAAATACCATAGATATAATGCCACAGGCATTCGTAGTTGTGCACCAAGTGCCACAGGTTAAAGTGTTTACGAGTAATGAGTTTAAAGCCAACTGTAAACACTAGGGGGGTTTCACCTTTGACAAATTCCAAGAAACTGTGGCAGATGCCACAACAGTAACTTTTGATGGAGTCATCCACTAATATTACAATTTCAGCATTGTAAAAATCATTTGCCTTGACCGGGATTCAAACCTGGATCCCTCAATGTCTGTACTTCATATGTCGGTAAGAGGATGCCTTGATAGCATCACTGGCTAAAGCACTTGGCCAGACATCAAGGGATCCAGATTCGAATCCCGGTCAAGGTGAATGACCTTTACACTCTGGTCTCTGATATTGTTGCACTGTCTCCCAATAAATTTGGAGTTTACAGGCATTCATCCTCAAATAGTATGAGTGTGTAGCAAAGACATAGAAAATGGTTGCTTTTTAGACAAATTTCGATGATTTCAAAATATTAACAGAAACTGTACACCACATAAAAAATTTAAATGATAATTTTAACTTTTAAGTTAATTTCTCTTGGGACCTAAGGAGAGAAGATTGCGAGACAATAATGCATTTATGCTTGAATTTGTGAATTGTGCTTCAGAACACGGAAACAAAGGAGCTGAAAGGCATTTTGGCCCAACTCCAACTGAGAAGATGATAATGATATTTTGAATATCGTATGATATTGAATATGATACGTTGATATTTTGGGGGCTTTAAAGGAACAAGATGTTATGACGCAATACCGTACATACAATGTCACAGGCATTCATAGTCGTGCACGACGCGCCACAGTCCACAATGTTAATAAAGCCAATTTCAAACACTTAGGCTGTTCATATGGTTTAATGGTTGCATTATAATGCACACATAGCGGGTGACTCCGTTAAAGTTACTATTACAGTTTCTTGAAAATACATCAAAGAGCATTATCAATGCAACAATTTCAGAGTGTAAAAATCATTTGCCTTGACCGGGATTCGAACCCGGATCCCTCGATATTGAAATGCATGTTAGCAGATGACTCCATTAAAAGTTACTGTTGCGGCATCTCCCGAAGTTTCTTGAAAAGCATTATCAATGCTCTAAAAGCTCTGAAAAAGAACAGTGATTTCACACATACATAAAAAATTTCTCGAAAAATTGCGCATCTTTCATAACAGTTTAATAGTTAGCCAGTCTCACTTTTTTGTAAAAAGTTTCATAATGAAATCTGCTTAAGCCCTCTGCAGTTTTGGTTTATTTACTTTTCCAAAACATAGTTTAGGTATCTAAAAAGTTTATTCATTTTCTGTCTGTGGTAATTGACACTATTCACTGAATTATGACATGCCTACCAGTGAATGCCCCTCTTGGGCACTTAAACTTGATTCCTGGTCTGATTCCACAGATTGTGAACAATTGCCATCTTTGGTGATGATTACCAATAAAAAATTAAAAAATCGAGCAAAGAATGAGGCATGAAAACATGTGAATAATTACATGATCTTACAATAAATTACTCAATATAAATATATCATCAACTGCATCTTGAATTGTTAAATCTTCTAGAATATGGCTAAAGACATCATAAGAGACTTAATGAAGTTTTCTCAGGTCTTCCACCAGGTCAGGGGTTCCATATTGGCTGACATTTTGGTGCTCGACTCGTCCATAGTTCTCAGGGCAGATGAGTGCAACTCTGCATTTGGCCATCTTACATACATGAGCCCACAGGCCAGGTAACTCATGATTGGTCCGTGGTGAAGGAGCCTCCCGGTTGGACACCATGGCATTCAGCTGTGTCCCTTCCTATTCTAAACTTCATCAGCACTGGCTTCCATGCGTTGCTGAGGAAACAGCCAGAGTCCCTGTTGAAATTACACCTCACCATTCTTATTTCAATAGCTTCTTTAATTATTTGGTCCCAGTAACCACCGGTGTGGGCAAATAACTTCATCCCATCCCAAATTAATGGAATGATCCATCCCAATGCTGTGTTTAGCAATGGCTGATTTCTCCAAGATGGCTGATTTCTGACTTTCCTCCTCTGACACCATTTGATTGCACTCAAACTCAAGAGCAAATAGCACCCATCATCGTTTGGTGGCATCTCTTCATTAACAAGGTTGAAGAACCACACAATTCAAAGCATATAACAAAATCCTTCCATGCTGAAATCACCCATGATACACATGGTGCCAATCGCTTTGCTATCCTATTCACTAAAATGGATGTAGTAGCAACTTTATCAATCGGCAGAATTTCATTTTGCATTATTCACTTTCTCTATTTAAACTTGAAAACGTTTGTGAACTCGAAAACGGTTGTATTGCGTAGGAAATTTTGAAGTTGCATATCGGTTAGCTTGATTTGATGAGTGTGACATGTAGCATTGTCGAGCCAAAGGAGACTTATGATTTACAGTCATGTAGTCACCTTTCTCTCAAAACCTCATAACCAGCCCTCAAAATCGTAGAATTCATCCCTGCATTCTCACTTGCATTCAAAGACATACCCAATTCTGTCATGTCAATGTATATGAAACTCCTGGGCTGAAGAGATTTTCCAATTACCAGAGATTCTTTTTTTTCACCCATCAGCACTTACATAAAAACACAGAAACACTCTTTGACCAGCTTTTGTCTTTATATAACTCTGTCTTCATTGGCCAAGGCTTTTTCCTTAAATAAGGCACCACTAATAGGAATATATTTAGACCCTGCAACTTTAAACCAAACTGTTGAGATGATTCCTTCATCACACTGTTCTTACCACTTCCTTTCAACTCCATGGCTCTGGTTACTATTGTATCATTCATTCAAAATATCACCTCTAGATTTTACAATTCTGTTTATCTGAGTTTTCACACTCTTGAATACATCTGCTGGCTTTCTTTCTGATGCACCTGTCTCTCATTCTTCAATCCCTCTGACACTTTTCCCCCAGCTCAAGCAAATTCTCTTCCTCCCCAAACATCTCTCACTCATTAATCCTTCCAGTGCTGCCACTAACAGTGAAATGCAAAGGCAACCATGACAGTCAATATACCATGAAAAGAAGACCCACTCAGTCATCCCTCAGGGATGTTTTCATGAGTACCAAAAGAATACCTGATGAGAGGCGGAAGCTCTTGAATACACAATTTAAAGAGGCAACTGCCCAGTGGAGGTCACTGTCCTCTCTTACTCTTATGTTCCCTTATCTTAGATACCCAAAAAATCAATGGTGAGTACAGGCAGGCTGGTCAGATTTCCAGAAGCTGGGGAAAACTAAAGCTTATCTTTGATTGCCTCAGAGAGGGAAAATCCCATTGAAGCTGTGCTCTTTGGTTGTGGTGGTCTTTGCTATTGTCAAACATCAAATCTTGAATCTTGGTTGCACTCTTTACATTAAATTACTCTTCATCTTGTCAACAACATGTGGTGGCTGTGGCCTATGATTTATTCCAAATTTGTTTCTTTCAATTTCTTAATATATCAGTCCAAATTTGAGAGGATAGGCATATATTGAAATGTGGCCCTATTCTTCATCAAACTTCAGAGTTAACAGACTTTCATTATTTCTTTAATATTTCCGCATAACATACACTGTGGTTGTTCTGTCTATGGTAGAAAATAAATCTCTCACGCACGGCTTTTCAACCTCGCTCAAAACCTCACAGACAGAGGAAATTGGACTCAAATGGTAATAGTTGGTTGGCATGCTTCGACTACAAAACTTTATGAAGACCCTTTTTGGAATATAAAAATGACATATATTGTGCCTATCTCGCTTGCTTATTTTTACTTGACTTACATAAGATCAAACCCCCCACTTGTTGTATTCTGTTTCATCTACCAAGTTACCATACACTACTACTGCCACAGAAGGTAACTGTATGTTTGATAATCATTTTGACTTGCCTCATGGTAATATGTCAAAAAACTACTTGTGCCAATCAACTATTATTTTTATTATAAATTCACATACCAATTTAAAATGTTTATCAAATGTCAATTAAAGTCAATATTACTTGTTATTATCAATTTCAGAAAAAAATTACTCTTCCCAAAGAGATCTGTAGCAATAAGATGGCCTACATGACAGAGATGCACAACTACCTGAAAGCAATATGTTGGAGAGGCACCGTCTTCTGAGGATGTATGGAAGTCCTTTGGTCAAATCACAGATGACACGAGGAAGGTCCAGTGCTGCAAAGTGTACCTCTGGCCCAGTGGTGAATTCATTCCTCAAGCAAACCTATGAGGAGGGTTATGAATAGACAGCATCATGAGAGTCACTCCATCCACCTTACATGTAGACATCACACAACATTTGTGATGAGCCCAGTTTTTTTCATTAAAAAGTTTTCAATATTTTGCATTTAGATTTGAACACTATTGTTGGATCAAATACATTCCATATTTTTAAAAATTAGGATTAATGAAAAATGGTCAATTTAGCAACATAAACTCATAAATACAAAACTGTAAAATCACATTAGACAAAAGAGATTGGGATAGGCGGGAATTATTA
The DNA here is from genome assembly GCA_037158775.1 of Hetaerina titia. Taxonomy (NCBI): domain Eukaryota; kingdom Metazoa; phylum Arthropoda; class Insecta; order Odonata; family Calopterygidae; genus Hetaerina; species Hetaerina titia. Next base: position 14,524,074 of record CM073768.1, on the reverse strand, counting down.
AGGTATTTATGAGCACATACTCAATGATACAGCAATTTCTAAATTTAGCATAAAACCATGATTTTGAGACAATTTCAAAATGACAGAACCTTGAATTTTGAAAGTCTGTTAATTCACTAACCTTTGTCAGATACTGAGAATGCATACTGTTCTCCAATTTGAAGGGACTTTTCGACACATTGAGTGCCTCTACTTCACATTCATTACAAATTTTCTTGTGTCTTAATGACAGTTCATCCATTATCAAATTTGGATTGGATGTTTGATTAATTTATTTACCTGATATAAATATAAAAGCTTCAGGAGCTCTGGCCAATAAATACACGAACTGGGGCCATAAAACTTTATTATGCAAAATTTAGCCTACATTGATTTTGTCCCCTCAAAAGAACTCTCCAACCATTGCTATGCAATTATTTCATCTTCTTTTCCACTATTTAAAGCACCTTTGGAAGGTCTCGGCAGTTAGGCTTTTTAGTTGTCTCATCGTTTCTTACTTTGTTGGGTCCACATTTTCCCCTCATCACTTATTTGCATTTTGGGAATAGTAAAAAGTCGCAGAGGGTGAGATCTGGTGAATAAAGAGGATGATCAAGGATGGTGATTGAATTTGTTACCAGAACTGGCGGACAATCAATGCTGAATATGCAGGTGCATTGTCATGGTGATGGATCCATCCATCATGCTAGGTTAAACTGGTGTGCACTGTTGATTTTCCTAAATTCAGTTCATCAGCTGTTATTCAGACAGTTTTTCGATGATCAGAAAGGACAAGGGACCACACACAATCAATTTTGTCGTCAAACCCAGTGGTTGAAGGTCGTCCCGGCCTTGCATCATCCGTGACGTCTTGACGGCCATCTTTAAAATGCTTAATCCACTTGAAAAAGGGATGTTTTCTTCAGAGCATTATCACCGTGAACAGCTGTCAACACTTCAGCAATTTCTTGATAACTTCTACCACTATTCACCAAAAAGCTTGATGTCAATTCATTTCCTTGATTTCACCAATTTCCAGTTTTGATGAATGTAAAAACAAAGACAACAGAACCTAACTTAACTGGCACCATATGCACACCTCGACAAACTGCCATGCACAGAAGGCTCATTGGGTTTCAGGCAACTAGCGCCGCTAGTGGGCGGGGCTTTAGTGAGCATCATGGCCGCCAGTTTGCACCAGTTTGCGCATTTATTGCACAGACCACTTATAAATGAAACTATGGAATAAACAGAAAAATTGGAGTAATTTCTAAGATTTAACGTAAAATCTGGGTTCAATTATGTAAATTTGTAGTATTTATCAAGGGTTAAATCCGATCTAATTCTTCCATGGAATAATGGAAAAAATAAATATTATACATTGAATTAATGAAATAGAATGATTTTTCCACTATTCCTTGGAACATGAAGAAATTCCACAGCTAGAAACTAAGCCTAAAGAGTGCCCCTAACTAATTATCCAAATAAGACTTATTGCTGTTATTACAATATGATATTAGGCTGGAACATGCATTGAAATGCTCCTCCCACCCTAATTTATTGTGATGTTGTTTTTTATCAATTCTCCTCACCATTATGAACAACTTCTTCTGTGTGGTGATGCAATGGTACCAAAATAAAAAGTTTCTCTTGATTGTTCACAGCTGTAGATGTGGTGATGGTAAAAATGAATTCTGAGCAATTCCTTCCTGAAAGCATTGCTAAAGAACACAGAAAAACCCTTGATACACCCTCATAGCATACACCCAGTAAATTTTGATGAGTTTCAAGTCACCACAACTTATGGAATGATCAAAAGACTTCAGCATGCTTCAAAAGACCCTTGGGAATCCACCTTTACACACACATTTTTATGGGTTCAAATAGGATTTCCAAGAGTTTACAAATTGTCAATGCTGTTCTTTTACCATAGTCTTTTATTCACAAATATTTTTTCAAATGACTAACCACCTAAAAATTCATTCACACTTCATCTTTTCACTCAAACCACTCACCTGAACCAAGTCCTTGGAACAGTCTTCATGATTACATGCTCTGTTGAGATAAACAGTCTGTGTCTGACTAAGATTCATGCTTGGTTTCTTGCTATGCAAAGATGGAGCCAATCGGCACATGGACTTGACAGAGGCTTCATCAAATGAAACAATGGGGACCTGAGGGGGCCTTGCTGAGCGTTTCCATCTTGAAGCCTTTGCCTCTGATGGGCTGAGACGGTGAATGCATCCCTGGACAGGGAAAAGAAAGGAAATTAACCATCATCCGTCTATCAATGACAGACCTACATCTCAACCTAAGAAAAATGCACAGGGCGGGCCAGAGGAACTTTTTATTATTTTGGAACCCTAAGCACAAAACCATTTTTCATGGAAATATTCAGGGAACTTGTAACCTGGCATTCACCGAGGATGGGGCAAAGGGCTGGTTGTCACTCCATTTATAAGGTTTCTTCTTCAACAAAGTATTTGCCTCAAATTTCATCATACTAATCCTCTTCCATGAAATATGCAAGCATTCCAGGACATAATTGTCTCAAAATATGGCTTGACAGTAACTTTCAAGACAGAACTTGCATAATACTAAGGTTAATAGCATGTGAAGTGCACACATTAGGGGAGGGAGACGGTTGCTTTCCATTCCATTGCTTATGAAAAATCACACCGCTTTGGTGAAACTGAGGGTGTCCAAAGGCATCCCCAGGAGTCAAACACAGGCTCTCCGATCAGTAGACCATAACCCTACCCAATGGATTACCACGCCACACTTGGATTTTCAGTACTGTAAAATATTAGGTTTATGCTAATTATGTCCATGGGTATGGAGCAACAGTGGAGAAGATTTACAATTCCAAAGGGGAAATAAAATCATAGAGCATTAATTGCCCAGGCACAATGGCATGGCACCTGGTGCTGTCATTTAATGGAGACTGATCTCTATTTGGAACTTAGCAGAATATTGTTACCAGATGGCTAAAATATTGATTCATTTTCCATCAAGATATCACATGTACTATAATTATGCAACAACATTTCACTTACCCATTTTACTGACATCATAAAAGTTTGAATTAAGAGGCATCTTAGAGGAACAACATTTTCCAATTACTGCTGCAAAAGTGCCACTACAGGGATTTGTGACTGGTTTGATTGAAGATTGTTGTGTCCACGTACAGATACCATAAAAGGGGTTTCACAAATGACTGCAAAATGGATTAAACTCCTTTTATTACAAAAATACCTCAAATTAATATCTTAATTAGTACAATTGAGAGACTTATCTCAGCTGGCTCCTTTGTCATCCCTGAACTCATAAAAAACTAAAAGGATCCAATTTGGTTTAAATAAAATGTTTCAATTTCCGTTTCTACTTACGTGATTATTTTCTTTCAAAAGAAAAATAATTACCACATAACTTCTAATTCTCAGTGTTTTGAGGTCAATGACATCAACTACTAATTATTTTTATGCAGTAAGGTTATTATTTTTTTGTTACACTCCCTTATTTGATCAATAATGGCAGAAATGTAAATTGAACTGTGGCCTTGTTGCAATGGTCCATGGTCAACTTTATTAAAACAGTAATTAAAATTATATTGAAAGCAACCCACTTAACTTTTAGAGTAGGAATGCCATGTGCAAAGATAGTATATGAAGTGGAATCTCACTTAATGAGCATAATTCGTTCTAGAATCCTACTCATAACGTAAAATGCTTTCTTAGCAAAACAATTATTCCCATAAAAATTAATGTAAAATTTGATAATACATTCCATATTGAAAAAATAGTCAGGAAAATTATAAATAAGGTTTAGTCAAAGAAAATATACACACAAATATGTATGTATTTGCGTGTGTGAATATATTTATCTTTGAAACAGATCGCTCTTTGGCAATGACACAAATATATAAATAACTATATATAATAAACTAACAATATGATAAAATCCTGTCATGTCCATTGTGATAATTATGAAAACCTTGGTTACTGATGAAGTTTATTTTAAGTCTATTTTTTTAGGTACATAGTATCATGATACATATAAATACATGCTAACGGAATAATTCTCAATTGTTCAAATATGTTCCCGCAACTATGTTGTCTTTTGGAATTGTAGATGATCCTAATTGCCCATTTTTGCATTTTAACAAGTGTTTTGTTTTTTCAAGAGTTTTTCCATGCCAGTATGCCATTTTTAACCTATCGTAAATATGATCATGGTACAGAGAGATGGCTGTTGCCAAATTTGTTAATTTAATCATTCTTCTGATTCGGTAGCAGCCAGAGACTACTGATGATGAGGGAGAGTCAATATGTGCCTCCTAACTTAATATTAAATTAAACATAACAACATTAGGCTTAACTTGGTAAATTCCTTCATGAAGAGGGTAGAAAAAGGAATTTTGCACTTCTAGATAAATATTTAAATCTTTATGTGGAAGTTCAAAGTTTCTTTTTCTACCCTTATTAATGTACCATTGATAAAAAGCCCAAGAAATTTAATATCTATGACATGCCTCAGGCTGCAGTCAACAAAATTGATATACAGACTATGATCATTTCTTCTTCATGAGAGATGAAAATATTATTTATAATCATACTGTTTACGCCACACCAGTTCTCCTTGTTAGAGACAGCATTTTGAACTAAAATTCTGACATTACTCTTCTGTTTCAATGAGTGATTTGTATCATCTGCATACATATAGACTTTATCATTAATGTTGTTTACAGATACATACAGTAAGAATAGCAAAGGTCCAAGAACAGAACCTTGGGGAACACCCCTGGCTACTTCCTGGTATAAGGATGAATATTTCGTCACTTCATCACTAGAAATGGTTACCACCCAAGTTCTATTAGTTAGGAAGGGTTTTATCAAATCATTTGCCTTTCCTCTTATTCCCTAAAGGCAGATTTTGTTCAAAAGAATTTCATAATCAACTGAGTCAAACCCCTTCTTTAGCTCATAAAAAATAACCATTGTATTGATATAACAGTCACAGTCATCCAGGATTGAATTAATAAATTTATAAAGGGCAATTTCTGCCGAACATCCTTTGATGAAGCCAAATTCAGAACTAGATAAAAAGCCATTTGTTACAAGAAATGTCATTATCCTGTTGGCAATGACAATTTCTTTTAGTTTTTAAAAGACTGAAAGCTTTTATATTGGACAATAATTGTCCTTTGTTTGATGATCACCATTCTTATGTGATGGGATGACCACTGCCTTTTTTATTTTGTCAGAAAATGTTCCTGTAGACAGAGAGGCATAAACCTACTAAAATATGTAGTAAAAATAAAACATCACTGTTATCCCAATCCTTCTTTGCTCTTTGAGAGTTTTTGCATGAACTATTTATTAGACATATCGCTCCATGTGGACTGCAGTGTTTCTTATTCAATTATGTTAAAAATCAATTGGTCCAGAATACTTCAAAGTTTCCAAGTTCCCAATCAGTGGACTCCATGAGGGTGATCAGGTGCATGACCCCAAGAAGTTTCATGAAATTACTTTCAAAAAGTAACAGCTATTTTTTTTAAAGGCAATTTGCCGGTAAGTTAGGTTTTTGGATGGATACAACTATCAAATAAATATCTTGCGACTCCAAACAGAACACAATCGAGCAACCTACTCTACATCAGTAACAGCTATGAGAATCCAAAAATGGGTATTTGGATGACAAAACTGTAAAATTGTGGTTAGGTTAAATTTCATTTATCTTAGATGTTCAAGGTATTTATCATTAAATAATTTCTTTCCAGGACTCATATTCTCTATATTTTCCATCATAAAAGTCTTGGGAATGATAACTGAGGTGGTTTCCCATTGTCTTCCTCAATAGTGTTATTAACGTGACACCATCACTCAATGGCCACCCTAATGGCATCAGATATCTTAGCAGCCGCCTCACTGAGGAACAGACACTGCGTGGACTACCTTTTATCTGGCTCCTAACCTTTGACCTAACTGGCACGGGTGACCCTTCCAGGAGCAATTATCATTACTCCCACCAGCACAGCTCCAGGGTCATTGGAATGCACGAGCCCTTCCACCATGTCAAGGTTGTAGTTAATGAAAGGGTCTCCCTTATTATCCACTGCGACTTAAATCCACATATTCAGGAGGCTAATGAGTGTTGCCTAGATCACCATGAATGGACATCTATCACACACCTAAATGTGCGGGCAATCACAATCAGTTTTGTTGATTTATTTCCCAAGAGCAGCTACTTAAGTCAAAACTTGAGCAGTATGAATGAAAATTTCTGCTACAAAACATTCATCAGGTTGATAATAATTATTTAAGCACACAGTTTGGTATCCTAATTAACAATCCTCAAGTTTTTAATGTGAGACCTAACTAATGGATTCCATGGCATTACCAATGAAGAGCGAACATACATGGTAGAGTGGATGCATTAAAGCCTCGGACTCACAGATCCACCGCTCCCCTCTGGAGAAATGCAGCCCCTGGCCACAAGAGAAGAGTGCAACTCCTTCGAGAGGTGCCAACCACCAACTGGGATGTCCTTCACAGCTACAACTTTCTCATCGACCACAACAGCGACAGATGTTGAGAAAGCACCACTATCCACAGCAATGCAACAACTGGCAGATTCAGATTTGGCCAACCCCAGAGCTTTTGGAATAAGACACACTCTAGAAAGAAGAATAAAAATAATTTGCAAATGATAGACTATAATGACATCCACATTTACAATGGTAGAATTAAAGTGCAAATGTACAGATACAAAATTATATCCTTACATATCTATGGATATAGTTTTTCAAACTATATTCATATACATGCATTGATATAATATGTACACATGCACACACGTGTGTGCATGTGTGCATATTATATCTGACTGGTATTAAGTTTCACGGCAGCACCACATGTGAAATTAAACCTAATGCACTACAATGTATACATTCACATTTTATTTGGAAATTTTTTTAGGAAGTTCTTTTGATGAAATATTAAAACTCCCTTGCTTACTACTGACTCAAAACAGTGCTTTTCTTTAAATTTGTAATAACAGAAACCATTCTATGCGCCTAATGCAGGAAAAATAGCTTTTAGTGTTATTCTGGTGAATCAGCTTGCCCTTATATAGCCTTAATACCCTCGGCCCATAAGATACAGATTGATTATAGTGCACATCTTGGAGTAAAAGTGTCTCATAGGCAAGGAAATAAATGTAATTAAAAATATATGCATGCATGTGTATTTGCATGTGCACATACAGACACACACACTAATCTTTTTCTCTTTTATTCACCCATGCATTCTGTTTGCTGCTCTTTCCTTGCTACTATTAGCAACATTCATTCATTCTCTTATATTGGTGTCAATATAACACTAGTTCATTGAATTTATCCTTTTGAGTACAGTATCAATTTGCAGTCTTTCCCTTTACATTGTCCCTATTAGTTTCCACATACTTGGTTCTCTGAATTCATTTCTATCCAACCCTCTGCTCACAACTTTCCACTCTTCTCTCTTCCTAATTGTTGCAGACGTAATGTGCTAGTGTAGCCAACAGGTAATACTGTTCATAAGGAAGTCAAAATGCTTGCTACTATCTTTTTCAAATACTCTTGGGACTGAGGGGATTATGAAAGTTAATTTAAAGGGAGAGAAGGGGGGGAAGAGACAAGGAGAAATTAGAACTTAGGCAGCACTTGATTTAGCAGGGGTCATGTAGAATGCAGCAGAGGTGATCAGGGTCTAACCTCCTCTCTTGGGAATTCCCTCACTTCCATTGTCGTGCCTACTCCAATAATGTGCGTGCTATGGACTCAAATCTGTGTTGCCTTTGCTTGCTTCATTTCCCCTGTTGCGCCCTTTATTTGCTCTGTCCTTTTCCTTGCTCAACATGCTCCCTTCACTTTCTCATTCCCTTCCCTTTCCTCTTTTCATTGCATGCCCTCCTTCTCCACCTTCACTATCACTACTCCGTTTATCCTCACCTCATGGGGATATTTCTCCAAGGTCCTCCCAAGGATCTGGGAGCAAGACAACCGTGACAGGCAGTGGATTTGAACATTCAATAAACAAGATTACTACAAAGAACATAACTATGCTACTTTCTTTAATCAGTGCTTGACAGAGGAAAGTTGTGACTAGTTGTTGAATGTTAAATTGGAAAATCACCATGACAAGTTCCACGGGTCACCTGTGCCAATTACTAGCAACTTGATAAGCTGCTACCATGCAAAGAATAGAGACCTTCCACATTGTTTTGTAGCCATGGTGTTGACCTGACAATAGCAGGTGCCTCTTGACATGGGCCACTGGATTGCTTCCATGTGGTATTTCAGTGGGGTGCTACAAAATACATAATTGAGCAAAGGTTTCCTCCCCCAGCAAAACATTCACAAATAGAAGGGCAATGTCAACTTTGAGTTTTCACTTGTAGCAGCAGGTTTTCCCTTCACATCTTATGGCAGTAAAGCCACCCAAATAGTCCTAGGCATGCATGAATGGCTAGTTTTAAAGACTTCAAAAATGATAATAAATAAAGACCAGCCTAACCGTGGTCACAATTATGAGTAGCCATTTAACATTGATAGTCAATAAAATTGATAGTCGTTAAAAATATTTTAAAATGGAAAAAAAGTCTGTCAATAGCACCATAAGAAATGGACATCTCTGAGAATTGAACAATGAATTGGCAAAAGTTTAAGGAAACATTTAAATTATTTTGTACAACATTGTTGGGGAGACAGTACCAAAATAGATTAAAATTAGTTGAAATATCCATGGTTCAAGTCCTGGTCTAGGAAACACAAACCTTAATAATAATGGAACAAATCTATTATATTCCAGTGCTTCATTATCGTATCCAGTCCAATATGAATAAAAAGGTGTTATAGGGAACAATTCTAGTATTTACTTCAATCCATGAACAAATCATAAGCCTTATAATATTATTCATAAAATATATGACATTATGAAGAAATAATATGCTAATCCTAATGAACATAACACCGAAAAATTAAATTTTGTTAAGGTTAACTTAGTTAATTTAAAAGCTTTTAAGCAGAAAAATTTTCGGGAAAACCTTAATAAAGAATAAAATATCTCAGCTATTCCAAGAAATTGCGGGAGAGGCCGCAACCTTAACTTTTCACGGTGTAGGTGAATGATTTTCACAGCCTGAAATTGTTGCATTGACCTCACATATATCTGACAATAACTTAACAAAATAATAAATCATCTTGGAAAAGTTATTGGTATTCCGAGATCGAGTGTTAGTTTAGAATAAATCAATGTGTGATTGTATCCGACCTCAAATCACCCCAACACCCTTCATTATTAGTACGTTACACAAAATAACGTTAGGCATTGAACGTTCATTATGAGGCTAGGGAGGTAATTACCTTCCAACTTTCATCTCCACGAAGAGGAAGTTCAGTACAGACCTACACACGTTGGGAGGGCTGCCCGAATTCGGCACACATATGAACACAGTGGATCCAGGAGCTCTCAGCACATAGGGGTGGATCGAATTGAAAAATCGAATCATTAACACTTCCCTGAGGTAACTTGTGACTAAAAATGGAAAACCAACTGGGTTTTTCATGCCAAGCCCCGGGCTGAAGAAATGGCTATCACTATTCTCTTGCAGACTCAAACAGAATTCGTTTTTAAATTGCTCACAATTGAAATTATGTATTCTGGATTCCTCAATTATACATGGAGTAGACAGGTGGTGTATTGATGAGCAAGTCACACAAAATGACCTCTTGTCTGTCAATAGAGCCTTCGCCTGGCGATCATGAACACAATCCAAATCCTTCATCTGGATAAGGTCATAATCGTGAACATGTCTTCCTATAGGCACACTCTCAAGACATCCACACGTCTGTACGCCTGACATACTGATGGAAGGAGATTGCGTTATGTGGATATAGGCTTCCTTGTTACCATGCTTAAGGAAATTGTCCTGGATCCTGTACGCAGACAAATGGCTCCTGATTTCAATTGTTGTTGCATTGAATATTCGGGTTATTTTAGAACCCAGATCAACCACTAACTTAGGTTTCCAGTCTTCTACACATCCAAACATACAAGAATATGAGTCACAACGTTTGCATGAAGGAAACATATACTCATCACTTTCTTCATCAGCAACTACGACATAACGAATACACGCATTTTTGTATTGTGATAATGAGTCATCGGCAATCTTCGGCAAGGTAAATTTGGTTGAGGACACAATCGCTTTCCACTTTTGTTTCCTGTAAACAGATAACCATAAGGGTCAATTATATCATGACCTACACAACAGAAAACGTTTAACAACATTCAGATTGATCAATCATATGAAAGTTCCTCACCAAAAGTAAGCATTGTCGATGACACGATTCAAGTGTTTACTAGTGCAACAGAACGACAAAATATCAATAACATCACATTGTAAAAGGATCTTCGTGAGTACTTCAGCAGGGATGGAAAGTATATTTACGGAGACATTTATGTTCGAAGAACACATTGATACAATTTTATAGCCCACCACATAAGTTTATGCATCAACAATATCGCGGATGCGTAGGAATCTCAGAAAAATACAACACAAATCAAATCCCACGCATTAAAAAAGTGACGAATGAAAGACTTCGGCGAAAACTCATCCCAGCCTCCTCGGACAGGAAAAGGAAGTATGTTTTGCAGGTAATTTTTCTCTTCCCTAAATAGCAAGCGCCAAAATTTCAAACAATTGAGCTTTGGGAATATTGACAAATATTTCACAAAGAAAAACCTCACATAAGAAAAATATATACATTAATGCAGATGGTATCGTCCTGTTTTACGCAATAAGTGAGGCAAATATGACGGGCCGGAAATCTATGTGACATTAGGCAAAATGAAGCGGCGTTTGAAATTTCTAAATCGCCGTCAAAAATTAAATATTTTAAGTGGACCGTTAAAAAATAGAAAACATTTATAAAACATGTCAACATGTGTGAATTTAATGTTGACAATCCTTGTAATGTTAATATATGTATTTCTCGCACAGATTTTTTGTCGTATTACGTCTTAAAAATATTGATCCAGAAAATCGCAATTTAAAAAATATAACCATATTGACTCTCCCTCCTCATCGGTAGTCTCTGGCTGCTACCTAATCAGAAAACTGATCAATTTAACGATTTGGCAACAGCCATCTCCATGTACTATAATCATATTTATGGTAGGATAAAACATTATGGCAAAATTCATGAAAAAACCAAACATCTTTTTAAAACGCAAAAATGGGCCATTAGAATCACTTGTAATTCCAAAAAGACAGACACTTGTTCCTTTAAAGCCACCAAAATTTGAGAGTGTAAGAGGACGTCTTGGTAGCTTAATTGGTTGAAGCACTCGGCCGGATATCGAGGGATCCGGGTTCGAATCCCGGTCAAGGCGAATGATTTTTACTCTCTGAAATTGTTCAATTTGTGAATATTCAAAATTTGAACAAGGGATGTAATTAACTGCAATTTTATTTTACATAAATGGCCAAAGGACCTGCAAAATATTAAGCATTTGAGCAAGCTTAAAAATAGGGTAAAGCGAAGGCTCTTACATGGAATTTTTGTTGTATATCTATTTGATGCTATACCATCATATAGGCAAAATAATATGCTATAAAAGTTTCCTGAACATGTGAATTCACTAATATTAAAAGGGAAAAGTTGTAATTAATTATATTTAGGAGGGGAAAAAGTACTTTAATAAAATTTGGCAATAATTTCTAAAGTTCAAAAATGAACTTAACATTTATGCACTAATGGAATAAATAAATAAATAAATATATATATATATATATATATATATATATATATATATATATATATATATATATAGTGTTTTATATATATATATATATATATATATATATAAAACACTTTGTTTTTTTATTTAACATTTCCATGTTAATTCAAATAAATCATCAAAATGAGAAGTTAAATGTGTACCATTACCACAGTTTTCAACCTGAGGGTAATTTCGATCATTGAGGGTAGAGCTCACCTTATATTGAGCTCAACAGCATGTGTAATTCACACATCAGGGTAGGTTTGCTATATTTCTAAACTTTGCCTAGCAAGGCACAACCTGGCTTCCCAACTTGTGCCAATCCACAAACATTGTCCCTCTCTTCATTCCATACAGAATGCCTATCCCCAGGGTAAAGCTTGGGCATCCACAAACCTGACATCTGAGTTCTCCTCTGACTTTCATACCTATATCCAGTTTTCCCATGATTCTTTTGTTATTTCCTTCATACATACATTTCCAAGCAGGAATGATAATGGACACCCCTTTCTCCCCCTTCCGGTGGCCCATTGGACACCCCCTTCTTCTCAGCACTGCCCATCCTGACTCTTACTTACACTTAACAGTTTGATGCATGTTCATGTTGCCGATAAGAAAAATTGGTTCCATTGACCAGTAAGGTGATGGTGACTGTTTTTTAGGATAGTCATAGAATTATGTTCATTGATTATCTTCAAAAAGGTAAAACAACAATGGGATAATATTTTCATCAATAATTGTCAAGCTGAAGGCAGAAATTGAAAAAAAAGACTGCATTTGAAGAAGAGGAAAGTGCTTTTCCATCAGGACAACATACCTACTCACACTTTTATGGGCGCCATGACTAAAATTCATAAATTGCACTTTGGATTGGTTGATCACTGACAATATTCACTAGATCTGGTCCCGGCAACATTTTCCTGTTTCCTAACCTTTAATTTTTGCTTTGAGGAGAGAGATTTTCATTGGATGAGGAGGTTATCATAAACATAAATGCCTATTTAATAGAGAAAGATGTCAACTGCCATTTGGAAGGGTTAAATAGTTAAGAGAATCACTGGAAAAAGTGTATCAACTTAAAAGGAAATTTTGTTGAAAATTATAAATTAATTTAAAGAAAAAATTTCTTGTTAAAATATCTTGGTTGAAAACATTTCAAACTACTCTCATATCTTATACCTATTTATGTTAAATGTTTGTGTTTTACCCAGCAAGAGAGCCACACAATTTCGTTTGTTTATATTTGTTTTATAATCTTACTACTTATTTTTTTTATTTACTCATATATTAAGATGAATCTCTATTATCTGAAATTCCCTTCATGATACTCTAGTAATGGTAGTGCAGAAATGGCCAACTTTCATTTTTATGAGTTGAAATGTTTAAATTCAGAAGTAGGAGACTGAGCAGTACCAAAAAGAGCATTTACAACAAATCCAGGTGTCTTAGTTGTTTGAATATCATTGTGAATATATTAGATTTTTAAAATTATTTTTATTATATAAATTATTGCAGAGCAAGTTAAATGATAAGCATGGGATGAAGTCAAAGAATGGGTAGAGAATTCATGAGGAGTTGAATAGTACAAGACACTGCACCATTGGTTGTCTGGATTGGTGTGGTATGATTCTGGTTGGATGAATCTTGTAAACGGTATTATTGCAGGTTAAATTAATTGAAGAAACCACTTTAGTTGCAAAAATATGCCAATGGCATATTGGAAATGTTTTTCAGGGATTCTAAATTCACAATGATTGCTGCTGGCCCTATTACCCTGATACCAAATTGAAATCACTAGTGAATAACTGATAGTAACACTATTCCACTGGCTAAGCACCATTATAATATATCTGGTGTAATAATGCTACTATATAGTATAATAGTGCTTATCCAGTGGAATAGTGCTACTATCAGTTGTTCATTATACTCAATTTCCACCACATTATGCCTGAAACTACTCAATTTGTTGAAATTGCTAGTATTGGAACCTGATGATCACAGGCAATGTTCTGTTAATGTAAAACTTTATAATTTACTTGACCCTGCTGGTCCTTTGAGTGGTTTAGGGCAAGCAAAGATGTTTTTTAAAGGTTGGCAACATCAGCATACTCAACATGGGCCAAACAAACAATTAAAAAATCTGTTCCTTAACAGTGGGTCTTTTAAGATCCTCTGATAAAATCACAGTGTTGAAAAACAATATGTCATTAATCTCTGACACTGATGTCAGTGTTGGTCCTGACCATACTCAATCCTAGAATGCCCACTATAAGAGACTAAAAGAGTACCAGTTCTGTTCTATTCACATGGTTTTTTCTATTTATTTAGCTCTTGAGGCATATCTAAGTATCTTGGTTTTGACTGATGAAGTTGGGGTGTTATGAAAGTGTTGTTTCTTGAAGGACTTAGGGTGGCATGAGCCCCTTTGTGGGTTTAAAATTGAGAGGGGTGTGAGGTGGAAGAGGTGGAATGGAGGCAAAGTGATTGGGACAGGAGCAGCACTAAGTGACATGAGAAAGGGCAGGGGGAGAAAGTAGAAAAGACTTGCTTCCCTTCATTGTAAGGGGATTACTCATAAGTATGTGCTACAATGGAAAAATACTTAAGCATTTTGCATCATGAACCTGTCCTGATATCAATGAACAATTGCAATTTCTTTAGTGTCATATTTGAATTAAAAGAATAACAAAGGAAGAGAATGAATTGGAGAGGAAAAGAAGAATTTTTGTTAACACTTTTTATTGTGAAGTGAGATTACAGCCTCTGATAGATGATAATGATCCACACCACAACATTTTTAAATTTGTCAGTATTATAGCTTCAGGACAACTCAAATGACAGCAAACTCTATTCATACCATAAGTGAATAGAGAAGTTACCATCAGTAACTGTTTGTATTGAGCCATTGAACTAGCAGGCTATTAGTTTCAATGGTATGAGATGGCATAATCTTGAGTAATGAGGTCATGTTTGTTAAAGTGCTGACCCTCAAATATTTTAGGGAGACACAAAAATAAGCTGATCTGGAAAGCCCAGCTAGCTCTCTTAATCCCCCCCTGCTTAAGCTGGTCACTCCACTGATTCTCATCTCTGATGCTGCATACAGTGTGTGTGTGTGTGTGTGTATGTGCACAACAGAGCAATCCACACACGCACACACACACACAATCCCTGTCTCTTGGAAATGCAGAGCACTCCAAGGGAGAGAAGCATGGGAAGAAGTGGTTTGGGGGTGCGACCACTCCTTCACCCTTTGTTCCACTACCCTGCGAGAGATCCTTGCAATCAGATGGTGTACGTGGAGACTCCATTGGACCGTCCACACTCAGAGCCCTCGAGCACATTTCCACAGCATGACCAGTGGCGCCGCCCTGGATGGCCTGTGTGGCCATGACCACAGCCCTTATAGCCACCTATAGGCAGAGAGAGATAGTTAACACACTGTACAAGCAAGAAACAAGCATAGTACATTTTAAAAGAATGGAGCAGAAGTGGAAAGAAAGCTACCCCCAGAGGCACTGTTTAGAGTTTAAATATTTGGTTGCCCCTTCCATGGACCTTGATGTGGTGGAAGGGCTTTTCTGTTCTGATGGCCCCTATACCTGTGCTGGTGAATGTAATGATAATTGCTCCTGGTAGGGTCACCCTTACCAGATAGGTCAAAGGTTAGGAGCCAGATGAAAGGTAGTCCACACAGCATCTATTCCTCAGTGAGGTGGCTGCATAAGTATCTGACCCCAGTGGGGCAACCATTTAGTGATGGTGTCACATTAACCCTTGTGTTTATAGCCAACTTTTCCCATGTTGTCACACAACAGAGTACCCACTCACTATTTTTTTCTTTTTTGACTATATAAATGACTCAGATATATTCATTGGTAATTGTTTTAATGAATGAACATCAAAAGAATGTGCCACATGTATTTTAGTCTGATAAATAAAACAGTTTCTGGCATAACTTGGTGGAAAATCTTCATATTGACGTTTTTATAAATCAAACCACTTTGCTTTTCCACATAAACTTTTTATTATCATGACCCGGGTTTCATTATAGTATAACATCATCAGGTAAAAATGACTGACTGATGCTTAAGTGCTGAGCCGTTAGGTGCATTTTATACTGATACCCAGCTATGCTGATAAACGGTTGTCTAATATAAGTGGTTTAAGGGCGAAATTAAGCTAACGAGTATATGTAAGTGCAGCTGATGTAAATTTTATATTTGGTGATTATTAGCATTCATTTAGACTTGTTTTTGCATGTTTGTATATGAAGTGGGAATTATCAGAATAGTCCCATAAAGGTTCTATGAGAGGGTTACCAGTATTTCCTATTGCTTGCTAAAATGACAGGGCTAGGTCTCGTAGATAGGTTGGTAGGTTCGGTATTTTGAGGTCCTTGTGAATGCCTGAGTTTCGGACGAACCAAGGGGTATTAGTAAGAGTTCGCAAAATTTTATTTTGAAAGTGTGTCAGTTTGTTTAGGTTTGTTGCAGCTACTGATCCCCAGGCTGGATAACCATAGGTTAAGATAGGTCGTATCATGGATTTGAACAGAAGTACCTTAGTAAGAAGACGGAGGGGACTTGTGCATTTTATGAGGGGATAGATTGAGAAAAAGGCCGCATTGGCCTTGTTAAGTGCATATTGGGTGTGTGCTTGCCAAGTGAGTTTCCTGTCCAGTTGTAAACCAAGAAATTTGGCCGATGATGCCTGGAGGATCTTTTCCTTGCCATAGTAAATGAAGGTGTTGTTAGGTTTCTTCCATTTTCTGGCAGAATTGACGTTGATGCATTTTGTTGTGTTTAAGGTAAGTTTCCAGTCGGTCATCCAGTCTTAGATATTTTCTGCAGCATGATTTTGGTCAAAGGAAGTTGACGCTATAGCAGTGTCATCCGCATAGAGGTAGCTTTCAGTTTTTGGGTGTGAGGGGAGATTGTTAATAAAGAAGTTAAAAAGAACAGGTGATAGAATGGCTCCTTGAGGGACACCTGCTGTGATGGATCGGGTAGTTGATCTGGCATTGTTAACGGCTACAAAGAACGGGCGGTTAGAAAGAAAAGAGTGGATGATCTTAGTTAGGTATATTGATATATTGGTTTTGAGCAGTTTATGTATCAGGCCAGTGTATCAGGTAAAAACACAAGTCAAGCACAGTATATATGCATATCTCTGGGCGGAGGGGAAGAGTAGGTAGGAAAGAAAGGAGTGGTTGAGCTAGGAAGAGGGGGGCTAAAAGTTTATGGTTTGAGGCGGAAAAGGAGGATTGTTATTATTGACAAATTAGCAATAATTGGATAATCAGATTAGATAAAAAACAATTAGATAATTAGCAGGCTGGAAGGATAGGATCAATACAATGTTGCAAAAAGCCCACCTGACATCGGATTAGTTGGCAGAGGATTAGGGAAATGATTATTGTGAAGAGGGAGAATGGCACTTAGTAATTTGTCAGGTGACTCAGTAGCAGGCTGGGAGGAGTTGCTAAATTGTTGAAAAAGTTTTACTTGGTTTCAGGTGAGTTGGCAAGGGGTGAGGGTAAAAATAATAACGGGGAATGTGAAGGGTAAAGAAAATCGTTGGTCAAAACATCTTCCCCATAATTCATGTGTTGAAGGATTTCTAATTGCTCCAGCGCATTGAGACGGGGGCCTTTCTTTTCAAAGTGTTGAAATTCGGGAGTGAAATCGCTGGTGTGGCCACAATCTCTCAAGTGCTTAGCGAATAGTGATGCGGAGATGTTATTTTTAAAACAAGCTTGGTGTTCCTTTATTCTTGTTTCAAATCTCCTCCCCGTCTGGCCTATGTATATCTGGTTGCAGTCTTTGCAGTGGAGTTTGTATACTCCACTTTTGTGTAGGGGTTCAACGTGGTCCTTCGTGTGGCATAACATGTTGCTTAAATTAGTTTTATTGTAAAAGGCCATTCTCACTTTTTCCTTTGGGAGGATTCTTTGTACTTTTAACGACAAGTGACCAAGAAAAGGGAATCTCCGCCACTGTGGCTGGTTTTCTGTATATGTGGGTGAACTATATATGGATAACTTTGCTAAACGAGATATTTTCTTACGGTAAAGTTTATCAATCAAATCTTCTCTATATCCATTGTTCACTGCAATTTGTTTAATGATCTTTAGTTCTTTAAGAGTGTTTTCTTTGGACAAGGGGATAGAACATACTCTGTGTATCATGGTGTGAAAGGCCGATAATTTTTGAGTGAAATAGTACCTAGAACTACAGTGAATGACATGGTCTGTAACACTGTTTTCTGAAAATAGAAAAATCAAATCTTTTGTTTTTAATGGTAATATTCAAGTCAAGAAAATTTAGGGATCCATCCGCTTCTAATTCTTTGGTAAAATTTATATGTTTTTCTCTGGAATTGAGAAAACAAAAAAATGTCCAACTGTCTGTCAGAACCCGTCCAGATGCAGAAGATGTTTTGAGGCGGAAGAAGACGCGGAAAAGCAAAGTGGTTTGATTTATAAAAATGTCAATTTTAGTATGATGTAAACTAATGCAGCTTAAAGTATCAAAATGAGAAAGTGACTTTTCCAAGGTTGGTACAGGCACCACGCTACTACCCCTGACCTGAGAGTGCTTGTTATTGAAGTACAGAAACATCTATTTTGGACACATGAGAAAATATTGACAATGGATGAGTTGAATTTCCAAGAAGTCCACGCAGAATACAATGCAACATATCCAGATGATCAAAGATGTTGGAACCCTGTTACCATTCAAGAAATGTATGTTCATTGGAATTTTGATTTGCAATAGTGTTAATACTTGAAAACCAATCATTTAAGTGATATGTGGAGTATAAATTCATATCCACTTTATCGAACAACAATGAGAACCAACAGATTTCAAAGCAACATGGATTTGTGATGCCAAAAATACATACCATTTGCAGGGCAATAATAATAATAATTTATTCATTTTAAAAATGGTACAACCATATTAAATGTCGTCAATATAAGTATTATTTAACATATAAACATACTTTCTTAAATGTGATGAACATTGTCACAAAAGAATTCATCCAATGAGTATAGTGGGTGAGCAAGTAACCAGGTATATACCCTATTATTTACAACAGTAAAAAAGGTAATGTCCAAGAAAAAAGTCAAGGAGAAAGAGTAGTTAGAGAACTTGCAGTTCAACTCTGTGGAATGGCAGACATATTTGCATGGATAATTTTTTGTACCATCATTTCTCTTTTCAAGTTCTTGCTTTTGTGGAAGCTAATGATTATTGGCACTTTGTGGAAAAATAAGCTGTATGTTCCAAAAGACACCACACCCGTCAAGAGAGGTATATTCTACCATATTTGGAATTCACAAATATCACAAATAACACTCTGCTTGTATGTGCCAAAGAAAAACAAAGGAGTAATTCTATTATCAACAATGTATGCAGATATTGATGTTCACAATGATGCCAAAAAGGAGCCACATTCAATAACATTATAACGACTATAAAGCTGGTGTTAATACTATAAATCAAATGATTACCAGGTGCACGATGCTATTTCACTAATTGACATAGCTGCTATTCATGTTTCATAAATTATTTATTATGAAAATAATAAAATATTTCCAATAAAAACCAACCAGCAACATAAATGTATGTGTCTGCTAGGCAGTGATTTTGCAAGACCAACCATTGGAAACTGATATCAAAGTATCCAAGTGACATACTTTTACAACACTAAAATTACAACGGAAAGAGTAATCAGGTGAGAGGTCATTTCTCTAGCTGGTTTAAGTCGTCCAAATTCTAGGGATGCATCTGCTGGTAGAATCAAAGTTACTGGCTGCTGTTACATTTTTGAAAAACAAACAATTGGAAAAAGAAGGAAAATGAGAAAAAGTTGCAGCCAATGTCATCCAACAGCAGCCAATGCAGTCATCTGGTTTGGGATTACTCAGTGTAAATTTCTTAAATGTCAGCAGTCTTTCATGAATAAATATGTTTTATTTATAATTTATTGTGTAGTTCTGCAGGAGAAATGGGTTAATCATCACCAGCACTTGGTTAGACACCACATAAGGCATAGGTATATATGAAAAATGCCAGGTGACTCAAAAAGGTATCAGTTTGATTACATTATGGCAGATGTGGACTCTGATCACAATTTAGTAGTCATGAAGTGTAGGATCCACTTTTAAGAGATAAGGCAGGAGTGGCAAGTTAGGAAATGGAATGCAGAGGCATTAACTGAATTGACAGGGAAGGAGTATCAGCAGGCTGTGGAGAAAATCACAAGTGAGGGAAAGGAGCTGAGTGATATTGAGGAAAAATAGGAACATATAAAAAAAAGGAAATCAAAAGCCTCAAAACAAGCAATAGAAATTGTATATAGAAATAGGACAAGGAAATCATGGATTACAGATGAGAGAGAATTTAAATACAGAGTTAGGTATAAGGAAGTATATAGAGTCAAATAATAAATTGAGACAATTAAAAAATAGAGCAAAAGAAGCAGTGGAAAATGCAGTGCGAGGACATGGAAAGTTTGCAGAGGAAGGGAATAATTACTATATGTACAGAAGATTACATTACTATCAGGGAGTAAGAAGTGAAAGCCTATGTTAACAATTGGAGACAAGTAGGGAAAAATATCAGGTCAACCAGTTAAGATCAAAGAGAGATGGAAGTATGGAAGAACTGTATGGTAAAGAACTTAGGCCAACAAGGTTAGACATGGAAGGAGGATATGATATAGATGAGGATAGCCAGCAGATCTACTTAAAGGTTAAGGAAAATGTGAGAGGAAAAGTTGTTATGGACTAAAATATAGTATTTATGAGAAAGGAATCTGGCCAGAAGGCTTTGTCTGATCAGTGTTAGTTCCTCTTCCAAAAAGTGTAAATACTGCATCATGTGAGAATTACAGAACAATAGATTTAATTTCACATGCAGCTAAAGTGGTTCCCTGAATTATCTAGAAAATAATGAAGAGCAGGGAAAATGATTACTTGGGGGACAATCAGCTTGGATTTAGGAAGGGGAGAGGCATGCATGATACCATTTCAGTAGTGAGATCACTAAACAGGAGAAATATAACATAGAAAATAGGAATTAATTGAAGGGACAGGAGGCTAATCCGCAACTGGTACATGTCTCAGATTGCTCAGGTATATGTGGGGGATGTAGTCTGTATTTAAGAAGATCCTTCATTAGTCAGTATTTGCTCGTTTTGTAGATTTTGAAAAAGCATTTTATTGAGTAAATTTGGAAAAACTAATGAATTCATTGCAGATAATAAGAATAGTTTGAAGCAATAGGAGGGTAATCTTGTGTATGCCTCAGACTGCTCATGTGTAAGTGGGGGAGGAAGAGGCAGAATGGATAGTTTTAAGTAGAGGAGTAAGGGAGGGATGTCCACAGTCACCTTTGCTGTTCAACGTATCTAGAGAAAATGCTTAAAGAAACATGGGAAGAACTGGAGATAGGAATGAAAGCCAGCAGGGAAGCCATAAAATCAGTTAGGTTTGCTGATGACCATGCTTTAGTTACCAAGTAGCTGCAGGAGATGCCACAACATTAAGTCATGCTAATATGCATCTCAATGCAGGAATTTCAGAGAGTAAAAATCAGTCACCTTGACTGGAATTTGAACCCGGTCAAGGCAAATGATTTTTACACTCTGAAATTGTTGCATTGAAGCTCTAGTTTGTCAATCAGTTAAAGGATTGCAAGCATTGATGAGTACAATGGAAATTCAGTTTGATAGATATGGGATGAGAATTAATGTAAATAAAAAAGGTTACATGGTTTTCCAGAATGAGAAAGGCTAAGTTATACTTGTAGACATATTAAAAAAGGAGTACAGAAACGGGAGCAGAGGTGAGTCAGTTTGTGTATCTCAGAAGTGTTCCAGACCAAAATGGTTAAAGTATTAGGAGCATAGGGAGAAGAATTGTGCCAGGCAAAAACGCTTTCACAAAGAGGAGGGAATTGATGATAGGGAGTTTGAGCAAGGATAAAAAAAATGGTTTGTTAAAAATTTGATATGGGGCCTTGTTTTGTGGGGCATGGAAACATGATCATTGAGGCAGGATGACATTCGTAGATTGGAGGCTTTTGAAATGTGGGTGTGGAGAAGGATAGAGAAGGTGAAGTGGGAAGAAAGGAAAACAAATGAGGAAGTACTAGGTACAGTGGGGGAGGAGAGGAGATTGTTGGGAGAATTCCAAAGGAGACAGCAAAAGTGGATAAAAATTTTATTAATTGGCAGTGGGATGTTGAAGACTGCAAAAGAGGGGAGAATGTTAGGCAAAAAAGGAAGGGGCAGAATTAGGATAGGGATGTTGAATGGAATGAAGGGAGGGAGGAAGTACACAGAGATGAAGAGGGGCACATTGCAGAACAGGATGTTGGGTTGTGTATTTTTAGGAGAGAAAAAATATATATTTGGTGGCTGGGTCCATCCAAAACCTACTTTAACCAGTAGATTGCCTACAATGATAATACTTGGTTATTGCTATAAGTGAGGATCTCAAAGTGATCTGCGACTAGCTAGAGACCATGAGATTTTGACCAATTCAGTTGAAGGTTTTTCTTCATTGTGTCTTTTTCACTTTTCATTGAAATAATAATACATTTTATTTGCCCAAAGATCATATGACGAAAATGCCAGGTGGATGGTGTATGCATATGATACAGGCCTGTATAAGACAAAATGATGAAACCATCGAAAACATTTCAAATTCAGTAAACTTGGTTGTATGTAATTGTAAAGTGCATTACTTTCATGTGATAATTTTGAGTATGACAAACAATGACCATAACTTTTTGGGTGTTTTATTTCAAGTCTGACAAATTGAGCAGCTGATAAAACTGACTGGGTGGCACTGTTATCCATTCATACTGGTGCCACTCAGGCATATGACACTGGGAAAATAGGAAGTATGTTACAGTTAACCACAATAGTGTTGTCTAATGGCTATTGTTGACTTTAATAATGACATCCACTCAGATGGTTTGTGACAGATTTGTACCATGAGAAAATTAAATTAACTCTATTGTTTATGGGATTTATTTTGAATTTAGTTTCATTACATTATTCAACTAATGTTTACCAGTCTACTAAAATTGAAACCAATTTAAAATTGACTTGATTCTGAGAAATCTAGTGAGCTAACATGAGAAAGAAATAATAGTACAATGGCGAAAGTAAGAGATAAAACAAATGTATATAAACCAGAATATTGGTGATCCTTAAATTGCATTAGTATCAACCGGATATTTATAGCAAAGCAGATCCAAAAGGACTTCCTGAGATGGATAAATAAGTGAAATTTGAGAGGAAACAAAATGAGTGGTCACCTGGCATCTTCCCACCACATGCGCAGGTGGCATCCTTGTTCCCATGGCTGGAGCAGAAGGTACAGCAGTGGAATATCCCTGTGTGAGCTCGGATTGTTCTGGCATGTACTGTAAATGGACTGCCCTGCAAATAACGCAGTGGATAGTGATGGATTATAAATTTCCTATTACCAATTGTCTACCAACCTTGCAGATAATATATACTCTTGAAGTCGCAAAACCTTTCTGAAATGATCATGTTTGAGGAAAGATTCTTTGGCTATGGCAAGCATACACAAATAACTCACTCTACCCAAGATTTAGGCATAAAAGAATGGATATTGTAGGACATTTACCAGTTATATCTGAAAAAAAGTTACTGGCATTCCTCTATAGAGTCTTTAGGTTATATGACCATTCATAGAAACATTTTTCAACAACAATTTATAAAAAAATTGCATGGTAAACCAGGAAGTATATATATTTTCAGCTATATGAACTGGCATTTTTGACCTGTGGTCATACTCTTTTTATATTTATGGTTAAAAAATAATTTTTTAGAAAGGGATTTAGTCAAAGAACTCATGTTTCAGGATCCATAAGAGATGATATCACTCCCTCTTAAATGAGCAAAAACTTAAAATTTGGCATGAGAATAGATCTTTAGTAATGATTTCTCTATTTGATTTTCAATTGTCAGTTCTTCTAGCTACAAAGTGATACATTATCTTTCTTCAAGTAATATTCCCAGGAGTTCTATCTCATTCTTTCTCTCAGCTCCATCTTTCTAATTGGCTGCGAGGCAGTCAATTCAGGATCATCTTTCCAGTTTAGCAAGAGAAAGGCTCGGTAATTCCAAGGTAGAAACTGTGTGACACTTTCATTTTGATCACCCATTATCATAATTCACGCAGACAAATATATACATTCTGTAGGTGCATATGAGAATCCTGGAAGGTAGTGACCTATACTTTTGAAAATGTCTTGATAAGGCATAATATGATATAGCAACGGTAATTGTGACAATCAATCCAGTCAGATTGTATGATACATGACTAATTTTGTAGAAAAAGAGTTCATTCACAAGAAATGTAAAATATACATTAATATAATCCATCTGTAAAATGAAGTTCATATTGAACAGTTACAGAATTGTTGGTGTATATTGCAAAGAGGAATTATTCAATCACAATTTGTATCTGCAGAAATGGAAGGGGATTCCAGGAAGATGAAACTTGGTGAGAACAAAGGAATGCCATGAGCTTATTAATCATAAACAGAGGTATTGCAGGCTGGAATGAATTTCCTGGAGAATTTGTTGAGTCCATTTCCTAAAAATGTACAATGTTTTGAGAAGAAATTCTTTAAATATTAATTAATGGGATATTATTGAGATACAGTATCCCTAGCATTGCACTACTCATATTTTGTTTTCATATCATAGCAAGGTCCTAAAAAATTTTCCTTCTTTGGTTTCACCCTCCTATATATTTGAAAAATTTTCTATTGTTTTACATTATCCTCTCAGATTGAAATGTTAATATACTGATTGCTAATAATATCATACATAAAACAAATACTTAGTATTACTTTTAATAATTTATTATAGTTTTGGCCCAAAGAGTTCATATAATGTCATATGCTAGAGTAGCATACTAATATAAATAGATAGATGTAATGAAAATAATAATTACTGTTCAAAACACATTGCATTCATAAAAGATGTTATGGAAGTCATGAAATTTCCAAATGAAAAATAATGCACAATTTGCCAGTATAAGGTTATATTGAAATATCAGAACATATTAATAACTTTTACACATCCAATACCTCAAAATATATTTTCCAATTTTTAATGTTGCTCAACTTTTGTCCATTAATAATTAAGAATAATTAATATTGTAGATGAGTAGTAAAAGTTACAATATTTTTAGGTTCCATTTCATTCAAACTGCATTAGGGCTTGACAGTGGAAATGGACTAGATGAGGGTGGGGAGGAGTGATGAGTTGGCATAGTCTTGCTACCCCAAGGCCTTCAACTTGTCTGCTGGGACTCCTGCTGAGGACAAAAATTCATCCCAGGTTCGTTCATCCAGCATACATCCACACACCTGAATGTGCTTCCCTTGGACAGTGACGATTAGTGACAGCACCCCAGCTGCATCAGGAATGAATGTGAGGGTATAACTGCCATCCTTTTGATCAGAAACATACACTGGCAGCTGGCTGCAAAAAGGTAATTATCACAATATTAATTGGTATTGATGTAAAAGGTAGGATGGGGTATGCAGTGGTATGCCCTGCTAATTTATCATTGAGGGACCAAATGGTCCAGAATATGAACATTCATTGAAAGTATATTCATACTTGATCTATAGATTTCCAATGTCAACTATTGCCAATAGAATTCCCTCTGATGAGGCACTGTCTGGTACATATGCCCTGTGGCTATCTCCAATAATTATCTTGATACACGTACTGATGACATGACTCCAGTGACTGGCGACTGAGTTTTAATTCATTGAGTGCATCCACTGGGTTGTGGGTGCTGAGATGACCTCTAGATATAGAAGTCAGCTACAAAATAAGCAAGTGCACTTGAAAAATTCATCGACAGCTGGTGGTGGTACTGGGTGGGCATAGATGGCCATTCCTTGGGTATCATGGTCTAAAAAGTCCAAAAATGCCAATGCCAGTGTCATGGCTTTGGAAGTAGTTGCTGCCAAACAAGAGGCTGGAAGAGGGGGCAGCAACATTCATTTATCTCAGTGAAGGTGGGGCCCACAGTGATTAGGACAGCAACACTCATTTACTACAGGAGGGGTAAACATTATTTGAAGAGCTGCAACACTGCAATGTGAAAGGCCACGGGAAGCTACCACATTGCCATTCCAAGGAGCAGTAGATCATCAGTGGTTTCTTTTTTTACTATTGAAATAAATAACAGACATGATGGAATCCTCTCAAGTTAAATATTCTGCAAGTAAACTGGTCTCCTGTTTTGATTCCCAGGTGGGGACTACTCAGTCAAATGTGTGTAGATCAACTTGATGAATCAACATGGCTGGGAAACCATGGTTGTGTGTTAATAAATTGTGAATTTTGGAATTTCTGCATTCTTTTTACCTTTTCTTGAATATGGAGAAATTCCACATATTTGAGCCTGAGATAGTGTCTTGCAAGATTGGAGGAGATGGAAATGTCAAACTATCGAGAACCGATGAAAATAAAATGGATAGAATAACAAATGAAGAATGAAGGGGGAATGGAGATGCTAATGGTAGACACTTCCAAGAGGGAGAGAGGTGAATTAATTGAGCAGATCCTGAGGCATGGCAATTTGCTTGAAACCAGAATTGATGGAAATATGAAGGGGAAGAATTGCAGAGGAAGGCCGAGGATGAGTTCTGAGGAGCAAGGAATGAAAACACTCAGTCTAAGGAACTATGAGGGAATGAAAGGAGATTGGCAGATTAGAAAAGGATAAGCTGGAAAACTACTGCTCACAATCCTTGGATTGATAATCCATGATAATGTGATGGTGCCATTAAACTTCAGCCTGTATAGAGTATGGCTATGGGGAGGGAGAGAGGAAAAGAAAGTAGTTGGGAATTGAGTGGTGTTGTTCTCATCCACCTTCTCCCTGGCACTGAGTCTGGTAGACTTGTTCACTGGTGGGTGACTGACCGGTGGGAGGCATCTCGATAGCGTAGCTCAGCAACCACCTGTTCCCCACCATGTCCAATGGGCTGGTCATCAGCATCCCTTGTCACCACCACGGCCTCTGTCTTGCGGTGCTGGCGGCAGTTGGACAGACCTGCAGTGAAAACAAAAGACATTCAGTTGGTGTTGGCCATATTTGAGCCCTATGCTTTGCCACTAGCAGTTAAGATTCAAATTGATGTGGAATCATTGAGTAGTTCCATTTAAAGTGATATCTCTAAAACAAATTCCCATTAATGCAATTTATCTGCAGGGATTCATAAAATATCTGGATGCAAAACTCTTCCCCATTAAAGATGTTTTACTAAAGTGTAAGGTTCAAAGTCTTACATGTCTTATCATTGCATCAATCTGATCTGGTGGAAGTAGCTTCCTGCAGTTTTCCACAAATAATATTTTTATTACTACAAGTTTTGATGCGATATATAATTTTAAGTGACAAAATGTCATTCATTCTTGAGTTCATGAGATATTCATATTTAATGTCAATGAAAATTAGTGAATTTAGGCTTTGTAAGACCCTATTTATGCTGTTAATGTAATCTGATTGCTTTATTCAGCAACAACATGCAGAGTATGTTAATCTGGTGTTTTGTTTGCGCCTATTTAAAGCAGGTGTTGTTGTGACTACACATCATTGCTTTTTTGAAAAATTTTTAAATACATGAAAATGAGGTATTTATAAAAAAAGTTTTGAATATTTTAAGTTTAAAATGCCTAAAAATGCTGATAAATATTATACTTGTTGTACAATTGAATTGGAATTTAATTAGAGAGCCTCACTTTGGTGATCTACCACCTGTCATTTACTAGGGCCCAAAAGTTTGTTGCTTCAACACTTATACCCATATTCAAGAGTCAGCAAAGTATGCTGAAAGCATTGCATAGTGTTTTGAGGTCACATATAAGTAATATTTATTTTCTAACAATAGTACTCGAGTCAAAGAAGAATGGTTACAAAGAGAGGTCGTCATTATGCTATTATGGCTTTGGAATTAGAGATGATATTACAACCAGTTTTCATACCTAAATATCTTTGTTCAACTATAAATGACCTGGTAATGTATTTTTACCCATCCATCTCTCCTTTATTGAAAGAAGAATAATGTAAAAATAAAACTTTGTAATTCCACATATAAAATAAACTATAAATATATATGGAATTACAAAAATTTATTATGACTATATCCATCATGGAACAATTCCACAAAGTTATGCCTGAAATGATCAATTTTTAAAGAACTTCCGGCTTCTATGGACGTAAAACGGGTTCCTTTCAGGGCTGCCTTAATCCGAGGGAACAAAAAGAAGTCTGCTGGAGCGACGTCATGACTCTAGGGGGTGGGCGGTGTTGGCACCTGGTGTTTGGCCAGGAACTCGTGGACTCGTAGTGCGTTGTCGTGATGGGATAGCCAGGTAGCGGAGATGTCTTTCCAACACATCCACGTAGTAGGCAGCGCTAACTGTCTGTCCTTGAAAAACTAACTCCTTATGGACCACTCATTTACTCTCGAAAAAGACAATGAGGATTGGTTTCACTTTTCATTAATTTTTAATTTTAATTTTTGTATTTTTGGGCCTGGGGGACTGGTCGGTGTGCCACTCAGAGCTTGGGCGTTTTGTTTCTGGGTCGTGTTCAAAAACCCATGTTTCATCACAAGTGATGGCGTTGTCCAAATAATCAGGTTCATTTTCGATACGTTGCAAAAGTTCACTTGAATTTTCCGCTTGGTTGGTTTTTCGTGATACGTTAGGCGTGCAGAGGTTTATAATAACTGACATCCTGCCGTTTTTACTGCTTGAAGAGCACTGAGATTGTTTTTGCGGCAAAGTTTATCGTCCCTCACACCCACTGCAAGTGGTTTGATTCCACTCCAACCAATAGGAGCAGCGCGAAAAATGTACTTGCATTACTTTTGGAACGCATCCTGTATATACCAAAATATATTAAGAATTTTAAAAGAATGGAAATAATCAAAGATTAAACAGTGATCCAGAAATATATTTTTAAAATGACTGTAAAGTGTTTACTCTTAATTCCCGCTAGACGGTGCTCAAATCCCGGGAAAAGCCACGGTTATCTCGAATGAATTCCTCGAAGTCACGTTTCTTCGGTATTCCAATGATGCATAAACGAAATATTCCGATCGGTCCCAAATGTGTCAGCCCCAAACACATTTGAGCCGAGTGAATGAAAGCTTCAGACAGCACTCGGGTTTTCCCCTGAAGTATAGGTAGTGTCATCAAATCTAGCGACTTGGCCCGTCGGTCGACGACAATAGTTTTAAGGAGGAAACGGCGAACTTATCACATACAGCGAAGAAAAGGCAAATCCTTTCAACAAATTTTTCCAGAGGGTCTACGATAAAGATACTCGAATGAGCTTCTAAACCTCGTGGAGAACACATAAGTAACATAACATTATTTGCATCAACATATTTACACAACATCCCGCAAGTCACCACAAGGGCACATGGCAATGGGGTGTCAGGACACCACCCATAAAACATAATGACAACAACACATGAAAAACAAACAAAAATATGCCTATGCTCACCCATACAGGCGAATATGTATTGATACAAAACTTATTTCAACTTGTACACATGGAAATATACCTACTTGCAACTAACATACAACAAGCACATGCACTTACGAATTTAATATATGTCTACGAAGCGTTTAATCATGTCCTTGCAAGTAATTCGAATTTTTACTATGGGTTCGATTTTTTACCATCATGGTTCCTAATTGTCCGGAGAAAGAACAAATATTTGTGTCCATTTTTACTGGGGTCTCTCTCCCTTATCTTCTTGGTTTGATCTATCCAAATAGTGTGGGACCATAATATTTACTTTTGTGTCATTGTTAAACATGTTTGAACTGAACCTATCTAAAAGTCTCAGTTTGCTTGTTCTCTTCGAATCTCAAGTGGCTCCTAATTCCTCTAAAAGCCCTGTCACGCTCGTCTTCTTATTATAATATTTTTATAACATTATAATCTGTCGGGCTTTCTCTGGACTTAATCCAATTCTTTTACCAGCGAGTTCTCCAAAGTGTCCAAAATACTTGCGGCGTATATAAATGCGGCCTAACTACAGCGAAATAACATCTCACTTTAACTAACGCAGTACATGTCTCAACCACCCGTCTAATGAAGTCTAGTTTCTCTCATCATGAAAGGCGTGATGTTAAAACTATCCCCAAATATTTATCATGTTCTGTCGTCGGCACAGGTTTAGGAGCAGCTTGATCAATATTCACAGTTAACTAGGAACGGATGTGAACTCCAATTACAATTTAGTAATTATGGAGTATAGTGTCCG
This sequence comes from Hetaerina titia, assembly GCA_037158775.1. Lineage (NCBI taxonomy): Eukaryota > Metazoa > Arthropoda > Insecta > Odonata > Calopterygidae > Hetaerina > Hetaerina titia. Next base: position 14,493,902 of record CM073768.1, on the reverse strand, counting down.
ATTCAAAAAGATAGGGCAAATGGTTTAGGAAATAAAAATGTAGAAGCCGCATCGAAAACCGCAAAATATACAATAGGAACTGTTAATGGGAAGAGTATAGGGAAACCATGGGGTGCGGATGAGATGATTAGGAAGATAGATGAGAAAAGGAAATGAAAGAATTTAAACACAAAGTTAGGCAGAAGGAAGCACAAAGATTCGAATAATAAATTGAGACGGGCAACAAACAGAGAAAAAGAAGCATGGCAGAAGCGGCAGTGCGAGGATACGGAAAGTTTGCAGGGGTGAAATTGGTGTGCTATACAGCAAGGTTAAATCACTATCGGAAAGTAGAAGGAAAGATCTGTGCTAACAGTTAAAGATAAGTGGGGTAAGATAATAGTTGACACAGAAAATATCCAAGAAAGATGGAAAGAATATATTGAAGAACTAACTGGTAAAGAACTTAGGCCAACAAGGTTAGACATAGAAGGAGAACATGACGTAGAGGAAGATAGCTTAGGTCCAGGCACACTCGACGATGAGATAGAAAGGGCATTAAGGGATATGAAATGAAATAAGGCCGTGGGGGTACACATCAGTCCTGCAGAACTACTTAAACACTTAATAAAACTCGGATGGACGAACAAAACGGTTGACGCCAAATATGAGTACGATAAATAGACCCACTGGGCGTTATAAAACATATTGGTAATATGGTAAACGAAGCACGTATTGATAAACACGAGGCATACGTTCTTGACACCCCTTTTCGCCTCCACGACCGTCAATCCATAGTTGTCTTTTAGAACGGGCTCCTCAGCCGGAAGATCTTCCGCCGTTCCAAAAAACTGGCCTGCACCACTACGTGACTGACGAGCCTGATATCCGCCTGACGATTGGTGTTGACTCGTGGAAAAACCAAATCGCCCCAGGGACGGATTCGGTCGAAGGCGTTCCCGGGCTCTGACTCATCCTCCGCATTTGCAGCCTCGGCCCCCCTGCCGGCGCGGGGGCGACAGGGGGGCCGCCCACTCTCTTGCTCGTGCCTGAACATAGTCCCATTCAAAGGCGGTTATTAATAGCGACGTCGTGGTCGTTTGCTTCTGGAATGCTTTCAGAAAGAAAAGCACACATCTCTTTCGACTGCCGCAAAAAATCATATAATATACACCCGCACTAAAAGCGATGCGCTCTTGTGCGTGTGTCTGTGCTATGGCCGTCAAAATATTTTTCTACTCACGAGAGTGTAGCGTGGAAATGCGCTCCCCTCCGGCAATCGCAACCAACCGAGGCCCCGAAGCCGCGAGGGAGCGGGGCAATCTGCTTCTTCCCGGGAGATGCAGGGCGCGGCGAATCGGGTCACTCCTCCGTTTACTGATTTCTGCCTCGACAATCGTCATGGGCGCGAGTGTGACCGAGGGAAGTTGGTCTCATTTCTTTAGGGGTCTCTCCTTTAGGGGCCTCTCCATTCTGCGGTCAGGGTCCTTGGTCGCACCCTGACACCGAGTCGGACTGCGGAAATTTTGCCTAATAGAGCAGTCTGTGTCTTTAGCTAGTGCGTTCAACGATCTCCATTAGAATATATTTGTATATACGACTGATGGAGAGTAGGTTTTCTTAGGAGTCACAAAATATTTATTTGATAGTTATGTCCATCCGAAAACCTACCTTAACCGGTAGATTACCTAATAACAATATATATATATATATATTATTATATTTCTGTTTATATATATATATATATATATATACACAGAAATAAATCCGAAGGTCGGTTTAGTAGGTGATTGTAGAGCTCACCCATGTACTAAGTCCGATGGCGTGTGGATATTCACACATCAGGGTAGGGGGGCCAGTTCCTTTCCCTGTACCGGTTATGGTTTCCCAGGAAGATCTGGTACCCAAAAAATCAACTAGCTTGGGTGGAGCTGCAGGTGCCCAGAGTGCCTTGCCCGGGAATCGAACCCGGAACCCTCCGGTCAGTAGTCCAATGCTCTACCCACTGGACCACCGCGACCCACACACACACACACACACACACACACACACACACACACACACACACACACACACACACACACACACACACACACACACACACACACACACACACACATATATATATATATATATATATATATATATATTTCTTTTTCAAACCCAGGAGTGGTTTACTGTAGCCGTCCATTCTTCTCTATTCAATGTCAATTCCCTCAATCCTTGATACCTTCTCTGTTTTAATGGATTTGAATCCTTCGTCCTAAATTTGTTCTATGTACAAGTCTCTTCGTCTTCCTCGTGGAATCTTCCCTTCTTTTTTTTCCTTCTATTATATCCCTAATCAATCCATTGTGCCTCAATGTGTGTCCAATCCATCCATTTTTTCTTTACCGTAGAGTTCTTCTAATGACCTTATCCTCTTCTACTCATCTACTCATCCTGTATACGTACTTCTTCGTCACATTCGGCTCTTTGGAAATAATTTTGCAGCCTTGTCAATCCGTAATGTCTTCAAGCAGCAGTTTTTTGATTAATCCGTTGACTTGAGCTCGTCTCCTTTTCCTGACTAGAAGCGATACTCTGAACCGTACGTTTGACGGCGCCTGCTCGAACGATCCACTCGATAAATGTAGAGCAATACTATCGCGATGGGAGGAGGCGCTTGAGCGTAGAATCCTCCGTTTGGCTGGGACGTCGTCGGTTGCAGGAACAGCGAAGGGAGGCAATCGCAGCGCGCTGCGGTTCGCAAGAGTGACTGCGGTCGAAGGCCTGCCACGGAGAAGAGAGGGGGGGGATATTAGTTTGATCAAGCATTCCGACAGGAGCCAGGAAACAAGAGGGAGACGGAGAGCATATTCCAGAGAGGGCTCCATCCTAGAGGGCGCCTATCCCCGCCCGGCGGCGTCCCTTCCATCCACGCCGGCGCCTCATCACCGCGCCTGTAATTTCCTAGAACGGAGTGTGCCAGGCGTGTGAGCATGCTCGGTTGCGTACATTCACGGCGCACCGACCTCTTGCGGCAATCGGGTAGCGAAGGAGGGAGGTACGATGGCCGTGGATGGGCTCAGCAAAAATAAAAGCTGGCTCATGCGGTTTGGCAGCTCCCTTTCCAGTGAATGATATTTCTGCTCATGAATCACTGAAAACCATCCTGAATACACTTTTGAACATTCAAAAGAGGTCAAGATAGATGAACAGCAGCTCATCATGGTCACTTGAGGAGCGCAGCAAAGCCACTTGGAACGGTGACATAGGCGGATGTTGGATAGGCCCGACTAATACCGCACGCTATCCTGGAGTCGTTTAAAACCATAAATCATATTTCCCGTACATTATCTCCTTCTTCAGTTCCTCGTTCATTCAACGAGCTCTATTGCTGTCGTAAATCTATAATGTAATCCAACGGGCGCATTACTGTTTCTCCTTTAAATTGGTGCTGAGGTTTGTGATGGTGTTTAACTAAATTTTTTGTTATTATTAAGCTCGTTAATGGAAAAAATTAGTTTATTTTTCCCCGCTGGAATTGTTTATTTGGAAAGGGTTCCTCTCTCATATTTATACTCTCGCCCAGACCCTGTATTCCAAACGCAATCGACTTGGTGCTTCCTCATTAGAAAACCCCGATTATATTTTCTAAATAATTATAGACTGTCTTTTTCTTCCTCTCGGTGTCCATATGCCGGAATATTCACCTGGATTACCACTACTTTGAATGGATATCATATCTCCGTGACAGAACCAGTAAGAAATACTCCTCAGAATCCATTTAGAAATGTTTTATTCCGTGCATTTGCGAAGCGTAATGACTTGATGTCGTGGGAATGAGAGCATTACGTATCCTACTGTTGGCACAATGTACGGAAACATTCACCTTGATGGATTTATAAAAAAGAACTTAGGACTTTTTTAAAGCATTTTTACTGAGGACTTCAGATAGTTTAGCATAAATCAACCATCTCGTATTATTTACTTAATCAGGAAGCAAATTCTTGTACAATAGAGGTATGGAAGCAATCCCAGAAGAAAATGCGAAGCAGTGAAATAATGACACAATGGAGGTGCGAGGCCATGGCCCTTTTTTGGGGGGATAAACACCTAGTGGCGCCGTGTTCGCCATTGCGGCGCGTGAGCGATGGCCGAAGCCGCTGCCTATGGCACGACGATGGCTCTGGCACCACGGAAAACCGTTATTTGTTAATTATGGTAGCGCCCTTAGAAGAAGATCCATGATCGCAACCAAATTTAAGAGTGATCTGTGATTAATGATTTATAAAACATTATGTAAAATTAAACAGTTTACACACGCAAAAATTAATATTCTTGAAGGGAAGGGGGTCTGTGCGTGATAAGTGAAATGGGCTCAAATGGTTGAATGTATTGATGTAGGACATCTTATGTGAAGGAGATGAAGTGCGGTTAAATATCAGTGAAAATAATTATTCATAGAATAAAAATCATTCAAAGGCGAGTAGATACCAATACTTGTCTGTAGTTTAAGTAGAGATCATTTTTACTGTTAGTTGTCTTAGGTACAGCGTTTATTCGCAATAGAATTAGCACAAAAGCATTTTTCGTAATAAACAAGTTTTAAACGAATGAATTAAGGCGTGGCAGTTGTTTGTGCTGGAAAATAATGCCATCTATTCGACAAAAGGCGTACCGACTAACAGGATGGAAAAACACGGTTGTTCTGCATAATGTGTTAATCAAACGAAAGTAGGGAAGTTGGGAAAGTTAAATGCATACTGGGGCACTGTTTCACGGATTCGTGGACAGGATATCTACATTTATATAGCGTATAGGGTGGGAGTGGCACACGGGAACGGAGTAGCGGGAGGACCTTCGGAGGAGATGCGGCACTTGGCGGGGCACACGGCCTGCGCGGTGACCACGCCGTACATCTGGTGGCCGTGGATGGTGGCGGCGCGCTCCGCTGGCAGGAACTGCAGGGACACGGGACATCCACCGCCGGCCACCCCAGGGCCCTCGTCCCCTGCCGCCGGTTCCTCGGGCAGAGGGGCCCGGGGCAGGGCCCGCACTGCCTCCGCCCGGCACCAATCGAGGCGCCGCACCAGGGCCCCCGCCATACCCAGCAACTCGGCGTCTGACGCCTCGGCGACGAGATCGTCGGCGAACCTTACAGCCGTGGCCACGCCCTCCACCTGGCGCTCCAACCCCGCCCTCCGACCCCGGAGAGCCTCCAGCTTGGAGTCGCGGGCTCGCCAAGCCTCCGCCTTGAGCGCTGTGCGGTGCTCCTCCAGGGCGCGCACCCACGAGTCCACGAAGAGGTCCACCTCCGCCTCCACCTCCGACGCCCTCACCTGCGGGGAGGATTTGGTGCGATCGGGAGAGCCCTTGGTTAGGTATTCCCATCCGTTTATATCTCCAGAAACGTTGCCAAGTCCCAATCAAGTCGAAACATATCCACCGGAACACGTCATTTGATAATTTACAAAGAATGGGGAAGGGGGTGACAGCTGATATACTAATATCTGGCTGACTGAATAACTAAATCAAATACATTTGATTTCTTGGGATTAAGCTTCAATTGCCCGAAGAGGCACAGATAATTAAGCATTTAAAAGTACACCTGCATCATTAATTCGAGATATGTGGCCAATAAAGTGGATATTTTCAATTTTAGCATCCATATTTAAATGTAAAGCGAGACTCGTGAAAATATTTTTACGGTTAAACAGTGCCCAGAGGAATCACAAAGATATGTATATGTTTATATTTTATGCGATTTGTAATTTATGTCCACTTAACTGTGCTGCTAACTGTAGCTTGCCATTATTTTACTTTTCTGTTTTCCATTTTACATATGGGTATTTGGGTATATGGGTAGAAGAAGATAGCTTAGGTCCAGGCATACTCGACGATGAAATAGAAAGGGCATTAAAGAAGATGAAAGCAAATAAGGCCGTGGGGGTGGACAACATACCTGTAGAACTGTTGAAATGTTTAGGAAAATGCGGGAAGAAGGCCCTATATGGGCTGATTCGTAGTATCTATGAAGAAGGAATCTGGCCGGAAGATTTTGTGAGATCGGTGTCAGTTCCTATTCCAAAAAAGGCAAAGTCTATATCATGTGAGGATTACAGAACAATAAGTTTGATATCCCACGCAGCTAAAGTTATTCTCAGGATCATCAACAAAAGGATAGAGAGTAAGGAAAATGATTACTTAGGGGATTATAATGCAGTTTCTTGAAATTTACTGAGGGGATGATCAGTTTGGGTTTAGGAAGGGGAGAGGTACGCGTGATGCCATTGCAGTAATGAGATCACTAATTGAGAGGAATATAGAATACAACTAGGACGTTTTTGCCTGTTTTGTAGATTTCGAAAAAGCGTTTGATAGAGTGAATTGGGAAAAATTAATGCGTGTATTGCAGAAAATAGGAATGGATTGGAGGGACAGGAGATTGATCCGCAACCTGTACATGTCTCAGACTGCTCAGGTGCGAGTGGGGAACGGAGAGTCCGGATGGGCAGTGTTAGGAAGAGGTGTAAGGCAGGGTTGCCCATTGTCACCGGTACTGTTCAACGTATATGTAGGGGAAATGATTAAAGAGGCATGGGAAGAACTGGAGGTAGGAATGAAAGTCGGAGAGGAATTCGTAAAATCGGTTAGGTTTGCTAATGACCAAGCATTAGTTGCTCAGTCAGCCAAGGGGTTGCAAGCATTGCTGAGTGAATTGGAGGTTCAGTGCGATGGATATGGGATGAGAATCAATATTAATAAAACAAAGGTTATGCGATTTTCCAGAAAGAAAAAGGCTAAGCTAAATATTAAAATAGGCGGGGAAAGAATAGAGCAGGTAGAGCAGTGTACATATCTCGGAAGTGTTTTGGATTAATACGGTCAAAGTGGTAGGGACGTAAGGAGAAGAATTGCGCTAGGCAAGGAGGCTTTCTCAAGGAGGAGGGAGTTGATGACGGGGACGTTGAGTAGGGATGTTAAGACAAGACTCGTAAAAACTCTGATATGGAGCGTAGCTATGTACGGCGCGGAAACGTGGTCACTGAAGCAGGAGGATAGACGTACCTTGGAGGCTTTTGAAATGTGGGTGTGGAGAAGAATGGAGAAGGTGAAATGGACCGAAAGGAAAACAAATGAGGAAGTACTAGAGATGGTGAGTGAGGAGAGGGGTTTGTTGAGAGAAATCGTATGGAGGCAGGAAAAATGGATGAAAGGGGTATTGAGTGGTAGTGGAATGTTGAAGAGGGTAATAGAGGGGAGAATGTTGGGCAAGTGTGGTAAGGGCAGGAACAGGATAGGGGTGTTGGACGGGATGAAGGGAGGAAAGAAGTACACCGAGATGATGAGGGACCTGATATAGATTTGTTTGATAGGTGGGGAGTCACAAAATGTTTATTTGATAGTTGTGTCCATCCAAAAACCTACCTTAAACGGTAGATTACCAAATAATAATATGGGTATTTATAACAATAAATACTTGTACTGTTGCCTGTTAAACATTTATACCAGCATAAGAGTAAATATCTATTAATAAATTAGTAATGTGGTTGAGAAAAAAATAGTATGTATATAATGTAAAAGCAGGGGAATGCGGTAGTTCAGGGAGAGAGAGAACTGAGGACCGGGTTCGATTCTTGGGCAAGTCTCTCTGGGCACCTGTGCTGTGTGATTTTTCGGGTACCAGATCTTCCTGGGAAATCATAACTGACACAGGGAAAGGAACTGGCCCCCATTATTATGATGTGTGAAATTCACTCGCCATAGAGGGCTTACTACTTATCAATCCAACATTTGGGTTGATTACTGTACTGATGATGTTTCGTTTATTGTAACGGCAGATCTTTTTCCACTCTTCTTGATTTTGCTCACATTATTCAAGCGCACCGGCAAAGTGCCTCCGAGTTGTTAGTTTATTTTCTGCTTTTCTTCAACTATAAATTGAATTCTATGAATTCCAAGAAAATGTGGGAGATAGTCACTTTTACGAGAGCCATCCGCTAAATGTGATTCAATTCACATTTAGTTGATGTACCAGGATCCCGGTCAAAGCGAATAATTTTTATACTCTGAAATAGTTGCATTAAAATTCAAGAGTTTTATTTTTAATACTTTGTTACTGGCATAACTGTTCCCGGTGCGAAAGTGACTTGTGTAATTTAAAAATTGGGATTAGAATCAATATTAATAAAAAAAGGTCATGCCATTTTACATAAAGGAAAAGGCTAAGCTAAACATTAAAATAGGAGGGGGAAAAATAGAGCAGGTAGAGCAGTTTACGTATCCCGGAAGTGTTTTTGACCAAGACGGTCAAAGTAGTAGGAATGTGTGGAGAAGAATTGCGCATGGCAAGGAGGCTTTCTCAAGGAGGAGGGAGTTGATGATGGGGCCGTTGAGTAGGGAGGTTAAGAAATGACTCGTAAAAAATCTGGTAAGGAGCGTAGCTATGTACGGCGCGGAGACGAGGTCGCTGAAGCAGGAGAATAGACGTAGATTGGAGGCTTTTGAAATGTGGGTGTGGAGAAGAATGGAGAAGGTTAAATGGACCGAAGGAAAACAAATGAGGAAGTACTGGAGATGGTGGGTGAGGAGAGGGGTTTGTTGAGAGATATCCTATGGAGGCAGGAAAAATGGATGAAAGGGGTATTGAGGAAGAAAAAGCGCAGAGATGAAGAGGGACTTGATGTAGAGTAGGTTGCTGGATTGTATGTTTTTAGGAGAATGAATAAACGCCATAATATTTCCGGCCAAGAGAGCCAAGGCTTTCCATGAAAAAGAGCACGCGCTCCTGACCAGAAGAAATGTAGGAGTGGATGTAAATAAAAACTTGAAAACCAATCTCTAGAGTAGAGCAGTTTTTGTTTTTTGATACCGGCAGAGGATAATAAAAAAAGCGTCTCAAATGTTTTGTTTGAGGAAAATGGCCAAGATATGCACGTTGGGGAGATAGGGTCTTCAATGAAGAGATTTTGAATAGAGAAGTCTGTGGAAATTAGTGGTTGTGGGAAGAAACTGGATGAGAGTCTACATAATTCGGCATGAAAAAATAATCGAGGGATCAGCGCGTGGAAAACACCAATGAATATGAATAGAAGAGCAGCTAATTGGAGGGATGGAGTGTGCGTTGACCTAGGCGTGTGTGTGACCTAGCAGAGGATGGAGAGGCTGGCAGACGGGAATGAGGGTTTGAGGAGCAGCTGCATCCATCCAACTGCGAGGTTGAGGGCTGCGTAAATAGAGAGAGATTGAAGGCCGACTACCTGTCAAATATATAAGTGAATAAGAACATTACTTTGGAGTATAAAGAATCGTTAAAGATATATTTAGGCCAAATTCATTTACCTTTCACAACGTTGATGCATGTTAATTGAGATCAACCAATTAGAAAGACCCTCACGTCCTTAAGGTTTAACTGTGAGATGCACACAAATCCTTCACCCATTGTATTGTCGCTCGAGATTGATTGATGCATTAATTAGTTATGACTCCACTATGAGAATAAGGCATCTGGGGCACTTTGTCATCGTGGCTTGATGTATGTTTGTTCATTGGCATGAATATGTTCAATTCAAAGTCACATTCGCGTATTTATTGTCAGTTATCTTGAATCCTGCTGATATTTAATGCAGGAATTTAAGAAACGTAACTTAAGTTGGATTTGACCGTGTATGCGTGGGAAGAGGCCCGTTCAGGGAGCGCTTAAAGAAATAAAACGTTGAGCGAAAAATGAATCACGTTCATCCTGTAAGTGTGAGTCGGTCAGTTACCCAATCTCGAACGACAAACACGGTTTCTTAAGTTCTCCAGTCACGTGCGCTCGTAAACAATGTGAGCAGTTTACGGGAAGAGGCAGATACCGAAAGGGGACATAATCGAGAGAAGCATCCTAACAAATATTTATTAATCCCTTACGAGCATTCAGAGCGTAAAGCGATGCCATATTTCCTCGGTGGTTTCAAAGCGAGAAACAAGGCTGACCCGGCGGAGAGTTCCCGTCTGTCGACGATGGGAGCACTACGTCGTAGAGAAGGGAAGCGTAACGATAACCTACTGCGGATGATGCAAAATACGCTGGGGTTGACTTCAACTATCGGACGAGTTTTCCACGCCGCTTCTTGATCTTCGTGATCGCTCATGTTTTCGAACGGCCAATGAGCAGGCGGCTGCGTGACTGGGCAATGTCCTCACCTGCACCCGGCGCTCGGCGTTCCGGAGGGCGTCGAGGGCGGCGAGGGCGTTGTCCGCGTAGGGGCGCACCTTGTCGAGGGCGGTCCTGACGGCGGGTGCGGCCCAGTTGCGGGCCGCGTGCGCCACGGGCTCGCAGCGGTGGCTGGTGGCGCAGGGGCAGGCGCGGCAGGCGAGACGGCCGCAGGGGCTGCAGAAGAGCCGCTGGACGTTGCCCGGATGATGTGGGCAGGGTGGCAGCCGACCCGGAGGGGCCCGGGGGGCGCCCTCGCCCTGCACCAGCGAGTGCCCCGCCGTGCCCCTCTGGCGACGGTGTGTCTCCGAGCAGAGGACGCAGAGCGCCAGCGAGCACTCGATGCACCTGCCGGTCGCCTGTGGAGAGAACGCGTCGGACTGCAGGCGGAAGTCGGGTTGAAGTGACGAGATGAAGGGAGGGTAAGGAGTACTTATTTGATTGAAGAAGCCTTGAAAAACAGGACAGTGTTGACGATAGGGACCTTACACCATGTAGGCGCAAATAAAGAGCTCATGAAAATAACGTGTGATACATGTGTTACAGAAGTGCGGGAGGTACGGGATGTGAGTCCATCGTGAGGAATCATGGCGTTCTCAAGAAAAATATAGACTACGTTAATCATTGTCGGCAGAAGTGACTCCAAGGTCAAGGAACGTTGATACCACGCTCTTGTAATGCCTCTTTAGAATATGCATGTAGCGTATGGGATCCGAGTAAAAAAAGCCTCATTCGGGAAATTGAGAAGGATCAACGCGGGGCAACCCGTTTCGTTAAAAACTCTTACGATAAAACGAAAAGCGTCACTGAAATGCTTATGGAGTTGGGATGGGATTCATTGGAAGAAAGACGATTCAATGCTAGGTTGAACTCACTAAATAAATTCAGATCCGCATGTTTCAGCACCAAGATCTCGCAAATTATTCGCACTCCAACATACATTGGTCACTTGGATCATGCATACAAAATTCGGGAAATAGTTGCCAGAACTAGCAGACTCAAGGACTCCTTCTTCCCACGGACAATACAGGATAACAACTGCAGGGTTGTACTCATAGATAGTAAAAATGCCACTTTTAACCCTCAGCGTCAAGGGAATAATTAGGTCTACTTAATTGCTTGCACTTTCACTAACCTCGTGCGTTTTGTTGTCAAAACCCTTTCTTTCCGCATGGCCGTATTGAATTGCCATTGAAAAATATAGTGCTCTTTACAGTATTGCTTGCTCTGCCTTTTTTATTTTTAAGTTTTCCCCTTCCATCCTTCGTCTCTCTCTGTGGGGGTCCCTCCCGCTACTTGCGTTGGGTTGCATTCACTACCTGTGTCCTTAAGGAGACCGTTGTATGTTGCATGTTCTTGTGGTAGTGGAATTTTGCCTTCTTGCTTTTCAAATTCTCGTTAACACATTATTGGATAGATTTCTTACTACATCCTAAGGTACAATTATTAGTTAGATGATAGTATATGTTTATGCATGCGTGTACAGTGAAGGGATTTTTACATGAATGTATGCTCCTCTGTGGGCATGGGTTTGCATATATGTGTTGGTTTTGAATGTGGTTTTGTTCCCTTTTATAGGTGGTGACCTAACACCCCTCGCCACACGCCCTTGCGGCGGCATGCGGGATATTATATAGATGTAGATCATTTAAGCAAATTAAAAGGGTTGGTTTGGTAGATGAACCCACTCTGCAGTAATCCGTGCCAAAAAATTATGACTGTTACTACGATGGAACAAGGCATGAGTATTACAGTGAACTGACTTTCGAAGCAGTGAGTAAAGTTGACCCAGGAAAGAACAATGCAAATGAGTGCGTTAGTTGAGAAATTATGACTTGATCTGTTATATGCACGTTTGCTGATGAGCTCTAGTTTTTAAAGTTTTCAAAACTTGAAGATATCTGCCGCATTTTTTTGGAAGCAATATGTCCTCTATTTTTTCTTGAGATAATTTTCCCCGCGATACAATGCACGTTCGCCATGACTTCTCGCAGCATTAATGTTAGGTAGGTGGAAATTATATTGAGTTCTTCAAGTTCATAATAGGTGAAAAGCTTGCTCTGATATGAACGAAGACGTTCAGAATAATGATGGCTGAAAGTAAATTTGATACCTTTACTCCAAGTATGCTGGAGTAGCAAAATATCGTATACCTTTGAATTCATCGCCATAAGGCAGTCTCAAATAATACTTGGTAGGTATTGTGACTGTGGACTTTTGTAGAAAGCCCGCTCCGAAAGTTACAGAATTCCCTTGAGACACAGAAAAGAGCAATACGTATTAGACATGAATGGAATGATTGACAAGGTGTAGCGTTTAACTAAAGAGGAGTTCTATTATATTTAGCGATGGGTCATAACAGCAGGAAGACTTTCATAACATGAAGACACTGAAATATGTTCAGTAACCGCGTGGATGATAGGCCCAACTAGTACTGGCTCTTTGAAACGGTGCACACACTTAGATTATAATTCAGATTAAAACAATGAGGGTCTTAGGCAAATGGTATTAGCCAACGTATCACTCCATGTTCATTCACACGAGGATTCACCCATCCAATGCCCGCACTACTCTGGAATGCATGGAGTGAGTAGGAAGGAGGGCGAATGAACTGGCGGGCGTGGACTCACGTCGAGGGAACAGAGGTCGCACTTTGGGCGCGGCGCTTTCCCGCGCCCAAAGTGCAGGCGGTGCAGGAGGACTGCATGAAGCGGGAGCGCGGCGACGGCGGCGTGCACGACGGCAGACGCCGCCGCCGGCGAGAGGGCGCCGCGCCGAGTGCCGGCTGGCGTCGGGACCGGCGTCTCCGTGCCGCAGGCGGGGCAGCGCAGCAGGAGGATGACCCCGTCAGCACCTTGCTCCCCCGCCTCCGACGGCACCGTGCTCCCGCGCTTCCTCCACGGCATGGGCGGCAGAGCGGGAGCCCGCAGCGAACCGCCGTGGGCCCTTCGAGGCAGTGGGGGCGAGGTCGGCGGGCTCCTCGTCGTCAGGCTCCGCTGCAGACCCAACCTCCGAGGAGAGGGGTCTCCTGTGGACGGGATGATAGATTGATAGATCGAGGTCTTTATTTGGGCGAAATTAAGACCTAATGGTCCCTTCTTTCATTTAATCCATCGTCGTAGACGTATATTATGCGTAAAATTTATAATTACATTCATGCAGACACATAAATACATATAGACAGGCACAAATTCCTTATCCACAGATTCAAATCAATCAATCAAGCAATCAAAAAGAAAAGGAACATATATATATATATATATATATATATATATATATATATATATATATATATATATACAATTCCGCTAGTAGCATAGAGGTAAGAACTCGCGAGAGAGCACATATCTAGGTGCTCCAGTCTTTTAAACCCCCCGGACTGAAGCAAGCCCACTGATTTCATCCAATGCTGCCTACATTTCCCCTCCCCCACCTTGTCCGCTTCCTATTGGTCCCTTACCTCTCCTCCCCTCACCCTTCTCCTGCACATGTCCTCTCCGTTCTTCCGCGACAACGCCATTCTGATGACGACGGCGGGGCCATCGACTCGTCAATACATACTGTGAGTGTCCTTCATTTATTTTTCTGTGCGCTGAATATTTTGTATCCGTGTGTTTGTGTGTTTGTGCGTCGCCGGAGAGCGTCAACTTCATGTATATACATGTATGTATGATGACGTATGTATAATGTATATGAAGTTAGCACTAGTGGACAAAGACAAAAATACAGAAACACGCAAAAAAGAAGTGAAACTCACTAGGTTTCAAACATTCCTTGGTCCACGCCACCTTTCTCAAGGAAGAGAAGGACAGAAATCAGAAGGACAACTATGACCTCTTCCTTGAGAAAGGTGACGTGGACCACCGAAAATTCACCTGCCTCCCTTTGCAGCGCAATCCCAGTGCGAATCCAAGCCAGACAATCGCGCATTGACACGAACAAAAAAATAGCAAATAATCAGAATAATTGGTTCGTCAAATAAAATAAACGAAACGAGTCTTTAATTAGACTCCACCAGAGTTTAAGAATCAACTCGTTCGACATTTGCTATCGCTCAGCACCAGCGATGACTTGACTGATCATTCTAAGGAATAATACGTATTTATTTTGCTATTTTCTCGGTCGAGTGTGCCGCAAAGAGAAGGTTTTGCTTGGCCATGGCTCAAAAGAAAGTTCCGTCAGTGAGAGGGAGGACCCTTGGGTCTTGAAAGGGTTCCTCACCCTCGACCCTCACTGGCACGCACCCCCGTGGACCGTTCGCGGGGAAGTTTTCTTTCTTTAGTTTTTTTCTTCAAGGAGAAGTAGAGAAAAGAAGGGGACTGCATGCATATGTATGTGTGTTTTCATTCATCATCATTAGTATTTCAAACCTAGCATTGATATCTTGATACCTTCTCTGTTTTCCGACCTTCTTAATTTGTCCTATGTACATGTCTCTTATCTTCCCTTCCATTTGTCTTATTCCTAATCAATCCATTGTGCCTCAATGCATATCCAACACATCTGTTTCTTCTTTGCCATAGAGTTCTCTATATGGTCATATCCTCTTCTGTTCTTCTATATACGTACTTCCTCGTACCTTACTTTTTCTGTCCATTTAATCTTCAGCATTCTCCTGCAGCACCATGTTTCAAAGGCTTCCATTCTTCGCTGGTCCACTTTTCCAATTTGCCAAGTCTCGGAACCATTGAGCGCCATGCTTCACACGAAATTCTTGACGAATTGTTTCCTTGTTTCCAGCCTTAGGTTCTTTGAACATAGTAATTGCCTCTTCTTCATGAATGCGTTCTTAGCTTGGGCTATTCTTCCCTTGATGTCGGTCGAACTTCTTCCATCCCATCATATGGATACAAATACAAGGAAAATGCATAGGAAACACGTTTAAAAGACAAACACATGAATAGTGGGGAAGGGTGGAATCGAGCAGATCACAAGAGTAAAACAGCTTCCTTAACCGGGACCTGAATCACGGATTACACGAGGTTGGGGTGGGGTGTTGGTGTTTGCGGGGCGTATGAACACTGACTACTCACTGGTCTTTGGGTGTTCGTCGTCCTCCAAGGTGGGGGGGACCCTCCGGCGTCCGCTCCGAGGACTCCAGGCGCCCTTGAACGAGGCCCAGGACCTCAAAGATGGCGGGCCCCTCGCAGAGGAGGCGGAATCCGAGCGACCCGACTCGGATTGAGGTGCCCTCGGACGCGAAACCACCTGGCCACCGCCGCTGGCATCCACCTCCACCAACGATCCTGGCGGGGGCGAACGAGAGGTCAGCGGACCGGTTATCATTAAATTATCTTATTAAACTTGATCATTGTGTTCTTGCACCCTATGTAAACTTAGATGCACTGAGCACCTACGGGTTGGAGTGGCGACGTATCTTATGGAAATTCGGGGTTCTGAATATGTCATTCGAAAAATATCGATTTTCCAGTCGTGTTCCTCTTATATTGGACATATTCTTTCTAGTTTATTCTGCATTTGAAAATATTTTTACCCATGAAAAAGAACGCCTTTTTTCACCATAGATTTGGAATCATCTGATCAACGGCCAATGTCGACTTAAATTTAAAGAACTATATGACGCGTCGTGGCCTATCAGCGCTATACAAAATGAGTAGACAATAAAGCCGTCTTCCCATTATAACAGTTCGTCTTTATCAAATGAAAAGTGACGCGAATGCTTCTTACTTAAACGGATATGTCGATGGAAAGCGCTTGAGGCATTTTGATGAAAATTTGCGATCATGACGGACTGTTGAGTTTATGGCAGACAGATTATGGTCAATGAATTTAAATTTTATGAAATAAGTAGACTAATTTAATCCATCGGTTTGAGTTCAGATGGAGTGATGTCGTGGAGGATAGATAGGCATGTAGTGCGACATACCTAATGTCCCCTGCTGGCAGTGGGGACTGATTGAGGAGGCAGAATGGGCGGTGGGATCTCAGGGGAAGCCAGGAGTTTCCCTGTCGCGAGGCGACGACGAATGGTCACATTTTCTCTACCCTGCTGTTGCACATGGTCTTCGTCCAGGTACCAATTTTCTTGAGAATAGATGAGTACACTGAAACCAGCTGGTTTAATTGGTCTGGCTGACGGTGCCCTACCACTGGGACTAGCAATTTTTATTCCCTTAACAAGGTGTTTTTTATTTAAATCGTTCGATCTTGAACATTTTAGACCTGTCAGTGAAAAGAAATTTGTTGGGAAGATGGCACCGCCCCCTCCCCCCTCGGGCAGTGGGGCGCCTCCCTCCGGAGAGGAAGCAGACTGAAGAACGTCGGGCGCGCGATTCAGCTGCTTGTGTACTCGCCGGTAATACCATAAGTAAGAAGGAGGAAAGCTTTCGATTTGCAAAGTATTATTAAGCCAACAAGGTTAGACTTAGAAAAGGAACATGACGTAGAAGAAGATAGCTTAGGTCCAGGCATACTCGACGACGAGATAGAAAATGCATTAAGGGAGATGAAACCAAATAAAGCCGTGGGGGTAGATAGCATTCCTGTGGAACTATTGAAATGTTTAGGAAAATGTGGGGAAAAGACTATATGGTCTGATTCGTAGTATCTATGAGGAAGGAATCTGGCCGGAAGATTTTGTGAGATCGGTGTTAGTTCCTATTCCAAAAAAGGCAAAAGCTTCGTCATGTGAGGATTACAGAACAATAAGTTTGATATCCCACGCAGCTAAAGTTATTCTCAGGATCATCAACAAAAGGATAGAGAGTAAGGCAATGATTACTTAGGGGATGATCAGTTTGGGTTCAGGAAAGGAAGAGGTACGCGTGATGCCATTGCAGTAATGAGTAATCACTAGTCGAGAGGAATATAGAGTACAATCAGGTCGTTTTTGCCTGTTTTGTAGATTTCGAAAAAGCGTTTGATAGAGTGAATTCGGAAAAATTAATGCGTGTATTGCATAAAATAGGAATGTATCAGAGAGACAGGAGACTGTTCCGCAACCTGTACATGTTTCAGACCGCTCAGATGCGAGTGGGGAACGGAGAGTCCGGATGGGCAGTGTTAGGAAGAGGTGTAAGGCAGGGTTGCCCATTGTCACCGGTGCTGTTCAACGTTTATGTGGAGGAAATCATTAAGGAGGCTTGGGAAGAGCTGGAGGTGAGAGTGAAAGTCGGAGGGGAGCTCGTAAAAGCAGTTAGGTTTGCTGATGACCAAGCATTAGTTGTTCAGCCAGCCAAGGGGTTGCAAGCATTGTTGAGTGAATTGGAGGTTCAGTGCGATGGATATGGGATGAGAATCAATATTAATAAAACAAAGGTTATGCGATTTTTCAGAAAGAAAAAGGCTAAGCTAAATATTAAAATAGGCGGGGAAAGAATAGAGCAAGTAGAACAATTCACGTATCTCGGAAGTGTTTTGGACCAAAGCGGTCAAAGTAGTAGGGACGTAAGGAGAAGAATTGCACTAGGCAAGGAGGCTTTCTCAAGGAGGAGGGAACTGATGACGGGGATGTTGTTTAGGGTGGTTAAGACAAGACTCGTAAAAGCTTTGATATGGAGCGTAGCTATGCACGGCGACGTGGTCACTGAAATAAGAGGATAGATGTACCTTGGAGGCTTTTGAAATGTAGGTTTGTTGAGAGAATTCCAATGGAGGCAGGAAAAATGGATGAAAGGCGAATTGAGCGGTAGTGGAATGTTGAAGAAGGTAATCGAGGGGAAAATGTTGGACAAGCGAGGAAAGGGCAGGAACAGTATAGGGATGTTGGACGGGATGAATGGAGGAAGGAAGTACACAGAGATCTCTTCATGGACCTGATGTAGAGTAGGTTGCTCGATTGTGTTTCATTTGGAGTCGCAAGTTAATTATGTGATAGTTGTGTCCATCCAAAAACTTACCTTCACCGGTAGATTGCCTGATAATAATTAATATTACTATGTACTATATTATTTCCAATTAATTTATTAATAAGCCAAAATCAACCAGATTAACGAGTTAATATGAATTCTGAGACATTAGAAATCAGCATCCTTACAAAGATGAATTAAGATCTGGTGCTTTCCCGGCGTAATGCGCGTTGAAATTCCTTTCGGGTCTTCCACCGGGTCGGAGTCTCATTTAAAATGAAAATGACCTTGCAATATCGCACACCCCGACCAAAAGATCCTGACCCGTTTCAGTGATAATGTACGAGCATCGACCGTCATCAAACATGTCATCGTGACCTCTGGACGATGTCAAGTTGGCGTGGGAACCGTGTAGGCCCTTCCATCAAGTAAACAGTGTGGTATGGTGCTTGTCTTGCGCGCACACCACATTTCGAGGTGCGTTGGCCTGTAGGGAGAGAGAGAGGGGGGGGACCTTTGGCACCAACCTTCGGCGGTGGGCGTGGCGGCCGGAGTCGTGGCGGCGGGCGGCGTGGCGGCAGGCGCTGAGGAGAGTGGTGTGGTGGGTTCCCCCCCCGTGCCCGCCTCGCCCTCCTCTGCCGTCATCTCCATCTCCTCCACGCCCTCCTCGTCCTCGCACGGCACGGCGCACAGCTGCGGCAGCAGGAGGCGCCGGAGGCACGCCGAGCAGAACACGTGCAGGCACGCCAGCACGCGCGGGTCCTCGAAGGGGCGCCGGCACAGCGGGCACACGTGCCACGGCACGCCCTCCTCCTCTGGCACCACCGAGACGAGACCGTGTCACTCGACATATCCGCGATGGGCTCGCAAGCGAAGTGCATCGACCCCTGGCGCCACTCCCGATAACAAGTCCCTCCTCCATTGATTCCTTCCCAATCATTTTGTTGTCTACTCTCATCAGAAAAGCATCAATATTATCATTGTCATGGCAATACTGCAAAATCGAGGCCGTTAACTTTTGATTTCAAATATACGAAAAGTTAACGATTTATCAATCTTTTCAATGATAAGTGCGTATATAGTATTGCTACATATTAACTTCACATTATTATGACGTATGTACTCTTAAATTGAGATATAATTTCAGCAAACATACTGAGCCTCTATCGATACAATAAATCCTCTTTCGGAGACACATCCTTTCCACCTCCCTTCCCAAACCACTGTCACCCCTTCCTCCCTCTACCTTGGATAACTAACGGGGGAGATAAATTTGGGCTTGGGAGGTGCACGGGAGGAGAGACGGGTGATTTTTGGCATCACGGGGGGAGGTGTATGGAAGCGGACCTGAATAATGGTTTGTTGCAACATTTATTACTTAGCGTAATGGAAACCAGTTTTACAATTAGAAATGTGTTGATATTTTTCGCCTAGGACAACCACGACACTATCTTAAGAGTTTTGCATTGTCCGTCAAGAGGCTACTTTCATGCGGTGAGATATCACTACTAATAATGATAAGAGTCTTCATTTGGTAGTTTGAATCCAAATCTGTCCGGTATATACTCCCATAACTGGTCATATATTATAGTTTTCAGAAAGAGTACAAGCACACAAGACACGAATTCGCAGTTTCTATTCTTGACTTCTCATCCTTATTACGGATTGCCGCCGTGATACTAAAGTTATGTCGGCACAAAAAGGATTTCACCAGCCGGGCACTTGAGTGATTGGGATGAATCTGAAAATATGGAGCCAACCACTCCTGATTCAACTCCTCCGAAAACATGAATCATCTTTTAGATCGGACTTTCTTATTCGTTCTGAAAGGTATCCAATGGACTCATAAAGGCACACCCCTGGACCTCTCTCTCTTTTAATCTTGACAGTGGCGTCGAGTGATGCTTAGAAATTTACCTTCCAACCTAATCAGAGGCATTTGCGGATAAATACCGCCTAAATGAGATAAATGGACCAAGAACCTACTTTTAATCTATCGAGAAATACCGGGTAATACTTTTGATCCAGACCATATGTTCTGGTTTATTGTAATCGTTGATCAAAGCTGAAAGTTTATCCCTCAACGGTGCGCCTTAGTTTGCCGAATACTCATACGAAGATTACTACTCTCGATAAAACATTTCTTTTAATTATTCATTGGCCGTCTAATTATCCAAAATATTTTTGTAAATTTTGTTAACTTCAATATTCTCAAAAATATGAGTCCTTAAACTAAGTCCATTCATCATTTTTCCAAAATATATGGTGTTTTTATTTGAAAATGCATATTCAGTGGAGGGGCTTTATTCTCGAGTTGGTCTCCGGTGGTACGGGAAACTCATCGCCCACTAAGACCTGTGGGGCATGAAACTCGTACATTAGGGACCCAAATATTGAAAAACCCACTCAATTTGGAAATTGAATCGCATCTCTCATCATTATTTTTGGTGTGTTAGTAACGCCTAAGTGAGTTCAAGCAAATTTCGAGCGTTGAATCAAGTATTGTTATTCTGATAAAATATTGATTTAATTTTCGATCGAAAATTCCGATGAATGAGAAGCATGCCGAAGATCCTTCCGTACTGTTTGGTCCAAACAAAGAATCTCACTCAGAGCGTGGCGACTCAGAGGATGGTTGATCCACCCGTGATCGAAAATGAACTCCTGGTACGTATTCCCTTTGAACCGAAAGGTGCACGTCTTCCGAACGGTTTCCTCTGCGAGTCACAATTTGTGCGTGATGGCCGATTGGCTGCCTGGCAGTGAATCGGTGTGGCGCGCGGTGGGGGGATGCCAAGGGAAGCGAATGGTGTTGATTGGTGCTTACCCCTGGTGCCGAGGAGAGCATCGCCGCGGTGGTTTGGCTGCGGCAGCTGATGGTGCTTGTGGTCGCGGCACCCGGCGAGGCATGGAACCTCCTGGGCGCCGGCCCGTCCTCCAGTCTCGCACCGCTTGGAGTCCTGCCGGAAACGATTGATGGCTGCCGCTCGTACGTCCCGCTCTCATTGAGAGAGAGGGAAAGACCCGAACGCCCCCTTCAATTCGGGGCGTACCGGTGCCCCCCGAGAATCGCGCGAGGGCATAGCGGTATGCCAATTCCTTTTTGTGCTCACCATTTCAAATTTCATCGCAATGCATTAAATGGAATATGTGTTTCTATGTTTTTGCCTTTGTCTTGGGTCTTTTGTGTGTTTCTGTGTTTTCTATTACTAACTTCATATATATTATTATTCACATCCGTGATACTTTCCCATAAGACATATATATATATATATACACTTTTTTGGAAAACCCACAAACGTGTAATGTAAATTCACTGATAGTCATAACAAACACAGAAACCAAAACACACAAAAGAGGGAAAACTCACTGGTTCTCGAATTTTCGGTGGTCCAACCACCTTTCTCAAGAAGAATTAGGAACAGAACTCATATATATATATATATATATATATATATATATATATATATATATATATATATATATATATCGATGATGCGGAAGTACTCACGAGAGCAATATAACTTTTGGACGGCACAATAGAACACAGAATAAAGCACATAACACGTAAAAGAACACTCACATTGAAGATTATTTGAGCTTTCGGCCTACTCCGAGGCCTTCTTCAGGTCTGACCTGAAGAAGGCCTCGGAGTAGGCCGAAAGCTCAAATAATCTTCAATATGAGTGTTCTTTTACGTGTTATGTGCTTTATTCTGTGTTCTATTGTGCCGTCCAAAATTTATATATATATATATATATCCTTAAAACTGACGCTCTCCGGCGACGCACAAACACACAAACACTCAAATAATAAATATTCCACACACAGAAACATAAATGAAGGACACTTACAGTAGATATTGACGTTACACCGCCGTCGTCATAAGAATGCCGTTGTCGGGGAAGAACGGAGAGGACATGTGCAGGAGAAGGGTGAGGGGAGGAGAGGTAAGGGACCAATAGGAAGGGGACAAGGTAGGGGAGGGGAAATGTAGGCAGCATTGTATGAAATCAGTGGGCTTGGTTCAGCCCGGGGGGTTTAAAAGACTGGAGGACCCAGATATGTGTCATCTCGCGGGTTCTCAACTCTATGTTACTAGCGGAATTGGGAAGGGTTTCAATCACTGAAACGGAGAAGCAGTCATCAAAGGACTGGTTGTGGGAAGCAGTGTGAGTAGGGATGAGATAATTAAGGAAGGTGGGAGATTTGGTGGAATAGAGGTGGTTATTCATTCGGAGGGAAAGGGTGGTCGTGCATGTAAGCTTGTAGAGAGTAAGGCAAATGATTACTTAGGGTATGATCAGTTTGGGTTTAGGAAAGGAATAGGTACGCGTGATGCCATTGCTGTAATGAGATCACTAATCGAGAGGAATAGAGAATACAATCAGGACGTATTTTTCTGTTTCGTAGATTTCGAAAAAGTGTTTGATAGAGTGAATTGGGAAAAATTAATGCGTGTATTACATAAAATAGGAATGGATTGGAGGGACAGGAGACTGATCCGCAACCCCACCTGTACATGTCTCAGACTGCTCAGGCGCGAGTGGGGAACGGAGAGTCCGCATGGGCAGTGTTAGGAAGAGTTGTAAGGCAGGGTTGCCCATTGTCACCGGTGCTGTTCAACGTATATATGGAGGAAATGATTAAAGAGGCATGGGAAGAACTGGAGGTTGGAATGAAAGTCGGAGGGGAATTCGTAAAATCTGTTAGGTTTCCTGATGACCAAGCATTAGTTTTTCAGCCAACCAAGGGGTTGCAAGCATTGCTGAGTGAACTGGAGGTTCAGTGCGATGGATATGGGTTGAGAATCAATATTAATAACACAAAGGTCATGCAATTTTCCAGAAAGAAAAAGGCTAAGCTAAACATCAAAATAGGAGGGGAAAAAATAGAGCAGGTGGAACAATTACGTATCTTGGAAGTGTTTTGGACCAATACAGTCAAAGTAGTAGGGACGTAAGGAGAAGAATTGCGCTAGGCAAGGAGGAGGGAACTGATGACGGGGATGTTGTGTAGGGAGGTTAAGACAAGACTCTGATATGGAGCGTAGCTATGAACGGCGCGGAAACGTGGTCGCTGAAGTAGGAGAATAGACGTACCTTGGAGGCCTTTGAAATATGGGTGTGGAAAAGAATGGAGAAGGTGAAATGGACCGAAAGGGAAACAAATGAGGAAGTACTGGAGATGGTGGGTGAGGAGAGAAGTTTGTTGAGAGAAATCCTATGGAGGCAGGAAAAATGTATGAAAGGCGTATTGAGCGGTAGTGGAATGTTGAAGAAGGTAATAGAGGGGAGAATGTTGGGTAAGCGAGGAAAGGGCAGGAATAGGATAGGGATGTTGAATGGCATGAAGGGAGGAAAGAAGTACACAGAGATGAATAGGGAGCTGATGTAGATTAGGTTGCTGGATTGGGTTTTGTTTGGAGTTACAATACGTTTATTTGATAGTTGTGTCCATCCAAAAACATACCTTAACCGGTAGATTACCTAATAATAATATGAACACAGTATTAAACCCCAAGGTCGGTTTGGTAGGTGATGGTAGAGTTCACGCAGTACTAAGCCCAATGGCGTGTGAAATTCACACATCAGGGTAGGGGGGCTAGTTCCTTTCCCTGTGCTGGTTATGGTTTCCCAGGAAGATCTGGTACCCGAGAAATCACATAATAATATATACAGGGTTTGTCCGGAAAATAAGTGTACTGAGCTCAGGAAAAAAAAATTATTACACTTTTACATATCTTAAGCTAATATTCCTCAAAATAGGACCCTTGTGAGTCGATAGACTTGTTCCAGCGGCGTTCCCATTCCTGTAACGCTCCCGCGAAGGCATCATCGGGAACCTCTCGAAGACACGTCGTCACGGCCTCTTTGACGGCATCTTAAGTCCCGTATCGCGTTCTCCCGTGTTTGGCCAAGAAGTCCGATACGACAAGCGCTGTGTGAGACGGCGCATTGACGTGATGCAGCCGCCAGATGTTTTTGATCGCTGGCCGGACGCGGGCGACTCGTTTTCGAAGCCTGTCGAGCACTTGGACGTAAAATACAGCATTTACAGTTTGTCGTTCAGGTACAAATTCGTAGCGGACGACTCCCCTTTTGTCAAAAAAGACAATGAGCTTATTACACTTATTTTCCGGACGAACCCTGTATGTATATGTATAACTTATTGTTGTGTATTTCATGTGATAAGCTTAATTGCTATTTTTATGATGTCCCTCCCAAAATGTACAATTCAACAATCAAAAGCTACTGTTTAATTTTTTACGAGAAACTTCAGAGTAAAATCGTTTCTTTTCTTTCACTTACTGTCCGCGGAAATCCATAAGGGGCCTAACTCACCGTCGCAAAATTTATGGCGTGACCTCTGGACAAGTTCAAATAGATGATCTCTTTCTCTGAGATGCTGCGAAATCTTAAGTTAGATTTAATCTGAATCTTGCCTGCTACGAGTCCTTTCGTGAATACGATCCCGATGCTGTCTCTCTTCTGTTATGTAGTGTGGTTCTTATTTCATTTTTCCAGAATAGTTTCTTCCGAAATACACTCCGTCATCCTTGTGCACCCGGCTGACACCCTGGCTAAAGTGTAGCTGAAGCCAAATTGAGTGGTTCTTGAGATTATACAATTTGCTATTTCATTTAAATCAGGAAAAACTTTCGCGCATTGATTCCCATGCCAACTCCCCTACTTTGTTTTGCCAGGCCAGACTCCCCACTTTCGTCCCATTTGCATCTACAAACTGTGCCTGGGGCCCAAGTGTTTCGTGTTGATCCAGGCCTAGATCCTTTCCGGTTTTTTCCACCATCTAATTTTCCGCTGGCATTCCGCCTATTTTCCGGACCCCAGTGCATTTCGATGCCTTCATCAAAGTAAATTGATCAATTTTAAAGGCAACTATGAAAAGATATCATTCAATATGTGTAAACGTCTTTATATCTGTAATCAGTAGTAGAGAATTCATCTTTGACAAAACCACTTACTTTTATTACCATACCGCGACCATGTATATTGATTGCTTAATTTCATCTAAAATTCCATAACCCAGCATTTGAACTAGAAAGGGATAGTGTTTTTGCTGCAGAATATGTCGGAACAGTAGGTAAGCATTTATTCATTGACATAAGTCCGGGTGTACTTGGAGTGGTTGATGGATGGACCTGGCAATGTGAGTCACTGAAGCGTCGGGGAAACGACACCCACCCACCTGGAGCGGGGAATGTTTCTTTCCGAACATTTTGTATGATAATTGTTGGTGTCAAATGAAATGGCTTCCATTGTTGTCGCCTTTTAAATGACATCGTTGCGTTCGCCCGTGGGGTCGAGTCTGGGGGACGGTGGGAAATAAGAGACAGCAGCGCATGTCCTTTCATTCGACATGTCTACGTACCATCGTCGGGGAAGGAGGGGGACGCTCACCTCCTCGGTGGGGGTCCCGTTGTCGCTGTCGCCGTCGCCGGAGGACCCGTGTGTGCTGCCCTCGGCGGTGGGGCCCTCGTCGCCCCTCTGCTGGACCACACCCATCTCGTCGGCTGACTGCGGAATTCAAACCAAAGGAACAATGGAGAACTCTCAGCTTTGCTCGATTGGTGAGGGCAGAGCTAATTTAGCACTAAGACTTATTCCTACGGCGTGCGCACGTGGATGGGGAAATTATGGGAGCGATTTTCCAGGAAGCCTTGCGCCCAGGAAATCAAGTACAGTTTGGTGAAGCCGCTGAGGATGCTCATAGGCGCCATCTCGAATCGAACTCGGCCCCTCCGGTAAGTATCGCAGCGCTATGCTTATAGGCGTACCATGCATGTGAAGGAGATAAGCGCCAAGCGAAAAGAAGCAATGGAACAATAGCTGCAGGATTGTGTGCGGCGGTATTGGGGGGCAAGGATGACGCAGAGGTCGAGTGAAGGGATCGGAGGCGAGGAGCAGAGGGGGGCGTGCTAAGTAAGCGCCAAAGGGAGAAGAGTATATACTTGGCGACAAATTTTAACACGCGTTGGCTTGACGAAGACAGGTTTGAAGAAACAAGTGAAAATAGTATATCTACATGGAAATGAGGGCCCGCATAAACCAGAAAGTAGGTACGAGGACTGTCTTCTTTCAACCTCCAGCCAGTCGGCAAACTAACTGGAAGGAAAAAGTCTTTAAACTTCTTGAAATTACTTAACTGCCTCCCACTAATTCCCAACGCCATCCCCGCCGACGTAAAGGAATTTCATCGAAACGAAGCACCAGCTGGTACTTTCTCTCCCCACAGAAGGTGCCTGCCTAGTTAGAAGAATGCTCCGGCGTGGTGCATGCTCGATTGCCGGGATACAAGTCCGGAGGCAGCTTCCGGGAGAGGTCAGGTGAGTCTGTTGCGTGGGGGCGTGAGATTTTATCATAGTTCTGTCTTTTTTTATCTATTCCGAGTTTTTCCAGCAGTCCAAACATCTTGTTCCATTCCACATTGTCGAAGGCTTTCTCCAAGTCCACGTTTGCCACATACAGCTACTTGTTCACATGCATTGTTTTCTCTATCATGATTCTCAGACAGAGTATAGCTTCCCTGGTTCCTCTGTACTTTTTAAAGCCGAATTGGTTTTCCGATAGGTTATCTTCACTTTTCCTTTCCATCATTCGATTTATCATTCGTTTCAGTGTTTTTATGTATGCTACGCAAGATTCAAGGTTCGGTGTTCCTCATATTTCTCTGTTCCCGTCTTCTTTGGTATCGCGATCATCACATTCTATTGAAAGTCTTCAGGAAGTCTTCCGTCACTGTAGCTATATAGTATATGTGTGTGTGTATAAAAAAAATATATGTATACATATATATATTGATGATTTATAAGCACTCACGAGAGCAGTATAACGTCACAATGGAACACAAAATAAACCAGAGAACACATAAAAGGACACTCACATTGTATATTGTTTAAGCTTTCGGCCGTAATGCAGTAATAGCTTTGAGACTGCTGATGTACTCATTTATTACCACTTTTGTCAGTATTCGTGTCTGGAATTTTGGCTGCAGGTATGTTGCGTTCTCTGCCGCTCCGAGTCGCTGCTTCCCTCGCCGCACTCAACAGGTGCGCCTCAGCAGTGGCCATCTCCCGCCTTCTTTCCCAAGGGGCAAGTACCACAATTAAATGAGGTCTGATTAATCCCTTGAGCAGCTATAATTGCCCTGATGTCATATACTAAACTGAATGATGATATATGGGCATCTACGAGGGCTGGCAAAAATGTAACTTACGTTTCCGCCTAGCGCGGTGGTAGGTGGAGCTAGAGCCATAATCTTGGTGCCTAAACATCCCCACACTCAGTACGCATCCTGTTGTGGTAGTGTGTTCAGCCTTTGACTCTTCTGCTTTGCTCCCATTGAGAACTGTTAAAATGTGCGCCGCAATAGAATATCCCGCATGTTGTGAAGTGCGATAGTGATTAGTGTTTTACAGGTTAAAAACCACAAGTCATTTGACATTCATAGATAACATTGAGAAGTGTACGGAGACGGAATAGTGAGCGAAGGTGGATTGAGGCAGTGGTGCATTCAGTTTTAACAAGGCCGCACCAATGTTCACGATGAGGACCTCAGTGGTCGGCCTAGCCTTGTGACAGATGAACTAACGGTACAAATCCACGAAATAATTCGTGAAAATCGCCGATTTACGATTAAGAATGCCTGGCTAAAGGTGGCTTGTAACTCAGCGCTTTGCAAGCGACGTATAATTTTATACTGGTGTGGTGTGGAAACAAATGGTCAAAATATAAGGCGGCAGATTTCTTTAAGGACAGAATCGAAAATCTTGTGCATCGTTATAATAAATCCCTCAATTTGAATGCCGACTATGTAGAAAATAGTTTAAAATATGTCTTTTAGCTGTGTATGATTAAAAGTTTTTCTTGTTATTAGGTTCATATTTTATTTCAACCTACTTGTAAGTTACTTCCTGGACCGCCTGTATATTGGACTCAGGGGTGGAGGCCCGGCAAAATGGTCTGCTTCTTTGATGGTAAACCTTCCCGTTTAATCAAACCTTTTCTAATGGCGTTGTTATGAAATGAATGATGATTGCTGCTGAATTATGGGAAAGCTGCAACGCAAGCCGAGATTGTTCGGCCTTTCCCCGTGGGTTTTTAGAGGAACATCGACCACTGACCACCTATTTCTCTGGAACCCGACCTATTCTTCTATCTATCAGTACAGAATGTTGCCCATTCTTAGCCCGCTCTGAGTACCTACCTTTTTAGTCGAAAAACCATCGAAGGAAGCTATTAACATACGCATGGTAACCGAAATATTATTTGCTGTTATCATGCTCAGGGCGTGATTTCGAGTTCCTGGAGGAAGGCGGCAATTCACTGTTTCCTCTCCTTAGATCTTATGCCATAAAGCAGTCTCTGACAGAGAGGAGGTATCTGATGAATCCATTCATTCTGTTGCTGTTTTCGTGTAGTCATAATTACACCGTAGGTCTCGTAGGTTTTACGCAAACTTTAACTATTTTTTGCCGGAGTACATATAGGCGTGCATTCGCGTATAATATTCTTCTGTTGCTTACCTTTCCATTACTCACTTCATTTATTCGCTTAATTTTCGAAATCTTTTCACTTAACAGTGTTCTGTTTTCATTTAATACCCTACAAGCCATCGATAAGGTGTGTGACAGGGAATACACACCAGACTAATTTTACCTCGGATATTTTTACCCCTACCGAGGTCGGACAACGGTCGGAAGGAAATAATAAGAGCTGGAAAAAACTCAACGGTGGAGAGAAAGTAGGTTGGGAATTCATCAAATAAGTTAGATTTGTGGATGATTAGGCATCAGCTAGCCAGTCAGTCAAAGGATTACAATCATTACTTAGTGCAGTGCAGAATCAGTGTGACAGGTATGAATGACACCTAATCATTGAATTAATAATTATGGACCTAATGACTGATTACATAATCATAAGGAAACAAATGTAATGAGATGCTCAAGAAATAAAAAGGCTAAAATATTCATAACAAAACGGGGACACGTAGAAATGGAACTGGTATAACAGTTCACTTATTTAGGAAGTGTTTTGGAAAAGGATGGGCAGAGTGGTGGAAATAATAAAAGAAGAATTTCTTTAGGTAACGAAGCATTTACAAAGAGGCAAGAGTTGATGAGAGGTACCTTAGGTAAAAATGTTGAGAAGATATTATGAAAGCTTTCAATATTATAGTTTTCTTTGGTTCAGATACTTATTTGCTGAAGTAAGAAGATTTGATAACATTGGAGGCCTTTGAGATGTGGATGTGAAGGAAAATGGAAAAAGTTAAATGGACAGAAATGAAAACAAATAATGAAATTCGGGGAAGCTTCAGGGGATTAGACAGCTGTTGGGAAAAATTCGAGGAATGGGAGACAAGCATGGGCAGGAGAAGCTGAGAGACAAAGGGGTGCTTAGAGCTAAAACGGACGGCGGAATGGAAGGAAAGCAAAGCTGAGGGAGGAAAATAAAAAGGTTTTTGGATGGAATCAATTGCTCCACTAGCCAAAGTTTCTAGCTCACACCCTGCTTAATGTGGACCTTCTGAGATTTACGATTCCGATAGACGCCGCCGTCTGCCTTGAGACAACACCCATCGACTCGAGGGAGTCTTGGGAAAAGACACCCCCTTCTCCGGTGGAGGCTGTCCAAGACCACCGCCTGCCATCCACTGACCCCTCCCCCCATCCCGGTCGTGCTGCGGCCCTAGGGGTGTGAGACCGTGCCAAGCACCCTTCCCCCCGCCTCCTTGGCGCTCCTGGCACCCACTCACACGCGGCAGGGCACGACCACCCCTTACCTGATCCAGCGAACTTGGCAACCGCTCCGCTGCTTGTGCTGCGCTGGTCAGTAGACCAGCGAACTCAATGGTCGTCCGGGCCGTGAGGCAGTGGACTCCTTCCGATAGGAGCGCCCTGGTGGCACCCCTGCTCCCCGGTGACGCCGAAATATGAGGGCAGGGATCGAGCTCCGCGGATCGCCCCCGGGTCCCCTGAGGTGGCGGCGTGTGGGGGACGCGCCCGGTAGGCCGCTGACTGCATCCGAATCACACCCTCCCCCCCTCGTCCAAGCGTTCTTCCAGAGATAGTGCTTCGGGACGGGTGACGGTCTGCCCACGGCGGGACCACCTCCGCTGCGTTCCGAGGGAGCGCGGTGCCCGACGACCTTGAGACTATGGCCGGATGACAGTTTTTCCGGCACTGTTTGATCTCACTAGCTCGGTCCACTTTCACCCCCAACGATAGGCGGTCGTCTCGGAGCGGCTTCTGTTTCCAGGACGACATCCGTCGCCTCCAACTTGGAGCGGGAAACACAATCAGTCAATGGGGATGACAACTTCTCCTTTGGACCCCGTCAGTTGATCTGGATGTATTAGTCAGTCAGTCAGGAGCAGTGTCCCGCTGACGAAGAGCAGCGCGAATTTTCCTCGCGATTCACAGAGCGCACTCGATTTCCTTCACATTGGCTGGACGAAAAGGCCCACTTGGGGCGGGAAGAAGGCGTGGGTGTCCCCCGGGCTCGACAGCGGCCCTCCAGCTCGGCGGCGCACCCCCCACGAGTGGACGAGCCGCCTGAGACTGCCTGTGGGAAGGGTCAGTGCGGGGCCCTCCTGGAGGCGGCGGCGAGGAGCCTGCGCCTTCGGTGCCTCTCTTCTAGTCGTTGGGCCGTTTCCAAAGCCGCCAGTAGCGAGGGGTGGGCGACCTTGGGGGGCCACGGGACCCTCCGGTGATCGCACCCTCCCAGTCCCGCTGCCTGAGCCGGCCCTCCTCCCACTCGGTCCCCGCTGCGGTCCTCGGGCCCCGCCGGCGACTGCCGAACGCCCCCCGAAGCCTCCTGAGCCCCACTCCCTCCCGCCACCGCCGACGCCTCAGTCCTCGGGGCGTCACTGTGGCCGCCCTCGTCGCGGAGAGCGTCGGGAGCGTCGAAGGTGGAGGCGTTGTCGCTGGTCGGCGTCCAGGGCGCGGGCGTCCGGCGCGTGGTGTACCTCCTCCAGGGCCACATGCCTCCCTTCCCCCACTGCCTAACCCCCCGCACCGCCCCTCGAGCCCGGGGAGACGCCCCCGCCCTCACTCGGGCAATCGCTCCCGCGCGGCCCCCCGAGTGAGGGCACCTCCCTCCGGATTCCGCACGTCTCACTCTCACTGGGGCACACAAACACGACGCGCACGCACACTTAGGCACTCACTCTCACGTGCGCGCGAGAAAGGAGCGAAGTTTGCATCGGGAAGGGAAACCTGGTGTGACGACTCCCGACTCAGCCTCGAAAGTTCCGAGCGCGGGGTCCCTGCGCACGAAAAGAGGAGGAATTAGAATGGACGCGCTATCTCTCTCTCTCTATACGAGGCACGTGGGCATGCTCCTCCGCCCCGCCTGCCTTTGAAGCGATGGCGGGCCACGCGCGAAGGAGGTGAGGCCGAGCAGGCGACTGCCGTCTGAGGCGCCACGGACCCGCCTCTCACCCCCTTTTCGCCCCTCGCTCGCCCCCCTCCCCCGGCCCCTCTCACCTCGGGAGTGGGGGGAGGGAAGCCATTCGTGGACTCCGGAGTTGGCGGCGTATCCAGGGCGCGGGGGAGGAACCCGTGGGCCGCAAAGTCAACAAAACCACGCGATCCAAAGGAATTATGGGCGCGGAGCAAGGGGAGGGATATCAAGTAGGGAGCGAAAGCTTGCCCGGCGCAGCTCATGTCACTCACTCCCAAGGCATTGAGACATTCGAGTGTGAATTGACGTGTCCACGGAAGAGTTGACGAGTAAGGAAATTCATTACTTAAGTTACTGTGTGTGCAGGACGTCCGAAAGCTCGATATCCGCCATTTGTATTCATTTTCTCTAAAATTTCAGTTTATCCATTTTTGATATGTGATAAGAGTTAAAAGCAGAACTTAATTTTTAAAAATAATGTACCAAGAACACTATATACCGTCATTTATTGCACGTGATCTCTTGGTCTAGTGTACTCCTAGCAAATTATCCTAAGTTGAGTCGTTCATCGCGCATAATTCGGCCATTATTTTTCACTGCTCAAATTTTATGTGGTTCGCATTAGAATTTGCCAAGAGTAACGCACTTCCTTTCATGTGTTCAAAGAAAGAGCAACTTTACCAAAGCTGATATGATGAACATAGCGCTCGATGTAAAGTGGCAGAAAAGGTCAGCATGATGCAAAAGGGGGATAATTAACTGAATATTCTATTACACCTGTGTAGGTATTTGGGAAAAAAGCCTATATATTTATTCGTAATAGGTTCTCTAATCGGGACTCTAATATCGTCGCTCGCAAAGCCTATTCTATTCATGCATTCCCAGTTACAAACACTAATTAATTGAATGCCACCAAGCAACGAGGGAGCGTTTCTCAAAGTCATTGCAGTTTCTATATGACACTCTTAAATGGATTAAATCTGATACTGCACTATTTTGAGAAAGGAATGTGTGATTGAGAGTGCTTTCATTTGTGCGTCACGATTGTTTACAGGGGCTTTGCAAATTCTTCGCTTCGAGATGCGAATCCCAGGTGGACACTTCTCTCCAAGCTACAAGCTGGATCACCAGTCCTTGTAATTTACACGCACGGTCTCTGTTGATTTTCATTGACGGTGCAGCATTAGCTGCCTCCTTCCTTGACACAACATGAGATTTGGCACGATTCATATTAACTACATATACGACAGTATGAATAGGTTTTTGTGCAGCGACTCGTATCTGCAGAAAATGGTCTCGCCGGAGAGCGGTGCTCCGATGCGTTCCCTGCAGTTGTCTTCGTTCGCGGGGGCGAGGGCTGGTGGAGCAAGGTGCAACTGTGACTGTGAATAAGAAAGGGTGTCAAAATTCCAGGGGTTTGGACGTTGCTGCTTGTGGGGCGGTGAGGTGTCAAGGCAAGCTGCCTTGATTTAATCCAAATTCCCTTTTATTTTCCTCCCTCAGCTTTGCTTTCCTTCCATTCCGCCGTCCGTTTTAGCTCTAAGCACCCCTTTGTCTCTCAGCTTCTCCTGCCCATGCTTGTCTCCCATTCCTCGAATTTTTCCCAACAGCTGTCTAATCCCCTGAAGCTTCCCCGAATTTCATTTTTTGTTTTCATTTCTGTCCATTTAACTTTTTCCATTTTCCTCCACATCCACATCTCAAAGGCCTCCAATGTTATCAAATCTTCTTACTTCAGCAAATAAGTATCTGAACCAAAGAAAACTATAATATTGAAAGCTTTCATAATATCTTCTCAACATTTTTACCTAAGGTACCTCTCATCAACTCTTGCCTCTTTGTAAATGCTTCGTTACCTAAAGAAATTCTTCTTTTATTATTTCCACCACTCTGCCCATCCTTTTCCAAAACACTTCCTAAATAAGTGAACTGTTATACCAGTTCCATTTCTACGTGTCCCCGTTTTGTTATGAATATTTTAGCCTTTTTATTTCTTGAGAATCTATAATGCAACCATTTCAGAGAGTAAAAATCATTCGCCTTGACCGGGATTCGAACCCGGATCCCTCGATATCCGGCCGAGTGCTTTAACCAATTAAGCTACCGAGACGTCCTCTTACACTCTGAAATTTTGGGGGCTTTAAAGGAACAAGATGTTATGACGAAATACCGTACATACAATGTCACAGGCATTCGTAGTCGTGCGCGACGCGCCACAGTCCACGATTAATAAAGCCAATTTCAAACACTTAGGCTGTTCATACCTTAGACAAATTTCAAGAAACTGTAACAGTAACTTTAACGGAGTCACCCGCTATGTGTGCATTATCATGCAACAATTTCAGAGAGTAAAAATCATGATATCGAGGGATCCGGGTTCGAATCCCGGTCAAGGCGAATGATTTTTACTCTCTGAAATGGTTGCATTATAATGCAAACATAGCGGGTGACTCCGTTAAAGTTACTGTTACAGTTTCTTGAAATTTGTCTAAGGTATGAACAGCCTAAGTGTTTGAAATTGGCTTTATTAACATCGTGGACTGTGGCGCGTCGCGCACGACTACGAATGCCTGTGACATTGTATGTACGGTATTTCGTCATAACATCTTGTTCCTTTAAAGCCCCCAAAATTTCAGAGTGTAAGAGGACGTCTCGGTAGCTTAATTGGTTAAAGCACTCGGCCGGATATCGAGGGATCCGGGTTCGAATCCCGGTCAAGGCGAATGATTTTTACTCTCTGAAATGGTTGCATTATAATGCACACATAGCGGGTGACTCCGGTAAAGTTACTGTTACAGTTTCTTGAAATTTTGTCTTGAGAATCTCATTACATTTGTTTCCTTATGATTAGGGAATCATTCATTAGGTCCATAATTATTAATTCAATGATTAGGTGTCATTCATACCTGTCATACTGATTCTGCACTGCACTAAGTAATGATTGTAATCCTTTGACTGACTGGCTAGCTGATGCCTAATCATCCACAAATCTAACTTATTTGATGAATTCCCAACCTACTTTCTCTCCACCGTTGAGTTTTTTCCAGCTCTTATTATTTACTTCGCATTTATATTGAAAAGAAAAGATGGTAGTGTACAACCCTGTCTTCCTCCCTTAACTAGCACTACCCATCCCAAATCTCAATTTGAAATCCACACTTGTGCAGTTTGAGACATGTACAGGTTCTGGATAAGTCATCTATTTCTCCAATATACCACCGTACTTGGCAAAATGTTTATAAATTATGCCCAGTTTACTCTATCAAATGCCTTTACTAAACCCTTAGAGCACAGAAGTCCATTGTACTCTTTATGTTAATTTTCACAAATGACTTCAATATTGCTATGGCATCATTCATACCCATCATCTTTCTAAATCCTCATAGACTGACTGGCTAGCTGATGCCTAATCATCCACAAATCTAACTTATTTGATGAATTCCCAACCTACTTTCTCTCCACCGTTGAGTTTTTTCCAGCTCTCCAACATTTTCTTATCTTCTTCTAAGTAATCATTTGCTCTCTTTGCCATCCTTTTGAATATCATAAGTACCACTTTTTCCACTGGTGGAATTTAATTTAAGGCCATATTGTCCTCACATATGTCACAGTTAATTTTTTCCTTTATTGTAATGGGCATCTAGACTGATCTAACGAACTCTTCTGGATGTACTCATTTTTCATAACTACTCTGAATGTCTTGGAAGCAATATCCATAAACAAAATGATTATAGTCTTCACAATCATCATCGCATTCAACCTCATCATCCTGAAACAATTATGGAACACCTCAATGAAATTCCCAATCACAAAGGATACACATTCATGCTCATCAACACAAAATCCTCAATCATAGAAACTCTAAGCTAAGCTGCCAAATACAAAATAAATTAAAAACCAAAAGAGAGTAATAAGGAAAAATGAAATACGTCAGAACCATTCTCTATTCCACAAATACTTTCATCAGCAGCAAATTATAAAACATCTAAAACAAGCTGCTATATTAAAAAAAATCATACAATTGTTAGTAATGCCATGCAGGAGACATCTCAACACCAATCCCTATCCCAAAAATATTTTCATGAACAAAATCTTTTCATACATAAAAATCTCAAATAAGCTACTACATTCAAAGATATCAAAGTAAACAAATGCAAATATCAGGCTAACAAATTCTTAATCATAAAAAACATAAATTAAGTTGTGTTTTAAATAATATAATTAAATTTAAAATATCTGTATATGTGATACAATGATGGGAGACATTTTGGCACAAACCTATTTCACAAAAAGACATTCATTAACCGCTCACTTAAAGTCATTAAATATCTCAGCCATCAGCTGGATACAAAAATAATTAGTGCAAATAAATGTAAATATAGGACGTGGTAGTCCAGGGGTAGAGCATTGGACTACTGACCAGAGGGCTCGGGTTCAATTCCCGAGCAAGCCTCTCTGGGCATCCTCAGCTCCACACGAGCTATGTGTTATTTGGGTACCAGATCTTCCTGAGAAACTATAACCGGCACAGGGAAAGGAACTGGCCTCTCCTTATTACTCTGACATGTGAATTTCGCACACCACTGGACTTAGTACTGGGTGAATTCTACCATTATTTTTTTAACTGAACTTTGGGTCAATTACCACATTTATGGTTCAAATGTAAGTAATACAGTAAAGAACATTTAAAATGACATTCCGTACCAACATTTTTCTCAAACATTAAAATGTAAACCAAGCTGCTATATGCAGAGAAATCAAAGGAAAAGATGTGAATAATACAGCATTGGGAGACATCTTAACACCAATCTCTATTGTAAGAAGGCCTTTATTAAAAGCAAATTCTCAAACATTAACAAAATCTACTTAGCTGCTAATAAGAAAATATGATTTAAGAAAATAACTTTAAATAATACTGTAACAGGAACCATCTCAGCACCAATCTCTTTTGCAAAAAGTATTCATTTACAATAAATTTTCAATAATCAAATTTACAATAAATTAAATCTCAATTAGGTTGCTATATGAGATTAGAAGTTAGTCAAAGCAAATTATTGTAACTATGGTCATGTTGAGGACAGGAAAATTAAAAAAATATAAGGTGAGATATGGAGAGAGGAAATATAAATATTTCAAGGTTGGGTGAGTTTAGATGAAAGGATTCTGGGGATTCCAATAATGTTATATAATAATAATATTGATAGTATAGATTATAATGATGAAGTGTAACAATAGTGATAGTTAAACAGTAACATACAGTATAAAGAAAGAAAGCTAGCCAGGGATGATAATAATATAGAACAAATAGGTTTGGAAAAGTACAGTAAACATAGGGCAAGTGACTGATACAATATTAACAGCAGATGTAAAAGTAGAAGGATTGAACTTGGTCATGGTTCAGGTCTACATGTCACCAAGCAATCATAAGGAGGAAGAAGTCTATTAGAGGATATTATTGCAGATCTTCCTGGGGAAACATCTACGTAATATTGTTGGGATGCAATGGTAGATGAAGGAAGAGATGGTAGTGAGGTAGAGGACTATGGTTAGGGAAAAAGAATGATGGTGGGAGAAAGCAGTCGAGTTCTGGTGGATATAGCGATATTCATGATGAACTTTTGGGTTTAAATACCATAAAGGTTATTTATGTATGAAAATGCCCAGAAATTTAGAAATGTATCAGTTAGACTACATTATGTTGAGACACAGATAGGAGAAGGATAATTAATTCACACAATATCCAGAGAGTGGATACAGATTCTAGTTATAATTTAGCACTAATAAATTTTAGCATCTGATTCAAAAAGAAAGCATGGAACTTGAATGTAGGAGTATTAATGGGAATAAGTAGAAAGTTAATGGGAATGACAAGAAAGGAGTATCAGTAGGCTCTAGAGAATTTAATAAGTGATAGGAAATGGAATAAAGAGATGCATGCTATAGAAAGAAAGTGGGAACAGTGACCACAAAAGAAACTATAGGAACAGAAATAGGACAAGAAAACCAAAGATTAAAGATGGGACGATTAGAAAGATAGACGAGAGAAGGAAATGGAAGAATGTACGTAAACTCAATCTTAGGTAGAAGGAGGTATAGAGATTTAAATTATAAACTGTGGCAGGAAATTAATTACACAAGAAGAGAGTGGTGGAAGGTGCAGCATGTGGATGTGGAATGTTAACAAAGTTAACGTGAAATCAGTGCACCCTGCGGGAAGGTGAAAGAACTTGTAGGAAGTAAGAAGGGAAAATTTGTTCAGAAAATCAATTCATAAGTCCGGGAAATAATTAATTGAATCAGAAAAGTTTCAAGAGAAATAGAATGAATGCAAGAACTAAATTTTTAAGACATTAGTCTAGAAAGCTTAGGCATACAAAGAAAACATGATGCAGATGTGCTTAGCTTAGATCTGGGCATATTCAATAGCATTGAGGAAAATGAAATCAAATGTGCTTTCTATTGTTTTAAGCTCAAATTTGTGGAAGTTTATGTTCAATATTTATTTTATTAAGAACACAATGAATAAATCCACTGTTCTTTATTATCGTATAACTAGTTTCAACGCTTAGGCGCCTTGTGTTCTTAATATAATAAATATTGGAATCAAATATGCCTGTGGTGCAGACAATATTCCTGTGGAACTATTAATAGGTTTAGTGATATTTGGGAGGAAGAGTCTATATGGACTGATTCATAGTATCTATGAGGAAGGAACTATGGCTAGAAGACTTTATGAGATCAATGTTAGTTTCTATTCCAAAAATGGCAAAGGCTTTTTCATATGAGGATTACAGAACAAATAAGTTTGATTTTTTGTTCTGCTAAAATGGTTCTCAGGATCATCAACCAGAGGATGGAGAGCAGGGCAAATGATTACTAAGGGAATGATCAGTCTGGTTTCAGGAAGGGGAGAGGAATTCATGATGCCATTGAAGTAATGTGATCACTAATCGAGAGGAATACAATCAGGATGTATTGGCCTGTTTGATAGATTTTGAAAAACCATTATGATTGATAGAGTGAATTGGTTAAAATTAAGGTAGGTAGGATAGAAGCCTAACCCACAACCTGTACATGCCTCAGACTGCTCAGGTATGTGGGGGATGTTGTCTGGATGAGTAGTATTAGGAAGAGGAGTAAGGCAGGGAAGTCCATTTTCACCTTTGCTGTTTAATGTATATGTGCATAAAATGATCAAAAAGGCACGGAAAGAACTGGAGGTAGGAATGAAAATCAGCGAGGAATTTGTAAAATCAGTTAGGTTTATTAATGACCAAGGTTTAGTTTATCAGTCAGTTAAGTCATTGCAAGCATTGCTAAGTGAATTGGAAATCCAGTGCAATAGATATGTTGTGAGAATAAATTAAACTAAATGAAGATAATGCCGGTTTCAAGCAAGAGGAAAGCTAAGGTAAATATTAAAACAGGGGTTCAACTGTTTCGGAAGTGTTTTGGCTAATTGTGCCAGGCAAAGAATTTTTCATGAGGAGCAAGGAATTGATGATAGAGATATTCATTAAGGGTGTTAAGTAACGACTTGTCAAAACTTTGATACAGAGTGTGGTTTTGTACAGTGTGGAAACATGGTCATTGAATCAGGACCATAGGCATAGATTGGAG
This sequence comes from Hetaerina titia, assembly GCA_037158775.1. Taxonomy (NCBI): domain Eukaryota; kingdom Metazoa; phylum Arthropoda; class Insecta; order Odonata; family Calopterygidae; genus Hetaerina; species Hetaerina titia. Next base: position 14,454,885 of record CM073768.1, on the reverse strand, counting down.
GTATCTGAAATATGGGTGTAGACAAGGATGGAGAAGGTGAAGGAGACAGAAATGAAAACAAATGAGGAAGTGTAGTAGGGTAGGAGAGAGGATTGTTGGGAGAAGTACAAAGAGACAGGAGAGATGGATTCAAAGAATTTTAATTTCCATTGGGATATTGAAGACTGTGATAGAGGGGAGAATATATTCAACAGATTCAGGCGAGATGTAGTGGAAGTTCGTCATTATGAGGAAAACAAAATTTGCATTTTTCCACAGATTTATTTGTAACGTACAACGTGTTTCACTTCATCGAACCATCTTCAGGTACAAGACAATATTCAACATGTGATACATCATATTTATACTTGTTTGAGGAAGGGAAGGGGTAAGGAAAAAGAGTGAGGAGTAAGGTAGGCGGGGACGAAGAGGGTCATTTCGGAAAAGAAAACACTTTGCTCCTCCACATGCACTCCACCACTCACAACCCAGGCCTCGACTTACGGAACCTAGGTCGCGAATAAAAAATTATGTGTGGAAAAACAAAGCATGCTCCTTTCCGATATGAATCACTTCCACAGAGTGACGCATCAAACCATTCTATTTGGTCATTATTTGAGAGGACGTTGGCAGGTAGCTGGTATCCTGGCAGTAGGAAGGAGGGAAGAATAAATGAGGGGTAAGCGGGAAGGAGACACCGAAGGGATAGAGTCAGGTTAAAGGATGAGGTATAAGTGATTATAAGAAGGACTTTATCAGGGAAGGGTTGTTCGACACATACTGAGAGTGGAGGGTAGGGGGTGGTTGGATGGGAAAATACGCGAAGGGTGAGGTCAAATGGGAAGAGTAAGTTTCACTTTTTGTTGTGGAAAAGGAATTCTGAGGAGAGAAGAGTGGTTTACAAAAATATTATCGTTTAACATAACATTCATATTTAATTTTACAATTTCATGTTGTTCTAAAATATCAAGTCTTTTGCCCTTATTTTCGTAGTGTAGAATTTCCGGATTAAATTTGTATGAGTGGGATAAATTTATTTTCTCACTCATCATTAAATTAATATTCAGCTGCTCTGCACAATAATAATTAAAGGTGTTAAAGCATTTGAATATTGATTTAAAAGTGATTGATTCAGTGTGCAGCAACATAACTTCTTTTTTATATAGCAAAACCCCTTTACAAAAGGAAGTTATGTTGCCGCACCCTGTATTATGTTTTCAATGATATTCGATTTTTTTTGCACTAAAGATTGTTAAAAGATAACCTGATACTGTTACTTACATGAGTATTTATCATTATGCATAGTCTAAACTCTCACCAGACAAAACCCCATACCTTCCGATATGAGACCCTGTCCAATGTGTTGCACCATCAAACGTCATACACTTGCATAGTCCAACTTCTCAATCTCTCCAGATTTTTTACAAATGCATCAAATGGAATTTTACATTTCCTCATTCGTCTACCCACGTTTATCCTCCAGAATCTGATATTGCACTTAATCGGCATTGAATTATGATCTGAATCCGTATCTGCTCCCTAGAAGAGGGTAGTGTTACTATTGATAAACATTGATGACAAATTTCAAGAAACCGCGGGAGATGCCGCGACAGTAACTTTTTACGGAGTCATCCGCTAAATATGCATTACAATACAACAATTTCAGAGTGTAAAAATCATTCGCCTTGACCGGAATTACGTAAAAATTGCATTAAATACCTCTGTTCCCGCATTTTACAGAGTACGTGCTGTAAGTAACTTAGGGTATCTGGAGATTGTGGGCTAATATCTAGCGTTTTAGACCAGATATCGAGGTAGCGTAAGGAATGTGGATTAGAATTAAATCTCAGAAAATGTAGAGCACTAATGTTTTAGAATAAAAGAAAAGAAAAACAGGACGTAAATATTAAACAGATTGGACCGAATCAAGCTCCTCAGTGTTACATTTAAATAGTACTTTACTTTAAGGCACACCCATTAGAGGAACATTTATGAAACTAGGTTTCGTCAGAGGTATTATATCAATGGCATGGTAAGAGAGAGGCATGACATCGCTTTAGTCGGGCCACATTTGGAATACGCAACAATTATTTTCGATGCATGGGAGAGAACGTTACATAAGTAATTGGAAAAGATTCCGTGAAAATCCAATAGCTTTGTTAAATATTACTATGAGAAGAAAATAAAGGTGACGGTTATTGGAATTAGTTTGTGAGTCCCTTGATTCAGTACGAGAGCAGGCAACATTTTTGGAATGGTGCAGGACATCTGTGACACTCCGGTGATTATTACTTTATTATAAGGTAACCTACCGGATAAGTTAGGTTTATGGATGGACACAACTATCAAATAAATATTTTGAAACTCCAAACAAAACCCAATCCAGCAACCTACCCCACATCAGGTCCCTCTTCATATCTGTGTGCTTCTTTCCTCCCTTCATTCCGTCCAACATCCCTATCCTGACCCTGCCCTTTCTTCGTTTGCCTAACATTCTACCCTCTATAACCCTCTTCAACATTCCACTACCGCTCAATACGCCTTTCATCCATTTTTCCTGTCTCCATAGGATTTTTCTCAACAAGCCCCTCTCCTCACCCACCATATCTAGTACTTCCTCATTTGATTATTAATGACCCAAATTATATTGGCGGATTCAATCGACCACAGGAATACGAGAGACACCGACGAATTCAAATATTCGATCTTTCCTCAAACTAAGTGCAATCTTAGCAAAACCGAACTAAAGCATTCGAATATCTATGTAGATGCACTTCAAGAAAAACCATTAAATGTTTGATTTAGTCAATTATTTCAGGATGTACACATATAATCAAATCACACGACAGTAGTCTGAAATGTTCCCGACCTATCTAATAAACGAAATATTTTTTCCAAATTTATTTTTATTGTTCGGCATTGTCTCCTTTTAAGTCAATACACTTTGTTCAGCGATGCTCCAACTGTTTTAACCATTCCAAACGGTAGTAGACGTCTTACTTCGCAAAATAGACATTTGCATATGTGATTACCTTCTCGTCTGATGAAAATCTTTGTCCTCCAAACGAAAATTTTAAGGTTAGAAAACAGGAGGAAGTCGTAGGGGGGCAGATCTGATGAATACATGCGATGAGAGGTCAACCAAATCGAAGTGCAATACACAAATTTTAGCCATGGCGACCGCTAGTGTGAGTAGGTATGTTGGCCTGATGGAAAAGCACTTTCTTCTTCTTCAAACTCGGTCATTCTTTTTAACTTCTGCCTTCAACTTGTCAAGTAATGGTATATGTTACTCTTCCATTATTGTTTTATCTTTTTGAAGATAATCGATAAACACAATTCCATGGCTATCCCAAAACACAGTCGCCATTACTTTCCTGGCCGATGGAACCGCCATCGTCTCTTTCGGAGTAGATTCACCCTTTGCAGTCCGCTGTTTGGACTGTTCTTTCGTCTCAGGGATGTAATTATGGATTCCAAGTTTCTTCTACAGTAATGGACTGACGTGAAAAATCTGACTCACTCAGCTTGAACTGCTCCAACTGGGCCTTCCTTGGAAATGTTAATTCCAATGCGTTTTTGGTCGAAAGTGTGCAAACGCGCGGATGGCTTACGCATGTCCAATTCTTCAGTCAATATATGACAAACGCGTTCTTTTCAATATGCCCATAGCCTCCGCTCTCTAACTTAAATTTAATGATCGTCCAATACCATTTGGTGAACTTTTTCGCTGATAGTTGTGACAATTTCTGGCCGTCCCGAACGCTCATCATCAGCCAAGCTGGTACGGCCAAACTCAAACTCAGCTGCCTAACTTTTCACGGCCATAAATGATTCTGCAGAGTCCCCGATCGTTGATCAATTTTCTCGTTCACCGGAGTGGAATAAACCACAAAGGTGACGTAAAGTTTTGCATGTTGGAAAGAAGAAATTGAAACATAGCGTAACGGATTTGTATCGCGAGGAAAGGCTTTAAAAGTTATGCAAGAGGAACTCCGGAAATGGCAACTTGTCGTAAAGCGGTACTGATCGGAAGTGACTAGCTCCAGACCGCCTGTTTACATCGATTGTTTGAGATATCAAATTTCTAGAAAACCTTAGTTGTTCCGAGGTAAGAAGTACCTCATCTACCCTGAGCTATGTAACTGGACTTTATTGCCCAATTAGATCACGCACAGCGCAGGGGAGATAGATTTGTAAAACATTGTCATGATAAAATGAGTATGTATCTTGATCATTGGAAGAGATAGGACGGAAAGTCCCATTGCTAGAAAAATTGTACGTTTAAACCATTTCACAATCGTTATAGTTGCAAGAAAATAGTCTTTGGGAACAAATGTGCCTACAGTCACTTGGGTTGCCATTAGAAAAGGTATTTTTATTGAAAAATATATTGATGATAAATATAATAAATAATCTGTACTATTATTATGTAATCTACCGGTTAAGGTAGGTCTTTGGATGGACACATCTATCAAATAAACACTTTGTAACTCCTAACAAAACCCAATCCAGCAACCTAATCTACATCAGGTCCCTCTTCATTTCTGTGTACTTCTTTCCTCCCTTCATCCCGTCCAACATCGCTATCCTGTTCCTGCACTTTCCTCGCTTGCCCAACATTCTCCCCTCTATTACCTTCTTCAACATTCCACTACCGCTCAATTCGCCTTTCAACCATTTTTCCTGCCTCCATAGGATTTCTCTCAACAAACCCACATTTCAAAAGCCTCCAATCTACGTCTATCCTCCTGCTTCAGCGACCACGTTTCTGCGCCGTACATAGCTACGCTCCATATCAGAGTTTTTACGAGTCTTGTCTTAACCTCCCAACTCAACATCCCCATCATCAACTCCCTCCTCCTTGAGAAAGCCTCCTTCCTAGCACAATTCTTCTCCTTCCGACTTCCATTCCAACCTCCAGTTCTTCCCATGCCTCTTTAATCATTTCCTCCATATATACGTTGAACAGCACCGGTGACAATGGGCAACCCTACCTTACAACTCTTCCTAACACTGCCCATCCGGACTCTCCGTTCCCCACTCGCAACTGAGCGGTCTGAGACATGTACAGTTTGGGTTGCGGATCAGTCTCCTGTCCCTTCAATCCATTCCTATTTTCTGCAATACACGCATTAATTTTTCCCAATTCACTCGATCAAACGCTTTTTCGTAATCTACGAAACAGGCAAGTACTTCCTGATTGTATTCTATATTCCTCTCGAATAGTGATCTCATTACTGCAATGGCATCACGCGTACCTCTTCCTTTCCTAAACCCAAACTGATCATACCCTAAGTAATCATTTGCCTTACTCTCTATCCTTTTGTTGATGATCCTGAAAATATCTTTAGCTGCGTGGGATATCAATGTATTGTTCTGTAATCCTCACATGATGTAGCCTTTACCTTTTTCAGTATAGGAACTAACACTGATCTCACAAAATCTTCCGGCTAGATTCCTTCCTCATAGATACTACGAATCAGTCCATATAGACTCTCCTTCCCACATTTTCCCAAACATTTCAACCGTTCCACATGAATGTTGTCTACCCCCACGGCCTTATTTGCTTTCATCTTCTTTAATGCCCTTTCTATTTCATCGTTGAGTATGCCTGGACCTAAGCTATCTTCTTCTACGACATGTTCCTTTTCTATGTCTAACCTTGTCGGCCTAAGTTCTCTACCATAGAGTGTTTCTATACATTCCTTCCATCTCTCTTGGATTAGTTCTGGTTCAACTATTATCTTTATCTCTATAAAACTATTATAAGTATCCTACTTATCTTTAACTCTTATCACAGATCTTGCCTTCTTACTTCCCGATAGTGATTTAACCTTGCTTTAAAGCGCACCAATTTCACCCTTCCTCTGTAAACTTTCCATATTCTCACACTGCGTTTTCCATCATTCTTCTTTTGCTTTATTTGTGGCCCTTCTCAATTTATTGTCCAACTCTTTGTACTCCATTTTGCCTAACCCTGTGCTTACATTCTTTCATCTTCTTCTCTCATCCATCTTTGCAATCATCTCATCCGTTTTTTATGGTTTCTATTGTTTTAAGCTCAACTTTTGTGGAAGTTCATGTTCATTAAATAAAGAAACACAATGTATACATCCACTGTTTTTTTAAGAACAGTGGATGTATACATTGTGCTTCTTTATTTAATCTCATCCGTTACCCTTGTTTTCCTTATCCTTTTCCCGTTAACGGTTCCTATAGTGTCATTTGCTGCGTTCGAAATCACTGTCTTGATACATTCCCATTTTTTTTCGATAGTACTCAGCTCTTTACCGTCATCCATCACTTTCTCTCCAGCCTGCTGATACTCCTTCCTCGTCAATCCATTTAATGCTTCTACATTCCATTTCCTAACCCGCCGCCCTTGCCTGATCTTTTTGAAACGGACGTTACATTTCATAACAACTAAATTGTGGTCACAATCCGCATCCGCTCCCGGGAAACTGTGCAAATTTATCACACTGTTCTTAAACCTTATAATCTATCTGATACCTTTCTAAGTCACCTGGTATTTTCCATGTATACCTACGCCTTTTGTGGTTTCTGAACCATGTGTTGGTGATGACTAACCCCTGTCTCCTGCAGAATTCAATTGCTTTCTCCCCGCGTTCATTCCTCGTGCTTAACCCATAGTCCCCCACCTCACCACTCTCTCTTCCCTCGCCTACCGTCGCATTCCAATCCCCCATCAATATCAAATGCTTCCCTGCAGGAACACACGCGATTATACCCTCTAACTCATCGTACATCCTATCGACTTCTTCCTCCTTGTGGTTGCTCTGTGGCATGTATACCTGAACAATGACCAAGTTCGTCGGCTGTGCCTCTCTACGAGTAAGATTCTATCAGTTGTTTGCTCTATGTTGACTACGCTTCTTCCTACCGCTTTATTTAAAATTACGGCAACCCCTCGTTGGCTCTCGTCCCCGCCGCTGAATATTATTCTAAATCTGTACTAAATAATGTAATACGTTATTGGTAATCGGTATAATACAATATTAGCTACTATAGAAGTGCAATATTCATTTCCCGGTAATAGACCGTCGTTGTATTACTTGAAATTGAAGTCGTGGCGATATACGATTATGAAAAGAGTTTTAATGTCTTTGGAACAATAATTACAATATCGAGCATGAATTATATCGTCACATCAACAATAAATGCATACAAATCATACATCCATATTGTCACTAGCGTCCTTACTGGTAACTTTCTTTGGACAGCCAATATCATTCATAGTCATACAGAAAATAATTATTGATGCCCGTTATATCGTTTCCTTTAAGTTATCCATGTCGGCCCTGTTGATATGGGAAATATTAAGTTAAATAAAACAGTTTCTGACGTAACTTGGTGGAAAATCTTCATATTGACATTTGAAAATTAAACAACTTGGCTTTTCCACTTAATTTTTTTTATTCTCACGACCTAGATTTCGTTATATTATAACATCATCAGATGATGATGTTATAATATAACGAAACCTAGGTCGTGAGAAAAAAAATTTTAAGTGGAAAAGCCAATTTGTTCAATTTTAAAATGTCAATATTAAGTTGGTACTGACAGTTCGCCATATTGTACATCAATATTAAAAACGCCATTAAATACTTTAAAAGTGAAATTTTATGTGGTTAACTAGTTGACCTAAATCGAATATTTCATCTTCTTTTCTATTTAAATTTTCTTTGTGTTTGTGCCTGACGATGTGTATATTTATTATACGCTTTGCGACTGAATTGCAATGTGCTGGCGTTTGCTATGATATTCCGATCACTGTTGCTTTAGTGTACTGCCCGCGTGTATCTGTGTGCCACAATGTGCCACAATGTCTCATACCAGCTAAATCAATTAGACTAGACAAAGCTGACGTCTCCCTTCAAATAGTTATGTTCTCCGTAAAAACACCACTACCAGGGACAACCACCCGCCACCTGGCGGAGTTGGTAAGGAGTGGGGTGAGGCAACCTCTTAATCGGATCACCCGAGATTAGCGCCCCTAGCACCCCCCGCGGAGATGGGGTGGGGTGGGGGAGGGACGACTGAAGCCCGCCGAGCTGTGTTGGGGGCAAGCCGGGGGCGGCCGCAATGGGTACTCGCCGAGAGGAGAGGATTAAGGTCAGCCACAGCCGGCGGGTGCGCGCCTGACTTCGTGTTCCGCCAAGAGGAGCGAGCTCTGCAGTGCGAACGTCGTCTCAATTTCGTCGCGAACCCCCTTTGAGCGCCCCCCCGATTCGCCGGGCAGGGAAGGTTAAACTTGCCCCCACAACCCCTTCCCCCAATTCCCCCGATCTCCCGTACGCCGTGACGCAATCAAATTATTTTGTGAAGTGACGTCACATCCGCCCCTCCTCCCTCCACGCCCCTTCGTCGCTGGAGCCGAAAACTCACCACACAGGCGGGGGGGGGGGATGGTCGAAATGTATCGATGTTGTTCATTTTATATTAATGTGATAATTTACGAATCGAATGTTTCCAGATTAGCGATAATGTTTTTTCGGTATTTCATTGGACCACATGGACGACAACTTTGACGTGGCAGAAGAGTTTATGAGGTCTGATCACCTCTCGAGTTATGCTGGTGCGAGCAATGATTAATGCTTCCAGTAGGTTGAACAGTAGGAGCCAGACAAAAGATGACCCGCTTCGTGTTTTGTGAAATTAGTGAGCCCACACAGCATCCCTTACTCAGTGAGGTGCAAAAGGCATGTGACCCCAGTGGGCAGGACCCAGTGGGGCAGCCATTTTGGTGATGGTGCCACGTTAAACACTGTTGAGAGAGGCAATTGAAAATCATCTCAGCTATTTATCCAAAGAAATAATGATGGACACAAACGTGAGAATAATAAATCCTGGTAACTGTAGGGGGCATCCTACTGGGCCAGGTGTCATGCCTGGCATCTCAGAAGAGAAGGGGTCTGTGATAGTCGTTGTACAAAATCCATGCAGAGCAGATGGCAACCAACATAAAAGGAGACTGCCACCATGAAAATGGGGACTTGGAATGTTAGGATGATGCTGAGCTTAGGAAAGTAAGAAAGCAATAAAGGAGAAGGACCAAGTGTGCTATGCTGCTTTCAAAATTGGGTGGTCATTTTCATAATGCACATTATTCTAAATGGCTCAAATACCAATTAGCTGATGAAACGAAATCATTTGGCCGAATTTATGCCAACATTTTCTAGAAAAGCTGAGACTCATTTTCTGGAAATTATCCTGTGCAAGAATCTCAGGGGTTGACAACCATGGAAGCTTGCCTCTCCCACTGCCAGGCATGACACAGGACCAATTGAGTCGAGTAATGTGGTGGCCAGGACTCATTTTTGCTATATTGTCCACCATGACATTCGTTGTCATGGTGGACAAGGTTTGAAAGAGGGAAGAGGATCAATAATGGAATCAGAAGCCTTAATTAAAATAAAGGTGTGAGGAAAGCTCAAGAACAAGTTGATGGGGAAAAGAGGTCGGAACAGTACTAGAGATAAAGAAGGAAGATTTTCAAAAAGAAATAACTGGTTAAATGATCATGTATAGTTTGCATACAAAAAGAATCGAGAAGCATGCATTAAAAGGAGCAGTTGATGGGAAGATGGAATGAACATAGCGTTGGAAGAATGTGAGTCAAGGATTAGGGGGTAAAATTTAAAAAAAGAGAAATGGCCTGTTAATTTGATAAAATCATAGGGTGAGGTGCTCATATTGAAAAGAGAGTTGTGAAGATATGAATTCATTACAACTATGAAGAAGAGGGTACTTATGCTACAAAAAGAGTTTTTAAATGTTTGGAAGTAAAAGATAAAATTCCTCTACCAATGATAGTGAAAAGTATGAAATTAATCAAACTCAGCAGTAGATGAAATTAGAGAAAATGGGTGGACTATCTTAATTTTTAAAGAAATTAAAAGATCAGGCCCTACCATCCTCTTTCCATAGAAAGAGATTGGTAGGGCTTATTTAATTCCACATTTTGTAAAGGTAATATATGTAATCCTACATCAGGAAGAAACGAATGCTTAGGTAAGGGTCAAATTAAGGTTAAAAGGGGGATGCCTGAAAACAACATGATGAGAAAGTTAATGAAAGAAATGCATTGAAGATATTTGTAGATCGAGTATTTTGAAAAGATGTTTTGCTAAAATTGAGGTTTCACCATATTTTTCAATAAATGTTGTGTAAGACTAAGACGCAAAGGTTGTGTGTCTTACTCAAAACCTATATGTGAATTTAACCACATGAGTGGAATGGGCAGAGGTGTAAGCTAGGATTGTTCGATATTTCTTTTGATTTTTAATCTATATGCTGGGTAAATGAAATATAGGCAAGTAGTGAAATGATAAAAGGTAGAAACACTGATTTGAGTAGATTTACCCTTGTGCAAGCTTTAGCCAATCATTTAAAGGTTTCAAATCAATGAATGACCTCAGTCATTGTTGAGGCCATGAAAAAATAACATTGATGGGGTTGGGATAAGGATTAATCATACCATTAATTTGGTGAAACATATTAAGATTTCTGTTGTGATGCATGAATAATTACTGATTGAGGATGGATATTCATTTCAATATTATTTCCTGTATTATAGAAAGAATAGAAAATTTACTTTCTACTTTTATGATTATTTGGCAGCAACAAAATAGAGGGCCAACAATTTTTTTTGTTTGATAGTAGTAAAAAATGATGAGAGTAACTGTAGCAATTACAACCCATTCCATTTCAATATTGGGGATTAATAAGCATTCATTGAAAAATTCATCTGTAAAAATAATCTAATTTCAAAATTTTAAAAAATAGCAGTGGTATGCTCACTACTGCTAAATGTGGAATATGAAAACTTTGGAAAAAGTACAAATTGTAGTTTTCCATAGTGAATTATTTGGTGCAATGTGTTTCAATAGCAAGGCATCAACATTAAGTGCATTAACTGTTGCCTAATGTTCCAGGGTAATTATGTACATAATGATGATGGAAGATCATTGAAAGGCATAGTATAGAGTAAATCACTGCAAGTTTTGTTGCTTTGATATTTTTAGTCACTCTTTTGGACTATGAAAAATTGAAGTAGGTATCAAACCGGTATTAAAATCACAATGCAGAAGTAGGCCATGGTGAAAAAATTATAGAAATATTAATAATTCACACATAATTGATATCATTTTCACATTTGTCATTCCATTTTTTCATCTTTTTTATGATAATTTGAGACCAAACCCTAGTTGTGGAATCATGAATTAAAATGGAAAATAAAGGACAAAATTCCAGCCCAGTGATACCAGCATGTATGACAGTGTGTAAGAACATCAAAAATCTGCAAAATGGTGGGAAGTTCTTGAGGAAGTCAGTTACCCATTCTGGGCTGATGACCCAAGGTATGACCACAGTAGTTCAACTCAAAGGAACTTAGACTGAACATTCTCAGTACAGAGAAGGATGCTGCCTATGAACCAAAGGAAATTAAGCAGAGGCTTTTCATGTGGTAATTTCAAAGTGGAGGTCAAGGATGTTACAATAATAAAGTCCTGAGGAAAACAAAGAAATTTTTTACATTACCTCAGGAGTACAAACTTTTTAGTAGCACATCAACCATGCTACAACTATTCAGTAGGTGACATCAGGCTTCGAGCTATGCACTTCATTCATTCATAATATTGAATTTCACTTGCAGGATCCATCCTGTGTGCTTGTTTAAGCAACCACCACCCTGTGTACTTGGTTATAAATTCTCTAAGGTTTTAATTGAGTTTGCAGCAAATTTTGACATGTTCTTCAGGATGTCATTGACTTTATCACTAATCTGAATGACAGCTTGTGAATATTTTCACTCCACTGGGTAAAGCTTAAAGACTTACTCATAATAGAATGAATCACACAGTATTTCACTGTTAAAATCTGCCAATAGATAAACTCAAAAAGCAGCAACCATTTCCTCATTGGTGTTCGGTCTTCCTTTGAACATCCTTCAATTGTAAGTAAGTTTTATAAAATGGCTGAGGTCAATCCTCTTCCCTCTTTATGGAGTCATCTGGCATGGAGGTAATATGTACTTTGGTTGGTTTTTTCAACTAAACATTGTGAATGGATAGTATTATTCAATTCCAGGGCTTGCAGACATTTCATTGAGTGCTACATTTAAAATACTATAGAAGAAGGCCACAGGAAACCACAACAATCACCTTATTCTTCCATGATGGCAAACTTGACAACTATGACAATCTACTCACAGAGGCAGGTGGTCTGACCAGCACCCCAGATGGTAAGGCCTCTGTGGTCATCATCACTTCCTATTAACTGATCATAGATACTTTCAAAGAAGGGATATACTGCAGTAGTTACTGTACTGATGTACAATCAATGGGAGATATGCACAGTCTAAAAGAGAAGAATTCACTTTGGCTGGCAACGCTGTCAAAGTAAAAGGGTGGTGGAAAATATTATGTCAACTTTGTAGATGATTTTTCCTGCATGTATTTCGAGGAGACACTCATATTAAAGTGGAATCTTTGAAAGTTTTAGGAGATGTAGTAGATAAATAATAAACACTTGATTGACAAAAAATCGAGGTGAGGCATGAGACTTAGGTACTTACTTAAGAGAATTCTATGTATTTTTGAAAGCAAGAAGATAATCAGCTCGGATTAACAGCACCTACTGTATGAGCCTCTCATATTCCGCAATTCACTCCATTCTATAATTCCACACACTTTTAAGTGTGTGGAATTATAATTAAGCCAATAATTTCATTTCAATATGTTATGCAAATTTCATAAAGTTACATCAGAGACAACCAATTTGAGATGTAATCCATTTTTCCATATTAAATGAGATAATGAAGAATTTGTGAACTGCTATGTGATTTTATAAGTATTTATTGTCTGGTACACCATTGTAATATGCCAAATGTATGGCTTTAAGATTCTTTTAATCATCATTAGCAAAGGCATTTAAGAAAACAGTGAAATAGTATCTTGTTGAAAATGAAAAGAGGTTTCTTGGTTATTGTGATCTCATGGGGGAAATTACTGTAGGTACCGATCAAAACCTATGTGATAACTGATGTATTAAAATTTATGTTAGATTAACATTGGTAGCTACCTTATTTAATAAAAAATCAAGGGCAATAATCATTCATGGATTTTTCAATATAATATAGTAAGGGGTTTCTCGATATAAAATTTCAAGCATTGAAGTTCATAGAGCATTGTTTTGATTATACTCATTGCAGGTTACATAAAATGTGCCATCAGATATGTAATATAATGAATTTAGTCTGTCTAAATGCTATGTACATTATTTTGCTTCAGCTGAATCTGATGAGGTTTGACTTAACTGTTTTGTGAAAAAACTAGGAAAAAAGGCTCCTAGAAAATAAAATGTGCATTCAGACAAAAATGCTTAATGAGCTGAAGACTCAAATGAATTTTATTAAAGAACATATTTTGTATGAAAACACTGCCTCTTAAGTAGACTTTATGCAGTGGATCTTAGAAATGGAAAATTGCAATATAAATAGGTTGGAAACATTGACAGTGTATTGAAGTAATATTGCAATGAGAAAAGTATAAATGTGATACTCCAGAATATTTCAGCAAATTCAGTGGTGATACAATTATTGTTGTGATACCCAAGTATTTTTCATGTAATGTCAAATCATCTGCAGTATTAAAAGTTTAGGTTTATTTACTGCAAAATGTTTATGTTTATAACCTAAATTTTCATAGCATTTTTATACAATTGACTTCAAAATGAAAACATTGCCTTAGTCAAGATTCTGATATTTAAATATATCATTGTTTGTGAAGAAGACTGAAATGAACACCACATAAAGAGTCACTATTTGGCTCTGGAGGATATTTAATTTGACAACCTGTAGAGTTTGTAGCCAGAATATATTATTTCTTTGTAAGGGTTCTCTGTTTAATGCCAGGTCTTTCACCAATATCTTTGTTTTTTTTTCATCCATAAAGTTCAGCTAATGCCTTCCTCTTTTCTGCCTCTAATCTTCTCCTAATAAGATTTGCATACCAATCTCAATGTCTTATCATGTTTCCCACTTGCCTGTTGCTTCTACTTCTATCAGCTGGAACTTTTCCCTCAATCTGTAAAGAAATTCTTCATTGTTTGTTTGTCCAAAGTATTTTAAACATAAGCACAAGGATATTCAGTAATCCTCTATTTTTCTAGGATGGCCCAGCTGTCTACCCAGTACAATGCCAGAATCTGCATATGGTGATGCTCTTAATATGAAGTGCTCCCTTGGCCAAGGTACTGTCACATGTTTTAGGTCTGATTCAGTTGCTTTAAAATGCTTTTACTCCTCAAAGACTTTATCAAATTCTGTTATTATTTAACTCACGTTTTAATCTGGAATTATTTCCTCTTTGCCCAGGATATAATTTCATAATTGTCTTGTCGTATGTCATCCTTGCCCAATTCTTTCCATTGCAATGCAAATTCATCTTCAACAGTTATTACTCATTCAATTTTTTTCCCAAAGATTTTTTTGTTTTTCTGTTAAACTCAATTTCCTCTCAATTTTAATAGTCTCTACATATGCCCTCAGTCCATTTTTCTCTTAATGTCTTATTCCCTCCGTTTATTAAAGCGTATAGAATAATAAAAGTGGCTGTTTCCACTTATATTTTACTATTTTCTGTGTTATTCCAAGAGATCTACCAGGAGTCATGTATGAAGACTTTGTGTGACCTCTGTGTACTTTGTGCTGTGAATCATTTTTATGCCTTATATTCCTATTTTTTTTAAATTCCAATTTGTATTCACTTCACTTGATACTGTTTTATTTCTTTAGCATTTAATGATACCTCTTGTGTATGGACATATTTTTTGTGATTTTTTTATAAATAAAATAAACTTTGAAAAGTTAATGAACTCTACTAATGACCAATAAGTAATACCATTGGGTAGGCACAGTCCATTTTTCTAATTGGAATGCTACAGTAAGCATTTCCTTCAAGAGTATACGTTAAGCATTTCCTTCATTGTCCTTATAAGACTATCTATTCAAAATCTATCTAAGGACGTGTAGATGCATGCTAAATACATTCTATCCCTTAGATAAAACATTAAATCTCCGACGCGTGGTTTCAGCAGTGATGTACAAATGTACCATTATTTATTCCCGTCATTCTCTCATATTGCCACAAAGTTTTACGATGGATATATAAATTAATCATAAGGACAAGATGTGTGTAGTAACCTGTCATAAAATATCTTTTCGTGGTTTTCTTCATTGATCCATGGATTTCAGAGGACCGTTGCATTCGAGAAGATTCAATATTACGTCTTATTTTCCTCAGAGAATTTCTGTTCGGCATAATTTATATAATCAACCATATAATTAGCCTTTAATGTAACCGGGTCATAGTTCACTTTGGTTCTTTCGGTTGAAAAAGGGTCGCGTCAATCATTTTTAGTAAACGAATAATGTACATACCTATTTCTTTCCGCATACCATTTCGTCTGCTAATTGAAGGCTCGCCATTGGTTTATATTATTTTTGAACCGTATGAACGCGATGATTTTCATATATTCAAAATTTAAATCCTTTTAATGATTTGCAAAGTTAAGTAAATTCATATAAAATAAATAAATATAAAGAAGTTGGAATGCTCAAAGAGCTTTCCAACAGTGTGGAATTTAGCCAACTTTCCATTCACAGCCAATGGGTCGCACGTCTTCTTACTATAAATGATGTTTAAATGGATCATGCAGAAGATTCGTTCATTGTGAACGATTCATGCATGAACGATTTACCTCAGTACTTCTTAGAGCAAGGTTGCACATGGTAGTGGGATAAGTCCATGGAAGACGGAGAGGTCAACCCTTTTAATTTCATTGTCAGTCCTTGAGCAATCTTTAACGAATGAATGACAATTGGAAAAAGCTACTATTACATTGCTATTAATTTACGGAACACAGGTCGAGTTGGCATTTCTGTTTTTACGAACAAATTGCACATATTGGTTCCATTGGTGGGCAGGACATGTTTGTGTAATTTAATGTGGAAAGTGTATTCAGTTCTTTGACTAATAACTTAAAATATATATTGATTCTGTATTCATGTGTTTTTAGGTTCTGGAGTTAGCTCAAATGGTCATTAGTGCTGTGGATTGCAAATGTTTTTGTTGGCGCCGTTAGAACTCTTCGTCTGATGTTGCATTACTTTTGTAGAAATTAATCGTCCACCATGCCTCCTACAGCCCACCACAGTTTAGGCGCACTCGTGCGTAGTCTAATTCACGGTCGAAATATACACCATAGATGTGCGCCCTCATTTCTAAACAGAAATGTGAGATCAATGTCTAACTCTGAAAACAATCTACCTCCTCCAAGGGAAAATCCAATTTCAAGGACGCTGAGAGTGTTAAAAGGAGATATCATGTCTTTGAAGGACAGGATAATTCCGTCTTCAGCACAACGTTTAGATGACACTGTCATGAAGGGAATAATTCCGGAACATTGTGATATAGTTATAATTGGAGGAGGAGTGATAGGGTCTTCTATTGCATATTGGCTTAAACGTAAAGCGCTGAGAGGGCTGAGTGTTATAGTAATCGAAAAAGAGCCTACGGTAAGTAAATTGCACGCATAACGTTGAATCAAATATTTCTAAATATACGTTTTTATGCCCTTACCCTCGTTAGATACAGCTTGACCAATCTTCTATTCATGAAGGCATGTTATCTTAAAAAAAATCCCCATTTTTTGTGTAGCTGAAATTGCAGGTTAATACTATCTAAATTGACCGTTAACATTTTTTTGCAGTATTCCCAGGCGTCAACGGTGTTGTCATGTGGAGGCTTGAGGCATCAATTTTCTCTTCCCGAAAACATTCAGATGTCATTATTTGCATCTGATTTCTTTCGTAATATAAACGAAAACTTGGGTATTAACCTCCCAGGAAGAGGGTTTGAAAACATTGACTTACAATTCACACCTTACGGTTATTTATTCCTCGCCACTGAAGAGGGAGCTGAACAGCTTACAAAGAATTCAAGACTTCAGGTGTAAGGCCTAATACTGTTTTATATGAATAATTAAATTGTTTTAGAAAACATAATTATATAGTTCCTAAGCGAAATGCAGTACCTAGAGAAACATTTTCATGTTTTAAGAGTTTTATGCACTTAATTTTACAGAGAGTTAGGCGCTAAAAACGAACTTCTAAGTGGCAGTAAACTGAAAGAAAAGTTTCCTTGGTTAAACGTGGAAGGCATTGAACTTGGTTGTCATGGCCTAGAAGGGGAGGGTTGGTGAGACATATTAAATCCTTATTTTCTCTCATTTTTTATTGAAAAGACATGGAAATAATAATATGCTCGTCGATACAGTGTCTCTCTGTATGGTGTTTGATGCGTTGTTTATTTTAGGTTTGATCCCTGGAGTCTTCTTCAAGCTTTCAAAAAGAAAGCATATAACCTGGGTGCCAATTATATAACTGCGGAGGCAGTAGGATTTGAATTTAGGGAAATGCCTGAAATGCTGACTGAAGGAGTTGAACCAGGCTCGTATGAGGCTTTGGATAGGCTTCTGGTGAGTGTTGTATATACAAATGGTATATGTTGTATGTATATATATATATACACATACACACACATATATATACATATACGTATTCATATATGTATTCATATATATAGATATATATATATATATATATATATATATATATATATATATATATATATATATATATATATATATATCTATATATGCACACACACATTGCCAGTGACAGTATTTTGGGGAATGGCATTTATTCCAATGCTCCCCTTTTGTCAGCCTCCAATGCTTCCCTTTGATTTGGAACTCCTCAAACATTGCCTTGCAAGCTGGTGATCATATAATGTATCATTTCCTTGCAAATGTCTGTTCTGTTGCTATAGGGGTAAAGTGTGTGTGAGACTAAGAAAAGAGCAGAAAAAGAGGGGTGTTTTTTCCAGACAATATAGAATAAGTTTTATGAAAACTAAAATTCTTAAATCCACTGCATCAACTTGTTGGCCTACAATTTTAAAACCCCAGAATGGAGTATCCTGAGTTTTTAAGAAATAATCGTTCAGCGGTTGGTTTATACATAAAGGACATTTCAAGAAAGTATATATAAAAAACAACCATTGCTGTGTGAATTGATTCACCGAGCAGAAAATATAAAGGAAAAGTAGGAAACCCTCACAAAAATGTCTAAAAATTTTTAAGAAATGAAATTTATGTATAAAATGTTACTAATGACTTTAATATGCCTATCATTATTATTCCTTCAGTTTGAAAATTTGTTGACTGGTGTGTGATTAGAATGGGGATTCATTTCAGTTGGCACACACTAATTCCTTGTCCATAGTTATCTTGATACAAGACTGGTGTAGTCTCATGTACGTCTCAATGCCTTGAAATTATTGCTGTGAGCCACAACATTTATAATTTTAATCCAATCGTATATGAATATTCATGTAATGCATATAATTTTTCATAGTAAAAAATTAACATTCTTATCCCACATTCAATTGGTTTTTGTGACAGGCAAAGTTATAAAAGTCTGATTTCAAGTGATGTAAAGGACACCCCCTTTTACTTTTAGAAGTGGCAAAGGAATTAATCTGATAAATACTGAGAACAAGGATATTGCTTGTGGGGTGAAAGTGGAGACTGCTGGCAGGAGGGTTTGTGTAGTAGTGGTGTGGCACATGGAAGTGAGCCAAATGTAGTTGATGGTGACAAAAATCAACTTTGCAAGATATTTGTTGTTCTGTGTCCTCCTACTCTATTAAAATATCGCGACGAGAAGTGAGATAGTATAGAAAATTGTTTGGAGAAAGTGCCAATCAGTATTTCATTGTGTTGAATTAAAGGTGATGGACAATGGGGGAACCATTTTATATGGCTTTTGCCAAGACTTGGCTAATGAACATTCCTATGACATGGAAAACTGGGATTCCGGGACTACCTTAATAGAGGCTTCTCCTAGCTAGGGATTGTTGCAACAACACCAAGTGCCAATGAATCTAGTATCAAATAGTCATTTTGGCATGCAGGTTACTGAATCATTTAAGCTGTAGCATGATAGAGATGAGTCAAATGACACCTCCAACCATCATTTCCATCTTCATAATTTTGCTTGTACTTAACACATAGACAGCCAGCTAAGACAAAACAGTAGAAAATGATAATTTAATTGAATTCATAAGTTGTGGTTAGCTGGCATAGCAATAGTATTGTGATGTGAAGGCAAGATTATAAATGGTTTTATCATGGTTCGAAGTTACTTAGCTAGCCTGGAAAATTTGCATAGTTCTGTATTGGGTTGTGATTCAAATCCATATTTTGAAGTTAATAGCCTCGTGTAGCTAACTAACATTAATACTTCATGATTGTTTAGGTATATAAAGCCTTAAACCGTAATATTGATTTAGAATAATAATATCATAAGTTTCAGAAGTAAGAGATGCATTTTCTTTCCTTTGAATTGTACTGAATTGGTTTGAAAGAGGTTCACTTGTGGAAACATACTATTTTTGCCTTTAAGAAGCCAAACAATGAAAATGGCTGAAAAGAGAATGCATTTATGGATGGTTCAGGGATAGAAGAAAGAACTCCTTGAAAGAGGTGTTGGATTCCTTTTTGTTGTTGCCATATCCTTCTATATGATTGCGTCCCACAGTCATTTGAGAGACGTTTTATATATCACCATCATATCCTTGAAGTTGTTTATAAAAAAGGACTGTTTTAAGGGCTTTTCTGTAAGTTAAGTTTAAATATTGAGTATACAGGGTCGCACCCAAAAGTGGTAGGACTGATTTTTTTACAAGAATTTTATTGACAATATACTTACATCAACTTAATAATCTTCAAAGTATACTCCTTGAGCTGCTACACACTTAGTATAACGCTGCTTCCATTCCCCGTATGCCCGCTGGAAATTTTCTTTGGGGATGCTGTTGATGACCCTCGTCGAAGCCTCTTGAATGGCCTTTATTTAGTCAAAACGTCATCCCTTGAGCTGTCTTTTCATCAGGGGGAAGAAGAAGAAGTCCGGTGGTGATCAGGAGAATAGGGCAGGTGCGGCAACGTGGCAACACCGCATTTGGCCAGGAGCTGTCTGACGATGAGTGCGCCATGGCACGGTGCGTTGTCATGATGAAGCACCCAGCAGTTTGCGATGGCTGGTCGGACTCTTTTCACACGATCTCGGAGGGGGGTGAGCACATGCACGTAAAAGTTCGCATTCACAGTCTCCCCTGGTGGGACTAACTCCTTGTGAACCACTCCATGATGGTCGAAAAACACAATCAACATCGTTTGGACATTGGATGCACACAGACCCAACTGGTCTGCAATTTCTTCACTGGTTAAGTATCGGTCTGTGTTCAGCAGTGTCCTCACTCTGTCCACATTCGTGTCGGTTCTTGCCGTTGATGGCCGTCCGGAGCGATGGTTGTCTTCAACGAGCTCCCTACCCTCTTTAAACAACTTGTGCCACTGTGGAACGGCTTAAGGCAGTGTCCCCATAAGCGTGCTTGATCATATCGAGGGTCTCAGTTGCCCTCTTCCCGAGTTTCGCACAAAACTTCACGGAATAATGTGGCTTTAAATTCAGATTCATTTTGTTTTTCGATGCGGACAAAAACCTTGCTTCACTAAAAACAGTGTCCTCACTCAACGACAGCCCGCAGGCGACTGAAGTTGGTGTCGGTCTGTTGCTAAGAGTCCCCTCCACCTTACCCTGCCAGGCAGACCCCCCTCCACCGCTCCGTTCGCGCCAGAGAAAATCAGTCCTACCACTTTTGGGTGCGACCCTGTAGAGAGCTCAGCAGAAGTAGGTTCGGCAATACATCTAGGCACTGGTGCAATAGTTCTCAAGCTTTTTTTATACCTGTACCACTCCCTGCTCCATAAATAGTCTTGTTCAGGAGTCTTTTTGATTTTTGGATGATCATGAGCACACCTAACTTTGACCACTTTAGTTGCTAACCTTTTGTTTGCCCAGATCAAGACCCAAGATGGAAGGATTCACGCCATCAAGTTTGCCATTGCAGTGATAGCAGCGGGGCCAGAGTCGGGGAAGGTGGCTGCCATGGCCAGGGTGGGCCAGGGCAAGGGCCTCCTCAGCCTCCCACTTCCTGTGGAGCCCAGGTGCGCTTGCGTTGTGTTGCACCCACCCTAGTGATGATTCAGTTATACTGAGATAAAGCCTGTGATGACTCTGATATGCGGTGATGTGGGATATATAAGAATTACTTGAGCCATCCAGTGGTCAATGTCACTGCTTACTATTGATACACATGATAGAATAGATTAAATACAGCCCATTTAGTGTCAATATGAGGTGATGAGTGCAATTGACATCCCCCTAGACCCCTTGCTCAAGGTGCACTGCCATTGATGGTGTGGTGGGGAGGGTAGTTTTATATGTGCATGCTATGAATTACACATTCTCTGATGGGGTAAGCATCGTAAGGCACACTTTTTGTGGCTGATGGAATTGTGATGGAAGTATATTGTGCTTTTTTGTGTACCAAGGGCTCTCTTCCCAGTTTCTTCCGCTCTTCCCTCTACCAGTCACTAGAGGGATTCTTGTGGGCATTCAGGATGAGACTTCTGAGATGATGAGAGAGAAGGCAAATGCTAGGGTAATTGGGTAGAGTTAATGAATGTATTAAATAAGATAGGGGTATATTAGAGAGATATGTGACCACTCCGTTACTTGTGTGAGCTGAATCGCTTAGGTGTGTATGGTGGATGGAGAGTTGGGATGGGCATGTTAGGAAGAGGAGTAAGACTTGGATGTCCATTATCACCTGTGCTGTTCAATGTGTGTGTGTGAAGGAAATTATTAAAGAGGCATTGGAGAACTGGAGATCGGATTTTCAGGTTTGAAGGAGGATGTTAGGCAGGTGGGGTAGTGTGAGGAAAACGGTGAGATTTTGTTGTATAGAATGAAGGGAGGAAGTAAGTATGTGGAATTGTAGAGGGGCTGTTGTAGTTTTGGGTGTAAGGCTTAGTGTCGTTAGGCAAGGCTAAAAAATGTAGGAGTGTATAGTCTTGTGTCCATCCAAAAATCTATCTTTAAACAGATTACCAAATATTAATATTTGAAGAAAGATGCTTACTTTTATTCCCATAAAACACAGCCTATGACGCAGGAGTTTTCTTTTTGTGGCAGTGCCATGACAGATTCAATTGATGAATTTTATTTGTTCAAAATGATGGATACAAAATTTTGTGATATTAAATTCATTTGCGAAGTCACACTAATCCCACTGTCCATTTTCAAAGCACTCAATCAGCTTCAATCCATCCTCAAATTCATACATTTTATGTATATTTTGCAGTGCTAGTCAAATTGCACTCAACAAGGCATGATTGTTGAAGATGTCTTACTGGACTTATTTTGCATAGGTTGATATTGCTGGGATATTGTTGCAAGGCTCAGCAATATGGACCTGTGAGGAAGACACATCTTTAAAAGCATCGCAACACAAAGCCTTAACAATGGTTGTATGTAGTAGTAAGCAAAGACATATTCATTTGTATTCTACTGAATAATTTGGTTGTGCCATGTGAATTCATTCACGATCACTGCATCTGTTAGGGTGAGAGAATCACTAAATGCATATATCATTTGCCACTGTTGGATTTAATTAAATAATTCATATAAAGATGGCCATTGTTTTCACAGAAATAGAATGAAGGACATCTTTGTTTTCACCACATGATAAACTTCCTGAAAAGCATTTTTAATATTTTCACAATAATTGTAAAAAAAATATATCCAGTATTTGAACTAATGTCTAGCGGTTCAGTAACTGTGGTGCCATCATAAAGCTGGATGTGGACTAAATTTTTTCCTTTGGCCAAAAAGTTTTTTCTTCAAAATTGATCCTATAGTTTCTGCTTTCAGATGTTCATTTTATTCTCCCTTTATATCAATCTATTTTGTAATGTTCCTGAATGCCTTGTGTTACACGCGTTGGCTCATTGCACTTGGATTTGTATAGCTTTCAATTAGATGCCAAACTGAGTCATTTGAGTGTGTAATGTAAAAAATTGTGCAAGTATATTGTAGTTATTCTTTTTCAATACTTTGTTGACATTTTCACTTACCATGGTTTCTGTTTGCTCCTTTCTCAAACCCCATTTTGCATGGGAGTGAATAATGAATCACCATGTTTCCCTACCTGGCCCACTGTGTTTTTCCAGTTAAGAATTCATCAAAAATACTAGGATCTGACGGAAAATGATCAAAGTATTGTCATGTTAAGACAATGTGAAGAAAATGATTGTTACATTAAAAAATTAGCATCTATGGGAGTCATAGAATCCCAGAAATTCATCATCATGGCTGCTGAATCATTTCTGCAGTTATTTTTCTTGGGGTTGTCAATTTCCTAACACACACAATGTCATCTTCACTTGCATGTAGCACAAGGCTAATTTCACATTTTTAAAAGACTATATAATAGTCTCACTGTTAAATTTCCACCTGGACCTTGTCAACCTATCACAAACATTAGAAATTGACCACTGTTTCATTCTCCTTGTTGGTGTGACGTCATGAGTTTGTGCCTCATGATCTTTCTCTCATATTCAAGTGGCAGTTTTTATGTCATTTTAGTTATGTTATGTATGTGTGGACCATTCCTTGGCATGAATCTCTTACATAATGACATTGTCTCGGAAAATTGGCAATAGACAATCCTATATATGAGGGTCATTCAATAAGTAGAGGCATTGGACACCCCCAACATATATGCAATTCTCTCCTCTGCCTTACATGTACAAAGGTGACCATTGATTAGAGGAATATCTTCTTCTCCAGGCACCTTTAGCAATTTCTTCTATGGAAAAAGCATAAGTGATTTTGAGCAAATCTTGATGGAAATATTTGAATTTATTGTATCACAATTGAATTAAACATTTTAGATTATAAATTAACAAATGTCCTATATGTATGTGCTTTGCAGGAAACGCTTTGTGTACTGCTACCACTGCAATGATGGTCCAGGACTCAACGCTCCCCTTACCATTGACCCAACTGGGACTTACTTCCGGTGATTATTTCTGCTTCTCCATATATCCACCAATAGTAACCCGTGTCATTTTGCCGTTGGTATTATAATGCTATGCATATCTTTCTGATATTATGACTCGTAGAATGGATATAGTGTCTTAGCTAATAATTAATTCTGTGATAAATGTCAGCTGCTAATTGAATATTGAAATAATGGTATCCTCTAGTTGGCATTGCCATATTTGAAAAATCCAGATTAGAGCGTGTGGTTAACGTGGATCTTTAGATATCTGATGTGAGGAATAACTTTTAGTTTTAAGTCTGATGTGAGGAAGTAGTTAATAATGCAAAAATTTAGAGGGGGTGACCTGATAAGAAGCCATTTTTTTATCTGGGTGCAAAAATATCTTTCTAAACAGGAATTCATACTTTGTTGAGATGTGTACTTGTTTATGCATGTTTTTCAGGAATGCTTTGGTGGTAATGAAGGAAAGTTGTTTGTGATAAAGAAGATGATATGAGTAGTTTTTGCTTTAATTATTTGTAAGGTCCTAGCATATGTAGCTGGGTTTTTGATTCATGTGGGCCCTCAAATGAGTGAAGTCACTATTGGGTGAAGTTTGACCACAGTCATATTCTCGTTTGTGTGTATGTAGGAGGGAAGGACTGTTAGGCAACTATATCGGAGGGCGCTCCCCTGCGGAAGAAGAGGAACCTCCGGTGGATACAGGCCTTGAGGACGTTGACCATTCCTTCTTTGATTCCAATGTTTGGCCTGTGTTGGCAAAGAGAATCCCTGCCTTCGAAAACATTAAGGTATGAACATCTGTAATTTTTTTATCAATAGGGATACTACCAAAGGCAAGCTGAGGGTGAAAGAACTGAAGTTTTCAGGCAGTTTTCAATGTGCTAAAATTTGGGGAAAGGCTTAAAATGTGGTAA
Source organism: Hetaerina titia (assembly GCA_037158775.1). Lineage (NCBI taxonomy): Eukaryota > Metazoa > Arthropoda > Insecta > Odonata > Calopterygidae > Hetaerina > Hetaerina titia. The sequence goes on along the minus strand of CM073768.1, from coordinate 14,429,924 downwards.
ACCTTCACTGATGTAGGCTGATTCTGACCATGTAGTGTAGGTGGCTAATTAAGTTAACACTACAAGGTTTGTATAAAACATATCGGTAGCAGTTTTTCCCTGATGTGTGCATGGAATTTGTAATTCAGACCATTGGTTAAGTGTGTGCATGATCACATATTGTATATTGGCATTGATGAGATGACAGTGCACGCCATTATCCCTGCAAATTTTGGTGATACAAAAGATCTGTGTTAAACTTGTCCTGAAGGTCTTGATGGATGACCAAGAGCAGAGTTGAGTATCTGCTTGCAAAGACTTCTAATGGCATTGCGATGATTCCCCAACCCTATTACAGTCCAGACATGGCCTCAGCAGATACACCCCATTTTCAAAAGTGAGATCCTCCCTCAAAGGACACCACCATGGGACATTAAGTGCTGTTCAAGAAGCTTGCATGTGTACCTTTAAGGGCCTTCTGAAATCCACCTACCAGAGAACCTTTGGCTCATACAAAAGCCACTGGCAGAAGTGTGAGGGATATGCTTAAAGCTAAAGGGATGTACTTAGAAGAATTTTGAGGCATTTTAGCATTAACTGAAATAAATATATTTTTCCGATACTTTTTGTACAAACCATATATGTTTTGTGTTAAATGGACAAAATCATTCACAGGAAGTTTTTGAAATGTTACAAACTGCTTATGAGGATAAAGTGGTAAGTTGTTGAAGGTGCCATGAAAGGTTCCAAAGATTTAAAGAGTGACTGGATATCAGTCAAAGATATAAGATGCGGTATTTTCTTACGGCACGATTGAGGTGTAGTTCTATCGAATTTTCCTTCAGGGTGTCAGCTGCCAATCTTTCAATGTCTTGACTCCATTGTCCTCAGGGCATTGATACCGGATCATCATCTTTGCTGTCCTTCTATTTTTTTTCTTCATGGGCTCAGGTCACTTCTGATTGATTGTTTCTCACCTTATCTCTCCTTATACTTGCTGTCTTTATTTTCTGGAGCACAGGGATGCTTGGCTTAGGATGTGTCCTGTATCCTGTTGAAGTTTTTTCCCTACCCACAGATTTCTACTCAACGCATAGTCTTTTCACTCACACTGACAACCAAAGACAATTTTCTGAATGATTGCCATGGATCCTCAAAAATGAGCTCCTGAATCTATTGGATGACTTCCAGCATCCCTCCTTTGAGTGAGTTTTCCTTGTCGGTGTTACAAAGCCATTGTTAGACTTTTCTGACTCATACTTTGTGACAAAATCATATACAATTGATCTTGGGTGATGGATGATAGAGGGGTGAAGTTGCCTGAGATTACTAATGCTGTAGGCATCTTAAGCGAATGTGGAATATAACATATTGTGTAGACATTGGGACATGAGTAAGCTATCCCCAAGATGAATGCCACAATTGCTCACAGTTGACCAAAAACTAAAATGTGTCATGTTGCAATGTAGGTTTGCAGCTAATAATAAATTAATTGAGCTCATTTGGCCAATAGTATTAGAATAATTGAAAACACTCCAATAGCCGTAAACAGTACTGTTTTTTCAATTATTCTAAGGTTTGTAGCTATTTCATCAAAATCTGCTTGACTTTAAGAGTTGTTTCATCACTGGTGATGAAACATATGCACACAACTACATGCCTGCAACTGAGCAGCAGGTCAAGCGTTCGGTTGCCAGCAGCCAAGAATTTGCACCAAAGAAGGCAGACCATTCCTCCAGCTGAAATGGTTATGGCAACTATTTTGGATTCATTAGGAGTAATCTTTTTTGACTGCTGGGAAAAGGATCAAACTATTACCCTCATAGCATGAAAGAGGACTTAACAGGTTTCAGACACTGTTTTGAATGTAAATGACATCAATTTAGTGAAAAAACAAGTTAGTATGTTATGGTATGTGTAACCTGTGTACTAATAACATGAATGTATTATATCATAAGCTAAATTGTTTCTTTTGGTATTTGTCATGTTATTGAGCTAGTTAGTAAAAGTAGGTTTTGGTGAAACATTGGTGTCTCCAATGTCAACTACTCTTAAGTTATTATTTTTCTAAGTTAATTTAATTCTTAGCAAATGTTCCCTTAATTTCTGCAAAACCCTCTGCTCTCATTCACTGTAAACTGAATTGTGGTATAATATGCTGGGGTACAGCCCATTTAAATGTATAAAGTTTGTTAATTTTATCCAAATACAAACAGTTAAGGAACAAAATATCACTGAGCTTCAGTAAATGTTAATTTGATTCATGCAATTTCAATAGATCCTGTGAATTAGATGGAGTAATTTAACAAAATGACTCCAATTAAAATTAAAAGGAACTTATTTAATTGACAATGGAAAATATTATTGATAGCCATTATTAGTGTATGCTGTACGGCCCTGAGATACAAAAAAATTTTCTCTTTGATTCAAATTTAAGTCTGGCCTAAGTGAATGATTTTTGCTCTCTAAAATTCAGTTGCTTCTTGTATGATAATTCAAATAAAGCCACAGGCATAGTTGGACAGGGTAATACAAGGGTTGTCTGAAAATTTTCCAACTTCAACATGAAGATGGCAGCAATTTTCTACATAAGTTGAAAAATGCATTAGCACATTCCTTGAAAAGCACTCACCAAAATTTCAGCCATTTTGGACCCTCAGCTGCTTCTTAAGAATCATTTGAGTGAGGAAATGAGTTATTACAGGATTAATTTAGTATTATGAGCACTTATATCCCTTGTTTATATTACATAAACTGTTATCACTTTGACATCCATACTTTTTAAAAGTCCTAAAATTATGCTATGCAAAAAGTGAAACCAAACCACTTCCTCATGTGTAGGGAACTAAGTGCTATTGACTTAATCAATAATTTTGCTTTTTTACCGTTTGCTACACTTCTTTTAATTCTATTGATATTTGCTTCTCTTTCAGGTTAGTCAGAAATGTCTTTCTCTATCTCCTCTTATAATTAACTTTAGTTTCTATGTTTCTTACATGCTCAGTGAATAAGGAAACTATCATATATGTTGATACTTGATTGTTGATTCAGGTGAAGAGTGCTTGGGCTGGCTACTACGACCACAATTACTTTGATGAAAATGGCATCATCGGCCCTCATCCATACTATCACAATCTGTACTTGGCATGTGGATTCAGTGGCCATGGTAAGTGATTAAATCCACATTTTACGTCATACGAGGTGTGTTCAAAACATTACAAGAATTTTTTCATTTTTTCAATTTTTTGCGGGCTTGGAGAGTCCAATTGTCAAACTTTTTTTTATTATGGTGGTATACATGCCCCTGAAGTATGATAAAACTTTCAGCTGTTTTCATTGTGGGCTTTGTCTGTGACAGCCACTAAGGTTAGATGTGTTTTATGAGCTCGGCGATTTTACGAGTGGTATAAGCATTTCCAAGAAGGCCATGAAAGCCTTGAAGATGACCGATCGGCGAATCACAATTAGAGAAGTCGCTGATAATGTTGGCATATCGATTGGATCATGTCTACATCATTTCCAATTTTTTGGGTATGTAATGCATGGCAGCAAAATTCGTTCCAAAATGGTTGAATTTTGAACAAAAACAGCGGCGAACGGAAGTTGCTCAGGAGTCACTAAATGAAGTAAACGACGATGCAGAATTACTGAAACGTATTATAACAGGTGACAAAACATGGGTTTATGGATATGACGTTGAAACAAAGGCTCAATCATCCCAGAGGAGGCATTCTGGCTCGCCAAGACTGAAAAAGGCTCGACAAGTGCGGTCGAACGTGATGGTTATGCTCGCTGTGTTCTTCAATTTTAATGGCATTGTGCATCATGAATTCCTGCCGCCAGGTCAAACGGTCAATAAGAAGTCCTACCTACAAGTTCAATACGGTTTGCGTGAAGCAATCCAAAAAAACGCCCAGATCTGTGGAAAAACAATTCATGGCATTTTGCTCCACGATAATGCACCAGCTCACACTTCATTGCTTGTTCGTAAATTTTTGGCCAAAAACAATACTGTAACGGTGCCCCAACCTCCATATTCGCCAGATATGGCTCCGTGTGACTTTTTCCTATTTCCAAAAATTAAGAGAACCTTGAAGGGCCGTCGTTTTACAGCCGTAGATGACATTAAAAGCCCATCGCTGAAAGAACTAAAGGCTATCTCAAAGATCGAGTTTGAGAAGTGTTTCAGGGATTGGAAGAAGCGCTGGCAAAAATGCATAATCTCCAATGGGGACTATTTTGAAGGTGACAACATCAATGTATAAGAATATATAAATATCATTGTCTGAAAAATTAAAATTCTCATTATTTTTTTAACACACCTCATATATGTTATGTGCCCACTCTTCCTCTTGATCCCATGTTCAGGTGTTAAAATAGCCAAAATTATTGTCATATTAATTTGATACACTGTTCACCCCACAGGACTTCAGCAGGCTCCAGCTGTCGGCCGTGCCATGATGGAGATGATTATTGATGGAGGTTTCGTATCCATTGATTTGTCACGAATGGGATTTGACAGGATCATAACCAGAGATCCACTCCTGGAACAGAATATAGTTTGAATGCCAATTGAGGAGTGAAAGCCGATAACGCTGGGAATAGTGGTACAGGCAGCTCTCCCCCAAGTGCATGACTCTTGGGACCTAATTTCCCTGGGATGGATGATTTTCCTGCGTTCACATTAGCCTCAGTGATTAAGTGGTGCTCTTGATAATTTTATGATTAATTTCAGTTAGTTTACCACAGTTAAATGAGACTGTTAATGTCAATTGATTGAGGAAATATGTTCAAAACAGGCAGTCATTTGCACATCAATATGGATATAGTTCAGGAGATTTTAATATTTAACCTTTTTATGATGTCCCAGCACATAAATAAACTTTTATCAAGTTGCCTATCTATTAAAATTGAATAAATAATTGACACTTCATATGTTTTGGTATCATACAGTATTTTCACGTCCAAACTTTATGACATTCTTAGGAAAAAAATCCAGCTATACCTTTTAATGCATTTTTATTAATGGAATGGATTATATCCACAATAATCCTTAGGAACAGCTGTGGCACAACTATTTTTTATGCTCAAAAATCAATATTCAAGATTTCTGTTATCTGTGATTTATTTCTAGTGCCACATCATAAACTATCATTAGTATTTTAGAATGGAATATTCTTGGTTATACACTTTTATAAAATGTATTTTGTGCACAAAGTATTTGTGCATTGCTTTTATATTTTTGCACAGAGTGCTACATTAACAGTGTAAAATATTTTATGGGGGATTTAATCATGTTTATTGACATGATTAAAGATTGGCCGTTTAAATTGTGTTCACTTGTAGCAGAACATAGCTGTTGGGCAGTTAAGCTTACATGCTTAGTGGAAGAGTTCACAAGTGGAAGTAATGACCTCATGAGTAATGCAAACTCATTGAGAAAGACACTCAATAGTTGACTTTGAAGCCAGGAAACCAAAAGAGCTCTGACCAGTTTATCATGGTTTTGATTTGGCTTCCTTAGTGTCTGTTGGCAAATAAGTGTGAAACAATTATTGTCATAGCACTGTTTAATTCAGTTAAACTACTAAACAAATATGAAATATATTAATACCTACTAGGGAGGGGATCATACATTGTTTACAGTTGTAACATGTAGTCAATAATTATTGTATATAATGACAATAAAAAGGTTTTTTTATTGAACTTCAATATGCTAAAAAATAGGAGTATGCATATTCAAAAAAGTGAGGATGTGTTTGTGTAGACTACATATGCAAGCACTGAAAAAACCTTTTTCTTTGAACAACTCTTTCAACATTTTATTAAAAATGTTTACACAACTATTTTAGCATATTTATATTCATGGTTCTATTGATATACACTTTAAAATTGTTTGGTGATTCATGTAAAATTGTTTGAGCTATTTTTGTAAGTCTTATTAGTAATCATTCTACTATCAACTTAGTATTGCTGGTAATCACGCATTTTTCCAATTCGTATTTGGACACATTATTTGTGATATTTTTCTGCAAAGTTTACTTATATTTTGTGCATTATTTAAGAAATTTTCTCAGAAAGCCATAGGAGAATAAAAATAGTAATAGAAAAGAAAAGTAAAATCGTTGAAAAGCAAGAATGAAATGTGATCATGGCTAAATTTCATGTAGTATGCACATTATATTGGTCTACATCTACGATTTAGAGTAGCCTCAAGAGAAGGGCAAAATTAAGGAGATAGGTGCTCCAAAGAGCAACAGTTATGAATGCTCAACCATGCTGAAAGGTTGCTTTTCATATGGATGGACAAAAAGTAACTGCGAGGTGATACCATCAATGAGAACATAATTTGTGAGTAGGTGAAAGTGATATTCGCTGATTACATTTAGAAGTTGCCAGGATGATCAATGGCTACAAAAGAAGTATTTTATGGAAGCCATGTGTGGTTTGAGAAGCTTACAAGAAGTACTGACGTCCATGATGTGGTGAGGCTTGGTGAAGCAGCAAGCTCAAACTCAAGGGCAGCAGAGAACTATTGGAGACTTCAATAAGATTGTAGATTTTGAGGGATACCTGCTGCAACAGACTTTTCATTGTGGCGAGATGGGCCTCTACTGGAAAAAGGTGCTGAACCAAACCTATATGCCAGCAGAGGAGAATGCATCAACCAGCCAAAAGTCAATGAAAGAATGTCTTATGCTGCTATTTTGTGACAAGGCAAGTGGCAATTTGAGTATTAAACCCCTACTTGTTTACCATTCAGTAACCTCACAAGCCTTCAATAAGTGTCAAGTCCAGAAGAGCTGGCTAAATGTGATGTGAAGGTCACGGGAAGGTATGAGAAACTGTTTCATCGCATGTTACAAATTTATTTAATGGAAATGTAAAGTTTCATTTTCACAAAAATTTAGAAGTACCAGCCTACACAAATGCCTCTTGACAGCTTTTTAGTAAAAAAGGATTAGGTATTATTATTATTAGGTAATCTACCGGTTAAGGTAGGTTTTTGGATGGACATAACTAACAAATAAATATTTTGTAACCCCAAACAAAACCCAATCTAGCAACATACTCTACATCAGGTCTCTCTTCATCTCTGTGCACTTCTTTCCTGCCTTCATCCCTATCCTGTTCCTGCCCTTACCTCGCTTGCCCAACATTCTCCCCTCCATTACCGCCTTCAACATCCCACTGCCGCTCAATACGCCTTTTGTCCATTTTTCCTGCCTCCATAGGATATCTTTCAACAAACCCCTCTACTCACCCACCATCCCTAGTGCTTCATCATTTGTTTTCCTTTCGGTCCATTTCACTTTCTCCATTATTCTCCACACCCATATTTCAAAAGCCTCCAATCTGCGTCTATCCTCCTGCTTTAGTGACCACATTTCCACACTGTACTCCATATCAAAGTTTTTATGAGTCTTTTCTTAACCTCCATACTCAATGTCCCCGTCATCAATTCCCTTATCCTAATGAAAACCTCTTTGCCCAGTGCAATTCTTCACCTTACGTCCCTACTACTTTGACCTTGTTGGTCCAAAACACTTCCGAGATACGTAAACTGTTCTACCTGCTCTATTTTTTCCCCTCCTATTTTGATGTTTAGCTTAGCCTTTTTCTTTCTGGAAAATTGCATGACCTTTGTTTATTAAATTTGATTCTCAACCCATATCTATCGCACTGAACCTCCAATTCACTCAGCAATGCTTGCAACCCCTTGGTTGGCTGAACAACTGATGCTTGGTCATCAGGAAACCTAACCGATTTTACGAATTCCCCTCCGACTTTCATTCCAACCTCCAGTTCTTCCCATGCCTCTTTAATCATTTCCTCCACATATACGCTGCCCATCCGGACTCTCCGTTCCCCACTCGCACCTGAGCAGTCTGACACATGTACAGGTTGGGTTGCAGATCAGTCTCCTGTCCCTCCAATCCATTCCTATTTTATGCAATACACGCATTAATTTTTCCCAATTCACTCTATCAAATGCTTTTCCGAAATCTACGAAACAGGCAAATACGTCCTGATTATTTTATTTATTTATTTTATTTTATTTTAATTTTATTTGCCCAGCAGATTTGTACAATTGTAAGAAACAAGCACAGATATAGGACACGTCAATGTTATATAAAGAAATGATAAATACTAAGTACATGTTTAAATACAAAGAAACTCATGGGACAAGAAGTTCATTAATAGAATAAAACATTTTACAGAGTAAATATTTCTGAAGGTTGAGCTTAAATATAGGCAGCTTATGTTGTGCTTTCAGTTCTTTAGGAAGTTTATTATAGATTGTAGATAGTATTATAGATAGATTGTATTCTATATTCCTCTCAATTAGTGATCTCATTACTGCAATGGTATCACGCGTACCTCTTCTTTTCCTAAACCCAAACTGATCATCCCCTAAGTAATCATTTGCCTTAATCTCTATCCTTTTGTTGATGATCCTGAGAATATCTTTAGCTGCGTGGGATGTCAAACTTATTGTTCTGTAATCCTCACATGACGTAGCCTTTGCCTTTTTTGGAATAGTAACTAACATTGATCTCACGAAATTTCGGTCCAGATTCCTTCCTCGTAGATACTACGAATCAGTCCATATAGTCTTCTTCCCACATTTTCCTAAACATTTCAACAGTTATACAGGAATATTGTCCACCCCCACGGCTTTATTTGGTTTCATCTCCCTTAATGCATTTTCTATCTCGTTGTCGAGTATGCCTGGACCTAAGCTATCTTCTTCTACATCAGGTTCCTTTTCTATGTCTAACCTTGTCGGCGTAAGTTCTTTACCATACAGTGTTTCTATATATTCCTTCCATCTCTCTTGTATTTTTCCTGGTTCAACTATTACCTTACCCTACTTATCTTTAACTGTTATCACAGATCTTGCCTTCTTACTTGCTGATAGTGATTTAACCTTGCTGTAAAGCACACCAATTACACCCTTCTTCTGTAAACTTTCCATATCCCCGCATTGCATTTTCCACCATTCTTCTTTTGCTTTATTTGTGGCCCATCTCAATTTATTGTTTAACTCATTGTAATTTCTTTTGCCTATATCTGTGTTTACATTTTTCCATCTTCTTCTCTCATCCATCTTTGCAGTCATCTCATCCGTGACCCATGGTTTCCTTATCCTTTTCCCGTTAACGGTTCCTATAGTGACTTTTGCGGCTTTCGATATAACTTTCTTGATACATTCCCATTTTTCTTCGATAGTACTCAGCTCTTTACCGTCATTCATGATTTTCTCTACAGCCTGCTGATACTCTTTCCGTGTCAATCCATTTAATGCTTATACATGCCATTTCCCAACCTGCCACACCTGCCTTATCTTTTTGAAATGGATTTTACATTTCATAACAACTAAATTGTGGTCACAGTCCGCATTCGCTCCCGGGAAACTGCAAATTTATCTCACTGTTCCTAAACCCGTGCCTAACCATAATATAATCTAACTGGTACCTTTCTGAGTCACCTGGCATTTTCCATGTATACCTATGCCTTTTGTGGTTTCTAAAACCATGTGTTGGTGATGACTAACCCCTGTCTCCTGCAGAACTCAATTGTTTTCTCCCCGCATTCATTCCTCGTGCCTATGCCATAGTCCCCCACCTCACCACCATCTCTTCCTTCGAATACCGTTGCATTCCAATCCCTCATCACTATCAAATGTTTCCCTGCTGGAACACACGCAATTATATCCTCTAACTCATCGTACATCCTATCGACTTCTTCCTCCTTGTGTTTACTCGGTGGCATGTATAGCTGAACAATGACCAAGAAAAATTCTGTTTCCACCTGGATTAGGGATATTGTTATTAGGTAATCTACTGTTTAAGGTAGTTTTTTGGATGGACACAACTATCAAATAAACATTTTGTGACTCCCCACCTAGCAAACTAATCTATATCAGGTCCCTCTTCATCTCGGTGTACTTCTTTCCTCCCTTCATCCCGTCCAACATCCCTATCATGTTCCTGCCCTTACCTCGCTTGCCGAACATTCTCCCCTCTATTACCTTCTTCAACATTCCACTACCGCTCAATACGCCTTTCATCCATTTTTCCTGCCTCCATAGGATTTCTCTCAACAAACCCCTCTCCTCACCCACCATCTCCAGTACTTCCTCATTTGTTTTCCTTTCGGTCCATTTCACCTTCTCCATTCTTCTCCACACCCACATATCAAAAGCCTTCAATCAACGTCTATCCTCCTGCTTCAGCGACCACATTTCCGTTCCGTACATAGCTAGGCTCCATGTCAGAGTTTTTATGAGTCTTGTCTTAACATCCCTACTCAACGTCCCCGTCATCAACTCCCTCCTCCTTGAGAAAGCCTCCTTGCCTAGTGCAATTCTTCTCCTTACGTTCCTACCACTTTGACCGTATTGGTCCAAAACACTTCCGAGATATGTAAACTGCTCTACCTGCTCTATTCTTTCCCCGCCTATTTTAATATTTAGCTTAGCCTTTTTCTTTCTGGAAAATCGCATAACCTTTGTTTTATTAATATTGATTCTCATCCCATATTTATCGCACTGAACCTCCAATTCACTCAGCAATGCTTGCAACCCCTTGGCTGACTGAGCAACTAATGCTTGGTCATCAGCAAACCTAACGGATTTTACGAATTCCCCTCCGACTTTCATTCCTACCTCCAGTTCTTCCCATGCCTCTTTAATCATTTCCTCCACATATACGTTGAACAGCACCGGTGACAATGGGCAACTCTGCCTTACCCCTCTTCCTAACACTGCCCATCCGGACTCTCCGTTCTCCACTCGCACCTGAGCAGTCTGAGACATGTACAGGTTGCGGATCAGTCTCCTGTCCCTCTAATCCATTCCTATTTTCTGCAATACACGCATTAATTTTTCCTAATTCACTCTATCAAATGCTTTTTCGAAATCTACAAAACAGGCAAAAACGTCCTGGTTGTATTCTATATTCCTCTCAATTAGTGATCTCATTACTGCAATGGCATCACGCGTACCTCTTCCCTTCCTAAACCCAAACTGATCATCCCCTAAGTAATCATTTGCTTTACTCTCTATCCTTTTGTTGATGATCCTGAGAATAACTTTAGCTGTATGGGATATCAAACTTATTGTTCTGTAATCCTCACATGATATCGACTTTGCCTTTTTTGGAATAGGAACTAACACCGATCTCACAAAATCTTCCGGCCAGATTCCTTCTTCATAGATACTACGAATCAGTCCATTTAGGGCCTTGTTCCCGCATTTTCCTAAACATTTCAACAGTTTTACAGGTATGTTGTCCACCCCCACGGCCTTATTTGCTTTCATCTCCTTTAATGCCCTTTCTATTTCATCGTCGAGTAATCCTGGACCTAAGCTAACTTCTTCTACGTCATGTTCCTTTTCTATGTCTAACCTTGTCAGCCTAAGTTCTTTACCATACAGTGTTTCTATATATTCTTTCCATCTCTCTTGGATTTTTCCTGGTTCAACTATTATCTTACCCCACTTATCTTTAACTGTTAGCACAGATCTTGCCGTCTTACTTCCTGATAATAACTTAACCTTGCTGTATAGAGCACCAATTTTACCCTTCTTCTGTAAACTTTCCATATCCTTGCATTGCATTTTCCACCATTCTTCTTTTGCTTTATTTGTGGCCCTTCTCAATTTATTGTTTAACTCTTTGTACTTCATTTTGCCTAACTCTGTGTTTACATTCTTCTATCTTCTTCTCTCATCCATCTTTGCAATCATCTCATCCGTGACCCATGGTTTCCTTATTCATTTCCCTTTAACAGTTCCTATAGTGTCTTTTGCTGCTTCCGATATCCCTTGCTTGATACATTCCCATTTTTCTTCGATTGTACTCAGTTCTTTACCGTCATCCATTATTTTCTCTACAGCCTGCTGATACTCCTTCCTCGTTAATCCATTTAATGCTTCTACGTTCCATTTCCTAATCCGCCCCCCTTGCCTTATCTTCTTGAAACGGACATTGCATTTCATAACAACTAAATTGTGGTCAGAGTCCGCATCCGCTCCCGGGAAACTGTGCAAATTTATCACACTGTTCTTAAACCTTATAATCTATCTGATACCTTTCTAAGTCATCTGGCATTTTCCATGTATACCTATGCCTTTTGTGGTTTCTGAACCATGTGTTGGTGATGACTAACCCCTGTCTCCTGCAGAATTCAATTGCTTTCTCCCCGCGTTCATTCCTCGTGCTTAACCCATAGTCCCCCACCTCACCACCCTCTCTTGATTAGGGATAACCATAAACCATAAACACAGTAATCAACCCGAAGGTCGGTTTAGTAGGTGATGGTAGAGCTCACCCATGTACCAAGCCCGACGGCATATGAATATTCACACATCAGGGTAGGGGGGCCAGTTCCTTTCCCTGTGCCGGTTATGGTTTCCCAGGAAGATCTGGTACCCGAAAAATCAACTAGCTTGGGTGGAGCTGCAGGTGCCCAAAGTGCCTTGCCTGGGAATCGAACTCGGGATCCTCTAGTCAGCAGTCCAACGCTCTACCCGCTAGACCACCGCGACCTGCTGATTAGGGATATATAATAAATAATTAAACATTTTCAGAAAACATTTTGGCAGTTTGAGTGCTTTTAATAATGTGCCAATTATGTAAATGCACTTAAAATGATGCACTCGGTACATATATCACAGAAAACTACTTTACCTTGCACGGCTATTGATATTGTGCAGGAGCTACAGGCAAGTTTCATATGCAGTGGAACCTCACTCAATTAGCACCTCTTATTGCAAATAATTTGCATAATGAGCAAAAATATTGTTCTGAAAATAACTTACTTAATGATTGACTTTTTGCATGAGGAGGAGAGGGGAATTCCCAAATTGATTGTGTGCCTGCTATTTCAGTTTGTGATTAGCCGTCATTAGGCTAGTATTTTAGTGTTCCTAGTGATCATACAGTTTTCCAAACTAGTGTTATCAACATGGTGATTTTTTGTGAAAAGTTTATTGATATTTTGTGCATAGTTTTAAAAATGACTCTGAAGAAAAAGCTCTAAGAAGAAAGCAATAAGAGAATAAAATTAACAGTATAAATGAAAAGCAAAATAATTGAAAATTGGGAACAAGTTGTGAACATGACTGTTCTAGTGCACACACAAACAATTGGGGGACATCAACAATTAGTGTCGTTAGAATCAAAGCATTAAAATTGGGGCCTATTTCCTTCGGCTCTAATTTTCATGATTTAGTTCTAATGTTGCCATAATAGATGCTGTGCCTCCCTCTGGTGCAATGATGATGATAGTCAGGGTTAAAGGAATAGTTATGTTAATTTTTATATACAGAGTTAAAAGCATAATACATATTTATGGTAAGGTAGTAAATGTAATTCTTGGAATATAGACCTCGATGGACCATTAAGAGGTTTTCCAGTGATTACTTGGATAGCTTTCTTTTATATGTCCAAAATATTATTCTATAAGTTATTATTGGTAATATTTAATATACCCTAGAACTTCTGTAATGGATAAAATTAACACTTGTTTAAAAGTAAGTTTCTTGCTAACATGTATATATGTGAATATCACCATTCATGTCACTCTAGGGATTTTGAGTGGTTTTTTTCCTATTCTTAATCCTTTAAAAAACACTCTCCCTTATACTTTCTATTTGGTGCTTTCACCCCGTGCTATACACCTTTTTGGTGTAGCTGTAGGAGTAGTAGTTCCATTGGGGATCCCTGTGGCATTCGGTTCACCCAAAAAGATTTGATCCGCCACCTCTATTATTGAGAAATGACTTCACTGGCACATCTGGCAGTCTGGTCTGACTTTTGTGACTAAAAATCAAGTACTGCTGCATCTAGTACTCAATTATACCCTGACAGGATTGTTAAATTACTGGGGAAGCAAGAATGTTTAGTGGGTTGCATCTGGAAGTGGTATTGGTGTTTTTTGGCAACTGTACATTCTGAACCAATTATTGTCCGTAGTTCTTCTAGCAAGTCCACTAGCTAGCCTTACATCCATTACTCTTGGTGAAGTCTCCCTTGAAATTCCATTCAGCATGACTTGCAGGAGAAACTTGAGTGCAAATTAGGTAATAGTTGTGACCACACGAAATTGTTAGCTTCTCACAACGGTTTGAGAAGTCAAATTCCTAGAAACTGTGGGAGATGCCGCAACAGTAACTTTTAATGAAGTCATCTGCTAATATGCATCCTGGTCATGGCAAATGATTTTTACACTCTTAAATGGTTAAATTGAGAAGTTGTATTGCAAAAATGATGATATGTTAACAGTGTGTGATTTTGAACAGTGCATGATTATGGATGGAGTGTGGTAGTGGACAGTGCATTGTATGTATGGTATGAACCTAGCCCATGTGTGATGGTAAAGTGGCGGTTGCTAATCTTTAAGTTTCATTGTATATCCGAGCATTTTGTCTTATATCTGTTCTTCTTGAGTATGTATGTGCATTGTAAGAGTGACTGTTGACTGGACTTGACCATTGCCACCAGGACAATTGCCAAATTCCAACAAGATTTATATAATAATAATAATTTGTGGAAGAGTTGTTGGCGTCAAGTGAACAGCTTTTGGGATGAGGGTTCATGCGAGAGGAGCGATGGGCAATGAGATCTCCTCTTTCCTCATTATTGGCTGAAATCTTAATGAATCAATTGGAATGACAATTATTTGATTCCCACTACATCAGAAAACATTACCTCCTGGCATTGGTATATGGATGATGTTCTTTGCTGTTGGATGGGAAGTATGAGACAGCTTGATTGTTTTCTCAAGTCATAGCACGCCAATATCCCTTTTATGATAGAAGTTGGTGGTCACCTAAATTCGATATCTCCTGTCGATATTAAAATTGGACTAACAGCATTGTTTTGGTGTGTACAGGAAACCCTGCTACATGATATGAGTATAGTCATTCCCTCAGACTCATGCCACCCCATGGTACATAAATTAGCCACTTTCCATTCTAGGCTTGATGGTCTTAAAGACCACAGAGTTCACTAGAGAACTCACAATAATTCTATTTGTTGCTTTTACCAATGGTTATAAAGTTGAGCTCATTTCTAAACTCTCATATAAAAAAATAATCATGTTAGTAATTTATAATTCCTGTACTTTATCCTTACCATGAACACCTTATGTGTGAGTAAATTACTATTGGCAGCACCTTTATCCCTTAGATTAGCTAAGAAGTTTCCCAAGGACAAATATGGTATCTGCTCTTTAACTGTGATTCCTTAAGCAAAGTGTTGTGCAACAGCAAGGACAAGATTGGCCCTCTTGTCGATTTCAGGAGTCGTACCTTTCCCAAATGTTAACTTTCTCCCTTTCTTGTCCTTCATCCCTTTCTCCTCCCTTCCATTAACAAGGGCACTTCCACCTGCTTCATCCTCCTCTCAATGACCCCCTCCCCCTGCTGCCTCTTTTGCTACTAACTTCCTCCTCCGAACTCTCTTTCAACCATCCCTTCCTGTACCTCCATCCTTTTCTTCCTCCTCCTTCCCCCCTTTTTGCTCTGTATTCAGTAATTTTCTACGTCTTGTACCGGAAGATGGGTCTGAGGGTCAAAATGTCCGTCTTAAATAGTTTTATTTTGAGGAAAAGTTTTATATCCTTACATTATTATATATTCCTTGGTTTTCTAATAGGTTGCCTCCAGATTTTTGTTCTATCTGTGGACTGATTAATCTTGTTAGTGTATCGGATTTAAGGTTGGAAATTTGGGGATTAAGCACCCAAAAATCCGGTTAGCAATTATTTCTCTGTTATTTTGCATGGACAAATTACTGTATTTGGTTAAGACGCCTCACATCATAACCAAAAGCAGCAATTCACCAGTACATTGGATTGACAGCTGATCGTGTATTAACATCCATGTCAAGTGAAATTCATATATTAGGGCAAAGGTTTATTTTCTTTTTTATGTGGTTTTCATGGCTACTCTGAAGCCTGAAAAACCAGTTTGGTCATATAATCCCATCTGGGCAAATCAAAGTGTATGCCGAGCCCAGAGTTGAACCCAGAGACCCTGTGTCCGAACGGTGCAAGATCACCCCATTGTTTTGGTATAATGGTTATAGTATTAGATAAAGAAATGCAATAAAAAGATTATATTGATGAAAATGAAATGAGAAGTCCACCTGTGCAACAATTAATGTGAGGAAACTCGGCTATTAAGCATAACCAGTTTAGTACCTAACCTATGGTTCGAAAGGCCCAGTGTTGTTCATGTACAAGTTTGGCAAGCGAGGGCAGGATCACAATAACTGAATATCAGAGTAGTTTTCTTGTTTTTGGAAATGAATAAATAGTATTGCAAAATTTATATTAAGTTAAATAAAGAAGAACACAAAAATTATTTTAAACTTTCAATTTGCTGGGTATTGCGAAGAAATAAATTAATGGCATTTTTACGATAATTCTCACAATGTGGGTCTCTGGTGGTTGGTGTGAAAGTCTACCAGATCCACCTTCAACAATAACTGTTGGTAAGGATTATAGAATTAAATGCCACTTCCATAACATTTTTAGTCATTGTTGATCATTCATTTTTAAAAATGTAATTGGCCTTTTCTTATTTATAGGCACATGTAATTACAAAAAAATATTCCTAATCGTTTGTTATAAGATGGAGAATTAATTTGCTCAAAGATTCTTGGAATTCCTGAGAGCTAAATCAAAGCAGAGATAGAGGCCTTAGAAGTTGCTTGGCAAGAAACTTGCTTGCTTTTAAAATTTCATCAATTTTTACTAGATAAAATTTTTGTTATTATCTGAGAGAAAGGTTGAGTTGATCTTAGTCTTAAAATCCCAGGCAGCAGAATCATTTGGGTAATACAGAATAAAACTTCATCCATGACAATCTGAGAGTGAATGGTTTATTTAAAATCTGTAAATATGTACATAAACATGACTTGTGGGGTCTGAACTTGTGAAGGATTCATTGTCTCATGATTAAAATATGAATACACACACTCCAATGAGTGAATTCATTCACCCCCTCATTCCTTGCACACGGTACATACTGCTGAGCAGGTTGGAGGTTCATCTCGCAAGGAAAATTAATTGAAGACCTGCCAGACAGCCCACACTGTAGGGAACTAACTTCCTACAAGTTTATTTATTTAATGAGCTTGATGTGGAGAATGAGACAACATGACAACCTTAAGTGTTGTTTTACTATCACAGGTGCATGAACAAATTTGTCCAATATTTTTACAATTCACAATTTATGACTGCTGATAAAAGGTGAAAGCAAGAATAATGATATGTTAAAGTTAATATGACTACCTAATTGCTCAAAAAAGTCATATATAAAAAATGAAAGCAAAGTGGTGGGCGATAGAAAGTAAATGTTCATTTCTCAAGAGAAGGACTTGAAGCAGGACGGGACATTTGATGGTTTTTAGAGATATAACTGGCTCTTCCTGAGAATATTCAATTGCTCACTTCAAAAAGCCATGAGAGTTTCATTTGTTGATAGCTCAACATTGTGAGTGCCTGCTGCAGATGATTCGAGGCAGAATGGTTGGCAGAAGGCAGCTCAGCTCAGACTTCATGTCTTTCACTTAAACTGTTGAGGCGGTGGACCAAATATACTCCCGCTCTGCTTGCTTGCTGTCCTTGATGGGGCAAACCCAAGCATCTTCTGTATGTTCTGTGAAATTCAAAACACATCACATAATGCATTCTTTTACATTAAAATTCAAAATCATTCAATGATACAATAAATACTAAATTCCACTTCCGTGACTGTTTGGGGTAAATGAGTTACCCCATGTTATATTTTTTAAATATAAAATCTATATTTATTTGTTTATGAAGTTCCATGTATTAATTCAATATCCTTTTGGCCACATTTATTTGTTTAAATTATTCATTTCAAAGTGGCTGCAAAGGTGCTAAGGTTTTAGACTGTATTAGGGAGTATGCATGTTGAGAATATTGAGTAGACGACAATCTTCTAATATGGAGTTTGATTTGCCCTTTCGTGAAGAGGTTTCACAAAGATATGCAATACAACGTTTGGATATTGTTCACTTTTACTTGTTGTTTGAATAATTGTTAAAGAGAGTGTAGTCTGAAATCAAGAGTGGAATACTGACAATTATATAATCAAATATCTGGGTTGAATCATCCAGACTAAATTGAATGCAGGTAATCTCCCAGACTAAATCCAGATAATGAAAAACCATGACAAGAGGTGCCCGTAAGTGAACTTTATGCTTTTATAACAGTGCTATTATTGCAACTGAAAAACCTGTAGAAAAAAAGCTTCATTTAACTGAAGTTTGGACTGAAAAAAAACTGGTAAAGAGAACCCTTTGACATTGCAGTGATGTTCAGTGATAGACATAAAGCCCCATTTCAAAACATAAGATTTGATGACAGATCTACAAAAGTAATCTGATTAAGCATACCAGTGAAAAATTAGAAGAAATAAAGTCAATAATACACCAATCTGTATTAAACTTTGATAATGGCTTTTCATCTTGCTCTAATATTATGGCTTATGAATGACTTGGAGCATTTAAAGGAAAATGTTCATTCAGAGTCCATATTAAAGTGAACCTGGGCATTTTAGATTTAAAATATGAGTTTTTTGTGATTCAGAAGCATCTCAGATACTTTCAAGTTTATACTGGAGTGATAGAAAATCGGAAAGAAAAAATCAAGGGAGGATGGTTGTTTGCAAGATTGATCATACTATAGGACAAGCTGTAGAATCACAAGTGATAACTTTCTCACTTTCATGCTGAGAGCTCAAGAACTGTATTGGAATAAACCAACAATCACTGGTACCCTTCGGGCAAATAAAAGAGGAATTCCAGCTGAATTCCTCTTGTACCCATCAAGGGAATCCTTTTTCTAGTATATTCAGGTTTAAATAGTATCAAGGCTGTTGTGGTGTGAAGATTAGGAGGCTGCAAGCTTTTGGGTTTCATCAAGTGTTATTCTCTCTGCTGACAACAGTTTTGTGAACATTAGAGCTGACATCTGCAGTTTGAAGTGATAATGCGAGTTTCGATGTCCTTATATAGGTGTCTTGTTGGTATTTCACTCTCTGATTAGTCAGATTTTGAAGCAACCATTTCCACATGTTGTGGAGCTGGTAACGGGCTTCCCTGTTCACATTTGCAGGATGTTTAGTAATTTCAATGGCTTCATGATTCTCTTGAGATCAAGTCGGCCTCATCCAAATTCATTCCATGCCCAGACATCTTCTGCCACCGCTAAAAGGAGGAACTGTTGGTTTTTCAGGGCTCTCTGGTATTCCTGGAGGAAGCACTTAATTGATCTGCTTGTCTGTCCTATGTAGGACCTCCCACAGCTTCCCTTCATCTCACAGACTTCATTGTAGGCAGTTCGTGGGATGGAGTCCTTCAGTGACAAAGGAACAGTCGAAACAAGTGTGTTTTGAAAAGCAATCCAGCTCTGCAGAAGGCAAAGATGGCAAAATAGGTCGAAAAGGTGATGGCCAAGGTTTTTTAGATGCATGAGGAATCATTGTCAACACAGATGCCTCTTTTGAGGACCTTTCAAAATCCAACTTTTCGGCCACATACTAAAGTTGCAGAAACACTAGAAAAAGTGTATCAAGCTGAAAGGAGATAATGTTGAAAAATTTTTAAAAATCTACCTGAAAAAATTTGTTTTTCTAAATTTTCCCAAGAACTTACAGAACCACCCATGTATCCCATTATGCTTTCTCTATCTTGCTATCTAATATTCCTGTGACCACCATCTATCCTCATCTACATCACATTATTACCTTGTAAACTGTTGGACTAATCCTTCCACCCTAGCTCTTCTTTATGTATACTACCTTGAACAAAAAGTTCCCGGAATAACCACCGTGTGGCGCTCCCATCGTTCCGATTTGAGTTTTGTTTTTTTTGTTAAATTGGTACATCTGTTGTTGATATTCCCTTTAAATCTTAGTGTCATAACTTGACATTTGCAAAAGTTACGTAGCCAAGAGTACATCTATCTCTGTGTGTGTTGGCGATTTTTTACAATTGCAGAAATGGATTTAAAATTGCAACAACGAACTTGTATTAAATTTTGCGTAAAAAACGGATTTAGTGGCGCACGGACGTTGGAAATGTTGGAAGTGTTTCGGCAACGATTCTCTAAAAAAAACGGTCGTTTACCAGTGGCACAAGCGGTTCAGAAGTGGTCGTGAGTCAATCGAAGATGATGAACGCAGTGGCAGACCATCGACATCGAAAGTCGGTGAAAAAATTGATAAAGTAAAAGAAATGTTGGTCAATAACCGCAAATTAACCATCAGAGAAATAGCGGAGGACTTGAACATTGCCTATGGATCCGCCCAAGACATTGTGGTTAATGATTTGGGTTTCCGTCGTGTAGCAGCAAAGTTGGTGCCAAAAGACCTCAATTTCATGCAAAAAAGAGACCGTGTTGACGTCGCAAAAGACATGATTTGCGAGGCTGAATCCGATCCCACATTCATCAAAAGGATCATTACTGGAGACGAGACGTGGGTTTATGAGTACGACACGCAATCCAGACATCAGGCAAGTGAATGGCGTTCACCAAATGAGCCGAGACCAAAAAAACCACGTCGTTTTCAGTCAAAAAAGAAGGCAATGCTGACGGTTTTCATGGATTACAACGGTGTAGTGCATCATGAATTTTTGCCAGAAGGCCAGACAGTAAACAAAGAGTATTATTTGGGCGTTATGAGACGTTTGCGTGAAGCAATTCGCCGAAAGAGACCAGAAATCGTTGCACAGTGCGTCGAGACCGTCGCCCAGTGCTATCATTATTCGTAATTTTTTGTTGAAAAATGCAACAAATACCATCCAACAGCCACCGAATTCACCTGATTTGGCTCCCTGTGACTTCTTTCTGTTCAATCGAGTTAAAAAACCATTACGGGGAACGCGTTTTAGCAGCCGAGAGGAAGTAATGGAAAAATCGCAGGAAGCACTGATGGACATACCGAAAACCGAATATAAAAAATGTTTCGAGGATTGGATCAAGCGCTGGCATAAATGTGTTGCAGTCGATGGGGATTACTTTGAAGGGGACAATATAGATTTAGATGAATAAACTTGTATTTTTAATTTTCTGAATAAATTCCGGGAACTTTTTGATCAAGGTAGTATGTCCAGCAGCAATCTGACCTGAAGAAGGCCAAAAGCTCAAACAATCTACATTCTATACCATCTGTATTTTCTCCATATGAAATTATTGGCTGTTCTTCACTTTGCTGAATGGAATGAATTTGCTTTTTTACACAAGGTCCCTGGTTAATGACCAATCCTCAGAAAATTCTCCATTATTCAGAAGAAGCTTCACTGATTGAATCCAGAATGATAGGCCTCCTTTCCTCGGACCACCTCCTTTCCTCCCCACCAAACATGAGAATTTAAATTTTATGATATGGTTAAATAAAAACTTATCCAGTGGTTTATTCTCCAAGCCTGAACTAGATCTACACAAAATTTTCAAGTTTGGCCCCATTCCTAGTGTTGTGGCAGGCCCTTTAGGACCCTTGATGACCTAGAGATATTTCTTCTCAGTTCACATAAGGCTTTATAACAGGCTTGTGCTGAGAACATAATGCAAGTAGTTTGCTGAGGCAATGCTGTGAGCCCTGTCTATCTAGAACCACATATT
The DNA here is from genome assembly GCA_037158775.1 of Hetaerina titia. Taxonomy (NCBI): domain Eukaryota; kingdom Metazoa; phylum Arthropoda; class Insecta; order Odonata; family Calopterygidae; genus Hetaerina; species Hetaerina titia. The sequence continues at coordinate 14,408,276 of CM073768.1, read as the reverse complement.
ACAGCAAACAATCAAGGTTTGTCTTTGAAGCAGCAGAAAGAGGACCTGCTCATCTACAAAGCAGACAAATGTAACTGCATAGTATTCATGGATGGATTAGTACACAAGGTGCATTAAAAAAATAATGGAAATTTTGTAATTTTGCATCGTGTACCTTCTTGCAACTAGGTCAAACAATCGATAAAGAGTATTGCATACAAGTTCTATGCCATTTGCAAAAGCAACACAAAAAAATAAACGCCCGTATTTGTGGCAACACAATTCATGACTTTTACACCACCACAACAATGCACTTGCTCACACTGCTCCCTGCCTGTTGGCATGAATTTTTGGTAAAAAAGCAGCACTTTAGTAAAGATGCCGACCTCGGTGGCGGCAGGGCAACATCCTTGCCTGCCAGCCCAGAGGTTGTGGATTCGATTCCCACTTTGGTGGATTTTCCTCCACCTAGGGCTTGGGTGTATGTAATTGTCAATATTTTATATCAATGTTCAAAGTCCGATGTAAAGGTCAAAGTGCTGTTTTTGGACTAATGCAAAATAAATAAATATATGTCCTAGCCTCCATATTTTCCAGGCATGGCCCTGTTGTGACTTTTTTGGTCATACAGGGCCATGCGTGCATTCAGACATTTACAAAATTCAGTGTTACTCCTATGTTAAACATTATATTGGCCAAGCAGCACAAGAATAAAAGGAACTAAGCGTTGAGAAAAACATGACAGTTTGACCCTCCAGATTAAACACCTAATTGAAACCACTTCAGTGTAATTTTGATACAAGGATTCTTCACCTCAAGAATAAAGGGTCCTAGACTGAACCTTTTGGAACAATTGGAAATTGTACTGCATGGCTTTTATACTTAATGACCTACTTTTTGCAAACCAGTCTCCCCTTCCCACCATTGCTTTTCTGAAGACTCTTTACTCACACTCCTTCTTCTTATGCCTTTATTCCCTCTGGTGTGACACATTGATCTGTTGTGGCTGTATTCTCCCTACCTGCAATCACCCTCCATTCTCCCTCTACTTCCTGTCCAACCTTCCCGCCCTTTCTTTCTCTCCACTATGGTCCGATCCTCCTGGTTTGTTTGACTAGTACCTAAGGACGATAACTCTTGGAGTTGAAACACATGTCATTTCCTAAAACTTTTTATTTTGGTTCAGTTATTGGCAATTTGGTGGACAGTGAGTGGTTTGGGAAGGAAGAGACACACTTGGAGTGTACAGTTATTGATGATGGTATGTTTCAAAATACCTATCATAGAACAGAGATGAATGTTCCCCATAATATATTCCTCACCACAATCAAATCATTTATTCATGAGATACATATATCACACAAATCAGGGTATTTAGAGCTTGTAACATGGATAATATATACCAAGCATGGTTGGATGCTTGCAAATTAACTTTGCATAACAATGGAAAGCCTTTTGCTTTTGCCAGGACATCTAAAATGCAGACAATTACTCCTTCCCAGAAAAAATGTCAGAGGTCAATTATGACAGACTGTCAGACAGCTGAGGGTTAAATCCAAAGGTCTCGTCAACTCACCTGCCTAATGGACATGGTGCAGAGGATGTAGAGGAATATAAATGAGCATTCGGAGTAATCTTCCCCATGCAAGTTGCGGTGGGAAAGGCCCTGGATCCATGATATTGGGATGAATGGGAGGCGGGCCACCACACGGCCATCAAATCTGAAAACAAGAAAGTGCACACAGGCTGCAGGCTTGTCAGAGTCACCGAACGAACACTTACTGTCAAACACTTGGGAAGTATTTGACAGATATGACTGGGTTAACAAATAGAGCAACTTGTGCACTGGAATGGCTCCATACTTAAGCGGACTTCTGTCAATGAGACAGAAATACAAGTCTGTGAAACTGACAATCAGTTAACTCATATTGATAATCAGTCAGCCGGCATCTATCATTAACAACATAACCTTCAATTTGAATTTTACCAAGGGTATATCAATGAAGTCACATCTTGCTGACAATATTGATATCTAAGTAATGTACAGTTACTTCTGAAAGCATTTCACAACTTCTCAATGCAACCTGCACAGAATGTGTGCTTCCCTCATGACCTGACAACCCTGCTGAACTCCTCATGATCCCACTGCCAGTTGCCATAATTTATTGAAAATATAAGAGGTTTCATGTCACTTCAATGTGCTCCTCAGATAACAAAACTAAAACTGCATAGAACATGATCAATGATAGCTTCAATAAAATACTGAAATGAAAGTCAGTTGGTAATTCATTCCACAATATTACTCTAGTTTTTGAGCCATGTATTATGCCCACTGGCTTCAATGCCCATTTCATTAATTCCAATACATCAAAAATCATCTCTCTTATCCACACAATCAGATTAATTCCCTCTCTCATACAGTTTTTACTCTATAAGTGAGAAAGAAATCAAGTAACTATTAATAATATTAATGAAACTGATTCAGCTGAGAGAGATAATATTTCTTGCTCCCATTTTATAATGAACTGCACCAAACCTGTGTTAGCCCCAAAGGAGGTTAGAATTAGATAGAGGGGACAGAAGCATTATAAATTAAGAATACAGCACTTTTGCACAAAAAAAGAACTTTATTTTACGACAGACATTTCGACCCACAGAGCCATCCTCTGGAACAAGATGTAGAAAATTACTGAATACAGAGCAAAAAGGGGGGAAGGAGGAGGAAAATAAATGGGGGAGGGGATAGAGGTGCAGGAAGGGGTGGCTGAAAAAGAGGTGGGAAGAGGAAGTTAGAAGAGGCAGAAGGCGGAGGGGGTCGTTGAGAGGAGGATGCTGCGGGTGGAAGTGCCACTGTTAATGGAAGGGAGGAGAGAGGGATGAAGGACAAGAAAGGGAGAAAGTTAACACTTTGGGAAAGGTATGACTCCTGAATGAGACAAGAGGGCCAATCTTGTCTTAGTCGTTGCACAACACTTTGCCACAAGGAATCACACAGGAAACACAAGGAATCACAGTTATAAAAGTAGATACTATATTTGTCTACTTATATTTGACTATATATATTTCAAGTACTGCTCAACAAATGAATACCTGAATTGAAATCATCCTAACTTGAAAAAATCCTGTGAATATTGCTGAGTTTTCCAACAAAAGTAGTTAAGCTTATATTTATTTTTAACTGACCCAACTTACATGCTGTTGAACATGCTGAGCAGAGCTGTGAATGCAAATCCAATGGCAAACATGGACTTCATTTTGACAAGTGAGAGGTCACGGTTGTTGTTCTTAAGGCGCTCCTCCTCTCTCTCAATCTTCTTCTTTTGCTGCTTGTCAAGTGAGTCACCATGCGCCTCTTTTCGCTTTTCCACTGCAAATGACCGAAGAAAACATCTCAAGTTGGGTCATTCCGAAAAGAGGATAAGGAGGTGTAAATTGGATGACTTGTACTTGTGGTAAATAAGAAACACAAGAAAAAGAAGTTGGACAGAGAAGGCAACAAGTGAGGATGTGTTAAATATGGAAGGGGAAGAAAGTCATTCGTTAGGAAATTTTGGAGGAAAGCAGAAAGGTATATAAAAAAGATATTTGAGAAATAATGAATTGCTGAAAGACATGCTGGAAGTGAATGATGAATATTGGGAAAGTGAAAAGGCGGACACGTATCAGCAATGGATGCCTATCCCCTTCCTCCCTCCAGTAGGGGGAATGCTGCATAAGTAGAGCAGACGAATAAAAACAGAGATTACAAGGTTTTCACGCTTTTATAAAATGTTTTGGAGGCCCATGACAGTGTGAAATAATTATCAGGAACTGCCCAAAATCTACCCTTTATTTTCACACCACCTGTGGCAGAAAATGGCAACTGAAGAGCAGGTAATGGTCACCAAGCTCAAGGGATTTAGATCCCAAAGAGTGGGGGGAAAGGAAAACAGTGCACTACACTTAGCACACACCGGGTGGGGGAGCAAAGGAGACGAGGGACATCTGGGCGTTTCATGGTCACTTTGCACGCCAAGTGAAGTGGAAGGAAAGGAGAAGGGAGGTGAACTGCACATCATTAAGGAGGAGTGTGCTCTTCTTCACCTGCTGGACAATTTCTAATTGTTCCAGCACAGAGGTACGGTTAGTCTGAAGTATATGTTTGACAATCAACGATGTGGTGTTGCCTAGGATTGGACATTTTTCATGTTGTTTGACATGGGTGGAAAAGTTTCTTATCGTCTGGCCCACATATGTGGCTTTGCAAACAAACTGCACTTCACACACTCCACCTTATCTTGATTTATTGATGAAATCTTTATATCTGCATACCACTTCAGACAAGTTAATAGGGGTGTAAAAGGAGACCCTGAATTTATCTTTTGGGATTGCGTTGGCTTTTATGTGCTATTGATGAATGGGATTTCACACCATTTTTTGGTTTCCGTGGTTGGTTCTAGTTAGAGAGATGTGCTTCCGTTTCTCATTGAGGGGAAACTGGCTAATTTAAGGCTAATTCGGTGGCAAGAAACTAATCCTTAAATGAAGGCTTTCTCATATAACAAATGCATGTTTTCCCTCACAAAAGTCAATGATGAGGTTGTGAAATTTATTTTGTTATCAACACCAAACTCCATTGTGAAATTTATGAAATTATGCATAGATTTTAAACAATTGTCTGTCACTACCAATTCAACAACATAAATAATCATCCTCATATCTGAACCAGTATAAGATATTCACCACTAGTTTCTCTTTCGAATCGAAGATTTTCTCTTCTAATGCATCCTTTAAATTTTGGCTGGGAGTGGGGAGAGCCCATGGTTACTCCTTTCTTTTGTTTATAATATCCTTCATCAAATAAAAAATAATTTTGGTCTACACAAGTTGAATCAGCTTGCACATCTTGGAGGCACTACCCCTCTCTGCCCCGGTTAACATAGGGATATACAAGTCGGCACATGACTGCAGTTTTCATCTGAAAATTATGTAGTACATTGAAATTGGTTGCGGTTTAAATAAATAGTTAAAGGAAAAGTCCTATTATTTGTTCAATATATGTTTAAATTCCCAAATATCACCTGTGAAACCATGAAATTAGATCTCATCGGAAATCCATGGTTTCCTTGTCCTTTTCCTATTTACTGCTCCTACAGTTTTGTCTACAGGTTTAGATATTTCTATTTTTACTTATTCCCATTTTTCCTCAATTGTACCAGGCTCCCTATCCTCATACATAATTTTCTCTAAAGTCTCCAAATGTTCTTTTCTTGGTGTTCCTGTTGATGTTTTTGAGTACCACTTCCTTAAACATCTTCCCATTTTATATTTTGGAATCAGATGTTGCACTTCAGTCTCACTAAATTAAGATCTGCCATTTTCCATGTGCACCTATGCCTTTTGTGGTGTCTAAACTATGTATTCATTATGATTAACCCCCTGTTACCTGCAGAAGTTGACTGCTTTCTCCCTGCGGTCATTCCTCATACCTAAACCGTAGTCCCCCACCTCATCACCATCTCTTCCTTCGTCTACCGTCGCATTCTAATCCCCCATCACTATCTAAGGTTTCCCAGCAGGAACACCTGTGACTATATCCTCTAACTAATAGTTTACCCAATTAACTTCTTCCTACTTATGATTTGCTGGGTGGCACGTATATCTGATTAATGATCAAATTCATCAGTTCTGCTTTTATCTCTACTAGTAATATTCCATCTGTTGTTTGCTCCATGATGACTATGCTTTTACCTTTTCTTTTCAATACTGTGGTAAACCCTCACTGGCTTTCTTCCCCACCACTGTTATTACTCCATATCTATCACTCCAGCAATCCCTCCCAAGGTTCCATCTCACTTTGTACAGCCCTAAACATCCATATTTTCTCTCTCCATTGCTCACATTTTAAAATATTCATGCCCTCAACATCATCCTAACATTCCAAGTTCCTATTCTAACTAATTTGGTCTTCAGTCCTGCTGCTGTCGGTTTTCCTTTGTAGGGGTTTTGTAAGATGATGATGGCGGAAGCCTTACCTCTCCTGCTGCTGGGCATGACACATGGCCGATTGGATGGAGCCCAGTAGTTGTCAGGACTAATATTTTCTATACTGTCCATCATAAAACTCTTGGGAATCATGATTGAGGTGGTTTCCCATTGCCTTCCTCAATAGGGTTTTTCACGGACACCATCACTCAATGGCCACCCCACTGGGGGTCAGATGTCTTTGCAACCGCCTCACTGAAGAACAGACATTGCATGGACTACCTTTCATCTGGCTCATAACCTCTGACCTATCTGTAATCGGTAACCTTACCAACAGCAATTATCATTGCTCTCACCAGCACAATCCTAAGAATAATCAGAATGCAGAAGCCCTTCCACCATGTCAAGGTTGTAGTCCATGGGAGAGTGAATGCTAATAATAATACTTCCAAGTATAGTGGAGGCTTGGAGGGTTAGATTTGACAACAGACTCTCTCTCATATTAACCATAAACAAAGTTGTCAACCCAAAGTTAGTTTGGTAGGTGATGGTAGAGCACACCCAATACTAATTCCAACAGCATGTGAAATTCACATAAGGGGGGGGGGGCAGTTCTTTTCCCTGTGACAGTTATGGTTTCCTCAGGAAGACCTTGTACCTGAAAAATCACACAGCTTGGGTGGAGCTGAAGGTGCACAGAGGGGTGTGTCCTGGAATTGAACCCGGGCCCTTTGGTCAGTAGTGCAATGCTCTAAACCTGCACTTTCGTGACCCCCCCTCTCTTATATACCACTTAAAAACAAACACCATTTGTTAAAGGTGATGAATTGTACCTATCAAGTTACACTGTTAGTATGAGAACTTGTAGTACAAGTGGAATGGTGTCCAAAGTAGACATGGATGAGAGAGACATTATTGTAAAGTTTCTACATTCTCATTTATCACTGCCATCATTTACTGGTTAAAGTGAGAAGATTGCTGTGCAGTACCTCTTCATCATGTTCTTGTTGTGACCCACCAAAAACCACATCTGGAAGAACACACCACTTCTCAATTGAATGGACGACATTAATGGAGAAAAAATGGCCCAATTAGAGGCTGTGTTATGGCCTAAAAACTAAGATTGTGGGCCATACAGTTCAACTACAGGAACTCTTTGATGCATTTGTTAACAATTAGCTTCTTATGAATGGCTGGTTCACAATATGCACCCACATTCCAAAGATAGGATAATTTGTGCATTTGATATATTGACTGATTGATGTTTATTGGTTCCTAAAACAGGACGTCTTGGTAGTTTATCTGAATAAAGCACTCAGCCGAACATTGAGGGATCTGGGTTCAAATCCTGGTCAGGGTGAATGATTTTTACAATTTGGAATTGTTGCATCGTAATGCACAAATGGTGGATGACTCCATCAAAATTTACTGTCACGGCATTCCCAACAGTTTCTTGGAATCCTTAAAGACATGTTTGAGACATATATGGACATACTATATTGAAATGAAATACTTTACTTTGTAATCCCACGTAATTTATTTGAAAAACATGACCCAGGTTTCGATGTTGAACATCATCATCGCCTATGACATTCAATGCCGAAACCTGGATCGTGTTTTTCAAATAAATTACGTGGAATTACAAAGTATTTCATTTCAATATTCATGCAAATTCCATAGTTATGACTGAGACAACAAATTTTATATATAGACATGTCACATTGATGGCAAATATTTCAGATAGAAACATATACAAAAGCAATTGGAGTTTGAGTACAAATGATAGTCTCAAATAAAAAAATAAAACAGTAAAAAGGAGAAGTAATAGCATACATAAGAATAAAACAATTCATCATCAGAGAGAGGCATGAATTCATCCACAGTATAGAATTGATGTTCGCACAAGAACTGATAAAGTTTAGATTTGAAAAACAATAAATTTTCTATTTTCCTTAGTTTACCTGGAAATTCTTTCAGGAATTAGACACCAGCATAACAAGGATTCTTAGCAAACATAGCAATGTGTCATGGGCACTTATTCTCAAGACATTACACCATTTTGTGCTGTGCCTATGTATATCAACATTGGTTATCAAATTGAACAAAGCTTTGTTTTGCTGTACAATAATAATAACATGGAAAATATATGTTCAGGCAATAGTTAAAATATTAATTTTTTTAAAGTAATACCTACAACTACATGCCCTCGGAACTTAACCTGGGATTCTCACTGGCCATTTTTGCAGCCTAAAGATGCCATGGGATGACTGATATGAGTGCCCCCACATGGCAATTCCAATTTCAGTCGACTATAAATGAATGCATGATAATGAACTGAGAGAGCCGTACCATCGTCGACCAGGGTCAAAATTTTCCTCAGGATGTAACATCATACTTTCGAGGTAATTTCATCAACATGAGTCCCCCAGGATAGTCTCATGAATATGCATCCCCAAGATTTTGTTATAGTAGTGGATTAAGAAGGGACCCATTTATCCTCAAAAGTGGGAAGGCTATACAAGGGAAGGCGAAATTACATAATCTCACTCTATGAGGTTATACAATTTCGTACAGTTCAACTGCATGCATACTTTCATACAGTGATTCTCTTTTGTGAACTCACTGTGGATGGTAGATACACTACTATTTCTGGAGGGAAATTGGTGGAACGGATGCCAACTGTGAGGTTACATCATTACAAAACCTCAACTTTCAGGAATATTAACAATTGGGACTCATCTCAAATCTAGTATGCTACATATTAATCCTCAAGACAGGTTTGAATTACTAAAAGTAAGAAAAAACTTACAGCGTTTACTTTGTCTCTCAACTTCAGCTTTCAGTTTTTGATATTTTTCAGTTCTATAAACCATTAGCCATGTTAAACCTGTGGAAAGATATTTCGGCATTTTCTGGTGGTAGATTAAGAAAGGCTTAATTAAAATAGTGCTTAGTAACAATTTTCAAATTACCTTCTCCGAGAAGTGCAGTGCAAATAGAGATGAAAACAATCAGCAAAGTATCGGACCACATCTTTGCCGGCAGTGATTTGGGGGTGGTTTTTATGGATTTGTGTTTACCGTAAACGAAAAGCAATCAATTTTTACCAGCTTACGTTGCCCAGATTTCCTATGTTTTCTGCTACTTCGTTTCCGGTATCCGGTGACGTTATGCCATCTTTAGTGGATTGTGAGAAGCTTAACTGATATCTTGAGTTGTCGAAGTTGTTTGCAAGTGTGATAGTCAGTTAGTCTAATAGACAGTTAAGGTTAATTTATCGGAGTAATGGAACTTAATAACTTTCTATTTAAACACATTTTTGAAATATTAGGAATTGTATACAGTAGTTTTGCTTTCTGAAGACTTAGAACTTTTTGAGTGCCATCTTGTCAGTGGATATGTCTGAAATAACAGATTATAATAAGGAATTTTTTTAACCTAAGTTAAAAACTTGAAGTCGGAATTGCTTTTTTTGTAACCCAAATGCCTTCAATACTGTGGAAGATGGTTGTTCGTCAGAGACTTTTTAGGGAATAAGTGGTGATAATAGCTGTCAAGTTTGGAAAAGAATTGCTTGGGTGAAAACGTAAATAACGAAGGTTAGTGTTTTTTTATTTTCCAAAAGAATGTCTCTTAATTAAAATTAGTCCATTTATTTCTGATGCTCTTCAAAGTCGAAATCATGACCACACCAGGAGCTCATCTTGCGTTCCTTAGTAAGGAATTCATGTCCTCGACAGGTTTTTTGAGATAACTGGAGCATATTTGAGTCAGGATGATAGCGTTCCTTATCCGTCCTCTTGGAATTAGTTAATGCAAACACGAGCTAGGGTTATTATTCTGGAAACCGAAGTGGAATCATAATCACGCGATCGAAATTTTATGTATTGACGGTTGTTAGGTTGGCGTGAAAAGCTCGAAACGCATGAACCATAGTACAGTCATGTTCAGTTTAAAGTATTGGTATTATTTTTTATACATTTGTTGCCCCATCCAAGATTTTCATTCTCGTAGGTTTATTATTGCCTTAACTTCTGTATGAAATTAATCATTAATATATAATTAAGTGGGATGACAAATATTTTTGTCATTAAAGACGAATAAATTAGCCAAAATCCAAAAGAGTATACCTTCTTAAATTTTTTCAAAACAATGCATCAACATTACATAATGTAATTTGTTTGGATAGCTGCCTCTATGAAATACTTGTAGCATTCTTGAATTCGGCTACAGTTATTGTCCTGAGGAAGATTCATTTTTGTACCGTATATTAATGAAATGGATACTAGACCTAGTGGGATACAAGCAATCTTACCTTCATTTGCATAACACTTGTACAGTTATACATAATACGCGATAAATATTTTCGATACAGGTAATACAAAGTGGCTTTCTCTGCTCCCTGAGTGATGAACCGTTCACAAACCTTGAGGCCTTCTTTCGAATCTTCAAAGTGCGTGTTTCGTAAGCAGCTTATCCATAAATAAGAATTTCAAAAGTTACATGACTGTGATTTTAAGCAAAATGTGTATTCTTGAGTAGTGGCGTGGTAGTCCGGTGAGTAGATTTCTAGGTTAGTGACCGAGTACTCGTGTTTAATTCAAGTGATGCCCATGGGTACCCTCAGTTCCACTGTGTGATTTATTAAGTGCCTGATCTTCCTGGGAAACCATAGGCGGCAGGGGAAAAGGAACTGGCCCCCCCACCCTGATGCATAAACTGTACACGGCCTCTATGGCTTAGTACTAGTTTAGTTCTACCCTTCTTTATCACACCAACCTTCAGATTGATAACTGTGGTTGTGGTTATATTTTGTGAGGTATTTTACTGAAATTAGCATTTTATTATTTCTTTTGTGAATAGATGCATTTGGATAGTTCCTAATCCTATGGTAAGATACTAATTTCTAAGATGTGTGAGCCCTATTTTTATGATGAATGTTTTGATACCCAATAAGAGTTCTTGTCTTGAGTCGGATCAATAATTTCACAAATTAGGATTCGGGTAGGATTCTTGATGTTTCAATGCTGACTTCCATTCTCTACCTATTATTTTGCAGATAGAATTATCAATTCAAGTCCCTCAGCTAATAGTTTTTAAGCTTTTGTAAACAAAATTGAGTGCGATATACAATCATAAAGTTTTGAAAGGTAACATAGGACGTGCAACACTTATCCTGAAATGCACAGTATGGTTTTCTCACTAGTAATTCTGTGGCATGGATTTTGATTTCTTAATCAACATACAAACAATGTAATGAAAAGAGAAACTTTATAATTCCACATAGATTATGCACATTCCTTTCATTCCATTCCACATTCTTTTCATTATGTTAAGCCGATTCCATGAAGTCACGCCCGAGACAACGAATTATACAAACAATGCTTGAACTATGTACATAATATTTATCAGCTCATTAATAGTAGCTTTGGAGGTTTTGCATGTGTTTGAAATAATGGAAATTGGACATTAGCTGGACAGTAGCTGCTCTGGTCCCTTTTGAATCTCTTTTATTAATTGGCACCAACTATTGTATTGTATTAATATCTATTTTAATTCTTGTGGGAAAACACCAATTTGAGGGCAGGTGATAATAACCATTGGCATTGGTTCTGATATAAAATGACTCTTGTGTTTACTATGAATATTAGAAAATGCTGTGCGTGTATCCACTTTTGGATCTCTTATAGTTTTTACAGCATTTATAGTTTGTAATGAAGAGTCCATTTTCACTTGACATCATTCTTATTTTTTCCTGATATTCCCTGGGCTATCTCCTGGGTGTTATTTATGTTGGTAGCAATTTTGATTTTGAAGATCAACAAAATATTCTTTAAAGTCATCTAATTATATAGTGGGCACAGAGTCATCCCATTTCAGAGACATGGGTACAGAGAAGAAGTGGTGCACAAATATCTGGAAGATATCAAATATACTGGGCATAGAATTTTGTTGAGTAATTATTATTAATAATATTTCATTAGTTTGAGCAATCCTTGCCAATAGCACTTTCTGTATGAGAACTCTAAAGAGCCAACAGAAGAGAGAAAAAACTGATGAGGGGAGAGGTAGTCAACCACTAGAATGGCTAAATTAGTGTCTTCAAGTGGAAAAATTCCTATCCTGCATTTGCCCACCTTGACTGATAATCCTCTCTCAGGAGTCACCACCCAGAGGTCATGTTATGTTGTTCCGAGCTCTTTGAGATTGGTGCTAGGCTGTTTTGCCTTGAACAAGATATGTCCCACCTCCTCCCTGATGTTGTCAGGTTTTGTTAATGACGTTCGCGAGTAGCATCTTCTACTTTGGTGACGATGTCTCCTGTAGGGACTCGCCTCAGATGAGGCAAATCCCAAATCCACCAGAGAAGAGAGAATGGTAATCAAAGAGCCTCAGTTAAGGACAACCTAACATGAGCAACCAAGACCTGAGTGAAGTTGCTATCTCTGTGTTTTCAAAAGGTCTTAGCTATGCTGTCTCTCCACGCAGAGTTCCTATGGAAGATATTGTCACCACAGTGGAAGACACTAGAAAACTGCATAAATAAGAAGCTGACGACATAAGGAAAGATTCGGAGGGATCTTGCTCAAACCAAAACCTCCTAGCACCAATCTCACCAGAGAAGGGAGAATGGCGATCAAAGGGCTCAGAGCTAAGGACATCCTACTCATAATTGAAACAGATAACGGGAACGCCACAGCCACAATTATGAAGGATGACTGTCATAATAAAATATTCAAGTTCTTGGATAACAAGATGTATTGAGAACTAAAGTCCGACCCCCTACGAAATGACATGGTAAAACCAAAGCCATCTTCTACCAGACTTCAATCCCACCAGACTTATCGAACCAATACCGAAACCACCTTGCCTCTATGGGATTTCCTAAAATTTACAAAGAAGGTATTCCATGTAATCCAATTGTCAGGGCTGTTGACTCACCATCACATAAATTGGTGGGATATCTGTCCTGCTCACTCCAACCATTCTCCAGAAAGATATGTACGTACTTATGTTGGGGGACCTACATATGTAAAATCTGTGGACAACCATATAAAAAATTGGGATTTATAAGACTCATTATCAGCAAAAGTGACTCCAAGGTCTAGGAGCATCATTACCACGCTCTTGTAAGGTCTCAATTAGAATGTGCATGCAGCATATGGGATACGATTAAAAAAGGCCTCATCAGGAAATGAGAAGGTCCAATGTGGGGCAGCCCGTTTTGTTAAAAACTGTTATGATAAAACGAAAAATGTCACTGAAATGCTTTTGGAGTTGTGGGAATTATTACAAGAAAGACAATTCAATGCTAGGTGTAACTTACTAAACAAATCAGGTCCGCATGTTTCAGCGCTGAGGTCTTGCAAATTATTCGCATTCATTGATCGCTTAGATCCTGTATATAAAATTCAGGAAATAGATGCCAGAACCAACAGACTCAAAGAACTCCTCCTTCCCACAGACAATATGGGACAGCAACTGCAGGGTTATGGATAGCATCATTATATTACAGGTATTACATACGTGATAGAGTGCTATTATGGACTCTGGCATTCTATGAAAAAGTCATGTAAATGAACAAACATTTTGTGTCACCAAGTAACCACTTGGTTACTTGGTTTCAACTGAGGGTTGAAAATTCTATGAAAGAAAGTGTTGACATGGGAATTTTTAGGAATGATGCGATTTGAAAAAAATATAAGGAAGGTTCACACTCTCATAAAGGACTTAGAACAGATTCTTGTGCTGCAAAGTATGATTCACCAAGATTGCTATCACGAATTCCAATATGAATGACCACCATCAGGATGAGTATTCAGATAACAATACCATGACTTTTCAAATAGTTCATATAAAATCTGTTTCAGGTTTTTCAGAATATTTGAATTGATTAAATCACTATGGCATTTTATTGAATCAAGTTTCTCTTCCACCACAGTCCCAAGGCTCAATGCTTTCATATCGGGGTGTGTAATATTATTGCAATGCATGATATGCAAAATGTGCACTACACTCTTTTTTAAAGATGAAATTAAATATTATTAAACCTATGGCATAAAATGGATCCCTATTTGCATGCTCATAACTTTTGTGGTAGTTATGACAAAATCTTGATATTGAGTGTTGCAATTTATTAATAACTCCTATTATCAGTGTTTATTTCATCCTGTATTCTACCACACTAAAATTATTACTTTCAGTCATTAATTTATACTTTCTATGTAAAGTATTAGGAAAAGCAATGCATTTTGGAGAAAATTTGATTCTGAAATTTCAATTAAAATGATACATTTTGAGATTTTCTGAATGTTTCGACCAGTTTCTTCATCTCTCTGTACTAGTATGGTTATATTGTTAGAGTTGGAATTTTGTGGCCCGGTAATAATTTACAAAACTATTTATACAAAATAATTAAAATTCAACATTTATCAATTTTATGTGGTTAAAAAAAGTGGTATGTTTATTGATGATATCAACCTTCGAGAAGTATTACACTTTTCTCTTATTACAAGTATTTCAGATATATGCATTTAAATTTATTTGACCAGTTATCAATCATTAACTGGTCCCTTAAAGTGAATGATACTTATAGGCATCAGTTTTATATTAGAAATATTCTCTGCAACTTAAAAGTCTCAAACAATTTTCACATTATCATCTATTTGAATTCTTACTGATACTCAATGAAAGAGAATGAATGGCTATTGAGTTATATTATTAGGCAACTGGGTAATCACACTATTTAGTGATATAGTGTGGTTATTTCAGCAAATATGTGTGACTAGTTAGGAGTATTCAGGTAGGTCTCTTAAGATGTGAAATCTTGCCATTTCAAGAATCAATACTTCATGCCCATGGTGATAAATTTTGAAGTTGGTTTGTTGTAATTTAGATTTGTTGAGTGTGATGCCTCAGTGGTGGTGATTTGGTCCTTCCACCCATGCTTGAGTATGCAAGCATGCCCTGCATGGAGGGCAATTGGGTTTGGGATTTTATTGCATTGAAATTACCCTCCCATCTCTCTTTCTTGCAGATTGACTCGGTGTGGGCCTGGGCCCCCCCGCCATCTCCCACGCCTCCCCCCCCTCCCAACCCTCCCCCCTCGAACCCATCGCCCCCACCCCCGGCACCCCCTATTCCATCTCCGCCCTCTTCTCTGCCCTCACCCCCACCCCCCCCTCCTTCTCCCCTCACCCTTGGACCGGCCTCGGGTCTCTTTGCCTCTGTGCCTCCCCTCTCAGGGGGGGGGATTATCACACCACCACCCCTGCGGCTGCGAATCTCCCCACCTCTGCCACCGGCTGGCCACCACCAACCCCCCTGCCCGCGGCACCAGCCGGCGTGCCGTGCTTCGGGGCAGCAGCCACCTACGCCAGCACCCCTCCCTCCTCCACAGCTGCCCCTTCGCCTGGGCCGCCTCTCGCAGAGGCAGCCAACGCCTCTCTCTTCATCTTCGGGCTGCAACCGCAGTGGTATGGTAGCATTATCATTCATTTACCTTTATGAAATATCAATGGGTGCAAAAATGTATGCTCTTTGCATATGCTGGTTTTGGGTTTGATTTGCTTTTGGGAATTACTTTGCTTCTGAGGACCTTGAAACTCCTGCCTAGTCTTTAATGGGAGTGTCTTTTTGGGTTCACTGTTAAGCAGATAAATGAAGAAGGGGAATATTACTAGTGATGAATAGACTGTACTCCAGGTTTTCAAATAGCTACATTGATTATAGTTGTTCTGTTATGGATGGAGAAGTGGAAATAGTACAGACTGTTAATCACTAGTGTGCTTAACAGTTTTGCATGTCTCAGTGTAGTGTTATCATTTGAATTAAGTAATGATGATGGACGAAGTGCATTATCTGCATGTTGCGCATAGCTTTTAACACAAGTAGAGGTTTATGTGCAACTATTTGGAAACTTGCTGTGGATAGAATAATGTTTTATTTTTGATATTGTACAGATTGAACCATTATCTTCCAAATTCAAGGAACTATGGTAGATGTCACAACAGTTAGTTTAGTGGAGGCATCCACTGACTAGCATTGAAATGGAGAAATTTCAGAGTATAAAAATCATTCACCTTGAATCCGAGCACCCTTGACTTCCAACCAAGTGCTTAAACCAGTTAAGCTGCCAAGGCATTTGCATTCTTGAAGCATTCTCTTACAATGTGAACTTACAGGGAATTTAAGGATCTCTAGCTACCTGGATCCTTTAATGCCACTATAAATTCACATTATAAGAGTAGGCTTTGGCAGCTCAATTGTTTAAAGCACTCTGTCGGAAATCAAGGGTTCAGGTTTGAGCCCCATTCAAGGTAAATGATTTTTACTCTGTGAAATTTCTGCATTTCTACATCTTCCAGTTTTCAGTTGGGAGTGACATCTATTTGTTGCATGCAATAAAATGATATTCTATATAAAAATGTGCGACATCAGCATAAAGAATGTTGCAGTTTTGGGTGAGAACAGAGAATATCAAAAGATCTGAGCTCTAATACCTAAGGGCTTATATCTTCTCTGAAAATGCTCACTCATTTGTTGATATGTGCATAATATGATTGAAGTTGTATGGGAATATATCTCAAATTAGTGCTCGTAAATCTGTGATGAATGCATGTGTGTGACTGGCTTTTTTTCTTTGTGAGTGCAGTCTGTAGTCATGTGTTTTGTTCTCTAGCAGCTGTAAGAATGGGGGAGATGGTGCTAGGTGAGCAGCCCCTCTCGCCAGCTCGCCTTGCGCACACATCAGAGAAGCATCCCAGGGGCACACTCACGGAGCTGAATGTCTTACGCAGACACAGGGAGCTCTGCGATGTGGTGCTCAACGTTGGGAACCGCAAGATATTTGCTCACAGGTCAGTGTCTCATTTCATCCATTCCGTCTCGTCCTTCCAGTTCAAATGGCAAGTTAGATGCCTCTGTATGTTTAGAACCTCAATTTGTACAGTCTCAGCCTTGTGGTATGTACCCCAGTGGTGACAATGGGTACCTAATGGATAGGAATACTCACTAGGGTATTTGCTTGTTGTAAGGGCTAACAAAGGGAGGGGAGAAAGCTTCAAAGAACTCTCTGAAAAACCAGATCATCATCTAAGGTGTTTGGCCTGTGAGTATTCATACCAGATGGTTCAAACTCTACCAGTGTGTTGGCAATACATGAAGATGTAGATTGGTTGAGTTTCAATCAGGGCAAGTACTTCATTTTTAAGTAATTTTTTTAGTAATCTTGATATTTCTTTCATAAAAAGTTTGGTGGCTTGGGATGGAGAACTCAATATGATCAGAGTTGAGCTAAAATAATAAAATCTATCATGGTGACTGTATTTTGTAGGATTTAATTAGAAAATGGAACAAAAAATGTATCAGATCATAATTTTTAAATAATATGTATAGTATTCTAAAAAATAAATGGTCAATTTTAGTCTTGAGTCATCTGAATCTAAAATGTGTTGTGCAGAGTTCTTAACCTCAACTTAGTATTGTTTGATGCGATAAATTTTAATAAAAACAATTTTTTCCATTTTTATTCACTTTTAAAAGTCAAAATCTCTCTTTTCTCCACCCATTGCAATATTTTTATAGTGCAAAGTGACACAGTTCTTCAACAGTGTTTATAAAAAACTTGCTACCTGCGTAGTCTGATATGTTTCTGATCTAACAAATGAATGAGACATTTTCTTCAAATTTATTTTTATTTTTCAACATAGTTTCTTTTACAAGTCTCGTAAGTCGATACTTGTTTTCCAATGATACTCTTGATCTTTTTTAACTCTTCCAAACAGTAGGTGATGTCTTTCTGTGCAAAATAGGTGTTCACGTATGTGATGACTTCCTCATCCAATATTAAATCTCTGTCCTCCAAGTGAAACTTTAAGGTTAGGAAACAGGAAGAAGTCACTGGGGGGTGGATCTGATGAATACGTGCAGTGAGTGGTCAACCAATTCAAAGTACAATTCATGAATTTTAACCATGGCGACCGCCAAAGTTTGAGTTAGGTATGTTGACCTGATGGAAATGCTCGTTATCTTCCACTGATTGTCACCTCGTTTTGGACTAGGTAAATCCCTCATAACACATACATTTCATAGCATCTTCACCATAAGCATTGGTAATCAAGTGAAAAGTTTCTGTGAATGATTGGCAGAATTTCACAGGACAATGCTGCTCCTTCAAAGAACTCATTTCTGCAGATCTTATTTTTTGCCACACTCCACAAACACCCCTTTATATAAATGGCAGTAAATAATCAACAAAACAAGTTATCAACAAAGTGGTTGAAGGTGGTTATTTGGGAAGTCTCTGTGGACATAATGCCTCCTAGCAGATTAAAAAATAACCAAATGGAGGTGTACTATAGAAAAGTTTAGTAACCTTGTGAACAGACCTCATAAATGAAAATCTTGTAATGTGTGCTGAAAATGTGTAAGTGAACATTATACAAGATACATTAGACTGCATTAAAATCACTTGCCTCATTTGGAGGATATAGCTTCTAATCTTTGAAGCAATATGATTATTTTTTCCAGAGAGTAGTTGTGGGAAAAGGAGTTCATTTTTGATGGTCTAATAATGATTTTCTTACTTGTGTTTTTAGGCCTTCCCTTCTAATGATTCTTGAAGCAGAGTTGCAAGATTTTTCTTTGAGAAAATTCCTCAAAAGATAACATTGAAGTAGTAGATTATCTTTAGACATCTCTGCAAACACTTAAAGTTGTAGCAAAGTAGTAAACTAGTCTTGTGAAGCATATGAACAGTAACTATAAATGAAACAACATTTGGTAATGTAGGACGTCACTTTCTCCCGGCGGATGATGGCAGTGAATTCTTCTCGGGATTTCATCCGGGTAATCTCCTCCATCTCCATCGGTGCCGACGTTTCGATGAAATCCTTTTCCATTGTCATCAGGGCCGATGAAATAAAATGATGGAAAAGGATTTCATCGAAACGTCGGCAGCTATGGAGATGGAGGAGATTACCCGGATGAAATCCCGAGAAGAATTCACTGAACATTTGGTGTCATACTTGAGGGTCTTGTAAATAAAGGGGATGCTTTTCTGTTAACTATGAGGTTCATATATTACTTGGATGGAGTGAAAATATTAAATTTTATCAGCATCATCTTTTTCAAGTGATGAAGTTTTATGTTGCATTTTTTGTTTTAATTTCTGTTGTATTTACTTTGAAGGATATTCAGACTGTAAGGATGAAACTTCTGCTTCTGGCCTCCCTGCCTTGTGGCATATATTAGTTAATTTCATTTTCAATTTAGAAATAGAAATGTCATGTCATTTTCAAGGGAAGGTTTACAATCAGTCCGAAGTATGGAAATTAATCTTACTCGAATATCTGACTCCAAAATTTACTTGAATAGACACAATTGGGTACAGTGAAATTTTTTACTGTGTAGACATGTAACTGAAATTCCATATTGAGGAAGTAACTGATTCCATAGTGAGGAAAGAAATACCTTGTGAATTGTGGTGGACACAAGTCAAAGTTCACCATAAGAATTGGAATTATTTAACTTAAGATATATCCAAGGTATCTGTGGATGCCAAGGACAATTGTGAATTTTTGGAGGTGTGGACATATGTTTTGGAGTTGTATTGCCATTGTAGGAATAATACAAGATCACATTGACGATATGACTGCCATTCAGTTGCTTTCAAGACATGCTTCATTTTCCCGTGCTGAGGTACAAAAACAAACTTTTGATAAACCTGCAAAATGCCGTAAATTATTATGAATTATTAAATGTCCTCTTTGTTCACTCAAAGGAGAAAGTGATTTGCTGGCATTTCCATAAGATTTTGATGCCCCTGTATATTGATCTTATTTTTGGTTTTTCATTGTTCAGGGATTATATTTTGAACCATGTTATGCTTTGCCTTATTGCATGTGGACTTACAGAGTCATCCTGTCAGCATGCAGTCCTTACTTCCGAGCCATGTTCACAGGTGAATTGGCTGAATCTCGACAAACAGAAGTTACTATTCGAGATATAGATGAAGCAGCTATGGAACTACTCATTGACTTTTGCTACACATCTCATGTTGTTGTTGAGGAAAGCAATGTTCAAACTCTTCTACCTGCAGGTACTGTTTCTATGTATTTAATGGCATATGCACTGTTCTTAAAACTTTCTCTTGATTTTGCACCACATACAGTTACTTGCAGTAGTCAGTTAGTTTCATGTTTTTACTCTTACATTATTTTAGAGAATGCAGCTTTTTGTTAACCTTAATTAATTATGAAATTACAATGAACTGTTTGTTAAAACATTTCTTGGCAGCACTTCATCTTTGTTGCTGTCTGTTACTACAGATCCAAGTCCTAATCTATGTAAATAATTAAGGTTAGTTTGTTTTGGTTACCTCTTTTGTACATGCAATGAAAGATTAAAAATAAAATTTGTGTATCTAAGTAGACCATCCAGAGGCAAATTATCTGAGCAATGATTGTAAAATAATAATTTCTAGTAATGTTTTTTTAAATATTGATGGTCATGTTATCAGAATGTTAGAAGTATAAGTACTTTGTGTTGTTTGGAGTTGGAGATGTGCTGGAATATCAACCAGGTGAATACATACTGTTTAAAGGCAAAGGAGGTCTGCCATTCTTATTTGTTTTTCGCATTGTGATCTTTTTTTGGGCAATGGACTCAGTTCCTTAGCTGATGAAGGACACATGATCTCTAGGATGCTGTCTTCTTAACCAATTAAATCATTGTGAGTCGTGGCAAGGTATGGCCTGTCTCTCTCAAAATATAACCCACAGCATTCCCTTTAATGTGCTTTCCGCAAAAACTTTTTCAGCCAAAATTTTTCATTCTTTTCTGTGTTCTGATTTCATGTTCTAAATTTTCATTCTTGATTAATTTAACTGAATTTTTACTCTTTGTATTTGGGGCGAGTTGCTAATTTTCCAAAATATGAAGCCGTGACAAGATTTCCTTTTTCTCTCTCTATCTGATGCTCACTTCCAGATTGCCGAGTCATCTCCCTGTTTGGCCTTGTTTGATTCCAACCTATTACATACAATACAATTCTTATTTTTAATTCTGAGGTATGGTAACTCCCTCATGTAGTACCCCATATTACCACCCTGAAAAAAAAACAAATGAGTATTTAAATAATGCTTCTAGCTGTCAGCTCTAATTTCATACCACTTCAAATGCAAATGACATACCAGACCACCAGATGTATTGTAATTACTATGTCCGGTAGGTCTTTTTGTGTCAACTGCCATCTGCAATGACTACGATCTGAATCCTCTTTGCTCTTTGGAACTGTAATGGCAGCTTCTTCTCTTATGGCTACTACTGGTCTTACATTCAGTTCCTGTAATTGTAAAAGTTGGAAGCCTGAATTGAAATTACTATGTCTCACGGCTCATAAGATGGACTTTCTTACTCCAAAGTCTACATTCATTGATCATTCAACTCTGCCCTCTTCATTCTTTATTCGCCCCTGTACGGAACCTGAATTAAGATCCATAATATCTACATTTGCTAGCAAAAACTTCTCAGGTCCCGATGAAATCCCTGGGAAAATATTATATTATTCTTATACCTATATAAAAGAACCTCTCTTATTTCTTGTTAATGAATCCCTCCGGCAAGGCATCTTCCCATCTTCTCTGAAACATTCAAAAATCATCCCTCTTTATAAAAATAAGGGATGCTCTAATAAGTTAAATAATTATAGACCTATTGCACTTCAAAATGTTTTGTCGAAAGTCCTTGAAAAAATTTTCTGTAACCAACTAACATCATTCTTAGAAAAATTCGCTCTTTTGTCTTCTAATCAGCATGGGTTTAGAAAAAACCATTCCACTTCTACTGCCTTACTTCAAGCTACGGACTTCTTATTGTCTTCTCTCGACCATAAACAAAAAACAATGGGAATTTTCTATGACTTCTCTAAGGCATTTGATTATGTTAACCACTCATTTCTTCTCACCAAAATTAAAAATCTGGGCGTGAGAGGTATTGCTGGCAAATGGCTCCACTCCTACCTTACTAACCGAACACAAGCTGTATCACTCTCCATCAAGGGTAATAAATATTGCTCGGAGAGTAGTACCACCTCTGTTGGTGTACCACAAGGGTCAATATTGGGCCCAGTTCTTTTTCTAATCTACATAAACGATTTGCCAGAATCCTTTGCCAATATTCCTACTGCTGAAGTTGTAATATATGCTGATGATACAAACATTTTTACTTTCTGCCCCATCACAAAACGACCTTATCATGAGTTCTAAATCTGCAAACGAGAACATTCTTCGCTGGTGTGTTGACAATGAATTGAAACTAAACACTGAAAAGTCTCATATTGTTCAATTTAGTTGGAAAAGTCAACTGGAAAGTATTTTAATTAAAATTGATAAAAAGTCTATTGAGAATGTTACATCAACCAAATTTCTAGGTTCATATATAAGTGGTAATATGTCCTGGGTTAAGAATATCGAAACTTTAGCCAATAAACTTAGCTCTATTTGCTACCTTTTACGCCACCTCCGAAACTCTGTTAATGTAGATATCTTACTTACTGTATATTATAGTGCTTTTTATTCCCTAATGTCATATAACATAATTTTTTGGGGCTCATCACCTCACGCCTCCAAAATATTTACTATACAAAAAAGGGCTATTGGAATTATATTAAAAAAACCTTATGACGCTCCCTCCAACCCCATCTTTAACACTTTGAAGATTGAATTCTGCATGTCCGGGTTTTCACCGCGTTGTTGTTTGAAGCCGACAACAGTTTCGCCGAAGTTTCATCCGGCGTCTTCAGGTTGAAGAAGACTGAAGGCTGAAGACGCCGGATGAAACTTCGGCGAAACTGTTGTCGGCTTCAAACAACAACGCGGTGAAAACCCGGACATGCAGAATTCTTCAAGCCACCGCCGCGAAAATCTACGCAGCCACTTTGAAGATTCTCCCATTACCATGTGTCTATTTATTATCTCTGCTACTTTTTATGCGTAAAAACCTGCACATGTTTGAAATTAACTCTAATTTTCATAAGTATGAAACCAGAAATAGGCATAGCCTTCACTATAATATAGTGAGGACAAATAGGACTAAATTAGGTCCAAGAGAAATGGGACTCCGAATCTACAATAAACTTCCGCACCATTTGAAAAATCCATGTGAGTCATTGGTGTCTTTTAAAAGGAAATTGAAAGTATTCCTGCTTGCAAAGAATTACTATTCTGTGATGGATTATCTGACTGATTCCACAACCTAGTGCTTCTTTTTAATTAATTTGTTTACTTTTGATAAACATATTGGGTAATTGTGAATTTGTATTTACTTATGCATCTATATGTCATCATTATTTATGTCTATATGTGACAGTAATCTACCAATATGTATGAATCTCCTCCCCTTTCTTTTCTTCTTCTTCTTTATTCTCTGACGTGTCTTATATCTTCTTGTAGATCCTTAGACAAATAAATTATTATTATTATTATTATTACACTAAAACCAGCATACTTCTTGAGTACACAAGTATATCTTCATCCACTAAGTCACAAGCTGATTTGTCAGAAAAAATAATTACTATCGAGTATTTTTTTCCATTATTAGGCATAGAAATGGTTGTCTTTATTACAAATGATGAGAATACCACTGTTTTCAACATGTAGTAAGCATGAGAGATTTAATATTTCCTGGACTCTTCCTAAAATTTTCCTAAATCATAAATTTTTGCAGTGTGAGTTTGATTTCACCTTACATGTGGTGCTGCTGCAAAACTTACATGCATTGGGCTTACGAGGTTGTTGTCCCTCTGCTAATACATTGTAGCTCTTACATGAAAATTGGAGTCTACAGGTACTCAAACTTATGCAAAATGATGGTGTTATTGAAAGTTTCCTTTCTATCCATTCCTTTCTTTGTGTTAAAGCATGAGGTTCACACCTTGTTGCTATGGTGTTCACACCGAGGTTGCATTTAAGCTTGAATTTGAGAATTACATGTCAGAACACAGAAACAGGGCAGCAGAAGGGTATTTTGGCCCACCCCCAACGGAGAAGATAATACGAAAATGAAGGAAGCGGAAAATTGATTGAGTGAATGCAGATAGGAGTAAAAAAACTTAATGTTCATGTGCTCCTAAATGGCCAAAGCTGGAGGAACATGTTAAGAGCTGGTTAATAAAATACAGGAATATTTATCATCATCATTATTACAATTATAGGTATTCTAATGTTTAAGGTAGGTTTTGCATGGACAAAAACTGAACAATGATGAATCTGTTTGCATCTTCCAAAAACACTCAGCCTGACATCCCACTTTGCAGAAAGCCCTTCTTTAATTCCACATGCTTCCTTACTGCTTTTATTCTGGCAAACATCCATCCCTATCCTAATCCTCCCCCTTCCTCATTTTTCTAACATTCTCCCCTCTATCACAGTCTTCAACATCCCGTTCTCAATCACACATGTTCGGCATCATCTTTCCTGTCTCCTTTTGATTTCTCTCAGCAATCCCCTCTCTTCACCACCTCTACTTCATCATTTGTTTTCTTTTCTGTTCACTTCACCCTCTCCATTCTTCTCTACACCGGCATTTCAAAACTCTCCAATCTATGCCTATCATGCTGCTTTAATAACCATGTTTCTTCACCATACATAACCACGCTCCATACCAAAGTTTTGACAAGCCTTTTCTTAATATCCTTACTCAACATCCATGTTATCTATTCTTTCCTTGTGGAAGCTTCTTTTTCTAGTGTAATTATTGACCATTTTGGTGCGGAACACTTCCAAGATAGGTAAACACTTCCACTGCTCTATTTTAGAAACTTTTATTTTTTATTGTACTTTGCTTTCATCTTTCTTAAAAACTGCATAACCTTCGTTTTGTCTTTCCTTCATACCATTCGGTTAAAAGTAGTACATATTGGGCGATTACACCCAGTATGAGGTTACGTTGTACTCCAGTTGGCCCAAGTACAATCAGGGTTGCTGGTCTTGGTCATCTATGCTGTTAGCCTTTGCTGGCTAAGCTGTCTTTAGATATCATTGCCTATCCTTAAGGCAAAAAGATTGCTGTTGGCTCTTCTGCTCCTCTAGGAGCCTTTTGGAAGAGCAGAGGGTGTCACCTTTTCCTGGGTGACACCAGAGCCTCAGTATTAGAAATAGGAGTCACCACCACACATAGGTGAGTTTGGCATTTAGTACTTTACTCAACAGTTCTTTTGACCCCACAGTGATTATTTGTTATGGAACTCTTAATTTGCTGTACTCATTGCATCAGAGTTTTGTACTAAAATGCAATTGTTTATTGATGTAGGAGGGTTGATTTTGAAGAATTTTGATCCATTGTGTGGCTCTGGTCAATAAATTGGCTTTTATGGGCTCATCGACTTTACTTTCCAGGCAAGCCTTGTATTTGATGCACAATACTTGCTTCAATTTGTTTCTTGGCTTCAACCATTATTATAAAGGATCCTGAGAAATAGCTGTTGTACAAAGATATTAAAACAAATTTGGTTTGGAGTAATCATTTTAACTGAAGGCCACAGGTTTTTAATGTTGCTCTTTCATTTTATTAGTTTGCCAATATTCAGAATTACTCTAGCTAACTGTATAGAATTGTTGCATGATATGTATGTCTATGCATTTCATTGAAACAGGACCAAGACTTTTCTAAATAGGTTTACTAAAGATGAAAATTTTCTGTAGCAACCCATTGACTAAGTTCCACTGTCTAGAGTTGTGACATAAGGCATTACAAGTTGAATCTACAAAAAAAGTAAAATAAAAGAAGCTAATAAATATTGCAAAAATTCTTTTTACAAATATGAAAGAGTATTTTCAGTTGCATGTAGAGTATTTCATCACTAATTCATTTTTCCTACTTACAGCTTGTCTTCTTCAGCTGGCTGAGATACAGGACATATGCTGCGAGTTTCTAAAGCGCCAATTAGATCCATCGAATTGCTTGGGGATACGTGCATTTGCAGACACACATTCTTGTCGTGAGTTGCTGAGAATCGCTGATAAGTTTACCCAGCATAATTTCCAGGAGGTAAGAGGCTTTATATAGACAGGCTATGTACAGCAAAGGTCCTTATACATACATTTACGAGGTGTGTTAAAAAAATAATCTTCAATAAAATTCAATAAAACTAAGGTGATAGAGCACTGATACCTGTGTTTAAGGGATATTGCCCATCTGAGCCACCAATTGCATAAAGAAATCCTCCCAGGACGGCAACAGCCACACCCAAGCGTCGTGTCGTCATTGGAGCCACTTTGGTCCACTTGTTCTCCTTTGGGTCATACCTGTGCCAAGGGGAAAAGCACATGGAATTAAAAGATCAGTCCAAGGGAAAAATTAGACAAGAATGCTTCCACAGATAAGAAATGTCAGTATAAATAAAGTGAAATAATTGATTGAGTACGTAAAAAGACAGTGAAATAAGCAACAAAATGTACAAGGTGTGTTCCAAAATTAATGGGAATTTTAATTTTTCGGACAATAATATTTATTTATTCTTATACATTGATGTTGTCACCTTCAAAGTAGTCCCCAATGGAGATTATGCACTTGTGGCAGCGCTTCTTCCAATCCCCGAAACACTTCTCTAACTCGATCTTTGAGATAGCCTTTAGTTCTTTCAGCAATGCGCTTTTAATGTCATCGACAGCTGTACAACGACGGCCCTTCAAGGTTCTCTTAATTTTTGGAAATAGGAAAAAGTCACACGGAGCCATATCTGGGGAATATGGAGGCCGGGGCATCGTTACAGTATTGTTTTTGGCCAAAAATTCACGAACAAGCAATGAAGTGTGAGCTGGTGCATTATTGTGGTGCAAAAGCAATGAATTGTTTTTCCACAGATCCGGACGTTTTTTTGGATTGCTTCACACAAACCATATTGAACTTGTAGGTAGGACTTCTTATTGACCGTTTGACCTGGCAGTAGGAATTCATGATGCACTATGCCATTAAAATTGAAGAACAAAGTGAGCATAACCTTCACGGTCGACCGCACTTGCCGAGCCTTTTTCGGTTTTGGCGAGCCAGAATGCCTCCTCTGGGATGATTGAGCCTTAGTTTCAACGTCATATCCATAAACCCATGTTTCGTCACCTGTTATAATATGTTCAATAATTCTGCATTGTCGTTTGCTTCATGGAGTGACTCCTGAGCAACTTCTATTTGTCGCTGTTTTTGTTCAAAATTCAACAATTTTAGAACGAATTTTGCTGCCATGTGTTTCAAACCCAAAAAATTGGAAGAAATGTCATGACATGATCCAATCGATATGCCAACATCATCAGCGACCTCTCTAATTGTGATTCGGCGATTGTTCATAACCATTTCTTTCACTTTTTCCAAGCTTTCATTGATTGTTGATGTGCTGGGGCATTCGTCATCTTCAAGGTCTTCACAACCTTCTTGGAAATGCTTATACCTAAACTCTTGATTTACTCATAGCAGACTCACCATAGGCCTTTGTTAACATTTCACACAGTGTGTTACTATTGATTTCATTTTTCACGCAAAATTTGATACATATTCTCTGATCCATTTCTTTTAACGAACGAAAATCGCCAATCTCACAGAACATGTCTAACCTTAGTGGCTGTCGCAGACAAAGTCCACAATGAAAACAGCTGAAAGTTTTATCATACTTCAGGGGCATGTATACCAACATAATAAAAAAAAGTTTGACAATCGGACTCTCCAAGCCCACGAAATAAAAAAAATTCTCATTATGTTTTGAACACATCTCGTATGTGTACTTTTTAGGGACCCCAGAAAATAGTATTGTGGAAAAATGGAAATAATGGAAAAGGAAAATTTTCTTTTGTGCATTTTTAACTACTGCAGTAAAGATAAAAATAAGAGACACTGATAAACTGAAAAAAGCACAGCTATTATTTATCTGCGGGTTGCAGGGTCCTAGTGGGTAGAGTGTTGGACTACTGACCGGAGGGTCCCTGGTTCGATTCCCGGGCAAGGCACTTAGGGTACCTGCAGCTCCACCCAAGCTAGTTGATTTTTTGGGTACCAGATCTTCCTGGGAAACCATAACTGGCACAGGGAAAGGAACTGGCCCCCCCTACCCTGATGTGTGAATATTCACACGCCGTCGGGCTTGGTGCATGGGTGAGCTCTACCATCACCAACTAAAAGGACCTTCGGGTTGATTACTGTGTTTATGGTTTTTTTTGTTATTTATCTCTTAAACTATAGCTCTCCTTATTTATATATGATGAATAAAAATAGTGAAAATACACGTACATTGAAAATCTATTGTAATGAAATGTAACTACTATGTAAAAGTAACTTATTTTCTCCTTCCTAATTGAAACATAAAATTATTATTGAGGAAAACTGAACACATGATAATCTGAGCTATCTTGCTGTTTCACTGGTGCAAACAGTTGTCCAACTTCAAATTTTCTCAAGGAAGGAAAATATTATGGATTCAGTATGGTATTGGTTTGATAAAGCAGATTTAAATACCTTTTATTTTTTATTCAGGGGTCATGACTGGTACACCTCTTGTGTTGAGGCAGTGTAAATGATTCCATTTTTCAGTCACCAGTTTTTGTGCTTTTCACGCTTCATAATATTTGGATCAGAAGTAATTTTTATTCATCATAATTTCAACTTAGGTGCGATATGAATAGTCTCCCTGAAGTGTTCTTACAATGCATACATTCCATAGTGAACTCCTAATATTCATTTCTTGGCACGAATCTTTTCCTGGCAAACTGAGATACCAGTTTTAGCAGTTCATATTTCCATCCCAAATGACACTCTGTACTTCTCCCCCATATTTGAATTCTCCTATAAAGGCATTCAGGTTACTGCTCCCTCTCTCATCTTTTTAAGTGTATTTGTTCAAAATAGTTGATGTACTTGCGTTACTGTTTTAGAATATAAACATTATTTAATCCAGCATCTAGTGGGGAAAATAGTGGGAAAACTGAAAATGAAATTATGTAAATATGGGGTTCCATATACGTTGAAAAAATAGGAAATTGTTTGGGATGTGATAAAATGTTGTAAATTATTGGAAAAGGCAAATTCTGAAAATGCAGATATGGGATTTGATTGTCTACAAAAAGGCAGCATAACAGCACCAAGGCAAGCCAAATCATAAAATCGCAGTTATTGATTGTAGTGGTGGCTTTGGAGATTAGAAGTGACTTCTGCTGGGGATGAGCGTGGTGCACTGAGGAGGGGTGGGGCGCACACATGGGGTAGTGGCAGCTCTGACGCTTGGGCTCCCTCGGCCCCAACTGACTCATTTTAGGTAATGGAGAGTGAGGAGTTCCTGCTGCTTCCCGTTGTGCAACTGGTGGACATAATCTCCAGCGATGAGCTGAATGTCCGTTCAGAAGAGCAGGTGTTCAGTGCAGTCATGGCGTGGGTCAAGTACAATGTATCGGAACGGAGGCAGCACTTGGCACAGGTGAGAGTGAGCACAAGAGGGGGAGGGGATCAAGGAAATGACCATCTCTCCCCTCCCCCCACACACCCTCTCCCACCCAATCCTAGGAGGTAAATTAAATAGTACACATACATGCGTAATATGTTGATGTAGGATGCAAAAGTTTTGCAAATCTTTTGAAAACTTTTGTTTAAATGTCACCTAAGGACATTGGAATGGAAGGAATGCTTCTTACTTACTTAGAGCTAATGGATAATCTGCCCATGAGATAAACGAACATCAGATACTTGTAACTTTTCTCTTATTTATGTATTAACTTTTTAAACTCCGTTTGGTTGATTTTGTCGAGAGGTACATTAACATTAGGAAACGTTTTGGCTGTATTAAAAATAAATATATTCTTGAACTCTTTAACTTGCTTCGTAGTACTTACTGAAGTCTTTATAAGGAATTGTTGAAGTTAAAGGCTTCAGTTAAATGACAAATACCTACATTGTTGGACCTTTTCCTCCATAAAAATTGGGAAAGTGAAGAAGTATGAAAAATATTTATGATGTGTAAGTGATACCTATCGTAATCAAGATACACCAGTTAAGTGCTAGCAATTTGCTGAGTTGGTAGATGCTCCCTCATGGTGATTGTTTATTCAAGGGGCCTCTGCCCTAGCTCAAGGATCAGACAGATCCACTTGTTTCCATGGAATGAAGATGGAGAAAGAGAGTTGTGATCCTGGGACATCCAATCCTGGAACCAGGGCTTATATTGTTGAATGGGTCAGTGGGTGATGATCCACTAAAAGAGTGTTCTTGACCATCTCTGAGTGAAGGAAATTTCATGGCTTGTATGATTTAAAAAAAATTTATTTCTTGTTGCATTTTTCACGTCCTTACATTTTGTGACAATTGAGCAACCCCAATGTGATACAAAGGTTTGAATTCATGCTTTGAAACAATTTGGTTTGCAGGTACTGCAGCATGTGAGACTGCCTCTCCTCTCCCCCAAGTTCCTTGTTGGGACAGTTGGTTCGGACTTGTTGGTACGAAGCGATGAGGCATGTCGAGACCTGGTGGATGAGGCAAAGAACTATCTGCTGCTCCCGCAGGAAAGGCCTCTAATGCAGGGCCCACGAACAAGGCCAAGGAAGCCCACCAGGCGTGGAGAGGTCCTATTTGCTGGTAAACATAAGCAGGAGGAATATATTTTTGTATACAATTTAGTCATGGTACTGAAATATTTCAGAGTATTATGCCTGATGGTTGATCCAAATGTCTAGCCATCTAAATGTCTTGTTTACATCCATCATTGTATGTCCTTGCCTTTCAGTTGGGGGTTGGTGCAGTGGTGATGCCATAGCATCCGTTGAAAGGTTTGATCCACAGACGGCTGACTGGAAGATGGTGGCTCCCATGAGCAAGCGTCGGTGTGGTGTTGGTGTGGCCGTTCTCAATGACCTGCTGTATGCTGTCGGTGGCCATGATGGGCAGTCTTACTTAAACAGTATTGAGAGGTAGGATTGCATTTTTAACATTTACTCTGGAATGTAAATGTATTCCTGCTTGCAAATGGAAAGACAAGGTGCAATAGAACATTTTCAATATTGATAAATCATCTTTTCCTCTATATTAATTTTCCTACATTGTAAACTTTATTCCTTGGGGTTCTTAGACAAGTTCAAATTAGGGGTTTTACTTATACAAATATATAGAGGCACTAGTCTTTCTCAAATAACCAGAATTCACTTAAATAGATATTTACCGTTTCGAGATAACTGTATGTGCTTAACATAGAAGTTATAAAAAGTCATGATGTAAGTAAAATATTTCCCCAGACTTCAGTGTGGGGAAATGAAGGGGAAGGAGGGACAGACAATTATAGTATTAACTGGTAAATATAGTTGAAACTATACTGAAAAGAGGGCATTGACAGTACTTCCCATCACTTTCTTTACACTGAGGCTTCAAGGTTACTGGTGGTATTTCATTATTTTCTTGGAGAGGTCTAAAACTGAATTGTGTCTTTGTGTAAAGCATTTGCAGATACATAAAATTTAGAAGTGCAAAGAGTCTAATTGCAGCTAATTGTTTTGTCCACCCATTGCAGGTATGATCCTCAGACCAACCAGTGGTCATGTGATGTGGCACCCACAACATCATGTAGAACAAGCGTGGGTGTGGCAGTTCTCGATGGATTCCTGTATGCCGTAGGAGGGCAGGATGGAGTGCAGTGCCTTAACCATGTTGAGAGGTGAGTTCCTATTCCCATTCCACTTTACAGTGTGTGCCAACCAACTTGGAAAAGCCAGGGGGATTTAATCTGGGACTCTGGGGGATACTTTGCAAGAGTCACTGTTTGGCACATTTGACATGGGGGAATTCCTTGCCTGCCATTTTGAGATTCATTTGGCATGTGCTATTAATTTGTTGATAATCAACTAAGAATTCAAACTTTGGAGATCTATGTGTAAAATACAGACAAATACCCTTTAGGGTGGAGAGCAGCATTGTACTTGGTGAAATCAAAGGAATTATTTTAGCTAGAAGTGCCAGGTCATCTCTGTTTTTCCATAGCATTGACTAATTGGTTCCTTCGGTTTTACCAAACTCCTTGAGGTGCTAGGAAAATCTTTTTTGGGTGCAGCAGTGCAGCTGCATGATTCCTCAATGTTTGGCTCCGTAAGAATTGAATTGCACCTCTGATCTCAAATGTAATTAAAGACCTGGATTTGCTTCTAATTTGCAAGAGATGCAAACTGCAAATTTTATTGACAAGGTCTATATCACTTGTCTTTGTGAAATTCATTTTTAAGTGTTGGCATTGATTACATGATCTGTTGTCTGACTCCCACTCCACCCCTCACACAAAGACAGTCCTTAGATCTTGCTTTCTGTCATGTTAGTCACCAGAGTTACATCACATTTGTTGTGCCAATATAACATTGTTAAACCCTTAAGCACAGATAAAGTCTTGGGAAGCATGTTAGGTACCTCTTGACCCTTTCTGTAAAAATTTTAGTGGAGCTTTTTGAATCTGATAATCCCTGATAGCCAAGTTCAACCTCTTCTTCCATGTATGGAGTTTATTAAATGCAATGACATAACCCACCTAAAAAAGGACCACACAATCAACTTCCAGAAGAATTGCAAAAGTCTTTTAGCATCCTGTGATCTGACGATACATCGTAAGGGAAAATATTGTTTGATTCAAATGAATATGAGAGCACAGCGGTTCTTTGGATTACCCAAGACTCACAAATAAGAGATCCCAATGAGGCCAGTAGTGTCCAGTATTTCTGTACCAAATCACCTGATTGCCAAAAAAGTGTATTCCTTATTCGAGGCGTACTCGGACTTTGTCCCAAAATATGGGGTTGAAAATTCTACTGACTTAGCTGACTAAGCTGGTATGTGTAACCCTCCCAACAAAGGGCATCCTAGTAGGTGTCCCTGGTTATAAGGACTTAATGTAGTAGTATTCATTGTAAAGAAGCATTAGTGCTAGTGGAAGCCACACTAATGAGGAAAGGTGTAGCGTTCCCAGGGAGCATATAATTAATCAATTCTGGCGTAACTTTGTGGGATTGTTCCATGATGAATAATGTCAAAATAAAACTTAGTAAATCCACATGAAAAATAAACTTTAATGCGACCCAGGTTCCATTGCCTTGCATCATCAGGCAAAGGAGGTGCATCCATACAGGTCTATGGATATATATATATATATTGGCTGTGGAGATGAGTTAGTGATTGGGAGAGGGATGGGTTGGGTGTAAAGAAAAGAGTATGACACCATCCTTGACCTCAAATTGGGTAGCTGGGGACAAAGTAAGGCTGGGGAGGGGGGGAAGGCAGAGTGGTGCATCTCGTGGCAGGGATTGGGCTTCTTTGAATGAAGACCCATGTGTCCCGCCTGTTGGACTTATTATTCATGGATCATGTTGACTATGGTGTCCACAATTATTGGGTTTTGCAGTGGTTTTAATATGCAGAGGTGGCTTTTGTGGGTGGGCCATATGGAGTATTAGGTGTGATGTTGGTTTTTGTTTCAGTGAGCATCTTATGAGGCAGCATACAAGGGGTGTTCAAAAATTAATGGGAATTTTTTCATTTCGCAGGCTTGGAGAGTCCGATTGTCAAACTTTTTTTTTATTATGTTGGTATACATGTCCCTGAAGTATGATAAAACTTTCAGCTGTTTTCATTGTGGACTTTGTCTGCGACAGCCACTAAGGTTAGACGTGTTCTGTGAGACCGGCGATTTTCATTTGTTAAAAGAAATGGATCAAAGAATTTGTATCAAATTTTGTGTAAAAAATGAAATCAAGTGTAACACAGCGTGTGAAATGTTAACAAAGGCCTATGGTGGGTCTGCTATGAGTAAATCAAGAGTTTACGAGTGGTATAAGCATTTCCAAGAAGGCCGTGAAGACCTTGAAGATGATGAACACCCTGGATGCCCCAGCACATCAACAATTGATGAAAATGTGGAAAAAGTGAAAGAAATGGTTATGAACGATCACCAAATCACAATTAGGGAGGTCGCTGATGATGTTGGCATATCGATTGATTCATGTTGTGAGAATTTTTCCAATTTTTTGGGTATGAAACACATGGCAGCAAAATTCGTTCCAAAATGGCTTTTGCACCATGATAATATACCAGCTCACACTTCATTGCTTGTTCGTGAATTTTTGGCCAAAAACAATACTGTAGCGATGCCCCAGCCTCCATATTCGCCAGATATGGCTCCGTGTGACTTTTTCCTATTTCCAAAAATTAAGAGAACCTTGAAGGGCCATCGTTTTACAGCCGTAGATGACATTAAAAGCGCATCGCTGAAAGAGCTAAAGGCTATCTCAAAGATCGAGTTAGAGAAGTGTTTCGGGGATTGGAAAAAGCGCTGGCACAAGTGCATAATCTCCAATGGGGACTACTTTGAAGGTGACTACATCAATGTATAAGAATAAATAAATATTATTGTCCAAAAAATTAAAATTCCCATTAATTTTGGAACACACCTTGTACATTTTGTTGCTTATTTCACTGTCTTTTTACGTACTCAATCAATTATTTCACTTTATTTATACTGACATTTCTTATCCGTGGAAGCATTCTTGTCTAATTTTTCCCTTGGACTGATCTTTTAATTCCATGTGCTTTTCCCCTTGGCACAGGTATGACCCAAAGGAGAACAAGTGGACCAAAGTGGCTCCAATGACGACACGGCGCTTGGGTGTGGCTGTTGCCGTCCTGGGAGGATTTCTTTATGCAATTGGTGGCTCAGATGGGCAATGCCCCTTAAACACAGGTATCAGTGCTCTATCACCTTAGTTTTATTGAATGTTGTAACTTAGGGTATTGTAGCAGCAGAAACCTTTTTGTAGGATCACAGAATCAACCATAGAGGACTTTTTAATTCAATGAATGGAATCTGAGTGAAATATTAATGGCATTTCAATTTCATGTGAGTTTGTCAGTTAGCAGTTTGTTTGCATATTAACAGTATGAGATATGGCAATTAAATATCTGGACTGGTGCTGCTACCACCAAAAAACGAGCACACAGCAACAGGTTTGAACATGTCTGTGCTTGTTTATGCTTCCCCCACCTTGAGCTCGATGAGTATGGTTGTATGTTGCTCAGTCTCGTTGTTCAAATCTTCCTGTTAGCATGTCGTCAAAGAAAAGTAAAGTGTTCAGATGGAGCAATGAGTTAACATCAAGTTTCTCGTGAAACTGGGGAAAACTGCTGCATAAGCTCATGCCATGTTAAAGGAAGTGTATGGAGATGAATGTTCATCCTACTCACAAGTGTACGAGTGGTTTAAAAGGTTTAAAGAGGGACATTAAATGGCTGAAGACGATCTGCTCTCTGGAAAACCCTCAGCATCATAAATGGATGATAACATCCAGTAATTGGTAAATTGATCCTTGAAAATTGTCTGAGTGTCCAGGCTCTTTCTGAAATCTCAGGAATTAACAAAGAAAGTGTCAGTCAGATTTTGCATGAATCATTCAAATGCACAATTTGCACAAAAATAGTGCCAAAACTTCTCTCTCTTAAGCAAAAGGAAATAAAGAATAAACATGTGTAATGACCTTTCAAACAACATTGATAATAATCTGGAATGTTAGACAGAGCGATTACTTGTGACTAATTGTTGTTTTTTACCTATGATCCTGAAACATTTGATCCTGAAACCATTTGATTCACTGGAAGAGCCCATGGCAAAAAAATAGCGTAAGCGTGCAAATCAAAATTCAAAACCATGATGTTTCTTTTTGACAAGGGTGGAATTGTCTACGTTCACTTGGTCCCCGAAGGTCAGACACTAAATCAACATTATTGCATCAAGCTTCTGTCTGCCCTGTCTGTGCCAGCCCATTCAGCCTTGTCTGTGAAGGTGCTCTTTGCAAAATACGGCATCATTGTGTTGAACCACTGACTACACTCACCCCAACCTCGCCCCCTGTGACATTTACACGATTTGTATAAAAAGTTTTGGGAAAAGTTTCGGAAAATAGATTTATTTCTGATACAATGCCTCAAAATTCCTCAAAGTACATCCCTTCTTGAACATTGACTCACTTTTGCCAGTGGCTTTTTTGTAACTCAAAAGTTCTGGTAGGTGGATTTCGGAAGGTCCGTAAGTGTATGTGTGCAAGCTGTTTTGACGGATCCCTTGGTGGTGTCCTTTGAGGGAGGATTTCACTTTTGGGAATAGGAAATAGTCTGCTGGTGCCAACTCAAGACTGTAAGGGGGTTAGGGAATCATTGCGATGGCATTGGAGAAGGTATTTGCAAGTAGACAGTTGACTCTGCTCTTGGTCATCTCTCAAGATCTTCAGGATGAGTGTAGCACATATCTTTTGTTTCACCAAATTTTCATTGATACGAGGCATGTTCATAAAGTAAGGCCCGTTTGGTTACAGGAAAAAATATACTCATATGAAACACATTTTATTGGCACTTTTAGTTAGCTACAAACCTAATTCACTTATCTACATAATCGCCGTTCACTTCTAAGCATTTTTCGTTCTCCTGCACCAGCTTCTTTAACCCCTCTGCATAGAAACTTGCCGCCTGAGGGTTGAACCAATCGACAACGCCATTCTTGAGTTCTTCTTTGGTTTCGAAATGTTGTCCACCGAACCACTGTTTCAAGTGGAAGAAGAGGAAGTAGTCGCTGGGTGTAAGGTCAGGACTGTACGGTGGGTGGTTTAAAGAGTTCCCAACGACCCAAAATCTCTCGTCCACTGGACATTCTTTGCTCTTTGTGGTGGTCGGTGAGCATTTTCGGTACCCACCTTGCATGCAATGTGTGGTATCCGAGGTTTTCCATAACAATATTGTAGACAGTAGTGCGTCCAAGTTGAGGAAATTGTTCAGCCAGGCCATTAGTTGTCAATCGACGATCACATTGCAGTTTTTGTTCCACTTGCGAAACAATTTCATCGGTCAGAATACTGGGCCTACCACTTCGCTCTTCGTCATGGACATTTGTTCGTCCATTTTTAAAATCACAGCACCATTGTCTAACCTTTCCTTCACTCATAACTGTAGGTTTATAAACTAGGCATAATTCCCGATGAATTTCAGCAGCCGACAATCCTTTTGCATACAAGAATCGTATGACAGAACGCACTTCACTGCTGGCAGGATCAACAATTGTCGGGGACATTGTTGTTTGCATGCACGGACAAGCAAACGACTTCTGAAACAAAACAAATGCTGCTATAGCTTCTCAATGAATCAGTAGATGGCGCTGCAGGAGCAAAACTGTGTTTTGAAGTGCCAATATTTAAATATAAGCAAACGGTACTTACCTTAAGAACACGCCTCGTAGAAAAGAAAAGTAAAATCGTTGAAAAGCAAGAATGAAATATGATCATGACTAAATTTCATGTAGTATGCACCATTATATTGGTCTACATCTACGATTTACAGTAGCCTCAAGAGAAGGGCAAAATTAAGGAGATAGGAGCTCCAAAGAGCAACAGTTATGAATGCTCAACCATGCTGAAAGGTTACTTTTCATATGGATGGACAAAAAGTAATTGCGAGGTGATACCATCAATGAGAACATAATTTGTGAGTAGGTGAAAGTGATATTCGCTGATTACATTTAGAAGTTGCCAGGATGATCAATGGCTACAAAAGAAGTATTTTATGGAAGCCATATGTGGTTTGAGAAGCTTACAAGAAGAACTGACGTCCATGATGTGGTGAGGCTTGGTGAAGCAGCAAGCTCAAACTCAAGGGCAGCAGAGAACTATTGGAGACTTCAATAAGATTGTAGATTCTGAGGGATACCTGCTGCAACAGACTTTTCATTGTGGCGAGATGGGCCTCTACTGGAAAAAGGTGCTGAACCAAACCTATATGCCAGCAGAGGAGAATGCATCAACCAGCCACAAGTCAATGAAAGAATGTCTTATGTGAAGGTCACGGGAAGGTATGAGAAACTGTTTCATCGCATGTTACAAATTTATTTAATGGAAATGTAAAGTTTCATTTTCACAAAAATTTAGAAGTACCAGCCTACACAAATGCCTCTTGACAGCTTTTTAGTAAAAAAGGATTAGGTATTATTATTATTAGGTAATCTACCGGTTAAGGTAGGTTTTTGGATGGACATAACTAACAAATAAATATTTTGTAACCCCAAACAAAACCCAATCTAGCAACATACTCTACATCAGGTCTCTCTTCATCTCTGTGCACTTCTTTCCTGCCTTCATCCCTATCCTGTTCCTGCCCTTACCTCGCTTGCCCAACATTCTCCCCTCCATTACCACCTTCAACATCCCACTGTCGCTCAATACGCCTTTTGTCCATTTTTCCTGCCTCCATAGGATATCTTTCAACAAACCCCTCTCCTCACCCACCATCCCTAGTGCTTCATTATTTGTTTTCCTTTCGGTCCATTTCACTTTCTCCATTATTCTCCAAACCCATATTTCAAAAGCCTCCAATCTACGTCTATCCTCCTGCTTTAGTGACCACGTTTCCGCACTGTACTCCATATCAAAGTTTTTATGAGTCTTTTCTTAACCTCCATACTCAATGTCCCCGTCATCAATTCCCTTATCCTAATGAAAACCTCTTTGCCCAGTGCAATTCTTCACCTTACGTCCCTACTACTTTGACCTTGTTGGTCCAAAACACTTCCGAGATACGTAAACTGTTCTACCTGCTCTATTTTTTCCCTCCTATTTTAATGTTTAGCTTAGCTTTTTTTCTGGAAAATCGCATAACCTTTCTTTTATTAATATTGATTCTCATCCCATATTTATCGCACTGAACCTCCAATTCACTCAGCAATGTTTGCAACCCATTGGCTGACTGAGCAACTAATGCTTGGTCATCAGCAAACCTAACCGATTTTACGAATTCCCCTCTGACTTTCATTCCTACCTCCAGTTCTTCCCATACCCCTTTAGTCATTTCCTCTACATATACGTTGAACAGCACTGGTGACAATGGACAACCCTTCCTTTACACCTCTTCCTAACACAGCCCATCTGGACTCTCCGTTCCCCACTCGCACCTGAGCAGTCTGAGACATGTACAGGTTATGAATTGGCCTCCTGCCCCTCCAATCCATTCCTATTTTCTGCAGTACACGCATTAATTTTTCCCAATTCACTCTATCAAATGCTTTTTTGAAATCTACGAAACAGGCAAATGTGTCCTAATTGTATTCTCTATTCCCCTCTATTAGTGAACTCATTACTGTAATGGCATCACGCGTACCTCTTCCCTTCCTAAACCCAAACTGATCATCCCCTAAGTAATCATTTGCCTTAATCTCTATCCTTTTGTTGATGATCCTGAGAATATCTTTAGCTGCGTGGGATGTCAAACTTATTGTTCTGTAATCCTCACATGACGTAGCCTTTGCCTTTTTTGGAATAGTAACTAACACTGATCTCACGAAATCTTCCGGCCAGATTCCTTCCTCGTAGATACTACGAATCAGTCCATATAGTCTTCTTCCCACATTTTCCTAAACATTTCAACAGTTATACAGGAATATTGTCCACCCCCACGGCTTTATTTGGTTTCATCTCCCTTAATGCATTTTCTATCTCGTTGTCGAGTATGCCTGGACCTAAGCTATTTCTTCGTATGTTGAGACCGGTCATGGTTTAAATAAAGATCTAGTGGAAAAGTGCTAGTATTTTGCTCATTATTAAGAAAAATATTTTCTAAAACCAAACAATATCTTCTGCTATTCCTTCTATATTCTAGCAAGTATTTCTACTTAACGTGGTGTTTAGTTGTCTTTGATGGTACAGAGCTGTTTTATTCTTTTCTTGGTCAGCATTATGTCTCTCAAGTGTTTTCAGGGTGGTTGAGGAAGCTCGTTCTGTGTATTCTTTAGTATCTTATGTCAATCTAAGGACTGTATGGAAGAGCAGCCCCTTGTGGTATAGAGAATATAACAGGAGATCACATAACAATGACCTAAATGCATCAAAGTCAGTAACATTAGTGTGGCCCATTTCTGTCGGTAGAAGCTGAAGGGAAGAACTGCAATCACTCTACCAGGATCGAGCCTTATGTGCATACTTGCTCATATAAATTTTTTTAGAGATAAGATAAGATTCCCGTTGCGATGATTATAACTCATCATTAAGTGAGGTATCTCCTGATAGACTGTAAAAAGTGTCAAGCTTTGTGT
Organism: Hetaerina titia; assembly: GCA_037158775.1. Classification (NCBI taxonomy): domain Eukaryota; kingdom Metazoa; phylum Arthropoda; class Insecta; order Odonata; family Calopterygidae; genus Hetaerina; species Hetaerina titia. The sequence goes on along the minus strand of CM073768.1, from coordinate 14,368,216 downwards.
GAAATGCTATGCTTTAATGGGACTTATCCCCATATTCTTGGGGATAGCCTGCAGAATGCCAATTACATCATAATATTTTTCAAATACTATGATTTTGAATGTGTGTGTGTATATATGCAATACTTGTATATTTATTTATGTAACATGTTTTATAGATTCTTTCAATTTGTACTTGTGTTCTGAGTGTGTTGCCATAGATTGTTCAAAATAAACTGATTTTAATATGTTTTGAGCATTGCAAAATGGCATTTGATGTTTAAGCACTCACAAATGAAATTACCTTCCTACCCATGGATTTATTCCTTGTTATTTTATCTAGTTGAACGATATGATCCTCGCCAAAATAAGTGGGTGGCAGTTTCTCCAATGTCCACTAGACGCAAGCATCTGGGCTGTGCAGTGTTCAACAATGTCATATATGCTGTCGGAGGGAGGGATGACTGCATGGAGCTATCATCAGCTGAGCGGTACTCCCCGCATTCCAATTCATGGAGTCCCATAGTGGCGATGACGTCGAGGCGGAGTGGGGTATGTGGACAGCCACCTTCCCTCGTGATTCCCCCTCCTCCCTAGATGTAGGGCCTTAAGTGGTGGGATTTCTGCCTCTCTGGCACCTGATATCTCCTTGAAGAATAGTAGTATGACCAAGTATCCATGCAAGACAAAACCATGCTTTTTTTTTACTGCAACAAGTCTATGCATCAATCTCTCCTCCTTCAACATTTCCTTAAACTGAATTTTCCTTAATCATTAAGTAGTCGAGAGGGATATTTTTTTATCTCCATGGCCTTATTTGATTTAATTCCCTTTTTGACCTTTCTATCTTGCAATCAAAGTATATCTGGGCATAAACTATCTGCATTGACATCATATTCTCCTTCTATGTCTAAACTTGCTGGTTTGCTAATATCTTTACCGCATACCTCCTCTGTGTATTCTTTCCGTCTCTTTTTTGGGAATCCCCCCCAGATATGCCCTAGCCTTCACATGGTGGAACTGCGTGCCTGTTCCAATGACCCATTGAGCTGTGCTGGCAGGAGCTAGGATAATTGCTCCTAGTTGACGGCCATACTTGGTTGGTCCAAGGGTAGGAGCCAGGTGAAAGGTTTATCACACAGCGACTGTTCCTCAGTGAGATGGCTGCTTAAAGCATCCAAACCCTCTGGATGAACCATTTGAGTGATGGATGCTGTGATGTGAAAAACGTTGTTGAGGAAGGCAGGGGGAAATCACCATAATTAATTATGTTACAAAACAGTAATGGACATAGGTTTGAATATGAGTCTGGCAACAGCATAGTCTCAGTCGTAGTCTGAAGTAGCAGACATGCAATTAATCTGGCAATTCCTGTCTCCTTGTCACATGTAATATGTAAAGTCACTCATTAATTGAGTAATTTTTGGACCAATGTTTTTGCCTACTTTGCTTACTCACTATGCAAGATGCTCATTAAGTGGGATTCCACTTTGTTTTTATTATTTCAAATGAACCAGGAAATAAAGAAAAGATAGTAAAAATTTTCCACTAAATACGTTTCATAGTTTGACTGGGTTTCGATGTGTTACATCATCCGTTTTAAATGAATATACTTTGTAACTTCCACACAATTTTTATTCGTACTACCGGTTTCAACACTTTGGCGTCATCATCAGGTACAAAAATTTATTCAGCACAGGGATATATATATGCACTCTTCGGAAAGGAATGTCAGGGGAGGGGGGGTGGTGGGGTAAATGGCTAATGGGAGGGGGGGTTAGGGGGGATAGGAGTGTGGCTGGCAGGTGAAGGTCCGTTGGCGGAGGGGTGGCATGGGGGAGGTAAAAGAGAAAGAAAATTTTTGGGTTGGGCTAAATGAGGAGGTTGGGGGAGGGAAAAAAGAGGCATGCTAAGGGGGTTTTTAGGTACATGTTATTTTCTGAAGGAGATTTTCAAAATTGGGGAGTGATTTTCATGTAAAATGTTGTTGACTAAATGTCCACTCTTAATGTATCTTCTTATTTCCAATTCTTCCCATTTGTCCATTCGTCTTCCTTTTTCCACGACGTGTAGTATTTCCGGGTTGAAGTCGCTGGAGTGATCCTCCTCCCACAAATGTATTGCAAAGTATGATTGTTTTAAATACTCCCATCAGACCAGTAGTTTCCAGTGTGACAGCTCCATCCCAGAAACTTGTTGCCTACCTAAATTCTCTATTCAGGGACTGTACTGAGTTCCAGGTGAAATACGGAGTGAAAAATTTAAGTGACCTTTGTTAAAAACTCTCCAACAAAATCCCTCCGCCACCACACCCTTGTATCCTTTGACGTCTCCAACCTTTTTACAAGCATCCCAGTATCCAGAGCAGTGGACGTGGCCGAAGTGGTCCTCAAGAACACAGGGGCAGACCTACAGTTCATCAAGGATTTTGTGAAACTGCTAAAAGTGTGTGTGCATCAAAACTATTTCCAATTCAATGGTGATTTCTATCAACAAAATGAAGGCTTAGCAATGGGATGCCCTTTATTACTGCTCCTTGCCGACTTATTCATGAACGATTTTGAGGAAAAGTTTTTCAATAGTGAATCAATAGACAACAAGAATTTGTTTTGTTGGTTTAGTCATGTCGACGACATTTTTGCTCTATGGACAGGAACCGATAGACAGCTAGACAGATTTTCGAACACTTAAACTCGCGCGACTGCAATTTAAAGTTCACATGCGAAAAGGAATCCAACATGAAACTCAACTTCTTGGGCATAACAATCTCAAAACAGAGGAATGGCTTTAACTTCTCAATTTTTAGAAAAACCACTGCCACAGGAAAGATTAGAGAGAGGTGAAAAGACTGCACAGAGGATCTATATGGCAAGATTATAAGCTCTGCAAGCTTAAATATAGAAAAGTATTTTAATGCAGAAGGAGATACATTTAGACCAAGCATACCCAATTGTTAGAAAGATGAGGTATTTAGGGAATTGAAATGAATAAGGTCGTGGGGATAGATAACATTCCAGTTAAGTTGAGGAAATTGTGGGAGAAAGTGTTATTGTAGGATAATTCATAGCATTTATGAGGGAGATGTTTGGCAGAAAAATGATGTCAAATCATTGTTGGTTCCCTTTCTGAAAAAGAGAAAGGCAGGCGTATGTGAAGGCTACCGAGCAATAAGTTTGATTTTGCACACAGCTGATTTTGCCTCCAGCTGATTTGTTACTTAGGACAATTGATGAGACAGTAGAAAGGAGAGCAAATTATTACTCAGGGGAAGATCAGTTTGGGGGTTCAGGAAGGGGAGAGGGATGCGTGATGCCAGTGCAGTAATGAGATCACTAATGGAAAAGAACGTGCTAGTAGAATGCCATCAGGATGTATGTGCCTGTTTCATAGATTTTGGAAAGACAAATGTATGATGGAGTGAAATTGGGAACACTAATGAGAAAATTGTAAGAAATAGGAATACAAGGTTCGTCTGGAAAATAAGTGTACTGAGCTCAGGGAAAAAAATTTATTACACTTTTACATATCTTAAGCTAATATTCCTCAAAATAGGACCCTTGTGAGTCGATACACTTGTTCCAGCGGCGTTCCCATTCCTGGAATGCTCCCGCGAAGGCATCATCGGGAACCTCTCGAAGACACGTCGTCACGGCCTCTTTGACGGCGTCCAAAGTCCCGTATCGCGTTCCTTTCAAACTCCTCTTTATCTTCGGGAACAGAAAGAAGTCCGGTGGTGCCAAGTCCGGGCTGTAGGGCGAGTGTGGCAGCGTTGCCGCGCCGTGCTTGGCCAAGAAGTCCGACACGACAAGCGAGGTGTGAGACGGCGCATTGTCGTGAGGCAGCCGCCAGATGTTTTTGATCGCTGGCCGGATGCGGGCAACTCGTTTTTGAAGCCTGTCGAGCACTTGGACGTAAAATGCAGCACTTACAGTTTGTCGTTCTAGTACAAATTCGTAGTGGACGACTCCCCTTTTGTCAAAAAAAACAATGAGCATTATAAACTTATTTTCCGGATGAACCCTGTAGATTGGAGGGACAGGAGGCTAATCCGCAACCTGTATATGTCAGGCACACTGTTTTAGGATCATGGAATACAATTAGAATGAATTTGTTTCATAGATATTACCAATGCACTGAAATGAGTGTCAATTATTGGTTATGCTTTTAATGTATATCTGTTGGAAATAACAAAATAGGTAGGGGAAGAACTGTTGCAGAAAAGAAAGCCAATAGGGTGTACATTAAATCTATTAGATTTGCGGATTCTTCTTATTAGAACTTGCAGGCCCCATTGGCAGTGGGGTAACACCCTCTTCTGCCAACCTAGAGGTCGTGGGTTTGATTCCTGCCTACGTGGGTTTTTCTCCATCTGGGGCTTGGGTGTTTGTAATTGTTGATAATATTATATTTTTGTTAAAAAGTCTGTTGTAAGCGTCAAAGTGCACTTTTTGGATTGATGTGAAATAAATAAATAAAATTGTTGCTTGTAATGGCAGGTTAAAGTTACAAATGATTTACCTGCCTGACACATGTGCTGCTTTTAAACTGATGATTTTTTCCAGGGGTGAACTCCACAATTATATTGCAAAGCATTTGTGTACTCTTTCAGTGACAGCTATTTTCACAGATCTTGTTGTATTGTGTTTCAATGTGCTTTGCTAACATCTTGGCTGTAATTAATATAAATGGTTGATTTTTTTCCCCTATTCTTGCTTTTTGGATATCAGGTGGGTCTTGCTGTTGTCAATGGACAACTCTATGCAGTTGGTGGATTTGATGGGACTGCCTACTTAAAAACCATAGAGGTGTATGATCCAGATCAGAATCAGTGGCGCCTCTGTGGTGCCATGAACTACCGTCGCCTGGGGGGTGGTGTTGGCGTCATGCGAGCACCACAGACTGAGAATTACTTCTGGTATGGTTATTTTTTCTACCTGGTGTACAGTTTTTTCTGTGCATGTTAATGAATGCATGCTATTATCATGATTTTTATTCCCAAGACATATTGTGCTCTCCCGAATACAGTAAATTCCCTCAAGCATATCTAGACAACAACTCAAAAAAGGTACATTAAGAGTAACACACCCTGCACTATTAAGGCTCACTTTTTTGATGTATTTCACCAATATTAATAGAATTGCAATAAAAACAGTGATTCCAGCATTCATACTTATGATACCTAACTGGTCATTCGATGCATCCATCTATTTACTTACATCTCCATTGGGACAGCGACCACTCACCATAAGAATGGGTGGAGAGGCTACCTCATAAACCTTTCTTTATCTTTGGTTACCCTTTCTTCATTTCAGCATTTTTTCATCATGTTTTGCCACCCACGACAAGAAACTGTGAAGAACAGGTGACTTCTCAGAATGGAGTTCTTTCATGGGTGGATTTGATATGAATAGGACTGTGGATTCTGAAACTGCCCGTGGAAGAAGAATCAGGGCATGTATTTGTGAGTGCAGAAGTTAAAGAGGGCATGAAATGTGTGCAAGTGGTTGTGTGCTTCTGTTGAGTATAGGAGTTGTTTGCAGCCTGTCCTAAGTGAAGAAGATGTGACCCATATCCCTGCCCTTTTGTGGACACTGCAAAGTCAATTCTGCTGGCATTTTGATGTGACCTTCTGCTCAGTGCTGTATTGTTGCATTAGTCTCATCAGTTTGGTGCAAATTGCAAGTGGTCCTTAAACCATTTAATGCATGTTTCCCACCTCTCCTCGCAAGTCCTCTCCAATGGATTGGTTCACCTGGAAAGGGAGTTAACCATTGGATTGGCTTAGGAATGGAGAGATACAGGCCTGAAGTTACATTATTTTCACGTAGCAAAATTTACCTTCTCTGTGGGAATCATTTCACTTGTTTTCAGTTGGCCGGTGTGCAGGGAGAATGCATCAATCAATTCTGTGCAATGAGCTTGGACCAATTGCATTTATGTGTACATAAATATTAAACATTCCCACTGCCAAGACACTGTATCTTAATTTCTTGTCTGTTGAAAAGTGTTGCTATTCTCAGTGCTATGAATATTGTCCTCTGCCTTTGAACTCCTGCTGTTCAATCCCTGATATTTAATGGTGGAAGGACTTTGTAGTAGCTTAGGCATCATTTTTAAATTATTTGGTGAACAGACTGGAAAATTAATTTTTTCTTTGTCTCATGTTAATGAGTGTTTTATAGCCTTGTGATATTTTAAGTGCTTTTGTGGCTGGTTGCAATTTTAAAAGACTGATCCCAGTTGCTGCCAAACATGCTGCTACTTATGCTCAGACTATTTTATGTTGGATCGAGGCTTGATAAACTCCCCTTGGTGAAGAATTTGTTGCTCACAAGTGTGTGAGAACTTCTTCTAAAACTAGTGTACAGAAACTAATTGTGGCCCTGGAAATTGTTAGTTTTGAAATTGAAAATCTTTTATCTAGACACTTGAGTCTTCTAATTGTTATCATAATGTTTCAATAGTTTGATTTGATGGATTCCCATTTTGGTTTTTGGAGAAACCATCCCACAAATTGTATTAAGTGGAAATTGTTACATTCTGAAAGATGTCAGAGTGCTAATGAATTGTGGTAAATAAAAGAGCACATTGTTGGTCGTATGATTATTTATAATTCCTGTGAAATAATTTTTTTTAATGATTAGCAGTAGGTGGAGTGCATGATATTATGCATGGTATGACCCAAAATCAGAGGCATATTCATCCAGGGTTTGTGTAATGGGCTTCTGCCCCCCCTTGCCCATCACGAACAATTTTTTCAGGAGTTCATTTAGTTGGCTGTTCTAAATTAACCTTCAACATGACAGTTTAACAAAATGCCAAAATAACAGTTATGCTTTATTCTATTTGAAATATGTACTAAAGTTGCACATTCTTCTTATACATTTGCATATGCACTTGCCATATTGAATTTGGCCCTCAAACCACACTCATGGTGGGATAACATGTAAATTTATGTCTCTGAGGATCCAATGTAACTAGATGTATCAAGGGTATTGTATGTTTCTGGAAGCCTGCAGGAAAAAGATTTTGGGTAAACAGAGGTCTCTTACAGATCTGGCGGATCTTTTACAGTGATATTCCTACTTGAGGTGCTTTGTGGAGAGCACTTTAATTGAGTGTGTCTGTCGGATTGGGCATTAAACTCTGGACCCTTTGTTGGTTTTCATTTAGAGTAGGCTAATCACAATGCTTGGTTTCTCTCCACATTTCCTCCTTTCTCATCCATCCCCAATGGTGCAAATGACTTCGGCTGTCGGTCACCACCCATAAAACTTCCTACTTTTTTGGTTTTCTCTTATTGAAGCATGATTTGTAGCATCTGAAAGTATTGTTTTCATATTAGTTGATATCTTCGGAGAAAAATTGCCCAGAGAGTTGTTTTTTGCAGCACTTGCTTTAGATCAGCAACTTATTGTCTGCCTTTTTTAACTAAGTTTTTTGCAATATTCTAATCCCCCCTTGTGTTACCCTAAAAACTAACATATTTAATGCCTGCATGGCATCATGCTACTTCCCCTCCTCCTGGAAGTCATTTGATGTAATCATGTTACCCAAACATGGCAAAATCATTACTGATCTCAATTCATGTAGACTAATCTCATTAACTTCCTTCTGCCCTGGGCAAGGTACTTGAAAAAGTAATCCAAGCACATTTAAAATTACTTTCCTTTTCCCCTCTACTCTCAATAGCAATTTGGCTTAATCAAAAGGACTTCAACTGTTCACCAAATCAACTGACTCAACAGGTTAGTTACTGCTGGATTCAATAATAAAATTAGTCATGTCAGCAGTCCTTCTGGACATTAGCCAGGCTTTAGCTAAAGTCTGGCGTGAGGGACAGCTGTACAAGCTCTGGCTGAAAAATATCTCTATGTGCCTCATCAAAATCATTCGATCCTTCCTTTAAAATTGCTCCTTTTCCATTTCCCATACTACCCTTCTACTCCTATCACCCCATCGGTACTGGTGTTCGACCAGTCACTGTCCTCAGTCACCTTCTATTTAACGTTCGTCGATGATGTCCCCAGAACCAACCTTATCCACCTCTACCTCTATGCTGATGGTACAGCCATTGCTGCCCAAAGCTGGAGGTCTAGTAAAACTGATTAAGCACTGCAGGCTCATCTGGATGATTTTGAAGACTGGCTTGTGGAGGCTAGAGTTTAACACTGACAAATGTGAAAAACCAGATTTTTCCAACATTGGAACCAAATTTACCCACACCTAGCTCACCTTAAACCAAAAAATCCTTCCCATTTGACAACTTTTGACCTCTTCCTCCCTTCTCCAAACTTGACGTCTTCCTCTGCATTCTGCTTCTAGAAGTCCTGTATGCCTCACCCATTTGGTCCACAATTCCTTCCTCTGTCAAATGACTCCAGGTCTGGCAGAGGGTGATCATCCATCATATTGTGGGTGCCCCCCAGTTTATCCCAACCTAAAGCATCAAAAAGGAACTGGAGGTACCAGTATTAGAAATTCCAATTCCCTAATGAGTAATGTAAACTCCATCAAAACTTGCAAAAGCCATCTCAAAGCCTTCCGCTAGTCCACCTCACTCCCAACAGGCAAATATCTTCACCAAAATGTCCCTCTATTTTACCAACCCTCCAAGAAGAAAAAGCACATAAATTTCCCTCTGACGTTACCCTTCACCTGGTACTGAACCTTCCTTCTGCTCCATTCCCAAATAATCCCCACATGATATGGAGTCCAGAGATACTCCAACTGGATCTGGCACAGCATCCCCTAACCTACTCCTGTTCCTAGACTAAAACAAAACCCACCTCGGCTAAATGCCAATCCATAATCAACTCCCCCCATCACCCACTCCTCCCCCAATCCCCCATTATCACCCACTTCCAATCCCTTGCATTAAACCCTAATCCTAATAGAGCATTAACTGGAAAAATTAAATAAAAAGAAATAAAAAATATAATTTTTAATAAAAAATACCTATATTTATGTTTTATTATCCCATATTAAAATGATACTTGGTCTAGCCAATATGCCACCATAGAGCCTCCTCCCCGTGACAGACCCATCCGACCATGCAATACAAATTTCCTGAAAGTCATTACCGCAAGCACGCCCAACCTTGCTTCAATAGGAACAAAGTTTTGGAGGAAGTGAATAGGTTTATTGTCTATGCATGGGCTGTTTAGCGGTACCCATCTTCGGCCCCGGATCTCATGTAAACGGGAGGCCAGGATCTAGCCATTCACGGTCAGTCGTCTTCCGTCGCTTTTTCTCTCCGGTGGCTAGTGCCAAGGTTGTGGTGGCCTGCGTAAGGAGGTCGGAGATGTAAGTTTTTGGTGGGCTCTTGCATAGAAGATCCACCCCGAAACAGACAACCACTCCTGAAGTCATATCAATGCTATCTCACTCGAGTTAGCCCTGCCGACCGCTCCAGTTCAGCGGAGCGGCGTCCCGAATGTGTGGCTCCGTGGTGGGTGGGGAGGCTGAGTGGTAAAACATTTAATACTACAGAGGAAACAACCTTTCCACCACCCAAAAATCCCGTCCGGACACGGGTGTGGGAGGTAATTGTTATGCCGCTTGTACGCGGTACCTGATAATGTCATGTGCGGCGGAAGGTGGGACCTTAAAAAAGGTGTTACCTTTTCTATTTCGGAGAGTCCTTTCGAGTGTCGTACCAGGAGACCCCAGGACCGTAAAGGAACTAAGGGATGGTCCACTTCTTATTGCGATCGCCAACGACAGATAGAGCGATAAACTAATTTATTTATTTATTATCGACTTAATTCGGCGAGGTTGAGACTAAATAGTCCCTTCTTCCACCTAACCCTTACATTACATACATTACATTGAAGACAATTACATACAGCCAAGCCCTGGATGGAGAAAAATCCACCCAGACGGGAATCGAACCCGTGACCTCTCAGTTGGTAGACGAGGACGTTACCCCGCCGCCACCGGGGCCGGCAAGTGGGAATGGGGAAGCTCCATTACATCCCGATTAAGGTGGAGGTGCACCGCACCCTGAACACCTGTCGCGGGGCGATAAGCCGCTGTGATTTTTTGTGCGTGCAGGTCGAAGACGTACTGGCCGACCTCGCCGCTTAACCGGAGGTAACAGACGAGGACCGCAGTACCTCCGCTTCTGAGGCCCTTGCAAATGAGTAGAAGAGGAAACATCGTTTCAAACGGTGATCATGCTACATGTCGGACATCTCACCACTTTTCATCCGGATTTATATATTTATTCCTTTGAAATTATAATTATGACTCTTATTTTGCAAGGGAACTGCAATGGCTGTTATCGGCCCAAGGAGGAGTCGGCCGTTTCAATATAAGATTTTAACCCATCTCGCATCTGTCTGCAAAAGACTCTTTTTAAGGGGGCTGACAAGGGCATTTTTGTTTTTAGAAGGACACCAGTGGCCAACGAACCCAAAGCGGCGTAGCAGTTGCAGTTCTGAAGGCCTTTTATACCTCTCAAGTGTAACTCAATACCCCAGTCCAGGCGGTGACCTGACATGAAGACTATGTCGCATACGCTCCCTAAAGCTTTCATGACTTGTCGGAATACCAGGGACTCTTTCGAGCCATCCTCGGATCGCACTTCGTCCCAGTTCATACCGATGGGTCGAAGTCGGAATCCGCATGTGCCTGCGCAGTGGCGTCGGCCCACCATGGAGTCCTGAGGATAAAGATGAGCAATCTGTGCAGTGTCTTCACTGCCGAACTGCTAGCTATCAAGATAGCTCTAAAGAAAATAGAAGGAAATAACGGCTTGTTCTTAGTATGCTCTGACTCCTGGAGAGTACTGAAATCCATATCAGTCTTATCAAGTCAACTAACCCAATAGCCCAAGAGATCGATTATCTACTCTTATCCCTTTGGAAAAGGGGAAACAGAATATCCTTCACATGGACCCCTGGCCATGTGGCCCGGAGTATACCTGACAATGAGAAAGTGTCACGAAATCGATTCCACATTGGTGCTCGTGGACGATTTCAAGGCCGCTTTGTGGTACTTGGCCGTGGACGAGTGGAGGGGAGCGTGGCGGACAGTCACTAATAATGAATTAAGGGGAGTAAAATCGGTAATCGTGGCCCTCTTCCGTGAGAGGTAGTCGTAGGGAAGAGGTCGTCATCACGCGCTTGAGGATAGGGTACTTCTCCCTGACACACTCTTACCTCTTCACGGAGGAAAAAGGTCAGCCTCACTGCGGCGAATGCGACCAACCCCTGACAGTGAGCCACGTACTGAGGGAAAGTGTGACATACCGGAGGGAACGTGAAAAACTGAATATGACCTGGGATCCATCCTAGGTAATGACCCTGAAATTTTTAACCGGGTTGTAAGATATTTAAAAGAAACTGGGCTAATTAGTAAAGTTTAGTTTTTAGTTTTTTTAGTACTTTTAATCTCTTTTTTACCTAATAATTTATGACATATTTACAAATTATTTATTACATTTTTATTATCATTTTGAAAATCCATTTATAATTATTTAGTTTTTGTGTACAATTTTACGTAAATATCATTATACATATGTATTTATTAAAATTGTTTTGAGGTTTTAAAAGTCTAACAGTAGTGCAAAGTGACCATAGCTGTCGATGCACCCTAAAAATCCCAATACTACTACTGCTCCTACTAAATGAACACTATGGTCGCTGCACACGTCATTGAGGAAGCGCCAGCAAGGGACACTTGGGTGCCCATGTTCTGTAGTCTTTCTGAAGAGTGCCCAAAGGGACCGTTTGGGTTTGATTGCATCCGTTTTGACCCCGGGATGGAACGAGGAATAGATGTGGAGAGTTTAACACTTGCATCCGGAGGGTATTTGGCACGAAAGGGTGGGAAATAAGCACAGATTAGATAAATTTGGTGTTCTGGTTATAGGTTTCTGTTAGATTAAGAGGTGTCGTTTGCGCTAAATAGCGTTTCCTCATTACGCATTGTGCTGATAAGGGTATCAGCGGCTGTGAGTTTCTCCACTCGCGATAACTTGTCTCCCAGTATGTTTTCCTCTGCGCTTAAGTGCCGTGCGCATTAGGTCAGCGTTGAATTAAGGTTTCGCGCCGTCGAAGAGGAGAATGGCGAACATTTGCGGGGTAAAACAAAATTAAGGGTTAATGAGACTCAGCCATATCTACATCTACATAATACCCCGCAACCCGCCGCAGGGTCTTGTGGCGGGGGTTGTTAGCTCAGCACCCGTATAAGAGAATAAAACCATATGCAAAACCAACATATCCAAGCAAACCTACACCCACGGAGGCGTATATATTCATGCGAAAACCTTTTTAACTTACACGTATGGAAATACATAAACTATTAATTAATATTTACTTGCGCCTACAAATGTAGTAAAAATCCATCCAATATTGTGGGATATTAGAATTGAAAAGTGAGGAGAGGAAATCCTACTATCACATGGACATGCCCCCATGGTCTCCGCCTCCAAAGATACAGGTTTCTCCACCTGTATCTTTGGAGGCGGCACACCGCAACAGGCAGACAATGGAGGCATACCCTCCAGAGAAAGAGAGACGAGAGATGGAAGGATAAACTTGAAAACAAACAAAGCTGGGTAAGCAGTACTGTAACAAGCACTACATTCTTAAACGGCAGTCCCATGCGGGAAGAGTTTTGACAGCAAAATACACGATGTTAGTGAAAGTGGATGCATTTGAGTAAAACTAATTATTCCCTAGACGCTGTGGGTGGCAAGTTGGATTTTTGTTATCTCTAACCCTACATGTATATAGCGCCATATGTAGCCATCACCAAATTATGCGCGGCAAATAATTCTTAACTTTTTCCCTTCGGTGTCTTTCATTAGGTATCGGGAAATGCAAAATCGGACGCGGATGTCGACAACGGAATCATACGATCGGCGGTATAAATGCAGCGTTTGGCATGGGCAGGAGGCGGTGGCTGCGTCGACCCTTCTGCCCCAACGGGTTTCCCTTAGTGGGGGGAAATGTTTTGGAAGTTATCCCGGCTGCTCCTCCGGGACCTTCCGCTGATGCGCGAACGGGGTTCGCCATGGCGACGGAGGCAGATGACTTGGCTGCCGATGGCCTCCATTGACTGTAGTATTACCGTCTGCGGCGACCGCAACTCAGGGGTGTGCTGCAGCCTCGTCCATTCGATCTGCCTATTTACAAATCCGTCTCGCATTGCTCTGATTGGCTCCTGGTGAAGCCGAAGACCATAGCGAATAGGCGGAAGTCTTGTCAGTCCACAGTGGGAATTGTGAGTGGTTTCGATCTCCCCTTCGTGCTTCATAATTTACCGTTAATGTTCATGAGCTGCGGTTTCTCTTGATACTCTTCTTTAATGTTTGCGTGCTTTTCTTCGGGCACAAGATGTATGTTAATGTCCTAAGCCGTCTAAGTATTTTCTAGCATGCTAATAACCTGCCAGACTAGTAAGTGTCCTGCACCACGCACTTAAATGCTGACTTTTCCATCCAAAATGGCGGTACAATAACCATATTGCGATTCACTTCAGCTCTAGTCGTATTTGTCGTCATCTTGTGGTGCAAAATATTCATTCGGAGTAAATGAACAAGTTTTCAGATAGGTTATTACTGTGAAACGTAAATACGTTGAGCTACAAGGTCACGCACTCTAGAAAAAACTATTGAAGCGTGTGGTGTCGGAACGTACGCCGGCACGTTAGGAGATCACGTGGGGGTCTCCCTTAATGGTACATTCGCCTAGTAAATAAGCGTCCCCAACGCCGTTGTCCGTGTTTAATCAAAATGAATTGTCGTATCTCCGTATTTCCCACGTAGTGTGCAAATTGAAATAGTGGAGTATATGATGGCAAACGCGTTGTTACCGGCGGATGGTCGCATACTCTTGCCTCATCTCGTCTCTCGTCACGTGATTGCACGGGCCCTCTTTACTTCTATGGGGTAGGTGGAAGGGTATTACTTCAGAAAGCGCTAATCTAAGAAGCAGAATCTAAGAAATACTATAAAAAATACCCCTTACCCCACTAATAGTCAAGTAAATTTCACCACACTCCATACGGACGCTGGAAGAGGTGAAGCAAATCTACGCAGAATGCATCATACCTACTTACGCAGCACACGAACGGAATACAAGTATCAGACACACGAACATAATTGCAGGAACCATCTGGTACGTAGTCACCCACCCCGAACCCAACACCTGCGCTGTCAAAGAAGTCTCCTCTATCCTTTCCACGCTGCCCAACGAATGCTCCTCCGGCCCTGATCACATCCTCTCCGAAGCACTCATATTCCTCCTCCCTCCTTTCATAAATGTCGTCAAAGATATCTTTACCGTATGCCTTGAATCCTCTTACTTCCCCTCTTCCGGAAATTCTCCACCATCATCCTATTACCCAAACCCGATAAAATCCTTTCAGAAGTAAGCTCTTATAGACATATGAAGTATCGTGTCTCCCTAACCTCAGCCCTAAGCAATGTATTTGAAAAAATCATTCTAGCCCGCTTAAAGTCCCTTCCCTTCTCAGCTCTACATGGAAGAGCACGGCTTCACCGAAAATACGTCCACGGTTCATCAAATCAACAGACTTGCAGAACTCATAACATCCGGTTTCAACAGCAAATTAGAAACTATAGCAGAGCTACTCGATATCAGCCAGACATTTGATCAAGTCTGGTATGAGGTACTACTGTAAAAACTTTGGCTGAAAAACATCCCATAGTATCCAATCAAAATAGTGCGATCTTTCCTCGCTTACCGTTCGTTTTCCATCTCCCATAACACCTTCCATTCCCCCTATTTCCCCTTTCATACTGGAGTTCCCCAAGGTGCTGTCCTTAGTCCCCTCCTGTTCAATATTTTAATGGACGGCATCACCAGAACCGAGTTATCCCACCCCTTTTTATATGCTAATGACCAACTATCGCTGCCCAGAGTTGGTGGTCATACAATACCGATGACCTATCTCAATCTCTTCGAAGATAGGACCGCGGAGTGGAGTTTAGAAGTCAATCCGGACAAGTACACCAAAATACGTTTCACAAAAATTATGAAATAAAGCGACCCATGAATTCCTCACCTTAAAGCAAAAGATACTTCCCCAAATAACCACCGTCTCTTTACTTTGAATCATCCTCGAGGAAAAACTGTCTTTTAACCCCCATGTCTCCTCCAAACTATCCAAAAATATGTAAATCCACATTCGTCCATCAGCTCCAACTAATTCACTCCTCAAAATACTTCCCTTAACTCCAAGCTGGACGTCGTCCACTCAATGCTACTCCCACAGGTCCATGCTTACGCTTTCCTCGTCTGGGCAAATCCCTCCCCCCCTCTACTCTCCCACGGGGGTGGCAAAATGTGATGACCCACAGGATATGGTGGCTCCCCTTGGCTCGTCCCCAATAAAACGTACAGAGAGAAATAGACATACCACATATACATTATATCATTAAAAAACCATTATTGAAAAATTGCACATGGATGGAAAAATCGGAAAACCCGCTGATATCCTTCTTCTCTTTGGTCCCAATCGCTCCTAGTAGGTTGTTTCATTTAGCCACACAACCAGCTCCTTCCACCATCCACGCCCAAAAAGAAAAGGAAGAGAAAAGCTTTCCCACTAGAATGGACCCTGCGCCGACCCCTCGACCTAGCCCCTGTCCCATTTAACCGAGAACATGTCAAAAAATTAAAAAAATACATTTGATAACAAATAACGTTAAAAAATAATAAAAAAGAGGAAAAAATAAAAAACAATCGTATAACCATTTAATAATAAAAATTAATTGGAATGGATAATAATAAAAATGATGTAAAAGAAAAACAAAACCTCACTTGAAAAATATTTACTCATACATATTCAAAGCTCATGTCAATATAAAATTCAATGCCATGTTACTCTACATTGCAACTCTTACTCTAATAAAATAAATTACCTCAAATATCCAACAAACCTGCTTCCAAAGGAAATATATTCCGGTGGAATTGTAATAGGAATACTAAATGTGCCTTGGCCTTGGTACATCTCCGATGTGGCACCGCCGGACATATAGTATTTTTGTTACCAAGAATGGCAAGGAGCTTGAAATACAACCATTTTGGATCGCTGAATAGCGTCATATAGAGGAAAGATAAAGCTTGTTTTCACTAGAAAACAATCTCTCGGGATTATATCGCGTCGAGAGGGGAGGTTCGTTACATGCCGAAAGAATAAAAGGAAACGTGAAATCGACTAGGGTAGGATATATCATTTTGTGGTTATCGCTCCTCCCTTGTGAATAAATAATATTGTGAAATTACTGGTACATTTCCTTTGTCAATTGATCGAGGCTCTAAAAATATCGTATTTTAGTACTAATGTATAACATCAGTTTTTTAAGCTTTAAAAAATTGCGGCCCATCATCTCAGGAGCTGAGTTATGAAATAGATTTTTAACGAACTTCAATTAATTAGCACACTCCAATTAATTGATCAATTACCAGGACTGATTGAATATTAATTAGCGGAGAAAATTATTTAATTACCAACTTTGCCTGAGCCAGATATTAACAAGAGTGAGATATATTTAATGAACATTCTGATGCTCATCACAAGTCAGTCGTTTTCCAGAATACTCCCGCGTGTACTTCGCATTCCTACAGTCCAGTTATTATTTGGGGGGGGGGGTCCTCTTCTGGTCCCTCCTACCCCCTCTTGTCCCGACTCACTGAAAGCATCATGCACGTGGCTCCTGGCGTCTCACCTCTTTGCCTTCTCAGCCCCCACCTAAGCGAGTATCTCTCCGCGAACCCCGGCCTGCGGCGTTACGTCGAGCGTGGGAGAGTAAGCTTGGAGTCCTCTCCCTGAGGATCTACTTCCTGCAAACCACTAGCACTTTGAGCGCGATCGCCTAATGAGCAATTGATTTTCCTCAAATGGCATTTATGCAATGCGAATCCCATTGAGTGGTCTTGTTTCTGTTCGCCATTTATAATGCAGTGCGACGAGGTGCCAATGAGGACATTTGTCGGCGGCAGGGGTCGAGTATGGAAATCCGGGCCGAAGAGAGCCTCTTAGCGAGGGTGCCTTTACTCACAAGCACACCGTATGTCGTTGCCCCCGATACGGCCGAGACGAAGTTGGAGGCTGTGCAAAGCGGCGACAGAAGTCTTGTGAAATACTTCACTTGGGGCGGATGTCGGGTGTCACGCCTCCCCAGTCATCTCGGACAAAGCCACCGCTCTAAGCCTCGCGCACCCGCATTAAGTCGACCTCGACTGACCCTTTATTCGGACGCAAGCGACATTGCAATGCAGCATCACGTGTTACCTCCATCGTTGCCGAACAGGCGGACTCGACATCCTTTTAATTGAAACGAATGTCGCTGGGGCAATACTGGAGTCAATTCAATGAGACCTCTACCGTCGAGTATATATTACACACTAGTCAAACAAAAATAAAATTACTTTTTTGCGCAATAAATTGGGTGAATTAAAATTTTAAGGTCACTCAGTGTTGAGGATCACTCGTACGCTCTTCCGCTCAATGTCGCGGCCTTTCCAGGCAAACATTTTTAGTAATGCCTGCTACTCTATCTCCGTGGGCACAGGAAGTTTCACTGGGACGTTACAGTCCTATAGCATTTGCTGGTGCCTTCGTTTGTATTTCATTTTCATGTTTCCGACTTGAAAGAATATCAAGGCCCAAAAATGGTATGCAACGGAAAAGACGAAGAAAATATCCAGAAATAAGCCTAGAGGAATGCCATTCGGTCGACATCCATTCTTTCTCCGCCCCCACCCCTCAGCAGGCGGACGGGGTTGTTGATGGGTGGGTCGCGGTGGAATTCTTCTGGCTTCCGGACCATTCAGCGAGAAAGCCTCCCGGGGGTAGGTTGGGCCTTCTACCGGGCCCCGGGGTCCACGAGAGGCAGAAAAATGATCCCTGGAAGAATTTGTATTTCCAATAATCTCCAAAATGTGCACTGTCCCCCGTCCTTTCTCCGCGACCCCCTCCCTCCTCGCCCTTGGTGGGCGTCCCAGCTCCCTTCGTGTCCTCTTCCATGGGAAGGGGGCCCTGTCGCGTGATTGCCGATCCGCCTCTCTCATTCCCGTCCTGCGCCTACATGAGAGCCACAGTGAAGAGATCCCTTCCCGAAGCGAGAGAAGAGTGTGATTATCTATGCACAAAATGTCTGTCCCAAAAGTAGTATTACTTATTCTTTCCCGGAGAGACGGACGGACGGCGGTTTCTCTGGCTGGGTTCGAGGGAGGGGAGTCGTAGGAAAGGTTGGAGGCTGCTGGCAGTTGGGTCCCAGCCTTTGCGGAGTGCGGATCGTTCGTTTGCAAACCTCTATAACATGACCTCGTTACGCTGCGTTATTTAACCGTCATGGGAACAGCGCTACCCCATCAAATTTTGCGTGAAACTGGCCAAAACCCAAAAGAGACTCATGTTATGCTCATGGCAGCTAATAGTGGCAACACCATGGGTATATCGGATGTTTTGAGTGACACAAGTTATTTAGGGAAGGTAGATAAAATGTTGAAGACGTCGAACCTTGAGGACGTCCTTTGATCTTAAAAAAACTGACGAAAATCTCGCAAGATTGAAAAGCCTTTGTTGGACGGAGATATTAGATTAAGTATTGGCATGGTTTATGATGAACTTGGAATCCCTAAAAGTGATGTGCATCGACTTGTAACCGAAAACATAGGCATGAGAAAGTTGTGTGCGAAATTGTTGCCGCGAGCACTCTTGGACGAACAAAGGGAAACTTGTACGCGGATCTTCCAAGAGCTTCTCAACTCTGCCTCAGCCACTCTACAGACTTGACGTTGCCCCACCAGACTTCTTCCTCTTCTCTCGCCTCAAATTCGTGCTGAAAGGACGTCACCACGACTCTGTGGCGGTGTTACAATAGGCCGTGACGAGGGAGTTAAGCAGCATTCCCGGCACCGCCTTCCAGAAGGCGTAAGAGGCGTAAAAACCCGCTGGCAGCGGTTTTTGGACACACAAGGGTGCTACTTCGAAGTACACGTGAGCTTCCTATTGTTTGTCTGAGAGCGCTCGCGGCAACAACTTCGCACACACCTTTCTCAAGACGGAAACCGCCGCGCTGTCCGTCCTTCTGTCTATCCGGGAAAAATATGCCATGCTAGTTTTGGGACAGACCTTTTTTTATGTCAGTGCTACGATCAGAGTTTAAATGAAATTATTTTTCATTATTCTTTAATTCTTGACACGAGATGTGAAAAAATAATTTCCTTCGGATTAGTAGCAAAAATAGCCATATAGTTGAGTCATTTGAGGTGGTAATCCGTCCATCCCCGTGTCGACGACTCCTTTTACCCGCGACTCACATTTCGCGCGGCATACCAGCCTAGAGTAGTTAGTTCAAGAGCTGCGCGCCGGGCGGCGCTCCCCTCCCCACCCTTGCTCCTTCCGACGCAATCCAGCAAGTGGTCGCCGCAAGGGGACGTCCCTCCCCCCGGCAGAATTCCCCCCCGGCACGGGGTGCATCAGGGCGGCGGCCCCATCTCGTTCAGTCGGTGCCGTGGGGCCAAGTGGAAACATTGCACCGAGTGGCTGGCGGCGCCACCGGCCGGACGTTCACGCGGTTGGCGCGGGTGCGGCACGCGCTTCTCCGGAAGCGAGTTCTCGAGTCATCATTAGGCGTCAGGCGCGTGTGTATGTTGTGTTGCCGGTCGCCCTCGGACATCCTCAGCCCGGACTTACACTGAAATCACATCGGCGGACTGAACGCTCTCCATGCATTGCCTTCGACTTGGAAGACATTCAACATCCCCACGGAGTAGCGCGCATGCTTCCACTTTTACTTGCTAACAAAAGATAGTGTTCTATATTAAATTGTTTTCAGTTGGCGGCACAGAAATAAGTTGTAGTGATGCGAAAAAATTAATGACTTCCGTGTGCTAGGTCTCGAGAGACTTGATTGCCCATAGTTATTTAAGGTAAAAAATAAGTATATCCATAATGTTTATTAACAAAATGTTAATTAACTACTTGAAGTTTCTCCGGATACTATAGGATCGGTTCCTTTTTAGTAGGTGTGAAAACTAGAAGGAAGAAGTGTATTGACCGCTCCCGAAGGTATCTCGTCCTTATCTGGAACCTCTGCGTGAATCACAGCCGAGGAATAAAGGGGATGAGATTCCGTCATCCTCGTTGCTCAACTGCCCGATAGGACTCGCGTCTAAAGTGTGCGTGTCCTCCGATCCAGCATTTTAACCGAAAGGTTTCCATGTCTAAAGTTTCGAGCAGGGGCCATCGATGACCAGGTCCACCTCGGATGGCTCTCCCTTCTTCGTCGTGCCCGTTCCGAAGTCACCCCATTGCGACGTCTCCCCACGTGACAAGGCCTTTCGCCGGCCGCGCGCCCGCCGTCTTCCCGGTCGATGCGCCGTCCCTTCCCCGGTCGCGGGGGATCACTTCGACCGCCACACGACGAGGATCCGACATCCAGAGCGAGCGAGAGGCAGGGGTGCGGGTGCATCACGCGAGACTGCCGACAACAGCAGCAATGAAAGCACGGTGGTGATTGACGGGGGCCGTTTCGCTCCTCGGCTGTGTGCTGCTCTTCTCTCGGACGAGCTTTTCAAGATCGCCGGGCAGATCCGTCGAGGTCATCTCCTGCCGTCGAGAGGGAAACAGCTTGTCGAGGCTCTACGGCGAACGCAGCACCCTTATCTACGTGTTCCCAAGGTGGTGCCGTGATGCAGTTGCCACGCTCATCCCGCCTTTGATAAAAATCGTGTTATTTTGACATCGCAGTCCCAAGACGATTTTTAGTGCATATCTAAAATTAAGCTAATCAACGAAGGAACTGCCGCACTTAAACTTTCACCTGTGATGCATCCATGCGCATCCTTCGTCGTAGAAAGTGTTCGCGGAATGCGCGAGTGACGTGAGAACAGGCCTTGCAGGGGCGCGGCCGATCGTCCGAGTCGCTGCCGGGATGTCGACCGGGTGCGCGGGTTTTCCGCCGGCGGTCCGTGCCGACCGCCGCCGCCGACGGGACTCCATTCCGCCGCCCCTGGCCCGGGGTCAACCCCAACCGGCAAGACCGACCACCCGTCCTGCCGTCCCGCGAGCGGACGGCTCGACCCCACCAATGGTTCCGAGGATCGTCGCCTCCCCGCCGCCCCTCGTTCTTCTCCTCGCGCTGCTGGTGCTCGCGTGGTGTTCCCCGGCTCCTCACGCGTGCCGAGCGGCCCTCGCGCCTGCCCGGGCCCCTGGGGCGCAGCCACCGCCCCCGACCGCGAAGGCGACCCCGGGGACGGCGGGGGTTGGCGAGGCGCCGAGGAGGTCTTCTCCGTTGAGGGTGGCGCAGTGCCGGGCCCGTTGCCTCCAGAGGGTAAGTACAAGGCCTCTGCCCCTGACCCCACCCCCTCCCCACCTCACACCTGCTGCGAACCAAAAGTGGCAGGTCACCGACGGAGGTTCGCGAAGGCGGATCCTCTTTTGGTTAATTCACTTTTACTTCGTAATTTGGTTGTCTTATTACACATTGGGCAGTTTGTACTGGTAAAAACGTTTCACGTGCTTATTTAAGTTGTGCTCAATGCGCAGAAGGCTTTTTCGCGATTTCGCAGTCATTCTAGAATGAAGCATCTTTCCGTTTTAATGTTAATATGCACTTGGCGATAGCTGAATTCCCATTTTGCACAGCCTTCAATTGACAATGCTAATTCGGTCAGCTGTCAGTGAGAAGTAAAAAGTTACCGTGTCACCTCTTAACCTTTGACAATGACAATGTTTGACTTTGACAATGGCTTCCTTGGCGAACATGTGATCGCCCAGGCAATATTTTCAATGTACTTCAGGTAATATAATGAAGTTCCGGAGATGATAATTTGGTATTTTTCGAGTGGTTAGATGGTTATCATAATCATTTATAATCATTTCCTTCAAGTAAACACGATTTCTATTTGTACAGCAACGGTTTGTGCAATCTCCGCTCAGTTTGTAAAATCTCCGCTCATCTATTGCTTTCCTTCCAAATTATTCCAATGAACGTTTTAGGCCTTGCTCATTTGTCGCAATTGTAGATATTAAAGACATATTTTGTAATTAAATTCAGACATTATACCTTCCTACACCTGGCTCAAGTGCTCAAGCGCATCTACATTTATACCCGACCTCGCTAGCTCACCAAAGCACTTGTGGCAGGGGGTGTTAGGTCACCAACCGTACTACATCTAATCCAATACTTCCGCAAACACATGATAACCCTTGATCCACTTAAAGGGAACATGAAGAGATTATTTTCAAGGTTTCAGGTTGCCATTCGTGCAGCATCTGTTGCATACATTCCAACTGTAAAACTGTCAGTGACCACTCAACTGACTGCACTAAGATCACAACTAAGTAATCCGGCGGGCTACCACGAAAAGCAGTCGCCAACTATCTGCTGTCATTCCACTCATGAAGGACGGAAAATTCGCAAAATAATAAGTTTTGCGAATTTATATATCTGCACGACATCCCGGGACGTTAGGACGGCAGCCATCGAGAGATTGGACGGGAATGTAACTTCTATGATCCTAAATGTTTCTATGACAAATTTTACGATGAAGTGACAACCCTCATTACCTTTTCATTCGCATATATTCCGTGTATTAGCATACCCTGGCATATTTCCAACGTATTTCCTTGACGGTTGCCCGCAATTGTTTCAAAATGATTGGCTTTCCCTAGAAATGGCCTCGGTCTGTACAAGAAGTCTTAGAAATTGAATTAGTGAAGAGAATGATTACATTTTCCCGCTACTCTCTTGCGCGTGCCAGTGACGGTCAACGCAGCGCTGGTTGAGCTTTGGCTCGGCGTGTCATCCGGCCAAGCTGTTGACGCTCCCAATGAAATGAGAGGATTTTATCATCTGTGTTACCGCGATGTCTTTTGTGTGGTCTTCTTTCTTTGTTTGTAAGTCATTCATGGTTTTCCAAAGAAGTCATTCTGAGGGAAGCTGAATTTGCAAAACATTGTTATGTTAGCGTATTTAGATTTAGGATGGGAATCACCCACCGACCGGAGGCAAAATTACAGGTTAGAAATCTTTAAATTAATTAGAAGCTGTCCTTTTTGCGATGATACTAAAAAAATGCTTGGTTAGCCCTGCGGCGGGAGAGAACATGAAACCAAGCCAAGCGCAGGGCTTGAGATATTATTTTTCCACCAACACGAAGTGATCAGATTAACGGTAGGCGATGATGGAAAGAAAATATTTTAATAGCAATTGTTATGGCGTGTTGTCAATATCGTATGGTTCTTGTTTTAATGCCCTCTTTGCCAACAGCTCGTCTCGCTTTCTTGCAGTGGTATTTTAAACTTTGAATCCATTGTGCGTGTAAGCTGTTGTGAAAATTATGGTCATCATTTGAGTTATTTAACATTTCCATTGTCATTCCATTTGTTGACGGAACAAATAATTTTTAAGTGGCATTCTCGGTGTGGAGTCACGAATTGCCACACTTTGTCGCCTACGGTAAAAAAAATGTAGGTACATGAAATGCATACATTTTCAAAGATCAGAGAGAGCTTTTTGTGTTTATTTTATCATTCGTCTTTTCGGCAACCACGCATCTTTTTTGCATGTTATTTTTGCCACGGATCATAATGTTTTGTGTTCGATCCATTTCGTAAGAGCAAAAATCGCAATTAGTCAAAGTTTTTATTTTTTACACGATGTCAAACCGCAGAATCGTAAAAATGTACCCAAGGTTTAAATAAGATTTTCATACTGAGAAAAATATTTATGCATCCAAGTAGTGCGTCCCATAGGATTGACCTGAAGATCGAAAATACTAAAGTCTTATCCCATATTTGTTTTTCTTCGACCTTCAAGGAGCGACCCCGAAATGGGAAGTAGATGAAATATTGTGTGCATTATGTACAATATTCGCAACTATTGTAATTAAATTCGCAAATATTGACAACCGATTTAAAATAACGTTGATCAAATCGGACAAATGCAAAAGCCAAAAACGGGCTGGTGAGGAATTTGTGCATTGAATAGCGATATAATTTCTATGTTTACAAAGGATTACATCTGCAGCATTTGTAGTTGAAAAGCAGTACCAAACTCGGCCTATATCCATTATTATCCCATTGCTTATGAAATATACTCTTGAGAAAATAGAAGGCCCAAACAATGGACGTATACTTACAGGATACTTTTTAGTAGAAGTCATTGTTGAGAATAAAATTGGTAAATTTATTCTCTTAGTTATTTCTTATTTAAGTACCCTGCAAGCCACCGATAGGGTGCGTGGCAGGAGGTGAATACACACGAGGCATAATTATATGCTATTACTAATTATTTATAATTGAATGATTACTCTAAATTCCATTGTTGCGGTCGATAAAATATCCATTGTGTCTCCAGCCCAGGCGTTCATTATTGAGGCAGCAAAGGATTTTGCTTTAGCGAGGCTGTGGATGAAGATTACAAATGATACCCTTATTGTTGTCCGTTGCTATGTGCATACGTTGACTTCGAATCTAAACTTATGAAGTGAAGAAATAGTATGAAGCATCGTGTGCCTTAGGTTGGGAAAGTATCACTTAGTACTCATTACTATTCGTATGACCATTTCTTATTCTCCAACATTTGGAATAGATTGTGTGTTTGTGCGTGTGTTTGTGTGTGCGTGCGTGGGTGGGTGGATACCAGTGGCACGCAAGACGAAAACTGCAAATGGGGGGGGGGTGTGGATGGCCATCATGAAGCTCAGGTAGCATCATTATACGAACTCATTGAAGTGACTGAATTGGAATGTTACATTTACATCTACATAATACCCCGCAAGCCATCGAGGGGGCGTGTGGCGGGAGGTGTTAGGTTATCACCTGTAAAGGAGAAAACAACCACATGGAAAACCAAATCATGATACCTCTACACAAATATTAGTTTGTTTATTCACGCGATAAATTTTAATCTAGAGACTAATCTAACGCCCTTATACGCAGGAACAAAGGGACGCCAACAAAGCTCACACAATATAAAAAGCACGCCGCCATAAATATCGCCCCGTAGTGAAACTACACAAACCCACCCACCCACCGCTCCTCTCAACGCGCTCCTCCGAGAACAATCCACTTCCATTATCCCATCCAGCCGTAATTAATTTAAAATGGGACACACAAAATGCAGATGGCATGCATGAAGTAACTCATGGTGAGGCGTGATGAAAAGACCGCATGAGAGACACAATTAAAATCAACGGAAATCGTTGAACTTGTATCGCTGTAACTCGCTGTAAGATATCCAACGCACAACGGTCACGCCGGAACCTTTCAATAGCGCACTAATCTGACGCCGGAATACCGGGCACTCTGGCAGCTGGTAGTTACTCGGCGTCGAGTTTGAATGCGAATGTTAATTCTGAGTAAAATCTGTTCTGCCGCCTTTAAGCAACAAATGAATTGTTTACTAAAAATTGTTTTATTTATGTCAAGAATTTCCCGAAGTATATATAAAAATTATGTGTATGTGTGTATATAAAAATATACATATACACACACACACACACTCGTATCTGTGGATCGCGGTAGTCCAGGGGGTAGAGCGTTGACTGCTGACCGGAGGGTCCCGGGTTCAATTCCTGGGCAAGGCACTCTGGGCTCCTGCAACTCCACCCACCCAAGTAATGTGATTTTTCGGGTACCAGATCTTCCTGTGAAACCATGACCGGCGCAGGGAAAGGAACTGGCCCCCCTACCCTGATGTGTGAATTTCACACGCCGTCGGGCTTAGTACTGGGTGAACTCTACCATCACCCAACCGACATTTGGGTTGAATACTGTGTTAATACGGTTGTATAGTATACGAGGGATGTACTTGAGGAATTGAAGCAATATCCGAAATAAATCTATTTTTCCGAAACTTTTCACGATACTTGTTTTATAAACCATGTATACAGTTAAAAATCTTCAACATGAACTCGTAGGATATAAAACTGTTTGAGTTGCTGCTGAACGCGCAACTTCAATCCGTCGTTTTGTGCACTTTCCTGGTACAGTACTTCATTATTTCTAGAACCTATACTCACCATTTTTAAAACCTGAATATCCCCTCACCATATCCTTTGCCCACCATCAATGTTAGGGTTGATCTTTCCCAAAATATTCATGCGGCTATATTTACCGTTCCTGTCAATTAAAAGTCTGCAGTAATCTGCAGCAGAAGATGCAACATCAACATTTTTTGTCGTTTTACATAGATTTTGGTTAAAGAAGTGCTTAAAAATTGTTTTACATATACAATTATATTAAGGGTTAGTTTCTAAAGGTACATTTTTTTGTGTAGAAGAAATATTTTCCTACAACGCAGCCAAGAACACGCTTTTGTATTGGAACTTGCAGTTGGTTTAAAGGCTTCACAAGTACACTTGTAGAGGGTCTCATAGATAGCTAATTATTTCTGAGTCGCTCGCAGAAAATTATTTTGTAGGAAAAACGATCGAGTGTGGCATTAAATTTGCAAAGTATCTACCACTATTTTCATATATAATAAAGTATTACCAATCTTCCGGAAATTACTGTATCTAGGTTGGCTTGTCGGACAGCAGTTGCGCCCTCAGTCCTGGAGACGTCTTCAGGTCGAAGTGATCTTCGTTGCAATTTAGCCGCTATGTATACCTATAGGAGACGCGTCTTTGGATCATATATAACTTGAATCTTCCTGGTTTCTCCTATTTAGCCCCATTGCATTTGTGTATTTGGTCATTTCTCGGCATTAGCCCTAGAAATAATGCCCTCACGTTTAATATTGCGGATACCTGTATATATATTGTTGGTGGTGTAAGATTTAGTTATTTTCCGTAAAAATAACAGTGATCAATGACTAGAAGTGGTCATTGGACTTATTATTGGCTCTTGGGTGGATACAGTCAGGCGTGGGGAAAAAAAGTTTTCATGATTCCGTTTTCTGTGCGTCGTTGAACTTTCTACCCTGGGATTGAAACGACGATAGCTCACTCTCTTGAGGTTTAAGAATGGGAAATTAGTTTTGCTTTTCCATTGATTTCCTAAAGATTGAAAATCAACGGTTTTAATTATCTTAAATCTGTCAATCTCCCTTAATCGGAAATCTGCCCGCAATTTAAAAAACCGTAAATTAGTCTTACTCCTATTTACAATGGTCCGTATTTGCGTCTGGTATACACAAAATTTTGTGTCTAACCTTTAATAAAACAAGAACCTGCGGAAAAATATCTTTCGAAGTTTCTGAATCCAAATGGTAAAGAAAGAAGGCGAGTAGGAAACATCAAGAACTCAAGGGGAATATCAATACTGCCAGTCACGGATAAAATATTGTCCGAGGCGCTACAAAACAAACTGAATGCATTTGATGAGGGAGTATCAAAGCGGGGCTTAGGAAAGAAAGAAGGTGTGGGGAACAGATCTGGAACATCGGGAGTATTCATGGGATGATAAAAAATGTGAATAAGGCAGTGGTCTTCGTAGATTTTTGGAAGGCATATTAATCTGTCGAGAGAGAGAGAAACACCGTAGGAATTTGGAGTGGATAGGAATACTCGGAACATCATTCAGGGCACGTTCACGGACACGATCTCGAGAGTCAGGCATAAAGGGGTGATATCGGCCGTATTGAGAGGAAAACGGGGATGAGAAGGGGATATGGGGTGCGCCCCGCACTCTTCAACCAAGTGCTGGAGAGGGTAATGGGGATCGTCGGAGGAGACGCTGGAAATGGAATGGATTGGGGAGGAATTATTGGGAAGGACGACCTGAGAGGTTGCAGCTTGGGGACTTTGTAGACGACATCGCATCGATTACCCAAGATGGAGATTCATCCAAGGGAATACCGTGACTGGTCCACGAAACAACTGCGTTGCAGGGCTGAGAATATCGAACGGGGGAGACAGAAAACAGTAAAGGCGTGGTCAATGGTGTCCATACGCGAGGCATTCCAACAGATTCAAATGTCTGGGATCCAACCAAAGGGGTGGAAAAGGGGGAATAACCTGAAGGCGGCATTTCTGTCTTTCAGTTACTCCCTCGTCGAGGGGCTGACGGCGGTCAGGCAGAGCGAGAAGGGGACACGGAAGCGAATTGAGGTGGTGAAACGTGAAGCGTTGTATGAATACGACGGTGGGCGAACTGGCGAAGGTGGCGGCGGCGTAAGAGTGGAGGATTAAATTGAAAAACAGATACTTATAACAAAAAAAATGTTTATCTAGAGGGGGAATTCCCTCTTTCAGTAAAAGGGAACGCGTTAACTAAGGAACTAATTCCTTAGGAGTCATGTAGTTGTATGTAAATGCAAATGATGGCAATTCATCTAATAGTAATATGATAGAAAACACGATAGGTACAACTGTAGCGGCTGTAGATTTTTGAAGGAAAATTGATGTCTCTCCTGCAATGTTGCGATTTCTTTTCTGAGCGTTTCAGTTAAGCTGAATGTGCAGGGATAGTTTATTTATTTATTCTTAGTCCAAAAACAGCACTTTTTGGACCTTTACATTGAAATATCAACAAAGATAACAATGGACACGATTACAAACACCCAAACCCTAGGTGGAGAAAAACCCACCCAGGCGGGAATCGAACCCCCGCCCCTTGGATTGGCTCGAGGACGTTAACCCTCCGCCACCGGGGCCGGAAAATAATTGTAATTTGGTAATATGGAATATGTTTTTTGTAGTATTTCGAGAGGTATTCATTCAGTATCTTATTGTACCAATATAAGAATACTATCCGGAGTCATAGGAATTGAAAAATGACACTTGAATGAGAGAAAGGCGTGAGATGAAGACGCGGAGGTGGATAGCGTTAAAAATCGCAGAAATTTCAATTAGACCAAGAATGTTACCGATACAAAATATTTTGAGATCATTAACCAAAGGCAGAAAGTCTGCTGAAAAGGACGAAACTCCTTTGCGACTTGATTATGGCAGTCGGTAGACGGGAGATGAGTGTCCGTCGCTTCAATTGCACGGCGGAGACCACGTGGCACGAGTGCCGTCCTGAATTTCCGCGTTCTTTCGAAATATCCAACCGTCACCGCGTCAGATGCGATGTAGTATTGCTGTCGCGCCTTGTCCGGGCGGGAGAGGGTAGTGGTGCAAACGAACCCTTTTGGTGCTCGCGAGTTGAAAATCGTCCCGGGATCACGTGCGCGCGCCTAATGGGGGAGGGGTCGCCAAATGGGGCGTCGAAATGGGCTATGCTGCGGCGGATGGGAATTATACATTATGTACTTACTCCCGCCGTCGGTCGGGTGGAAGAGAGTAGAGCGGGGTAGCAAATGGATTTGGCCGGCGGACGGAGAGATAGGCATGATGGGATAGCCGGTACGTGTGGGCCATCGAGTGCCGCTGGGTTGCGTGCCGCGAGTGCGGCAGAAGAAGGGATGCGAAAAGCACACTCCCCCTCGCTGCTTTGAATGCATTCGCGCATTCACCCAGAATATGTTACGGAAGCCGCGGTGGGACCTTTCCATGATGACCCAAAGCACGCTTCTATCCTCCCCCGCATTATATTATTATATTTATTCTGACGCATAGTTTTCATAAACTGCATAATTTTGTATTGTTTACTCGTAAGTAGCTTAATGAATTGAAACTAGTTGAATTAAACATTATTTGAATGGGAGAACTCAAGTTATTCCCACCATTATTCTTTCATTCGGTATTTCATTCGTGTGTTTGCTTTTTTGACTCGCATCGTCTTGTGTTTCGTTGAGCCTTCGATTCATGTTCTTGGTTTATATATATATTTCATATATATAATATTACTTATTATATATATATATATATATATATATATATATATATATATATATATATATATATATATATATATATATTCATTCAAACATAGAAATAGGTATAAGGAAAGGGGATAGGAAAACACATAAAAGGCGAACACAGGACATGTGGGGAAGGCGGTTTTTGAGCAGATCACGAAAGTAAAAATGTTTCCTTAACCGGGATTTGAAAACCGGATCTTCCACTTGCCGGGCGGATGTGCTACCGTTACACCACCTAGGAAACTTAATTTACCTTGAGATCTGCGATGTTTTTAAGACGCCCAAGTGCTCCGCCCGGCAAGTGGAAGATCCGGTGTTCAAATCCCGGTTAAGGAAACATTTTTACTTTCGTGATCTGCTCAAAAAACCACCTTCCCCACATGTCCTGTGTTCGCCTTTTATGTGTTTTCCTATCCCCTTTCCTTGTACCTATTTCTATGTTTGAATGAATATTTGTGCGCCGTATGGCGGGACATCGTATTTGAATGTGTACACGTATATGGCCAATGTGGCTCATCTCTTCTTCTGGCTATGCGTGCCATGAAACGTACTGTTCATATTCTCTACGATACTATATGCTTTCTAACCAACTGTCCCCTCTTCTTGTGTGTATTGTCTATTTCTCCTTTGGTGGGTGGAACAGCTCCCTAAAGCCTTCCTTTGGCAAATGATTCGGAGCACTTGGGCTTCTTAAAAACATCGCAGATCTCAAGGTAAATTAAGTTTCCTTGGTGGTGTAACGGTAGCACGTCCGCCCGGCAAGTGGAAGATCCGGTGTTCACATCCCGGTTAAGGAAACATTTTTACTTTCGTGATCTGCTCAAAAACCACCTTCCCCACATGTCCTGTGTTCGCCTTTTATGTGTATTTCTATGTTTGAATGAATATTTGTGCGCCGTATGGCGGGACTTCGTGTTTGAATGTATATGTATATCATTCTATATATCTATCTATCAATCATCTATATATATATATATATATATATATATATATATATATATATATTTATATATATATAGATGATTTCTTCGAAGTAACAAGTGTTGAATAAAAAACTTAGACAGTAACACACAGCACGAGAACACATAAAAAGAAAACACACACTAATAAGATATGACTAATATTATGACTTCGGAAGATAAGATACTAGTCATATCTTATCTTCCGAAGAAGACGGAGTTCCAGTCCGTCGAAATTATCAAGATATTATTGTGAGTTTTCTTTTTATGTGTTCTCGTGCTGTGTGTTACTGTCTAAGTTATATATATATATACATATATATATATATAACTTATAATATATATGTATATATATATATATATATATATATATATATATATATATATAAACACGCAAACACTCGGATAATAAATATTCCACACACAGAAACATAAAGGAAGGACACTTACACTAGAATTGACGTTTCGACGGCACCGCCGTCGTCATCAGATATATATATATATTTATGTATGTACATTTATATATATATGTATGTAAATATATATGTATAAATTTCTATATATTACCCTTAAAGCCACCGCCAGGGTGTGTGGCAGGGGGTGAATACAGACCAGAATACTTTTAACCGAACATGACTACTGCGGTCGAACGATGTTTTTATGATCCCCTATCACTCGTGGAAGAAGTGACATCTTAAATCTATCCGTTCAACACTTAATCTCTCTAGTTTTACTAGCATGATCTCTCCTATTGTAGTACGACGGGGTAATAATACTTTTTCAACATCACTGCTAAAGAGACGTCCTTCCAATGTATGCAAGAGCTTCAATCTGTAATTTAACCTTCGCTCCGTGAGTGATTCCCAGCATAGCTACTCTAATATTTTGGATACGCTACTAAGTTTATCATAACACGGTTTTACAAATGTAACTCCTCTGCGCTGCACGCGATTCAGTTAGGCAATTGATCCAACTTGGTGAGGATCCCATATACTTGCAGCACATTCTAAATGAGGCCTAAACAACGACAGATAACATTTCTCTTTGACCATTTCATCACATTTACCCAGTAATCTTCTAATAAATCCTAATTTTTTTGTTAGTTTGCCTAAATATTTCCCGTATGTGTTACACCCAGGAGAGATCGTGAGTAAGAGTACGCCTAGGTATTAAATAAGTCTACACATTCCATTTTTGTGTTGCCATTATTATAATTATACAAAGCACATAATCGTAAGGCGAATGATTGGCAGGAGAATAGCGATTAGTTTAATCTGTGTATTTTAGAAAGAAATATTCCCTATTATGGATTCGTATTGAGGAGCGGATTGGAACCGTTGGCCTTTTGAGGCACGATGTCTTAGAGAATTGGGGAGTGAGAGTGAGGAAGTCCAGGGCAGAATTGAGCGTGAGGAGGGCACGACAAAATTAGTCGATGGGCCGAAAAAGTTGCAGAATTGAATGCCGTATTGGTAATGAATGATGTTCGCTGGATGTTCAATCAACTCTGAAGTGAATCGTAGCGGTGCCACGAAAGTGTTGCTTTAGTCGCCCGCTGATGCGCCAACCTACATACGAGATGTTCACCGTGTAAAATCGAGGATAACGGTGTGTACACGGTGATATTCTCGAAATTGCTTCAAAATTATAATTTTGTGCTTGTTTAAAATGAATCATTAGAACATTAGAAATTAGCCATTTTAGGATAAAGCTGTAATTAATAACATATCACGATGAAGAATCTGAAATGTAAAAAGAATGGATTCCGTCTTACTCATTTTTCCGTATCGATGACTTCAAGCATTTTCATTCTCTTCTTACTCGCTGTACGTCAAAAAAACTTTGTCACATTTCGCGAAATTGCTGATCATTCATTCTATTTTTGTACTATGTTTATATTCTTCCCGTTTGAGGTGAAATGGGAGTGCCAAGGACCTTATTATGAACATTTAACTATGCATTATATGCTTGCCTTCAATTAAGTTTTTTTAAATTTTTACGAAACCAAATGTGCTCGGCATTAATTTAAATGTTAATGAATTCATTCCTTCAACGGTGACGCACTCCTCTGACGAAGCCATGCTTTAGACGGCCCTGTTGCCTCACTGTCGCCGTTGTGGACGTTTTCAAATGTCGACCTCGGGAGGCTTGAAAGGAGTGAAGTGCCTGTCGTTGCTTACGCAGAAATGCAACGAGGGCACACTCGTTGCATTGGAACCATTGCCTATCGAAGTAAAATTTCCTCAGTGAACACCCGAACCTACAACATCACCGGCTCCAATGCATCGAGGTTTCGCCACTGAAGTCCAGAGTCGCCTGTGTCGATCTGTTCCGATGCTTCGTCGAAATGGCTATCATTATGGCGTCTTTCGGGTGTGTGGGAAACAGTCGTCAAAACCGATAATCTCTTCGTTGAGTTCCTTTTTATTCCCCTTCTGAAGCTTCTGAATCTCTCTCCTATATTGTCTATTGTCCCATTGGATCACCGCCTCCCGTCGCGACCGCCATCCGCGCCGTCGAAATCGATTCGCCGGCTCCCTCAGACGACGGCATCCCTTCGCCGCCCTCGGAGGCGGGCGCGTGTGGGACTTGTCGGGGGACTTGGTTAATCGCCGTGGGGGAGCGGTAAGCGGTCCGGGGGTGGAGTGTCGGTTGGACCCCGCCCCCTCCGCGCCCCGACCCCGCCCGGGGTGCAGAATTTAATGAAACGGGTCTCTCTTCCGCCCCTCGGCACGCATCGAACGGGCAGAGGGTGGGAAGGAAACCAATTTGGGGTTTATTGCGGACTTTAGGGGGGCGTGGAGACTGCGTGGGGTTCCGATCGGGGGGGCAACTTGCGAAAGATTCCCTCTGATCCAGCGAAAGCGAAATTTGAGCGGACATTTATAATGGAAGCGTAGCGCCACTGAATGCTGCATCCACTTTCACCTTCTCCGCCGAGAATAGTAGCCGTGAAATTTCTAATTGCTGACGCTCATGCATTCGATAAAACATTTTGAGAATATCCATGGTGGTTTAATTGAATCCGTCATTTCCAGGAGGTACACGACTTAATTATCTCTAATGATGCCATTACACATCCAACGTCCCACTGACCTCTCAGTGGATGAGGGATATTTTCGAACTTCGGAGTTAACTGGAATCATAAAAAGAGGGGCGAAGGAGGCCCGAAGGCAAATCCGAAGACTTCGTGCAACTTAATCGCTTTTATGATTTCATTAGCTAGCTTTAAAAGATTGAGCAATCATCGTAATAATGACCAAGGGTGAAATTCGACCAGATTGGTTTGCAGAAACATTAAAATCTACGCCCGTATCTGCAAATGTCGTCATTCCTCCGTTCCATGAACTTACTCCTCCGTCATTTGCTTCTCGTAAATTCGTCCATGGCCGCTTTATCTTCACTTAGTGTTTCCTTCAATTGTGGTATTAAGCACACTTATCTGTTGCCGCAGTTCTCCATTTGATATTCTATCTTTGAATTTAATTTTCGTCGTGGTGCAGATAAGGTAACGACGAAGAATGTTCATATAAGGGAGTGCTGGAAACGCACACGTGCATTAGGTAAGTGGCATTAAATACTAAATAAAATCCACAGTGATCAGTCTGTCACCTAATTATGATGCGGAATGGACCTGATGATAAAGTTATATTGGAAGCGCTACCATTGAAATAAAATAATAAATGGAAAATGGTACTATTGGGGGTATTTTACTAATGGCTGCCAAGAATCTGCCAATAATCCTATTTTTTACTCAAGGCTATGTTTGCGGAATAACTACGAAAAGTTAATTCGCAAGACGATTATCACTATCATAGGAATTTTAACCATTTAAGGTACCTACGTATGCGATTACTCTGCAGGTATTAACCCAAAATTTTAAAAATGTTATATGCACGCCAGCTTCCAAATTTCGACCGTAAACTTGCCGTTAAAACTCAGATTGAAAAACCACAAAATGTACCAAGAATATTGATAAGAAGTTTGTAATATTGGAAAGAGGAAATCTTCAATTAGCTCCTTATCGAGCAGTGGATTATGGGAATTTGTGAATTAATCTATGGTCAAAAAATAACACAGTTTCAGGCGTGACGTGGTGTAAATCCTTTATGATGAGAGAAGACACTTTGATTTTCCACATAGAGTATTTTTATTACAACCTAGGTTTCGTTACGTCGTCACATCTTCAAGTATAAACAGTGTTCCACTTTGGTCAGTGGTTTCTAATGTTTCAACCCCAAACCACCTCTGAGCTAGAAAGGTAAACATCATATTCAGACAGCATTCGAAGTTTTTGCCCAGGTACGGAATCAAAAACTCGCATTAATTAGCGAAGATACTCTCAGAGAAATTCATAGCCCCCAAGTGCCCATTGGTATCATTTGATGTCAATAATTTAATTCCCAGTGTCCCCAAATCAGAAGTTCTAAATTCAACCTAAATTACCCTGTTTTAAGCTAATGTTTCGGCTTCGGTAATGAGTGAAATGTGTTCCTCCTTAAAAGTGTGTTTAGAAGAAAACAGCTTTGTGCTTAATGATATAATATACCAACAATAGGATGACTTGACCATGGGATGTTCACTTTCTCCGCCATTGGTGTATATTTACGAGGGCCATTTTGAGAACCTCATTTTTTCTTCTAACGACCCTCTCGCATGGAATATTCTCCATTGATACAGATACGTAGTAGATGTTTTTTGTGCTTAGGCGGGAACAGTTGGAGAGTTTTCTAACCTTTCTGATTGCCCCTGACAAGCATTTGGAATTAACCAGATAAAATTGAAACAGATGAATCCCTTAATTTGTTTAATTTAACCATCTCGGTGATAAATGATAGGTTTGACTTTTCTGTTCTTAGGAAAGAGTGTTAACACAGATTTGATTATTCACAAAAACTCAAGACACCATGTTTCTCGGAAGCTATCAGCCTTCCACTCAATGTTACATAGGGCTACATTTCATCCCCATATTTCAGGAGAATATACTGAAGGAACTGAACACTGCAAAAAAGATTGCTAGGAGAAAAGGCTTTTCGACAAAGTGCAATTGACCGACTCCATAGAGGAAGACTGTCCAGGCTATGCAAGTCAGCCATTTATGGCAGTCCCACGGAAGAACAACCCTAGTGGCGAAGATTCCAGTTCCTAGTCAATATTTCATTGAAAGTGCGAAGGGTTCTGCCGAAGGATCGTGGTGAAACCCGCCATCTAGAAAAGGACCAACTTGAACAAACTTCTCTGCCATACCAAAGACAAAGACAAATTCAATACCTTACAGAGGAGTGGCGTGTATGAGCTCACACTGTGGAGACTGCAACAGGGTGGCGTACATAGGCCAAATGGAAAGGAGGGTGGAGACAAGGGAACACCAGGCGTGCTTCGGAATGAAAATCTACACATCGCTCTTCGTCAAACACCTGAGCGATTGCGGAAGTGACTTCTCCCCCGTCACACGACATGAGCAGAGAGGTCCTCTCCACTCTTCCCTAATTATCCTTCCCCTCCTCTCTTTCCCAGCATTTGTGTGTGTGTATATATATATTATATATATATATATATATCGATGATGCGGAAGTACGAGAGCAATATAACTTTTGGACGGCACAATAGAACACAGAATAAAACCGATAACACGTAAAAGGACACTCACACTGTAGATGATTTAAGCTTTCGGCCTACTCCGAGGCCTTCTTCAGGTCAGAGTCTGACCTGAAGAAGGCCTCGGAGTAGGCCGAAAGCTTAAATCATCTACAGTGTGAGTGTCCTTTTACGTGTTATATATATATATATATATATATATATATATATATATATATATATATACACTTTTTTGGAAAACCCACAAACGTGTAATGTAAATTCACTGATAGTCATGACAAACACAGAAACATGTCCTATTTTCCTAACCAGAATCCCATCCCTCTCCCACCCGCTCTTTAACTCTCTCCCACCAATTCCCTACTCCTCGTGTACCTCCAGCAATGTTGTCTACCTACTCAAGTGCCAACTTTGCCCTGCCTTTTACATTGGACAGTGTACCACACCCCTCAATATTAGAATCAATAATCATAGAGCCTCATGCAACAATTCCTCCCTTATTGGTATGCTCCCAATCCCCAAACATGCCTCCGAACACAACACTGCCTTTGACCAATGTTTTAAAGTATCCGTCTTAGCATCCCTCCCACACTCAGACCCTCCACTGAAACTCAAAACATTAGAGCTAGCTTTCATCTGGCTCTTGGATTCCTGGAATCGCCCAGGTATTAATATTAGACATTAATTGCCCCCTTTATGCATATAATTTCATCCCCCTCCGCCCCCAACAACTTCCATATCATCCCCACCTTTTTTAAAATTCCCGCGCCATACACTACCCCTCCAAACTCCTCACCTCGAATGCCTTCCCCCCCTTTTTCCCCCCTTTTCCTTTCTTTTCCCCTCTTTTCCCCTCTTTTCCCCCATTTCCCCTTCTCCTTCCTACCACTGCTTTCGGGCCCTCCTCTGCCTCAGTTCTGTTCCTAATTCCTCTTGAGAAAGGTGGTTGGACCACCGAAAATTCGAGAACCAGTGAGTTTTCCCTCTTTTGTGTGTTTTGGTTTCTGTGTTTGTTATGACTATCAGTGAATATATATATATATATATATATATATATATATATATATATATATATATATTCAAACACGAAATCCCGCCATACGGTGAACAAATATTCATTCACATAGAATTAGAGATAAGGAAATGGGAAAGGTACACACATACCCCACCTCTCTTGTGTTCGTCCTTTGTGTTCCTTTCCCATTTCCTTATCTCTATTTCCTTTATTGTGAATTTATATATATATATATATATATATATATATATATATATATATATATATATATATATATATATATATATATATATATATATGTGTGTATATGTGTGTGTCTTCCAAGATTTCTAATTTTTCTTGAAGATGTTACGCTGTGACGAAACCTAGGTTGTAATAAAAATGCTCTACGTGGAAAAACAAATTTTTTCTCTCATCACTGTGGTCAAGAATTTTCAATAGTGGTATTATACGGATGGCAAGTGTTTGATGTTTCCTGGCACTGTGCTCATTACGTCCTTCCCAAATGCCTATCCCTTTCGTCTGCCTGCCTCGCTTTCAGTCAAGTGATTCAGTCAATTGGATTTTTTCCATTCTTCTCCAAACCCACATCTCAAAGACCTCCAGTCCACGTGTATCCTCTTACCTCAATAAACAAGTCCCTGAAGCATATAATTTTTTTCTCCAAATTAAAGTCTTCATCGGTATTTTATTTATGTCTTTACTTAAGCCAATAATCATTAACTTCTGAATTTTTCTAAAACCTTAACCGGATACGATTCTTCTTTAATGTTCCTGCTACTCTGCTAGCCTTCCTCCAGCAATCTTCTTAAAGAGGTGATCTATTCCTTTAGTTCTAGTTTATTTCCTCAAACCCTACCTATTTCTTGTTAATCTCAATATCTTTGCTCATTATTTAAATTTATCCCTAAACGCAGTTATATATGAACCTGAAGGTCGGTTTGCTGGGTGTCTGTTCTGTTCACCCAATATACAACTCAACGGAGCGTGAAATTCACACCTCAGAGTAGAGGGGCCGGACCCTTTCCTTGTGCCTTCTATGGTTTCCCCGGAAGTATTGGTGCATCTACATACAAGCCCCGTAATACCCCGAAAGCCACCGTCACCCGTAAAAAAAGAATATAACCACATAAAAAACTAAGCACAGCATGCTAAATCACACCCACAGAGGTGTAAATATTCAAACAAAATCCATTTTAACATAAACACCTGCAAATACATACACTAGCAACTAATATGCAGATACACCTCCGAATGTACCCGATGCCTACGCAGCGTTTAATCTTAGGATGGAAAACCTAGGAACGATGGCCCTACCACGCTCTTGTAAGGTCTCATTTAGAATATGCTTGTAGTGTATTGGATCCGACTGAAAAAAGGCCTCGTTCGGGAAATTGGGAAGGTTCAACGCCGGGAAGCCCATTTCGTTAAAAACTCTTACGATACAACGAAAAGCGTCACTGAAATGCTTCTGGAGTTGGGGTGGGAATCATTAGAAGAAAGATGATTCAATGCTAGGTTGAACTTATTAACTAGTTTGAACTTATTGGTACTCGAAAAATCACGCAGTTTGGGCGAAGCTGAGGGTGTTCGAGCGGCGTCCCCGGGAGATACATTACATTAACACCAACATAAATACCCCGCGATCCACCAAAATATGTGTGGCAGAGGGTGCAAGCACCAGGTGGGAAGCGTGAGTGCAAAGGGAGGATGAGGATATGATAAAGGAAGGGAAAAGGGAAAAATATTCATTAAAAAACTATTCGAAAAGGAAAACATTTGGGTATATACTGAAGGAAGACTTATTTAAAACAAGGGTTTATTCACATAATAAATTAGTTATTTGTTTTGCGAAAAAAGTGGATAAAAATGAGCCAAAACCTTTTATACAAAAAGCCTCCACCATAAAAAGACAGGTCAAGCAGAATTGAAAAATAAGAAGGGGAAATTCCCCATTCCCACCCAGCCCAGCCCAGCAGGCAACTCATGGTCTCCGCTCCCGAAGACACAGGCAGGGAATGTTACACACAGCGTATGCCTTACATAAGTTGTGTGACGTATATACTTACACCACGGCAGGCAGTGGAGACGTAACCCTAAACAAATGGAGACGAGGGATGGAAGGAGAAACTTGAAAACAAACAAAGCAGGGCAAGCAATACGAGCACTATATTCATTAAATGGGAGTTCAATGCGGTCATACGGGAAGGTATTTGACAGCATTACATTAATTAACACTCTATATCACAGTGATTTTACAATCCGCTAAGTAATCTAAATCTACACAATAACCCGCAACCCCCCGCTAGGACGTGTGGCGCGTGTTACGTCACCAGCCATGCATGAACAATCCCAATCTACGTGCAGAAATATTAGTTTCATCATGCACTCTTAAAAATTTCAATCACACGAAAGAAAGTACTTATATGCAACAGGATTCAACAACATGATACGCATACTCAAATCATGCTGTGGAACTGTCAAAAAGATGAGTATTAATTTAAAACAATAATAACATGGAGGATATCGACAATTATATACACCAGAAATTATAATTATCTCCTACACGATTGCTGTCATATCTGTTGTAATCTCTATCTAATTGCTCGGATCTCCTCAGTCGCCTTTTTTTAAAATATGGGAGTGAATTTGTTGTGTTGATTTTGTTTATTGTTAGACTCGTCATTTTGTGATCTTCTCATTTTTAATACCATGCTAATGCGGTGTTTTGATGCTCTACGTGCTTCTACGTTGTACCATCTTGATCCCGTCCGGTTACTTTTAAATTTATTACGAATTTGTTTTTCTATTTCGGCACGTGTGACGCACGTGAAAAGCACTCCACAAACTCTCACTGTCTCTGTTGCTTCTACTTACCTTAGACATGTACAATAAGACTGCTGCAGGTCACCCCGTAATCCTTTGTAATCGCTCCGGTCAATCAAGTAAATCTTTCTTTAGGATTTCTGATTTTTCATTTTCATTTTTCATAGCCATCAAGTTAATTTTAACTAACACTTCAGTTGTCACTAAGTCCTTCAAGCGTTGCTGCTTATTTTATAAGTTTTATGTACCTGCTCTTTCTCGGGTACTAAGTCTAATATTTCATTGCATATGCCGTGATTCTTGTCGCAATTCTTTTGTGAATTACCCGTGTAATGTCTATTTAGTAAATTCCCACTTGTTGACCTGCTCTCTAACCTACCAAATAAGCTAAACTCTCCTCATATGCTCCTGAATCTCAGTCGCTACTTTCTTCGATGCCTCAATCGTATAATTTACTCCCGAACGATCAAGAGGCTCCCGATACAATGCAAGAACAGGCCGCAAGTCTATGAAGTTCACTCCAATTCCCCGACAAAAATTTCTCAATCTAT
Organism: Hetaerina titia; assembly: GCA_037158775.1. Lineage (NCBI taxonomy): Eukaryota > Metazoa > Arthropoda > Insecta > Odonata > Calopterygidae > Hetaerina > Hetaerina titia. The sequence continues at coordinate 14,327,545 of CM073768.1, read as the reverse complement.
TATTTACCCCATCAATCCGGCTCCAAACCATGTTACCACAGTAAAGTCGCGGTAATGATTGTAACCCTTATGTATTCAATTGTTTCGGGCTCAGCTTTGTAGAAGTTCATCTTCATTAAATGAAGAACAGAATATATTTTTCCAGTTTTTTCCAGTAATGATTGCAACCTTTTATCTGACTGAATAACTAACGGGTAAAAACGCACTGCTATTCCACAAAAATATTTATGGAATAGCAGTGTACCATTCTTTTCTACGTAGTTATTGTATTAAGAGCTTATCACACCAATGGCCCTTCTGTTAATTTTATTCCGTATGAGATCCAACTACGTGCAATATTCACTATAATTTTTATTATACGTTGCGGACTTATTTCGTGGTATTTATTTTTCTTCTATTTTATTCATTACTTCTTAGCATTGTACTGTTCGATTTACCGTTGTATTGGGAAACACTCAAATATATGTACTTTCTTGATATTGGCCTGATTGATTGCTTGACATTAAGGAATGAAGACAACTCCCTCAGACTTCTTCGTTCTATACATTCTTCGGTTTCACTTTTGCTTCGGTCAGTGTTCCACACGCAATGTTCAAGGTGATTTTTAATGTATTCCAGCCACTAAAATCATCGATACTTTTCAGAACATCTTTATTACAATCCAGTCAAAAATTATGTCACGAATTTTGTATTTAATTCACGAAACCCTAACATGAATGCCCTAACCTTATGCATGTTAGAAACCAAAAAACAAATATTCTTAATTTCACGTCAGAATTTCGGGGGTTTAAATTCACTCGAATTATACTATTTCATCAAAGTGTTCAGCAGTGGATGTGTTTAAGGAACGGTGTGCTATCATTTGTGGGACCCACGTGACGCATTTGAAGAAACTAGGTGCCCTGTCATCGTCAGTGTAATTATAAGGCTGAAGTCACGAACTCAAAACACATGGGCACTTAGTACCATAATGTGTCACTGAATTTTCTCATCCCATTTACTATGATCGAAGTTAATATCAATGCTATACATACATTTATTAGATTGAAAACCGATAATTGGTTGAAATAATTGGGATATATTTCTAGTATAGGGACTCCTGGGATGTGCGAGTGATATGGTATGTGGTGGCTTCTGGTTTTACCCCTTTCGCCGAGTGCCCCACCCGAAAAGACCGAAATTGACTTTGTCACCAGTTTGTAAGGGCTTTGCTTTCGAAATGAATCGTATCGTCTTATCAATTTCTGTGGAGAGGAAAAGGGATTGGCCGGGAAGAGGAAGGATTAATCACAGAGAGCAACTACAGCTCTGAGACGAGAGGGATGCTTGCGCCCGAGGTGCATGCGGCAGCCGAGGAAATGTCTCTTCATGTAAAATGCATTAAAATGCACGTGGGATTCTGACGCAGAGTCCGTTCGGGAGTTGTAGCGATGGCTCTCAAGGAGACAGGAAGTGTGCGGAGGGACGCGGGCGGCCAGCGATGTCTTCAGTCTAGTTGAAGCGTCGTCGAATTCCGTCACGCATGTCATACGGGTCATCGTTACGACATCTCGTAGTCCACTGAAAGCTGTGTGCACGTGTTTTTTTCACTCCGCGTGTGGTTATAAAAATCCATACTAAATTCATAACTAAGGCCCTCATCTCATGTTTATTTCGCTTTTTGAATGAAATTCATTTTTTTTCTCTTCTGATATTTCATCTAAACTTTTCGGTCTTTCATTTCACATTGCTACTTTTACCAAAAACGTTGACTGTTCCCCGAATGGCGAATTTTAGAGATGATTTTTAAGGGTAAAATCCAGCTTATTTGCTCTTTATATAAATTATGTGATTTTTTGTGTGGGACAATGAAAAACCTTTATGTATCAATTATGCTTGTATATATTCATCCAGTAGATTGCAATAATTAAGTTATTTTGGTACCACTGTTTGCAACGCACAGACGACGTCTTATGGTACGAATCTGGCTCAAGGCACGGAAAAAATATTTCTATCACCCTTTATCCAATCCTGAATCAACCGTTACGCGATTTTCCCCAACCTAAACCTCAACCACCTCAGTACAACAAGAAAAATCAAAGTCCTGGCTCTCCCAAACTTCCTCAACTACTACCACCTGACCCTACGTGAACATCCAATACCTTAACCAAAATCCTAAACCCAAATAGAATTTAAAAACTCTAACCTTATGCTTTCGTATAAATCTACCACACAACCCGATTACATCCTTAAAAATCTTATCCTAATAATAAATTTACTTTATATTAAAGAAAAAAACACTTGCTCCCCTATTTTATTTAAAAACCCTATTAAATTTCCTTCTTTTATGTACCAACCCTGCCGCAAAAGGATTGTAGATACGAAGAAGTAGTTCATAGGTTTACTACCTACCGATCTGGCGATCTGTACCTGTTGATATCGCCGAAATCGTTAGTACCGAAAGATACAGTACCGACTTAGAGCTGAAATGAAGACTGAATATCATTATAATTCCCGGTCGTCATGGAATAATCGGTCCATGCGAGTGCTGAATCGTGATGAACAGGCGAAAGTGGCGCCGCTCCGTTTTTCGAAAGAACTTGACAAGTGACTGTACGAATTCCGAAACTTTCGTTCTGCGCATGTTGGTTGCTTCACAGTGTTGGAGCCACATTCATTCAAGAGTTTCTCGCCGAGGTTTACAGACCATTAAAATATCAAACAAATTGCCGCGCTGACTCTTTGATCCGATATGCTTTGCGGTAAAGCGTTTGGATTAATTATTTTCTGAAATTTACCGAGCTAGTCGTGGCAGGCTGAAAACGAGAAGCATTTACAAGCCAAACAAGAAATACCTTGTAAGATGTTGCATTTCAATTTTAGGCAAACATTTGCGAAGCACTTAAATAACCGTATATTTAATTATTTTATGAGGTCGCTATGAAAATATTTACAAATGTAATTTTGGTAGAAAATAAATGAATATATAGTATATGCATTGATTCAATTTATTAGCAATTGTTCATTTCCGGAAGGGAAACCTGCGCTTCATGTTAATATTATCTTAACTGTTTTTCGTTCCTCAGGAGAGCGCCGGGGTCAACCTTCTCCTTTTCCCTTCCTACGCACTTATTTCGTTGACAGTTTGTTTCATCTCCTTTTGCTACCGACACGAATTAAAATACTCTTTGGAGTCATCACTAATGTTTGGAGGTTCAAGGCACTTGACTCCTTCACATCTCGCGTTTAGCATTAAAACAATCGTCGTTCCGCGTGAGCACATAATGTTGGCGCATTCACTCTCTGATGGTGTGCGAATGACGCCCCGCCCACCCGATCGATGAGGGGGGCGGACGAGGGTGTGCGAGCGGGAGATTGTCCGCGGCCAAAAGCCCCCGAGGCCCCCCCACCCCCGGCCCGCCCCACCCCAGCCGCCCCCGGGGGAGCCACTCCTTTCTCGCCCCTCTCTCCTCGCCGCCGAGAATAGGGGACTACTTGGGGCGTTCTTGGCTCGCCGCATCCCCCGTGGGAAATCAAGGCCTGTGCGAGAGAGAGAGAGAGATTGCATTCGACTCTCGCCGAGTGCATGGACCCTCTCAGCAATCGGGTGCATCCCATCCGATATCTTACCTATCGCGGATTACCCTGTCATTTAAACATGCTCGGGGACTATTTTCACTCCTGGACGTGCAAGCACCCACACACAAACATAAACATTTATATGTGATATTATGGCATTTTACCAGCCGGTCGTTATGAGCAACGGCATTCAACAACCCCATCATTTTTGGACCTTAACAACTTCCAACAGTATGTCATTTGAAGCGGGTGATACGCATCACAAACAATCCATCCCTCCTCTTCCCGTCAGCGGAAGTCAGAACTGCGATGCACTTCCTCTCCACATGTGTGCATGGTCGAGCCTCTTCATTTATTTATTGATAGATATATAACCTGCAAGATATCGTCAGGGTGTGTGGCAAGGGGACAAGGATAGACACCAGAATAATATAACCCAAAACTTGACCCTACCGCGGTAGAACAGTGTTATTATGATCCCCTATCGTTCATGGAAAAAATGACATCTTAAATCTATCTTTTCTACACTTAATCTCTCTAATTTTACCTGCATGATATCTCCTACCGTAGTACGATGGGATAATATTACATTTTCAACATCACTGCTGAAGAGACCGTTCGTTATTAAAACGCGGCTACCCGAAAAAAATATTCTACAGAAGCATATTCTCTTTCACCGCTCGTTAAACTCCACGTAACCAATCAAACCAATTCAACCATGTGAATAATAGCACCACTTTCTTGCATTCCACCTCTTAATTTCTCAGATTCTATCCATTTTCGGAACTTCTCAATGCTCCTCTTTTCGATGAGTACAAGTACACCGCGATCCAGCAAAGGGCGCAGGGAAGGGAGGGAATGGTGTTCAATAGGTAATGCAGAGGGAAAAACATCCACTCAAAATCCATGAAAAGATGGTGCGAACATTCCTTTCGGATTGATTGATTTGGGTTGTATTCGGAACTTTTCGGTTAACAGCGGACCGCGCTGGCCGATTGCGTCACGGATACGCTTTTTCCATCCTTATCTATGAGTAGCCCTTCTTATTGTCCTATCTAAGTCCTCACGGCCGCGAAATGGATGATGAATGAAATAATAACAAAACCGGCTCATGGCAAATTTTGTTTGAAATTAGTTAGTAATTATTCTACAAAATCTACACAATACCCCGTGATCCGCCAAAAAGGTGTGTGGCAGAGGATGCGAGCACTGTTAGGAAAGGGGAAGGAAGGGATGAGAGAGAGAGGAAGGGTGTTTAAGGGGTGAGGGAAAAACATTCACTCAAAATCTTACAAAAATGAACCACAATCATACCATGCGATAGTGCGCCACCATTCCAAGACAGGTCTTACAGAACTGGAAAGCAAGAAAGGGAAGCATTTATTGACCTACGGCCGTGAACCTGGAGGTCTCCATCCCTGACGCCGCATGTGCAGAATGTGACGCGATCCGCTTTTGGCGGTGGACCTCGTGAGACATCACTCACGCGGGGAGGAGTGGAAGGGGGGGCTTGAAAGTACAACGAAAGACAGTCAGAGGGCGTGCTTCACATTATATGCATTTCATTCTGACTCGGTCATGCGGGAAGGGATTTGCCAACAAAATTTACGAGATAAGTGCATGTATACAAGGAAAACGAATCGTTCCTTGGGAGCTGCGATTGGTCAGTGTAATTCTTGTTGTCTCCAAACCCACAGTTACGTACGCATTGTCGAATGCACATACATTCTTTTGTTGTGAACGAATGATCGCTGTCACTTTACCAAATTCTACGTCTTTAGCGATGTCTTCCATCTCCCAATGAGGCAGCTTGCCAAAACCAACCTCGTGATAATTGTTTTCATATACCTGCACTAAAGATATCCTCCATGAATCTACCAGTTGCCTTGAGCTGACTCGGAAGATGCCCCACATTCGGTTGAATGAAGTCATTCTCGTCTGTTTGTCTTAGCATCATTTGCCTTCGATACTCCCCTCCCCTCTCTCAACTCTCCTCTTTGCCGGGAAAACAACATCCTTTATTCGGCCTCGCAGACACGACACGGCAAGATTCATGCTTATATTTGATGAGTGGTGTTTTGGCGTGTTTTCACGTCTGCCATGCGTGAAAAGTCCTGCATTTTTTCTCATCTCCTCTTCGACAGAGGCACGTAACAATCTCCATTCCTTCTCCTCTGTTCATTTCTTATCCTCCAATCCTTGTCGCTATGCCTCTTCTCTTCTTTCTTTCGGACCACTTTGGATCTTTATCTTCTTCCTTGGAAGGAATTTCAACGTTGTATCCTTAAAAGTCTTTATCTCTGTTACCTCTTCCTCTTTTCTGCTGTTTATTTCTAAGTCATTCGTTCCTCCTCGTATCCAATTCGATGTTGCCTTCTTTTCCCGAAGCAATTTGAAATTACTTTTGCAAACATTTATTTTTATTTTTACACGTTTTTATTTTAAATACATACATATATTATTATTTTTATATTTCTAAGTTTTATTTTATTATTATTATTATTTTATTATATTATATATTTCCTACATTTATATTATATATTTTGGTATTTATTCACCTGCTTTCAGTAGAGTATTAGACGCCCACATTGCACAGGAATACGGCGTTCCATGTGAGCTAGTCCCTATTCGTGCCTTTTTGTAAGAGAGATTAGTGTTCGTAGTTTTTCATAATCATTTCTCAATGCAATTTAACCCTTGCGATCGATTTTGTGAATATGGAAAGATAATTTGAGAGTTTACTTGGCAAGAGTCACTAATTTACTGAAACTGATTTAGTGAGAATCGATGAATATATGTTCAAACTTTGTTTCAAGATAGTGATGTAAGAGGATTAAATACGAATCTCAATAATTTTGATGCGCTGTTATATGTTGAGATAATATTGTCGTTTATATGGAGAGAAGAGTTTTGGAAAAGATTCATGGATAAGCTAAATAAAAGTGATCAATGTTGTCTCTTCATGGAATAATATGAATAAATAAATGAAAAACTTTCACACGAATGAAAAGTTTGCTAATTTGAGTTAGAATTAATTTTACTCGAGTGAAAAAGTATTTTTTTAAGAATATTTGTGGAGCAGTAAGAATGGTTTATTGTTAAGACTTCAAATTAGTTGAATCTTGATTGGAAAGACTCATCCACTGGAAGGAAGGGGTATCGCTGGGAGAAAAGTGTTCTGAAATATTTTTCTGGATGAGAATAAAATATCCCTAATACTTAGTGTGTAGATAGAGTGAAGAGGTCCTTAACAGAGCAAAAGAAAGGAGGAAGCTATGAAATGGGTTGAGAGGAAGTAGGGTTTAGTGGCCGAGGCTGTGGAAGGCGAAAGGTTAATGCTCAGGTCAGAGGAAAGGAAAAATGAGGGTAAGGTCTGTTTTTGGAAGGTTTTCAAGCGTTCACGAAGCAATTTATGGAAAAAAAGGTAAGAAAGAAAAACGAGGAACAATTGAAGGAAGGGTGTCAAATAATCCAAATAGTTGTTTGGGTAGTGAAGAGTATATCGGAAGTAGCATTCAAGAAAAACGCAAATACGAGTAAATATGGGTAAATTGTGGCTATTTCTAGCAGTTAAGTAAAACCATATTTTTACCAAAGACTTTTTGAAAGAAACTTCTCGGTTTCAGGCAAAAGAGGTAAATCGTTGTGATACTATGGTCAATATGATGTCCATGGGAAAACAATCTTTGGTACTAGCAGACTCATTAGGCTGAGTTTGAGATGGAATTTATGGTACACCATCCATAATTTAGATGTTCTATAAATATTTTTATGTGATATATTTTATACTGAATAAATTTTTTATGTCATTAATTCTAATTACTTATCAAAGCAAATTTAGATGTGAATTATACTTCACTTTTTAAGGAGTGGAAGACGAAAAGTGTAAGTTGCTTGTGTTTTCGTCTTCATGAATGTAAAATATATGAGTATAATCGTATGATTTCTGGTCCAGTGTTCTATATTATAAATAATGACGAAAACATTTTCAAATGGGAATATCGTGTGTGTGTGTGTGTGTGTGTGTACATGTAAGCAAAGTATTCTAGAGGTATGGAAAATGTTCGTCGTTATTTGTGATATTATTTACCTCGGAAGTATTTGAATCCTTATATAATAAAATTTACGTGAAATTTTATTATGGAAGCGTTTTTTCCCTTCTATAATGAGAACATTAAAACCGTTTAATCTGTTTTCGATCATCGTATTCCCTGGCGATATGTTCTGCCGAGGGATCAATAGTGGCTTATGAGCCTCTCAAGCAGTGTAGTACTAGCTTGTCATTGTCACTCAACCCTACCACGGCCCGAAGAAGCGCGGAACAAACTGTCCCGTGCGTGGCCGATACTGTGTATTCCGCCCCCGGCCGAGCCCTCCCCCATTGACTGATTCTGTGCGCGTGCCTCCTGGCACTGCCCGTCACTCGTGACGTGTGCTCACGATCTCTTCTTCTTCTCTCTCGCCCCTCCAGTTCTCCGGAGGACCCAGCGGAGACGCGGTGTGCCTGCAGGGGCCGGACTGCTTCATGGTGAGCACCATTTCTCCGAGAGTGATTTCGGGGGTGCGACCAGAGAGAGCCGTGCTGACCCAGGGTGGGGCGAAGGGGTGGGGGTACGGTTTGCGATCGCGTCCGCACTTTTGCCTTGTCCTCGAGTGGTCGGTGGTCACTCGAGGATGGGGTCGAGGGGGAGTCGCGACCCCATCTTCGTGGATGCTCTCTCACCCCACTCTCGGCATATTATATCATTTCTCCAAATGACTTCGCCCAAGACTCTTACTCCGAAGCTTCTTCTGAATTATCTTCGTAAATATTTCTTCGTGAAAGACAGTGGTGACTGCGAGTTATTTGTAAAAAATTGGCATGACTTTGCACTTTTCAAAAAAGGCATTTAGTTCCTCGACGAAATTCAATGACAACTTGAAAGCAATGTTTTTCACTCGGCGTACGGTGCGATTTGATTTAACTTATAATATATATATATATATATCTAATATATATTCCAAATGCATCTAAAATCGATCAAATGGCATCAAATACCTTATATGTATATTTTTTTCTGAGGACGAGAGTGGTTAGGTTGAGGAAGTATTTGGTCGATGGACGCTGGGGGCGTAGAGCGAGATCAAATCGGGGAGAGGATATGCCTTCTGCATGGGGAATAGAAGTATAGAGGGAAGTAACGTCGACGGTGGTCATAAGTAGGTTGGAAGTGGGGGAATGGATACAGAATTTAACGGCGGAAGAAGTGATATGTGTCTTTTGTGAAGGAGGGCAAAGGGATTACAAGAGGTAGTAGGTGGTGATGAAGAAATGAGGAGATTCTTTCGGTGGGAGCGTTGAAACTGGGAATTACAGGGCAACAGGGGATGTTAGGTTTGTGTATTTCAGGGAGGAGCTAAAACTGGGGTGTTCTGGGGTTTGAGGGTGAGAGTAGGGATATGTCTTGGGAGGTGAGGTATTTTTCTGATCCAATTTGGAGGAGGAAAGACTGAATATCGACTTAGAAAGTGGGAGTTGGGTCGTTGGTGGCTTTGATATGCAACTAATGTCAATAATCCTATATTTCGAACTACTCTGATTGATATGATCGAATAAATGCTAGAATGGTATTAATTTATGATTTTATTAGAACAAGCTCGAACGTTGGAAGATAGTGAAAGAGATCAGAAACGTGGACTGAACAGCGAGACAGAGGACACTACTCGAAAATGTCTCTGTAAAGATAACGAGTGCACAATTTTGAACAGCCGAAGTAAGAATTCTACATGCCCATCGTGGAATTTGTTGCGATGTTCAACGTAAGCTTCGGTAGAAATTGGAAAGCAGGACGCGAGGAAAGGCGGAAAAATTCTATTGGTGGATGAGGCAGAGGGAGTGTGTCCGAACGTATGTGGGAGTGAAGATAGGGTGGGAGGAAGAAGAGGGGGATTGAAGGGGGAGAGCGAGGAACAGGAGTGGGTGGGACGGGGAGGGAAGGGCGGAGGACCGAACCAGCCGAGGAGGAAGATTTGAGGGAAGTGGGTGAAGGGAATAAGGGGAGGTCGGCGGGGCGATCAAAGTCTCTAGGGGTGGTTTTTTGGAGGTCAGTGGTTGATGAGGGAAGGAGTGAGCGCAATCCAAGAACCAGGCATTGTAGCACTCTCAAGTCCATTGTCAAAAAGCCAGATGTGGGCGGAGGTCTTTGAGATCGGTATCCAAATCAAGGAACTTAATGCGACTAAAGAACGATTCGAGGGACATACTACCTTGATCAAAAAGTTCCCGGAATTTATTCAGAAAATTAAAAATACAAGTTTACTATAAATCTTAGTCAAACAAGAACTCACCATAGCTATAGTAAATGGTATGAAACCCAGCACATTTGGTGAGAATTTGATGCAGATTTGTCATATTTATTGGTGGGGCAAGGGAGAAAGAACTGAGAGATGTGCAGACTTATTCGAAACGATTTCTAATGGTATTTCAACCTCTTACGGACCTTCCAGCTAAATTGGTTATATAGGATAAATCAAGTAAAAGAACCTTTCTACAGGGCAACAGAAACTAACATAACTGGCACCATGCGCATAGCTCGACGATCTGTCAAGCACAGACGGCTCATTGGGTCTCAGGCAACTAGCGCTGCTAGTGGGCAGGGCTATAGTCCGCGTCATGGCCACCAGATTGCATCAGTTCGCGTATTTATTGGGCATACCACGTATGCCGTATAGATTTTTATTCTAACAGTATGCTTTTTACGTTTTTAGCTATCATCTGAAATTTTATCCATCTCTTGGAATTATTGTAATGCCTTACGTTGGCTGAAATCAGCTTCGCAGTATTAGACTTTATTGTAACAAATTAAGATATATTCCCTGAGAATTACAAACATTTTCATCTAATGGTAGCAAGGCGAATCGGATGAAAAAACTAGTTTCAGTCACATTCACTTTCGAGTTAATCTTGTTCGGCTGGATTGGAAAACTGGACCACTGTGACAGGCGGCGACATTAATCCTCGCACGCAGAGCTAGCGGTCGGATTCGACCAAGACACCACATTTGTCGCATGCAAAAGCACAGGATTGGCTCCCGAGACGCATTTCGGTTCTGGGAGGGGACGTGGACGTTCAAATCGAGCGGACGAGCCGATTTCCCTTCCTTCGTAAAACTGCGCTCTACTGCCGTGCTAAACACCAAAGTTATAATTCGTATATTTTAAGTGCCAATAAGGAAATACGAAAACTGTAGATGGCAGAATATGGCTGGACCGGTGGAGTAGGAGGTCACGGAGAGTGCCCCGTTGGAATGCGGCGGAAGGATCGAGAGGCTTCTTGGAGATGAGGCATTGAATGATGTGAAATTGATCGAGAATCCAAGAGGTCAAATTTATGTCCTTTATTGCCCAATTTATGCCGAGGATAGACGCGAACTGGAAGCTATTGTTGGAGATCTGCATAACTTCCAACGAATTGGGAAATATCTACACGAGAAACCGATTAGGAAAATATTGGATAGATTTATCAACAAAAGAGAAAGTGGGAACGGGGAGAACGAGGGAAAGGCAGGGCATAAAAGGGAGGCAAATTGTGTTGGGGATTTAAAAATAAGGTACCCTAAAAAATGGAAACAATAAATTTCCCGATATTAATAGAACGGGCCAAATTAATTAATTATTAAGAGTCAAATATACTTGGATAACAAGAGCAACGTAATGCTCTGTGAGGTGAGCTATCAGCTGTGTACGGTATCCTCAGCGTGCCTTTAATCAATAGAATAGATATTATTTTGAGGTTAAGTTATATCAGAAATATTTTTTCGAACATTTTGGACTAGACTTGTAGCCCGAAAAAAATCTTAAGATTTTCTCTCGAAAACTTACATTCCTTGTCTTTGGTGTTGGCGAGTGTTCGTGCGTATAATTCTACCATTCGTAGACGCAGTACTTAATACCTAAGTGGGCTCCTAAAGAAATGCTTAAAAAAAACAACCTCGTCCCTCGACGACCCTCGGTTGGTTGGCTACTCTCTCATCCCTTCTGACGTGCATCGGAGCGCCCCTGTGTGCACTGTTCGGATCGCACGTGCGGACCATAGACATGCGCACCCTCTCTCGTGGGCGCCCGCCCGCCCCTGGGTTTCGCGGGATTTCGAGGGGTGCGACCAAGAAGAGGGGGGAATCTCGCGCCTCGTCCGTCATTTTTCATTTCAGCGAGAGTGATAGGTGCACGCCCTCGTTCGTGGGCGGAGTGGTGCGTGGTTTATATATTTTTCTATCGACCGCAATGCGAAATTCGAGGCGTTCGTTGGGGGGCCTCCCCGAAGTGCGCGGCCCTGCTTTAAGCGACGCACGCCCCTCTCTCGTGTGTGCCTGGTGCCAAAGGTACCCTCGCCCCCACGACCCAATGCTCTCGACTCGGGCGACTGCGAGAGGGTTGTGGTTTAAGTTGGCGCTTTGCAGGCTTTTAGCCGGAGACGACCCATTAGCATGGACATCCAATTTCGAATTTAAAACGCAATCGAATGACGTGAATACTCCGAGTTTGGTTGGAAAAACACGAGCGCGCGGAAGTCATCCCCGTCTTTCAAATTGGTCCGATCGACGCGACGGTTGGGTGACCTCAGGCCGTTTTGATCCAATGAAGCCGTTCTCTTGGCGACTCGCGACGCCCCATTCCCGCCGATGACCCTTTTGCAACTACAGACAACTTGGAAGAGCGGTGGTGAATCCGGGGACAAGCAGCTCGGACAGTGCTCAAATAGAAGATCGGTTTGATAGGCGAGGGTTGGGCTCGTTAAATACAAGTGGCCTCGTGTGGCCATGCGTCGAACGTTATTGCGTCCATTTGAAAAGTTAATTTTTGACATTAATTTATTTATCTCGTTAATTCATTTTTCTGGTAAAATTTTAGCATAACGCCTTCAATTTATTTGAAAGATTTATCTTAAAAATTAAAACGTTAGCATTTGATTTTTCAGACGAAAGGAGGGGGGGGGAATGGGAGAAGATGGAGCTCTCTTGAGAATAATTTTACGTTGGTATCAATGCAAGGAAAAAGGATAGAGAAAATGAGAGGACTTAAAAATCTTAAAAAAGGCACTTCAACGTTATTTAATAAAATTTTCCCTCAATTTTAATTACTATTCATTGGTTTTCATCCCAAAAATGGAGATATATTTGACAAGAGTTTTCGCGAGAAATTAGTGCTTATCCCTTAAAAGGGCGTGGAATTAATTCGCATATCAACGGGGTGGTCCGGTTCTTTTTCACTGTGTCGCCTGAGGTTTACCATGGAGATCTGGTGCCCTACTAATTTCACCACTTGAGTGGAGTTGAAGGTGTTCAGAGATGCCATCAGGAAGCGAACCCGTGCTCTCCGGCTCCGTAGTCAAGTCACTGGGCTACCAAGTCTCTGCTAATTATGTGTAGTGTACTAGGATTTGACATGAAAAGGTTACTTTTGCCCCTCTTACTTTGATATTTCCTCTCTTAAAGCATTTCAATGGATTGCATTTATTGATTTGTTAATTTACTCGTGGACAAGAAAAATTTTATTCAGACTCTCTTATATTATCCAACTTTAAGAATGTAATTCCAATTTTATTCTCTTCACATAAACGCAAGGAAAATGTTCGTATTTTTGCCCAGCCATAAGCTTCTGCGAGCGCTAACCACTGATTTGAAGCTATCGGTGCTCTTATCACGGACCTTTTAAACACTTGATAATTTAAAAGATTTGGTGTTTTCCCGGCGTATCGGCTGCGTAAATTCTTCTCGGGCCCTCCACCGGGTTATATCGTCCATCTCGGCCGACGTTTCGATGACGATGACCGAGTCGGACATCGAAACGTCGGCCGAGATGGACGATATAACCCGGTGGAGGACCCGAGAAGAATTTACGCATTTGATAATTTGACTACTTCTGATAAAAGCTACTCCGCGAAGTCAATGCTGAATTTGAATTAACTGCGTAGTTAGTTGGTCTAACAGAATCGATCAAACTTGATTTTGCGCCGCGATACTTGAAGATATCTCATTGGATGGACGATTATAATCGAGCATTTGGTCTAAAGCCTCCATGTCTCGTGTCCTTCGCTTCGGGGCTTGTACCTCTGCCCCTCCGTGTTCGGCGCATGCTGGGCAATCTCACTTTCCCTCGGTTGCTTTAAATGAAAACTAGAGTATCAGGGCGAGGGTAGGCGTAATTGTCGGGTGATCACGCGGCGGAGTCGATGGACAATGTAAATGTGTGCAATCGCACCCGATGCATTCCGAACCAATCGAGTGGCTCAGTACGCGCAGAAGTGGTTAGAGACGTTGAGAGAGCGTTCCCGGTGATATCATGTTATGACTCAGTCTATTGCCAACGTTATCTTAATGGCTTAGTATCGGAGTTGACTCCAGCGCTGCTTTGAGGGCACTAGTCGGCTTTGCCCTTCCTTGTGACCATCGATGTAACCGAGTAGTCAGGCGTGCAGAGTTTATGAGTGGTGGCGGATAAAAGCAGGATTATTCAATTTTCGAAAGTCAGCAACATGTTTCACGATCTCTGAGCGAATTTCAATTACATAATAATTATTTTTTAACGACTTTTTACGCACAACTTTTGCAATCTTTCATGAACCACGATCAAAAAAACATCACCGTAAATTTGTGGCTGTATTCCTTGATAAAAACTTTTAATAAGCGACACAAGGATTATTTTTAATTAAGTTTTATAAGTAGCTCCCAAAAAGTTCAAAATGTCAAATTTTCACCCAAACTTATGATCACTCACTGAATTCAATATTTTATTGATTTCTTGAGTACCTTTTACCATTTTATCACGCACAGAGAGATTTGAAATCGTCTGTTTTCAAGAATCAAAACACATTTTACATTATGCTTGGTATGCAAAAAATAATTATGGTAAAAAATACGTAGCTGATCGGAGATAATATCAATAAGTGGAGTAAACGTGGCCGTAGTTGAACTTCTGGACGCTATCAGAAATTACTGAGGGGTGGCAGAAGAAAATTAATTGCGACGTTAAACGAATCTCATGATGGTCGAACCATGAATACAGGAGTAATAGGAATCAACGGTGCTCTTTGTTTGCGAAAAAGAGCAATATTCCTGCGGGAATCTCTATGACTGGGGCTGGACGTCAGCCACACTCACAGAACTTAGAAAATTAAACCTTGAAAAAATGTGTAAACAGATTGAATTTTGTAGGAATTCGATGATTTCGTAAAAGTGAATGGTTCAACGAACTAAAGGTGAGAAGAGGGCTGAATAGAACCAACAAATAAATAACTAAATAATTGAATATATATTTATGATAATAATATATATACATATAAACAAACAAACATTACATATAGGGAATAAATATGCAGTTGACATTTTTTCGACCCCTTTTCTTACTCTTGCTATTCCCATTCCCTCACCTCCAAAATGACAGAATAATTACTTACTACTTGTATCCAGTACATCAATATAAAACGCATCGATTTACATTTAGTTAGTAAACATGAGTCATCTCATTCGTGGAGAGGAAGTATCATATTAAAATGCTACTCGAAAAATTATAGGTGTGATTTTTATTCCAAAAGTCGTTCGGATGAAAATTCAAATGATTGGCCAAGTTGCTGCTTTTGCGTGGCTGCGAGAAATTGACGGATATGGATCGGAGCCCAAGCTCACTCTCGTCGACGGAGAAACGCTCGCTGGCGAGTAATCGTGCGCCTCCGGAAGGCGTCATGTGGGAAACTGAGCTCGGCCACGACATCCAAGGAAATTCACAGAATGTGCGGTATTAGTACCAAAAAACTATCACCGTAAGGGAGTCATTTCTAAAAAAAACGACTATAAATCCCACCCGCGCCCTCCATGAACACCGCGATCATCCAAATGACTTCCCTTTTCCACAGATAATATCAGAGACCCATTCTGATCCTCGTATAAAATAAAAACGAGACGGCATGGGGCCCTCAAGCGAATAGCTGCCACTTTGGTATTTGAAACGGGAGAGAAAGTCCACGCCCTCTCTCTCATTTTAAAAATCATCATATCCCAGCCCTTCGAGCAGTGGCCACCCCCTCCCCCTCTCTCTGCCCCCCCTTCCAAGAACACAGTGGTGGTGACGATAATGTCTCAATCCAGCCTCGGCTCGCCCCCCTCCCCATCCGACCCCCGCCCGTATTATTAAGGACCGGGGAACGCAAGGGGAGTTCACCCCTTTCCAAGCTTCGCCGGCCGAGATAGTGACGTGGGGGGGAGGCCACTTTCTTAGCGTTGTTGAAGATAACATCGTTTCTCTTCCACTTTCGAGCTTTACTCTGGCCTGCTTGGTGAAGGCGTAGCATTTTGTAAATTCGCAGCGTTCCTTCCGGAAATCTAACGCGAGGGGATTGAACTGGAATCGATGGCCATATTTCCACACGCATATTTCAACCATGCTGGCGCATAGACCTAAAGCCTAGAAATAGAATTGATCACTGTTCATGAAAAACAACTCCTATTTAAAAACATCGCATCTAAAGATCCTTCTCACAAACCTCTGCGAGTGTTGCCACAACTTGAGGATTTTGTAGTCCTATTAGAAATCTAGAATTTGGCGATCACTCATTTAAAATTGCCTTTTTTACCCAGGCGCATATATTTGTCATTCGTATTCATTCAACTGACATAACTGAACTGCAATTTTTATCGAAAAGTAATTCCAGATATTTCGTAGCTGGTCTAATATATTGAATGAAGAGCGCGTTCCCAAATGACAGCCAAACGGATAGATTAAATTAGTCGTTTTTCCCTCGTATGAGTCGCGACGACAACTTGAGGGAAACACTTAAGACGGTAATGGGTTGGTACTGGCGAAAATATTTAGGAGCATGCATTCCATTCCCTTCTGCACCCTTCGTGGCTGACGACCTACCCCACGCGCCCATGGACCGCAATGCGGGGTGTCGTGTAAATAAATAAATTTGTAGATCTAATTCATTTGCGAAATGTCCATCCTGCATGAGTAAAGTTCTACCGCTACGGTGGGTGACCATTAATTTTCACGTTTTTAGGTGGCATTTTTGATGAATGTTTTCCCATTTCCTCTCATCTGCCTTACCTCTCACACCTGGTGCTTGCACCCCCTGCCGCACACGTTTTTGGTGGATCGCGGACTGTTTATGAAGGTTTGATGCATTGCAAGAGGGGTGTCTTCGGTCACCTCCCCTTCTACGCCCCCTTTCGCTGGATACCGTGTTTTGGTGGAAGTATTGGATTAGGTGTACTTTGGCTGGTGACCTAACACCCCCTGCCACACGTCCTTGCGACTGGTTACGGGGAAGTCAAAAGACGTAGGTAGATGAAATTTGCCACTAACCTATTTGCATGTTTGCACCACCATGAACATCTTTTCAAGGATTTTAAGTGGATGCTTTTCTTACCGGACCCCTTGAACACCCTCGTTCTCTGACAGTGGAGGATACGCAATTTGTGTAGATAAAGATGAACCGATTTACCTTTCCAATGAGTATTACAAGGCATTTACAAGTATTTTGATACATGGCGCGATATTTGGCGCTTTGTTTTTACAACCTAGTCGATATATTTTCGGAACCCGGGGATTTGTTGCAGTCTTCTTTGCGTATTTTGCAGGGATAACGTCTATAATGCTCACTTGCGTAATGCTTAAGAATTTATGCCAATTGTGTTGGAATTACTTACGCGCATTTCGAACTCGGGTAGTGAAGAATTTGATCAATCGGCAAAATTGTGGTGGATAAAACATTTTTGTTCAAGTTTAATCCTACTTTATAATTTGTACATCAGGTGACTTTTAATAATCAAACCACTTTACTTTTCCACATAAACTTCATTAAACTTCATTCCACTAAACTTTTCCACATAAAGTAAAGTGGTTTGATTATTAAAAGTCAGTATGAAGATTTTCCACCAAGTTACGCCAGAAACTGTTTTATTTTTTTTATTGTACATCAAGGTTGATATGAACGAATTTATAGCCACTCAAGCCCTCGGCATAAGCTACACTCAGGTTACGGTTGGGAGTGTTAGTAAGGCATTAATCTAGTAAATTTTTACCACAGGTCGTTATATGAACTGCCTGAAAAAGTGAGTTTTTCTACAATAGTTTTAAAATTGCAACATTGTAAAGAATCTCGTGGATTTGAAATATAACGCTGTAGTAATTCCAATTCACACCGGGAAGGTTAAGTCACCGCCAATAATGGCGATGCTGTTATTATTTTTACGTGTAAATTGATATGCGTATTTGTTCGTCGAGTACATTTAGTGTTATAACGTCCGAGTCTGGAGAACTACGGAAGGAATAAAAATGAACGTTGTGTCGGTTTGATTGCAAGAGATGAACTACACGATATATTTTTATTATCAAATATGAACGGTCTGATGCCTAAAATGCTTTTCACTGCCACGAAAACTCCTCCTCCGTTTATATTACGTCTATCACGTCGGTAAACTGTGAAATCAAATGGAAAAATTTGACTATCGTTATAGTATCAGATAGCCAATTTGCAGATGACTGGGAGGCACAAGTTTTCTAAAATTGCATTTAAAAGGACAATCGAGCATTGTCATAAGGGAATTTTAACGTAAATTACAATGCGAGTACTTGGACAGTGATCCTAAGGCGATCTGGTCAGACTTCAGGGAAGTACGAGGAATGGAGAAAACCGTCCTTAAGGGATGCTGACGATACTATTTAAAGCAAAAGCGAGGGAAAAGGTAATGCTCTCTATAAATTCTTCCAAAGTGTTTTGACGTACGATGTTGCCACCGAGGATTTCCCAGATATTCTATGTACCTAACTAATGGCTAATCGAACAGCAGACGAATAAAAAATTACGAAATCACTTAAAGAGATAAAACCGAACAAATCCTCGGGTCCCGAAAATACACTGGCTAGGATGTCAAAACAATTAGCTCTCGATATCGCGCCGTTTCTGGAAGTGATACTTATTAAATTCCTTGCGGAATACAATGTTCCTAAATTTGGAAGACGGCATCTGTAGCACATATTTTGAAAAGTGGTGACAGGGAGGATCCCAGAAATTACAGACACTTCTTCTGCACGTCGAGTAGTCACCAAATTTTAAAACACGTTAAAAGGTCTGTTCAAAAGGTTCCCGAGCTTTTTTAATTGCGTGCCTCCAGTTGGTTATTTTTTAACCTACGTGGAGGCAATGTGTCAGCCAAAAATTCCCAAATAACCACCTTCAACGAATTTGTTGATATCTTACTTTATTAGTCGATTAGTTACGGCCGTTAACGTGAATGGGTGTTAAAGGAGTGCGCAAATTCTTTGCGGAAAATTTTGATTTGATTACCGACGCTTATGTTGAGGATGCTACGAAACGTATCACCTATTATGAATGGTTTACCTGGTTCAAAAAGGGGTGGCAATCAGGGGAAGACGACAAGCGTTCCGGAAGACCATCAACGTCGACCGATGACCCCCACATTGAGAAAGTGAAAGATCTCGTTTATGCAAAATGACGTTTGACTATCAGAAAACTTACAGAAGAGTGTGGTATCTTGATTGGTTTGTACTATGAAACCCTGACTGAAAAATTGAGGATGCATCGAGTCGCCTCCAAATTCGTGCCTCTCCTGATGATACCATGCAGTAACAACATCGAGTTCAAGTCTGTCTGGTACTCTTTGATTGAGCTGAAGAGGATGAAATCTTCTTGTTCAGGATCATAACATGTGACGAGTTTTGTGTGTATGCAAATGACATCGAAACAAAAGTGCAAACTTCACAATGGACTGGTGAAACATCCCCTTAGCCCTAAGAAGTTCAGCAAGCTCGCTCGAATGTCAAGGTGATGTTGACTGTTTTTTTCCATGCAAAGGGGGTTGTGAATCACGAATACCTACATAAAGGCCAGGCAATCAACCCGAAGTACAGTACCTGTACTATCTAGGGGTCATAAAACGTCCAAGAGAGAGAACCAGGCGAAAACGACCCGAAATTTGGAGGAGCGGCGTGTGGTTTTCTTCACCACGACAAGGAGCCAGCAAATTCGTCACTCAGAACTCATGAGTTTGTAGCCAAAAACAAGATTGTTGTGCTTCTTCACCTGCCCTACTCACCAGACCTGGCCCCATGTGACCTTTTCCTGTTCCTCAAACTAAAAACACCGCCCAAAGGAAAAATATTTGCCACCATTCCAGAGAAAGAGAGAAAAATTCGACGGAGGAGCTTATGAACATTCCAAAAGATGAGTTCCAGAACTGTCTCAAAAATTTGAAACACAGTTGAGATGAGTGTGTACGTTGGGGAGGAGACTTCTTTGAAGAGAACCTTGGCTAATAATTTGAGATTGAAACAGTTTTTTTGTAAAAAAAGTTTGGGAACTTTTTGAATATACCTGGTATGCCCGTTCCATAATGGGCTTTCTCGACTACATGCATTTTATAAGCATTGATATCTGCAGATTCAGGAAGCTCATTCGTACGAAACAAAATTAGGGTTGTTCACGCATGATTTACTTATTTTGGGTGAGAACGTTAAGTATTTTGAAGCAATTTTCATAGATTATCAAAACAGTTGACAAGGTTACCCATGGTTTACTAATTTATAAATGAAAGCTCGCAAGCATATAAATGAAAACGTGATATATTAGGTGGAAATTTCCTGTCAGAACGGGAAAAGAGCGTAAGAATGACCTCTTGTGTACCTCAGGGAAGTTTGATCAGGCCTTTTCTTTTCTTGAATTTTGTAAACGATTTGAGCCACGAAGTGACAAGTAAAATGTAGGATGCTCACGAATGATACAGGCATTTATCGGGAAATATCTTGAGTTGAGAATCGGTTATTACTCTCCAAGGATTTCAATAGTATTTCGAAATGGTGCACAAAACAGGGGTTAGAATTAGAGAATAGCAAATATTCGGTGGTATATTTCTTGAAATTATACGTGTAACTAAGACAGGTTGTCTTTCGTGGGGTTACACTTGCGAAAAATCAGCTGGAAAACAAATAAAACATTGGGATTCATTAGGTGCATCGTTGGCAGGAGTTGAGGTTGTTGCTACCATGCTCTCGTGGAGCCCATTGTAGAATGTGCATGGGATCCGATTGAAAAAGATTCGGGAGAAGGTTGAACACTAGGCGGCCGATTTTGTTAAAAAACTAGTGACGAAAGGAAAATCGTTGCCAAAATGATCTGAAGTTGGGTTGGGAATCATTAGGAGAATAATGATTTGATGCTAGGTCAAAATTATTAAGTAAATACAGGGCTGCTTGCTTCAGCGCAGTGTTGTCTCGTCAATTATGCGTAATCCAATATGTATTGGTCATTTGGATCATCAATATAACATTTGAGAAATAGACAACAGAACTGGCAGAATCAAGGACTCTTTCCCACAGAGATTTATGCAATGCCCCACAAGTCGCCGCTAGAGCATGTGGTGCGGGATGTTAGGTCACCAGCCATACTAGACCTGCTCGAATTCTTCCACAAACACGTGGCGCTACGTGAGTCCCCGAAGCATCAAGTGGGAGGGGAGCATAAAACACAGCACTAATGTAATATTCGTGGTCTGTGCAATAAATGCGCCAATTGGTGGAATTTGGCGGCCATGACGCGGACTATAGCTCCACCCACTAGCGGCGGTAGTTGTCTGAGACCCAATAAGCCGTCTTTTCTTGGCGGATCGTCGAGCTGTGGGTATGGTGCCAGTTATGCTAGTTTCTGTTGTCCTTGTTTTTACTGTTTGTCAAAAATTTAAATTGACGAAATCATGGATGAACGAATAAACATCAAGTTTACGTATATAACAATTCATACAAGCTCGTAAGCTATTATCACACACTAGGTTACTATGGGGACCCTGAGGGACGCCGAATGTGACGTGTGCATAATTAGAGCTTGAGTTACATAGCACAACTTTTTTTTGCGGTTAGTGAGGACTTCCTGAATCCAATTTATTACATTGTGGCTTATTCATTACCCTCGCAACTAACGCACCAATTTGGCATGTGGAACTTTATCAAAGGCCTTCTTAAATGCCAAGAAAATCGTATTTACCTGTTTTTGTTGGTTACTTTTTCCCTATTGCAGTATACCACGTAAAAAGTCTCAGCCGTATTTTGTAATGAAATATCCCTTATGATTCCGTGTTATTTATTGGATGTAAGGTTGTGAGTGTCGACAAATACCATAACGGTTCTAAAAATGATATGTTGTAAAATTTTATAGGAGAGGATATTTAAGGAAATTTGTCAGTAATTACAGGAGTATGATTTATTTTTACTATAAAGATATGGGGGGGATTTTGCTATTTTATAGTCAAGAGGTCAAGTCATACCTTCAAAAATTTATTTTTTAAATGTGTAGTTTAAGAGGGGCGCGAACTCTTTCTGTGCTTTTGCGGGAATGCCCTCTGGCCCGGGGGGTTTGTTGGTTGTAATTTGTAGGAGTTGATTCGTTATCTCCTTGCAATATTAAGTTAAATTTGCGGTGGGAGACAAGGTTCGTTGTGGTCGCAGCATGGAAGAAGGGTGTTTTGTGGCGACAGCCGTGGTCGTTCTCGAAAGGAAGGGGTAGGGAATCGTGTCTAGGCCAAAATGACGATGACCCCGCCCACCGCTCCCAATCGTCCATTTGAATTGGGCGAGACTGTGGAGGAGGGCAGTCTGCGAAACAAGCCAACGATCTAAATGACCGAATGACACATAATGGAGTCATTTTGGCGAGTCGGGGGCGCGGGAGGGGTCATTACTTGTAAGCCGGCTCACTTACTAGCTTCCTCTCCTCGGCCGCCACTTTAATCGGGGGAGGCACCCCCACCGTCCCCCTCCCGCGTGTTATTACCTACAGCGAATGCGTGTGGCCGTGGACGCCTTACAACAAGAGTGACCAACCGACTTAATTGGGACACAGATATTGCGGCGGCTCTCCGTGCCCCCCGCCGAGATAGCCACCCTCCCGGCCTTAGCGACTTCCGCCTCCGGTTACCCGAGCACGAACGAGCTGATACGGCCCGCTCGCGTTTCCATATACACTTTGGAAAGTTAATTTTAAATGCGAACTAATCTCTTATTTAAGAGGCACGATATTCCGTGGAAGAATTTGAGGATTGGCACAAGAGAAAAACGGAGAAGGCAGAAGAGAACGGAGCGCCACGCTGTGGATGTCTAGGAAAATACTCTTCTTAGTATTGCCAGGGCTGATGGAACACGCGACGAGGGCCCACGCTCATTACGCGTAACTGCGGACGGCCTTAGGGGCAGGTTCGGACTAAATATGCAAAGAAACTGTCGCGGCTTTAAGACTGCCACAAATCATCGCATTCAATTTACACTGATGGCCTCGGGAGTGACTGGGTGCATGGCATATATATTTATGAAAAATCTTTCAAATCAACGTAGTATTTTTATTAGTACACTCGAGTTTCGACTTACAAAGTCATCATAAGGCGGTGACTGCGGAAGAATTAATATGAAAATCATTTAATTCTGTATGTGTTAGGAGAGCATTACATTTCGAGTCGGAACGTTGACCATTTTACAAGAGTACGGCTGGGGTTAACCCTTCCCGTTATGTTGACCATTGAAATGGATTTTGATGCGAAATCAAATTTTTCACACTCATCTCCACGCTCATAAGAAGATCAGGAACAAACAACCCGATCTGTCATTATATTTGGACGGGTTCGATCAAAAACTACCCGGATGTGATACTGATAGCAACGTAACACTTGGCTGCTGAATTTTTTCCAGTCTGCCTATAAAAGGCAGGTTTCGGACAGTCCGAAATATGTGTCATAGATCACGTGGACCTCTCCCAGCCTAGGCTCTTGCTCGTCTTAAATTCCTCAAATGTCAACGCTCAATTTCAAACGTTCTCCCATCCCTCACCGCCTTCGACACGCTCTCTCCACTCCCAGCATTTCCTCCTTTTCATTTTTTCTGCCCAAACCTCATACCTTCCTTTCTCCCACACAATGTTTAGAAATTTGATGCTGATGTTTTGCACCGTCTGAACCTACATCTCCATACTCATATCCCACGCATCGTCAGAATCCTTTCTGATTATCCTTTTAAGTTTCAGCATTCTAGTTTTTGCCGAAAGTCAATGAAAGTGCAGTCATAGTATTTTATGACCAGCGTTGGAGAATGAACAAGCTCACTTGAAATATTTGCTTTATATAGAAACCGGTTATTGATTGTGGATCTGTTTATACGCAGTTTATGTATATATACTGCTATAATCTTGAAGGCAGATTTTGGTTTGAATTTCATGACCGTCTGCCAGAACGTGTCACACTTCGAACTACTTATAGGCATTTAAATTACCGTAATTAATTATTTTTCGTGACCAACATCAATTCTCTGCTTACAATGCCCACTGCAAAACCTCAGACATGATCGAGGATGATTGAATTACCGGGGGGGGGACAAAATTTTGTTTACGCGAAGTGGAAAAGAATCTTAGAATTCCCGAGGTGTAATCGAAAAATAATGCTGACTTCGGCACGTGTTCCCTTTCCATCGAAATCCCGCGAGGCCTTTGGCACAACTGCTGACGCATATCCATTATGTACATTTGATTTCGTTTACTTTCACTTAAAGCGCCCAATGCGTGTAGAAAAGTTTGCATTTTGCCCGATTAATTCCCATTAGCAAACACACATAGGCGTACGTATCACTGTATGCTGGCGTTTTGAGGTTCATTAATTTTCGCGCAAGGTGCTCGTCGTCCCTTTCACCCTCGACTGGAGCCTCCCCTCGGCCCCCGTGGGGGCGTCGGGGGTGGTACACCCCTTCAGCGGCGATCCACCACGACTTGTGTGCACAGTCGCACACCCCCTGGAATTTAATTAGCTGGACGGCGAGGGAGGGAGCGGACGGCCAGTCGTCGGCGAAGGTGCCTCCCTCCTTGAAGAAGGCTGGGGGAGTCACTCAAATATGTACCCGCCGGCCACCCGGCATTTTGAAAATGTCTGAAGGGCCTGAAGAATGAAAAGGTGTATCCTGGATTTCTCTTACCCATTTATGGGGGCAACGAGCTATTATTTATTTCTCAGCAAATGTCGGAGGGCGCGTTTACCTGCTTCCCATCATACTTACCTGACCCCTCCCTCCTTCATTCGTATGTGCTTGAATGACCTGCCGATAATGTCCTCCATAGTATTCGTAAAAGTACCTTTTTCAAATTATTAGGAATACAGTCTCTACTTATATTTTAGAAAGCAATTGCTTTTTAGGAAAATCCAAACTAAATTTCATAGTTAGCAACTTTTTTCATGGTTTAATGAGATTTTCCGGCTTGTGGATTGTGGAAAATCCTGGATAGTTATCACTTTTGATCTGGAATGGCCTAGAAATGTCCTGAAGTTTTGTTTTTAGATTTTTGTGGTCCCACCTTAGAGAATGAGGCCTCGTGAAAAAACTGGCGACGAATGAAGTGTGTTTCTATCCTTTTGGTTCAAGAATCAGAAATGTGAAGAGTGTCACGTTACGAATCGACCGGAGATCTTCATGGTGTGGTCTTGACGGATGAGGAGAGTAAAGAAACGGTCGGGGGGGGGGCGGAGACGGAAATCATATCGAAGGAGATTGGAAGAGCATTGGGGAAATGCGATGAAAAGGTTAAAAAGAAATATTATCTTTCGCTGGTTAGGTCTCGTTGATAATATGCTGCTGATATTTGGGATCCTTATGAAGTTGGATGGATTGCCGAATTGGATCAAGTGCAGCGTAGAGGAGCTAGATTTGTAAAACGTTATGACAAAATGAGTAGCGTATCCAAAATAGTAGCGGAGCTATGCTGGGAATCACTCACGGGGCGAAGATTAAATTACAGGTTTAATCTAGTGCATAAATTGACAGGACGTCTCTTTAGCAGTGATCTTGAAAATGTGTTATTACCCCCATCCTATTAAGGTAGGAGAGATAATGTCAATAAAATTAGAGAGATTAAGGGTAGAGCAGATGGATTTAAGATATAATTTTTCCACGAACGATAGGGGATCAGAATAACACTATTCGACCGCGCTAATGGGGATAAGTATTACATTGAGTAAATAAAACAGTTTCTGGCGTAACTTGGTGGAAAATCTTCATATTGACGTTTTTTCTTAAAAAAACAAACCACCTTGCTTTTCCACATAAACATTTAATTCTCACGGCTTGGCGAAGAGTGAAGCGGAGATGTTATTTTTAAAGCAGGCTCGGTGTTCCTTTATTCTTGTTTCAAATCACCTCCCCGTCTGGCCTATGTATATCCGGTTGCGGTCTTTGCAGCGGAGTTCGTATACTCCACTTTTGTGTAGGGGTTCAACGTGGTCCTTCGTGTGGCATAACATGTTGCTTAAATTAGTTTAATTGTAAAAGACCGTTCTCACTATTTCCTTTGGGAGGATTCTTTGTACTCTTAACGACAAGTGACCAAGAAAAGGGAATCTCCGCCAATGTGGCTGGTTTTCTGTATATGTGGGTGAACTGTGTAAGGATAACTTTGCTAAACGGGATAGTTTCTTACGGTAAAGTTTATCAATCAAATCTTCTCTATATTCATTGTTCACTGCAATTTGTTGAATGATATTTAGTTCTCTAAGAGTGGTTTCTTTGGACAAGGGGATAGAACATACTCTGTGTATCATGGCGTGAAAGGCCGATAATTTTTGAGCGAAATAGTGCCTTGAATTATGGTGAATGATATGGTCTGTATAGCACTGTTTTCTGAAAATAGAAAAATCAAATCTATTGTTTTTAATGGTAATATTCACGTCTAGAAAGTTGAGGGATCCATCCGCTTCTAATTCCTTGGTTAAATTTATATGTTTATCTCTGGAATTGAGGAAATTCAAAAAAATGTGTAATTGTCTGTCAGAACCCGTCCAGACGCAGAAAACGTCATAAACATATCTGTACCAACAGAGGACATTTTTGATGAGGGAATTCTCTGAGGAAAAAAATAGTAGCTCAAAATTGTCCAAGAAAATGTCAGCTTGTAGCGGGGAAAGCGGAGAGCCTATTGCTAAGCCGTCTTGTTATTGGTATATTTTGCCGTTAAACACGAAACTGTTTTGTTCTACACACACTTTTAAGGAGGAGAACAATTCAATTATCACCGGGGTTGGAACCCTTGCTTTAACAACGGTAACTTGCGCAAAATTCATAGCTTCTGATCTTGAAACACTAGGGAATAAATTTGTGACATCAAATGATACCATTATGCACTTGGGGGTTACTATTTCTGTAGACAGCACTTCCACAAGTTCTTGTGAATTTTTTATTCCGAATTTTGGGGAAAATTTGGAAAAACTTTTGAATAAGACGTTTAACTTACTAGCCCATAGGAGGTTAGGGCCCAAAACATTGGAAATCACAGGCCGAATAGGAACACTGCTACACATATTGCTTTCACTAATTTTGTGGATTTTTGGCAAACCAAAATATCTGGGCACTGATGGATTCATTTGTATTAGGTTGCGTTTCTCCCTGGGGCTTATTATCACTTCACACAAGTTGATAGAAGCTTTACACACTTCCTGATATTCAGGTGTGGGTCCTTAGATAAAACTCTTGCTTTGTTGTTCGAGATGAAATCTTCACACTTCTTTATGTAGTCACTTCTCTCCAGCACAACTACTACGTTACCTTTGTCTGCTTTGGATACAATAAGGTCTTTTTCCGAAATCGTGCCTTTGATTGACAACAAGGCTTTGTAGTCTTTTGAATTTTTTAGAAATTTATTCAATGACGGCATGTTGGAAACAAAGGATTGAATCTGTGAGGCTATGCGTTCTTTCGCACCGGAGACATCTTTCCGAAGGGCTAAATCTGAATCGACGGCCAGATTTTTCAAATCATGAATCGAAATGGGAATTTTTGGGCAATATTTCAGCCCTTTGTTCAGTAAACTAAGTTATTCAGGTTTGAAAGAATGTTTGGAAAAATTAACCACTCTTTCTTTGAACACATATGGGGTCATCGTCGTCATCGAAGGGTGTTTGCCTTGGGTCAGGGCAACTAGCTTTCTGGAGATAACCTTCTTTTTCTTAAACGTGATCTCACTCGCAATTAGTTCATGGCTCAACGCTCAACTGAAATTAAATACACTAAATAAAAATGGAGTGTCCGGAATTCACTCTTTCTCTTGCAGGAAGCGCTAAAATGCAACGCCAGGCACTTTCCCTTTCGGGCGCCCGAGCAATGTGCGACTTTGACAGGAGTCTGACTCGGTGGACAAATTGCACTCGAGCAAATGTAACCTCTAAATGCTGGAACGTTTGAAAGAAGACTTATATATCCTTTCCTGCGTACGTAAGTCACCCTAGGTTTGATAAATATCGCCCAATTTGCCCAAATAGAGGGAAAGGAACACCAAGCGGCCAGGTGAAGCAGCCCTGGGATAAGTCGGAGGCGAAGGGGGCAGGGGCGGGCATCTCACCTTTGTGTGGGCACACCTGGTCAGAGGCCGCCGGGGCGCGCATTGTTGCAGCCGAACGCCGCCCCTGACCGTGGGAGGGTAGGGCCCCGCACTCCTCCTTTGTACCCTCCCCCCCTGCGGCGTCCTCCCCCTCCGCCCACTTCTCTTCACGACATTTGTCGAAGCGCAAGAGGTCTTTGAGGTTTGCTCGGAAGAAAAATTACGAAGTTGGCGGAAAGGGGATAGAATTCGCACCTTGGGCGGTAAGTGTGAGGCAGGCGACTGGACGGAGACCACTTGTGCTTCGGAGGGACAGTGTCCCCAGTGTCACTTCTCCACGCGGGCCGCCTTCGACGGAGAACGACGAGAGGGATAGGGGGGGGGAGAACCCTCTGGAGAAAGGAATTCCTCACGGGCCGCACGCTGTTCATGGTGTCAGGGTGTGTGTGGAAGGGGAAAGGGGGGAGCGGAGACCTCCCTCGGGCAAAGAAGAGCCGCTCCGCTCGTTAGTTAATGCCCCCCCTCCCCCTTCGTTTCCCGCACCCAGTGGACACTCGATAGGAATGAGGCCTCGGAACTCATTCGAGAGTCATTGAAGTGAGAAAGAAGTGTTCCTTTCGGGGGTTGTGAAAGGATCGCTCCTCATTTGTCGCCCCCTGGGCTCGAAAGTGCCCCTGGCGACAGTGAGGCTAGTGACTTGGCGATGCGTTGTGCGCCAAAGTGACCTTGGCCCGAATGCTTTGTATACGTGCATAATCAATTACCAAGTGAACATCTCTCATAAGCCGCTACAGGAAGAACCATCTAGAAGCTATCTATAAACGCGTGACGCCATTGAGTCCTTTCATCAATTTGTGTGTTCTATTCTGTGTGTACTTAGACATTTTGCTCACGGTCAGGAGATTTAAGCGTTACTGCAGAAGGTGGAATGGAAGGGAACACGCGTTAATGGTTCCCAATTTAGCACAATGAATGTGGTAAAGTGTATTTTTATTGTTGAACTTTTGCAAGGACTCGCATAGAATATTGCCTTTTATTAAATATGCATTAGTAGTCTTTCATTCCTCAAAGTTTAGTTTTTGGTAGACCCAGGATAACTAATCCCCGTTTCTTACGGTGTAAGGTCTGCTACATTTCTTGACTTCCCTAATATTGCACCCTGGAAACCCCAACCGGTTACTCACAATGAGCCATCAATCTTCGGTCCAAGTTCTTTCCGCTTGCCTTCATGCCATCCACCGTGGCTGTTCTCATCCTCCCCTCACCTCCTGCATTCATGCTGTGGGAGTTGTTGTCCACTCTGCTGAGGATATTAGAAAGTTCATTCCGCCTGCTGGGGAGGGATTCAGATCCTTGCACCTTATTCAAATGGCATAAGCTATAACGGTGGTTTAAGGTGGAGGCGGCAGAAGTGTGTATGTATCCGTAATAACGATGTTAGCCAATCACTCCTGACGTCCACGAACATCAGATGAGCAAAATAAGTCCAATGCAAAACATCTCCCCGGCGAGGAATTGACTACCTGGAATTGTTTAAATGAATTATATTTTTATGCCTAATAGTTTTTCGTTAGAATTAGTGCTTGAATTCCATACTCATGAAGACAAAGGGTTAAATAATCACTCTACTCCATAAAAAAGTTTCCAAACCTGCCCTTTTCCAGCGGTTGCACGTGTACATCTTCGGTAACAGCTGTTGTTTTATCCTCAGACCAATGTGGCCCAAGATGACCCCAAGTTGTGACTAAAAGATTTGCAGTGGCATGATCTATTTCCTAAATGGTTGCGTAGCCACATCAATTTTATTCTGCGGTCATTTATCCGTAACTTCTTGATTAAGGAGACCATCAAGGTCTCCCCCACAAATGCAGTGCATCAGTCACTCTCTCACTCACTCTATTTGTGTAATCGCCAGTCTCCAATTAGTTGTACCTATCTGAGACGATATGCATTCCTGCATGCAATCATCGTGTTTCTAGTAGTTTCCAATCCGAGATCTCTAATAATAATTCTCTATATATTGTTTAAATTTTCGAAATTGACATCTGTAAAGTGACCCAAACGCTCAACGAGTCAGGTTGAGATCTAAATCAATGCGAAATAACACCACTCCTCAAATTACAAGAAACTGCGGCAGATGTGTCGCGATAGCAACTTTAACGAAATCATCCGCTAAACCTGCATTAAAATGAGGCAATTCCGAAGTGTAAAAAAAAGAGACGCTTCGTTACTAAACTCGCTAAACTAAACTGGCTAAATCACTCGGCCGGATATTGAGTGATCCAGCTTCGAATCCCGGTAAAGGTGAATGACTTTTAAACCTTGGTGTTGTTGAAGTTTTACCTCTCCTCGACTTTTCATTCGAAAGTTTCCCCATTATTCGTTTGATGGGCTCATGATTCGAATATCGCACCGCGGAAGTTCTGACATGGGGACGGCGCATTACCATTCTCTCTTCCTCATATGCCAGGCGATAAATGTGGCTCAAAGGTGTTTTATTTGTCAACTATTCTTTTCCCAACCGTTCCAAAGTGTAAATAAAATCCAGCAATTTTTAATTTCACTTGCAAGAGAAATGGTAAGAGAATTGTTGTAGGAATATGTTTTGTAGTAGGTTAGATAACGAGCATGTAAATTTGCTTTTTACCTGTATATTTTATTACTTCACTCGTTAAATAAACCATAGACTCCATTACATATAATGAATGGTTAATGGTTCTTTAGAATCTACTTATTTCACACGTTAAAGATCTTAAACTCTTCATCAAGTTTTACGTATTTACGTTTTCTCTCTCCTTTGCGTTGTTTTGCTTTTGGAGAAGATGTGAAAAGTAGAAATGAGAATGTTGGCCTCGATCGTGGATGCCCACGCGCACTTTGACCCCAAGCACGTCCATCGGATACCTCGGATTCACGCTCTCGAGCAGACAAGGCTCGATAAGGAAGCGGCAGATGTCGCTAGGGGGCAGAAGGCTAGGGTCACGGGCACTTGATAAAATTCAACAGGGCCTCGGATCTGGTCCGAAAACATTCGTACTATATTACCGAAATTTAATCGGCGAGAATTTTTTTTATTGAAACAAGTTGATTGGGGATGTTTAATCAGTAAAGGTAACAAATTAAAATAAATTTTAATTTAAAGCCTCATGTCTCTAGTTACCAAGGTTAAGCTTTTCCCACAAACCTCATTCTTTGCTTACACTTTTCTTATCCTAGTGTTTCTCTCTAATCACTGTCATTTACTTTGTGTATGTTTGTATGTGTTGGTGTATCCCTAATCTATTTATGTATATATATGTATATATGTATGTGTGTCTATATATAGTATATATATATAGTTTTTTTTTAGGTAATCTACCGGTTAAGGTAGGTTTTTGGATGGACACAACTATCAAATAAACATTTTTGTAACTCCTAACAAAACCCAATCCAGCAACCTAATCTACATCGGGTCACTCTTCATCTATGTGTACTTCTTTCCTCCCTTCATCCCGTCCAACATCCCTATCCTGTTCCTGCCCTTTCCTCGCTTTCCCAACATTCTCCCCTCTATTACCTTCTTCAGCATATATATATATATATATATATATATATATATATATATATATATATATATATATATATATATATATATATATATATATAAACTTTTGGACGGCATAATAGAACACAGAATAAAACAGATAACACGTAAAAGAACACTCACATTGTAGATTATTTGAGCTTTCGGCCTACTCCGAGGCCTTCTTCAGGTCAGATATATATAAATTATTATTATTAGGTAATCTACCGGTTAAGGTAGGTTTTTGGATGGACACAACTATCAAATAAACATTTTGTAACTCCAAACAAAACCCAATCCAGCAACCTAATCTACATCATATATATATATATATATATATATATATATATATATATATATATATATATATATATATATATATATAATGTGAATTTACTAAATAGTCATAGCAAACACAGAAACTAAAACTTATAAAAGAGGGACTCACTAGTTCTCAAATTTTCGGTGGTGCAACCACCTTTCTCAAGAGGAATTAGGAACAGAACTGAAGAAGAGTTCTGTTCCTAATTCCTCTTGAGAAAGGTGGTTGCACCACCGAAAATTTGAGAACTAGTGAGTCCCTCTTTTATAAGTTTTAGTTTCTGTGTTTGCTATGACTATTTAGTGAATTCACATTATTGTGCACATTCGTGGGTTTTCCAAGAAAGTGACTATATATATATATATATATCTTTTCCTTTATTTTCGATGTTAAAATTTGTGTCTGTCTTTATGTATTTATGTGTACATATGCATGTATTTTATAAATTTTATACCTTGTATAATATGTATGCTATGACAATTGGTTAAATGGAAGATGGGACCATGATGTCTCAATTTCGCCCAAATAAAGTCCTTTATCTATCTATCTACAAAAACTTGGGAGTATCGTTTTATGTGCCAAATGAAAAAGCAGTGAATGTCTGGAGATTCGCTTAGAATGAGGAAGAGATGTGTGAGAGATTTAATCCTTTTCAAGAGTAGTCACTCAACATTAATTAAAATTTTAATGTCGAATAAGTGCAGAGAATTTCGAGCCCTTCAGTCAACGATCAAGTTCTTCAAAAAAATGACATAGCAGCTTAATTTGTCCCGTACTTCCTCCTCCCATTTTACCCAAATCCGTCGAACTTTGCCCTCGCCGTTAATTGAAGACGAGAAGGGAACACTATTCACTCTTGCGCCTCCCTCGGGGTAAGAGTGGCGGGCGTGCGCCCTCGACTCCGTGTGTGTGTGTGTGTGTGTGTGTGTGAGGGGCGGACAAAAGGAGGGACGCCACCAAATGCCGGACGGTCAATTCTCTCGGATTTCGGGTCCCTCTTCGCCGGGGGCACGTCAACCGCCCCCCCCCCCGGCCTGCCTTTCCCCCCCCTCCCCCCGTCGTCACCCTCCCTTTTCCATTGTCCAGTTAACGAGGAGAGGCACTGCTGTCGGCAATGACTGTCGTTCCGTTTCCCCGGAAGCTTGCGCTGAAAAAAAGCAACTGAAGTCAGTTGGTATATTTGGTAAGACGCTCAGAGAATCATTGTTCCATACAGGTTGTGTTCCAAAGGTAATGTAATTGAATTTCCCGCTCCGGTACTGTATAATCGATTGGCATAAAATGTTTCTTCATTTCTCAATGCAATATTCTTCAATACACACTGCGCATAATCTAATCTCTGATTTCGTATCGTGAGGCCTCGCAGCCACGCCAGATTCATTAATGAGACCGCTCACATGTCAGTGAAAAGGAATGTGAAGGAGGATCATCAGAGGGACATGTGTATGTTTAAATAAATTATTACTATTGATCGGTACTACACTTGAGAAACACGGTCGAGTGTAATGTTCCTGGGACATTAATCCCTGTCATACTAATCGTCACATAATCACCAAAGTTGGGAGTCGGCGGGTGAATGGAGGAGGAGGGGATGGAGGTGGAGGGGATGGAAGTGGAGGGGATGGAGGTGGAGGGGATGGAGGTGGAGGGGATGGGGGTGGAGGGGATGGCGCTGGGGGGTGGTGGCGGTGGAGGGTGGTGGCGGCGGAGGGTGGGTGGCCGAGTGTGGCGAAAAAGGACGGGAAGGAGGACGGTGACTGGGATTGTGGCGCCCCCCTAAACGATAGGACGGATCAGCTGTGAAAAGTGGATCTCGCCGTAGGCCGACCCGAAGACAAGTAGCTTCCGTCGGAATCGGAAGGGATTTCCCGCCGCCCGAAAGTTGGACGTCCGCGATGCGAGACCGTCGAGAAATAGCTCCGGACTCTGCCGAGAGATGGCTGCGTAGATTTGGCTACCTCTAGAATTTCTAGATATTGAGCGCATTTTTTTTTAAATAAACCCATTTTCAATTACTATGTATCTATTTTCCGGCACTCGATAAGCTAAAACATATACATGCACCTTCTAATTCCAATGGATTGAAATCAATGTTCTTCTTTAGTTCCTCTCTTTCTAAGCGATTGCTGAGAGAGAGAGACAGATGAACACATTCGCTCTCGGAGCAAACTCCAATTTTTATTCGGCCGTAGAACATTCCTTGTCTTCACATGCCGTTAATGCATTGGTAGAAGAAAATAAATTATTTTATTGTTAACTGGTGGATATTCTCTATCTTATCGGTGATAAATGACAACGACTTGAGATTCCATCATTCTACCCTGACGTATTTCGAAGGAAAACGGTCTTTGTGTCAAGCATGCTGCCTAGCAAAGGACCTGATAGCGGCCGGCGTCATGGCCCTTCGGTGTCCACGTGCGAGGGGTCCTTCTAGTGTCCTCCCAATGGAAGCGATTTCGGGGCCCCGAGGTGAGGGCCAGGGGGGTTGGAGGACCGCCGTTCTTTACGATGTTCGAAGGGAGGCAGAAACAGCGACCTTTGACCCGTCTTCCCCCGCCGGCCATCCTCAAACATTATATTAGAGGTCGACCTTGCTCTGTAGATACACATACATCGGTCACTCGCTGACGGAATGCTAGGGGCATCGAGCGGTGGGCTGAACGTCGAGGGAGACTTCGTTTCTTCGGCCAGGCGATAATCCCAGATGCCCTTATTTTTATTTATATATTTTGCATATGTCCGATAACAGCGCTTCGACCTTTACATCGGACTTTGAACATTGATATAAAAACTTAAAAATTACATACGCCCAAGCCCTAGGTGGAAGAAAAACCACCGCGGGAATCGAACCCGTGATTACAATGGCAACTAAGGCAATAATGGCTGGGTTTGCAGACGAGGACGTTACCCCGCCGCCACCGGGGCTGGCAAATACGACGTACGTGATAAATGTGTAATAGCTTTGTAAAAGGAAAATTGTTTCCTACGACTCTTCTAACATTCAAGTGATAAAACGCACAAAGAAAATCTTGCTTTCATGTTGATAGTGCACCAATTTAGTTTTTTCATATATTTCTACTGGACACATTGGGTTGTAAGGGGTATTAGTTGTTGGCGCACCCATACATAGCTATAACTTCCACTACCAATACTTCCTTGCAGTTGTCCACCGTTATTTTTACGGGAGGACGTTTACAAACATTTTGTCCTTCCTTAATACTGGTGATGTTACAGAAGAATATGGCCAAGCCCAGTAACTCGTGGGAATATCATCTGAGGGCCCTGAACGTATTTAATCTTGTGTTTAAAATATTCTAGGGAAATCATTGGCTGACGAACTTAAATGAACTCGATTAATATACTTCGCACGGTAACTTTCGTTGGTTGACATAAAATTCGCAAGCGATAAGTCTAAAAGAAGAAAACAATCAAGATTCATCTGGATAAGGTGTGTGCCCAACTGGTGAAGCAAACAGAAATATTTGAAAGGAATGAGAAAAGTCTGAACCATTTCCACGGTAATCGGAATCCTCAAATATTGCTATGGGATGGCTCGATAATTCAAAAGAAATCTATCACTGTAAGAATAGGGACCAATGCGAGGAAAACTTCGTGCTTGCTGTCAGTCAGTTAGGCAAAGGAGCGGTAAGAATATCATGAGCTTAGTCATTATAATTATTGGTATTCTACTGCTTAAGTTTGGTTTTGGATGTACAAAGCTTAAACAACTGTATGACAATGCATTTACTCTCCTAATAAAGTGCAAGTTGACATCCTGCACTACAGTTAGTCCCGTACTTCCTATAATGGCAACTTTTTCAACGCGAAATTTGGGGTGCAATGAATGCTAAGTTTGAAAATGAAATATATGACGTTAAAATGATGGAGGGGAGAGTAATTAGATCGATGGAGTCGGATTTTGAAATTATCAAAAAGAGTAGGCTGTCAGATTTCGAAAAATAACATCCATATTTTTCACTTGCGGGCTTGATTTTTTGTATAATTTATTCTATGCACCTGTTCCGATCATGCTATTTAGAGACCTTCATCGGTTCTTGATGATTTCTTCAACGCCTACTGTCTTTCTCTTTTCAGTGCTGGGAGAACTGCGAGCTTCTGCAGTCCAACTACGCCGTCTGGGGAGCCATGTGCACGGAGAAAGGCATTTGCGTGAGTGACGGGGATATACCCTGATATATAGTCCATTGGAACTTCTTATTGAAACCATTGGGATGGGATTGTCGATGCTATGAGGATGCGTGACGTGTTGGCGATAAAGGTTGCTGCACGTGTCGGAACTGTTCCTTCGAAAAATAAAAGGAACTTATCCCATTTAACTGTGAATTCCCTTTGGTGCTCATTGTTGAATTTGTTTTAAGGCCCTGTACTCAATTTTGTTTCTTTAAATGTATCGTTAATATTCTGATTCTGTTCTAAAAGGAGAAATAATTACTACCAAAAGCATTTAGACTTACGATATTTGCGCAGGTCTAATGTCATGGTCACGGATATATCGTCATTTATCCATCTCTATCAAAATAATTTACATTCGATTAGTTAGATATACTTAATAAAAGAGGAAATTGAAGGGAAGATCCTATGAGGAAGAACAAGGGACAAGTACACATGATAAAGTAAGAAGGACATAACACAGAGAAGCAAAAACAGGAGGGGAGAGAATTAATAGAGAAGAGAAAAGAATTGAGGGCTGTAGTAAACCAATCTTAGGATTTCTAAGTCCGAGTGTCATTTTAGTGAACACTAGCCGGTCAACTTGCCAGCCTCCAAGGCTACTAAGGCGTGCAGCGTCCTAAGTACTTTCTATGTCGCCAGCCATCCTCACTTTTATATCTGCCTCGGCAGTTTACACTTGAGAGATTTCTGCTTTCACCCCGGGAGATCACGCCACATTATATCCTCGCTGACGATGACCGGGTTCAGCCACCGAGGGGCCCGAAACCTCCTGCAGGCCTTCCACATGACGCTGATGTCCTCTTTGCTGTCCTTCCAAGATGACCTCCTCCCGCGCATGACCCTCCCAGTGCTCCATACGGAATTACCGGAGGGCGCTTTCGACCGCTTTGTTCGGCTCGGAGAGCTACAGTCGAAGATTTTGGGTCCGGTATCTTTACCAAAGACGCCGGACACTGTTCCGGTGGGTAGTGAGACAGCGAATCGCCTAAGGAGGCGGATTACGAAGATATGACCTCCGAGTTTCCTTCCGAGGAATAGTGACCTCAATAGCATTGGTTACTGCCTGGGCAACCATCTGATCGGCCACGTCCACGGATATTGGCGGCGGCGGGTCCTTGGGGGACGATCCTCCGGCGACAAGCTGCCCGAAGGATTTCCAATCGGCAGACGGTAGGTCAAGGTAGCGTGAAAAACATCAGAGGAGCGCTCGCGTTCCCACCAGTAGCAGCGTGGGATTATGGCCAGACGACAGTTCGAGGCACGAGTACATGCTCAGGGTCGTTCGGATACGGCGAGCAATCGCGATGTCTAGGACGTACCCCATCACGTGCATCTGTGTCGTTGGAGCCAGAATGGCCAGCCCCTCCTCGTCAGCCAGCTCTCGCAGGGATTCTTTCTGATTGGAGGACGACGTATGCCAAGTGGGATGGATAATATACGAGTCCCTCAGAATGATTGCAGAGCTGTAATCTCCAGGAAGCTCCATTACGTAGATCTGCATCCCATGGATTTCTCGGAGGGGAGTACAGGGAAGAGACTCGGAGTCTTCCTCCTCGTGTTCAGATATCCACCGAGACGGCCTCTACGGGTGAAAGAGGAATCATCGACACACTCGATTCTCGATGGAGTTGAGGACGAGGGTGGCCGCACCTCCAGATCGATATCTCCTCCGACCTTAAAGTTCCCTGCCCGCCCGGAAGATGATCCTACTGAAGGGCGGAGATGCGTCTCGTTGGTGGCGGCGACGACTGAATTATTCTCCTGGAAGAAAGACCGAAGCTCTTTACTCCGCCGAAGAACCCTGTTTGCGTTTTACTGCGCCAGGATAACGGTTTGTGCAGCCATACTTGATTAATGAAACCGTCCTACTGCTTACTAGTTTATCCAGGAGCGGAAGTAGTAGCTGGCCCTTCTGTGATTTCACATGACGCCGAAGAATTTTTGTGATGGTCGCAATCGCCTCCCAAAGTTCCCGGTTCTTTTCCTTCTTCGTGGAGAGGGAAGTAGTAGCCGCCGGAGAAGCCTTAGTCCTGGACGGGAGCACTACGGCGTTGGCCACAGGCGTACACATTCTGCGTCGGGATCGGTGTCTGCCGTTGTTCCGGTCCTCTTTAGGCGGTCGCTACTGTGGTGGTTACTGGAACCTACTTTGCTGGTTATTTTTCTTCTTTTCTTTCGCAAGCGGTTCCTATGCCGACGAGTGGTCTACAACCGGGGGTGGTAAATCCCCAATGGGAGAAACCCCCGACGCAACGGACGGCTTAGGCAACTTTCCGGCTCCAGTAGTTTCCTGCGCTCTGACCTCAGCGTTTTGAGAGGTCGGGACAGCTCGCGGCGGCGCCTTCTTTTCCTGTTCCTTGGAAGGCCCGCACAGTACAGAGGAGACCGGTGCTGATGGTGCGGCCGCTGCGCTTGAAGAGGGTTTAGCCCACTTCGCCACCGTGAAGGCCTCCGCGTCCTCTACTGATCTTAATCCTCGTTCTGCCCCTTCCTCGTCACCTGAGGGCGCGGAAGATGTTTATACGGAAGGTGACGGTGGCACCGACTTCCTCCCCGTCGCCTTCTTCCGCTTCTTCCCGTCTGTGGCCTCCGCCATCTCCTGATCTTGAGAAAGACCAATAGCCATAGTGATCGCCCAATCGCAATCCTTTCCTACTTGTTTGGATACACACTCGACTGGGTCGTCGGTATCCCTTACCCAAGCTGAAGGTTTTTCCTAGGAATTAATTCCTTAAAGGAAGTAAATTCCCCAAAGAACCGTGTCCTACGGTGCCCTACCCTCGTCACTTGGGAAACCGCGGGCGCTGAGTTACTAGATGATGGCATCGTTCTCTCTCGAACGAATCTTCTCTGTTGCTTTTTTGAAATATGGGATTGACCTTGGCTAATTTCCAGGTCTTGGATACTGTGCCTTATTTTATGGATTTATAAAATATTGTTTCCAAATAAAGAGCTGCTTCTAAGGCCGTCGTTCTGTATGCGTGAGCAGGTATTCTATCAGGGTCTGGGGATTTGCTAAGACGTTCTTCAAATTGGCGTTCGATTCCAAGAGAAGATATTGCAACTTCAGACTCAGGGTAATTGAATTGAACGAGTGGTGACTTGCGTAGTTCCTGTGAATGATAATTAAAAACTTTATGAAAATAGTGTTTATTATGCTAAGTTCTTTAAACTTTTTTATGTTTTTGTCCGTTGCTCTTTAAGGATGGCACTGTTGACTAATATCCATGAACCTCCTATAATGATGTTTCTTTGTGGGCAATGCATTTCTCTGTTTTCAAATCCTAGCATCAAGAAGAAATGCTGGAATCATTGTGTCTTGGGTAGAGTACTTGTTTTCAGGGAAAAATATGGAGAATATACAAAATAATTAGTCCACTTCATGTTTCTTATGTGCTTCTTCTTACACCGCCAATGTTTTCGGGTACTAAACTAATTCGACGTTCCTTGAGAATAAGTCTGAGAATAAGTAGGAAGAGCGAAAGAAGGGCGACCGCCACTCGGCCTTCGAATTCAGGATGGCAGCCCCCGATGGCAGCCGCGTCTGCGAAGGGGTTCCGTATTGACTCAATCAGCCAATCACTCAACTTTCCTTCCGACGCTTTATTCCTGGTTCGGAAGGCGAGGCTTTCTCCGCCGTCAATTTCAATTCCAGCCGGCTGCGGGGACGGCCGGGCGGGGGGCGAACCCTCCTCTATCCTCATTTTCCCGAAAGGAGTGACGAGGAGTGGGATTTGTGGTTATCGGGTTTGAGGATTCTTTTGACAGATTCACCGAGGATTCTCTTATGTGAAAAACTTGAGTTTAGCATAGAATCGGTTTGAATGGACAGAAATAATTTGAATATGCAATGTCACTTAACACGGAAAAAATAATTCTTCCTAGTTATTCGCTTTCCATGATATCATGCTTGACTTTAAAAGTTAAAATGTTGTTATTTACCTCCTCCAAATAACTATGCCTATGGTTATACTGCAGTGCACTCAGAGCTATGTTAATGTGTAGTCAATCGTTTGAGCGAAATATTCAGTTTTTCGATCAATGATTCTTTAAAAAAATGAAGTTAATTTATTTTCTAAGTGATGGAACTAGACAGATTTGCCTCATTCGCTCTATACTGACTTAACACGGAATGCTGAGTGGCTACCAAAATCGATGACTGCTTTCCGAGAAAAGGCATTGATCAGAAACTTTTGAAACATCTAGGGAAGCATGTTGAGAAAATAAGTTGGTCAGGGAAAATAATTAGCGATGATGTTTCAGATAAGGCGATAGTGAGACAAAATTTAGACAAAAGTCTAGAAGGGTAGAATTGTTGGATGGAGTAGATATTGCAGAGGCAGGTGGCTGTTTCCGGTCGCGATGAAAATGAA
Organism: Hetaerina titia; assembly: GCA_037158775.1. Taxonomy (NCBI): domain Eukaryota; kingdom Metazoa; phylum Arthropoda; class Insecta; order Odonata; family Calopterygidae; genus Hetaerina; species Hetaerina titia. Next base: position 14,287,154 of record CM073768.1, on the reverse strand, counting down.
AATATCGGATAAAAGAGGGGGAGGCGACGGCGGCTCCGGTAGGTTTCCGGGCGGTGTGAAGGTTGGTGGAAAAAACGAAGAACCAATTAAGGGAATAGTGTATGGCAAAAAATGTTTATCTTAAAGAAGCTCACGTGATAGTTAATATGTACTAGTTTATACTGAACCGTAAAATGCCTATATTCGGTGTATAGACTATCTACGATGATCATGATATATTGCTGTCATTTACATGGTATTTGAATTATCCTCTAGCTGACACCAATACCATGTGCGAGCCATTTCATGCCAATGCCATGTGCCAATGCCAATGCAATGGACTCACAGCCTGAGCCCACGTCCATCGGGATTTCTCTGAAATATTTTGCAGCCGCAGGAATTTAATCCGGGGCACCCGAGGTGTAAGCCGGTGCATTAGACACCGCACCAACCAGATCCCCAAAGAAATACATGGAAACTTCCAAAACTAAGCGGAAGGTTGAATCAGTGAGATTCCTCCAATGAGTTCTTTAAAATATATTTTTGAGATAAAAATTGGTTGATTTCGCAGCAGTTACGCAGTATTTTTCGTTTTTTGTTGAAATATCAGGTTATAAATATATCGCCTCAGTGCTGAATAGGGACAGAACGGAATAGCAGACGAAATGCGGCTCAAATTTGAGCAAATTAATAATAATAATTTAAAATATCCACAGAGGACATTACAAATTTTTATTGTGCCTTTCTGTTTTACTGCGTTCATCTAAAAACTTGTGCCTGCTGTCTGCTCATTATTATTTTGATTTTTGGTTATTTTTTGAAACTGTCCATTTCATAAACACAAACTTTTTTGCAATTTCTCAAAGGATCGAATGTTTTCATATTTTCTGTCATGCTCACGTTGACTTCCACGCTTTGGTGCATCATGCGCTCACATGAGTCTTGAAATTACAACAATTTCCAGGGTCGTCACAGATTAATCAATAAAAATATCCGAATAATCTCTATCTTATCTCTCATATTAATGTACATCTTTAGATCTGAAACGGGGAACAACATGAGATAATTACATTACCTATTATGTATTTATGCATCCTTTCTCTACCTAAACGAGTTTTAAAGTAAAATTGCTCATGGAAAAAAAGTTTGAGTCTTTGTTCGTGGGCCTGTTTCATTTCTGAGGTTGGATTTGAATCCTTCTCGAGTCACTGTATTTAAAGTGTTGAGCTGACCTTTGGCCCCTCCGGCGGTCTCTCGATTAGTTCCCAGGCTGCCAGCAGGCGTGCTCGTTCCACCAGGAAGAAGAGAGGTGGGGCGGCGAGAATCGGCAGATGGTGCCGGTGGTGCACACCCGAGGCCACCAGGTGGTGGAAGTGGTGGTGATGACCTCGGAGGGGGGGAGTGCTCTCGTCTTCGTCCGGTGGCCCCCACGCCCCTCCCGCCCTCCCCGGAGCGCCAACGTTGTCTACATCTTGATGACCAGGGCGCAGGGCGCCGCCTCGTGGATGCAGGTCACGCAGGTGGGCCGGTCTTTGTTTCCTCCTCTAAAGAATATTTGGTCCATTGCCCATGCTATTCCCCTCTTTCCCTGTGCGGCCATTCCTGTGGTCATTCTGTGTTATTCTTCCTATTAAGGGAGAAGTAAAAATGCACATACATACAACTGAAAAAATTGATGTTTGAAATTCAGGCTGCGGAGGTGTTTCTTAAAATGATAGGCTGGATTTAAAAACGTGCATTGTTTTAATAATTTATTTATATTAATTGATTATTTAATACTATTTTTGTGAGATCAGAGCGTTGTGGCAGTTCCTTTGAGTCCATTCAAAATCTGCCTCCGAGTGGTTATTATTTAGAGTAATCTATCGGTTGGTTTAAGGTAAACCCAGGGGATAGGGACTACCACTGTTCTAAGTCAAGCTTAGCTCAGCACCAAGTGTATCTAAACACTATATTCGTATAGTGGTGACAGACTACTGACAGTCGTGATTTCCATCGATGCTTCAATCTCTTCCTATCCTTGCGACCCCGCGTTGAAAACTGCAAAGTCGTATGTCACACGCGGAGGGCGACAGCTGCCCTTCATTGAGAGCGACAACTGCCCCTGACATTTTCCCTCTCCTTTCAAGACGGTGGACTTGGAGGCCCGCCTGGGGGACTCGCCATCGGCGGCCCACCGCCTGGACATCCGCGTGCTGGTGGTTGGTCCCGAGGGACTGGTGACCATTTACAGCCCCGCCGACGGACAGTCGCTCTTGGTCCCGACCCCCACGCCCGCGACCCTTCGCCCCCGGGCCCTCTCGTCACCCCCACCGGACCGGCAATCCCCCCGGGACCCCCCTCAGGGCGAGGGGCCGGCCGGGGGGCGCGGGGGCTGGCCCCTGATCATCAGAGAGGCGGTGACATCTCCGCTGGACGACGCCCAGCTCGCCCTTCTCTTCCCCACCGCCTCTGCGGACCAGGTCGCCGCTAGGCAGGTCAGTAGCCGCATCTCGCTCTCATCTAAACATATGCACTACCCTGTTCGGTCACCAGCCATACTACTTATAATGTCATGCTTTGAAAAACAAACGACACTCTGGTATCCACCGAAAGAGCAAGTGGAAGGGGGTCGAATGAACATACTATGAACTTCTACAATTCATGCAACATTCACACACCGTGCGAGTTATACACAGTGTCATGCAAATTATGATAATGTCAGTAATCACTGACTACACTAAGAAGACATGATTCAAAGGCAATAAAAAGGCGGACTAACATGCATGGCAGTTACCAATTAACAGGTAACATTCCACTCATGCAGGACGGACAACTCCAAATGATTTTTATCTACAGATTTACTAAATTGCACGACACCCCACCACGCAACCCAAAGGGACGAGGCGGTGGGCTTTGGGTCGCTCTCCGATAAGTGAGTTGAGAATGTAACTTGAATGTTCCTATATTCGCCTGTGCATAACTATTGCCCCCATAGTGGGCTTCCCCCTTGAGTATTTGTTGCGAATAGTTCGCGCGAAATACGAATGCCTTAAGTTACTACTTTCCATGTATAGCTTACGATATTTGCTCAGCTGTTTTCAAATAGTGACGGTGTGTTATCACCTTTATTATTTGCAGTATAAAGTAATCTATTTCATGTAAAATATCGTTTTTGGATTTTCAATGGGTATCCACATAGGCTACAACTTTGGCGCGGAAGAACTTAGGCATTATGATTATTCTTAGGGTTGGAGTAGCGGGAGTAATGATAATTGCCCCGGGTAGGGTCACCCATGCCAGATAGGTCGAAGGTTAGGATCCAGACGAAGGGTAGTCCACGCAGCATCTGTTCCTCAATGAGGCGGCTACAAAGGCGTCTGTCCCCAGCCATTAAGTGAAGGTGTCACGTTAAAAATACTATTGAGGAAGGCAACGGGAAACCACCTCAATTCTCATTCGCAAGAACAAAATAATGTAGCGTGGTCAAATAGCGTAGTCAACATAGAACAAGTAACGGATAGAATATTTCTAGTAGAGATAAAAGTAGAACCGACGAACTTGTCATTGTTCAGGTATACATGCCACCGAGCAACCATAAGGAGGAAGAAGTCAATAGGATATACAATCAATAAGAAGAAATAGTGGCGGGATTCCCTAGGACGAAACATTTGATAGTGATGGGGGATTGAAATACAACGGTAGGCAAAGGAAGAAATGCTGATGAGGTGGGGATCTACAGTTTAGAAACGAGGAATAACTGCGGTGAGAAAGAAATAAAGTGCTGCCTGAGATAGAGATAAAGAAATAAAGTGGTTAATCGTAAGTAACTGCTGGTTCACAACACCACAAACACAAAGTGCAGGTATGCATGGAGAATATGGGATGTAGATGCACGATATATCAGTTGGACTCTTATTATGGCTCCACACAGATAAATGAACAGCGCGATTAATTTGCAATTTCCCAGTAGTGGATTCAGATTCAGATCATATTTGGGCAATAATGATTTGTAACAGGCTATAAAACGATGGAGACAGTTTATGACATATAAGTGTAAAAGCATTAAGCAGAAGGAAAAAAGAGGAATATCAGCAGGCTATAGAGAAAATTATGACTGAGGAGAGGAAGATGGGAAGCTGGGAAACCGCGAGCGCTGAGTTGCTGGATGATGGCATCGTTCACCCTCAATGTGGGTTCATTACTGTGTCTATGGACTGACTAAATTAAATAACATTTCCTTAAGTCGTAAAGAGGATGTTACACCAATGTAAAAGGAAGAAAAAAGCAAGTGAATATTGAGATTGGTGCGGCAAATGACGAGGGAAAGTTGATCCCTCGCTAGTAATCAGACATAGCGCAAATCGCAGCGCAATACGAGAATAGGGAATGCCTCTAGAGGAAGGGTGAAATTATTGCATTAGACATTTAGGTTAAAACCTTTTCAGGCAGTAAGAAGATAAAATTGTTGCAAGCAAGCAAAGATAGCCGAGGGAAAATATTACTTTAACCAGAAAAAAATCAAGAGTGATGGAAGGAATATTTGGAAGGACTGTGTGGTAAAAACAAGAGGCCAGCAGCGTTATACATAGAAAGAGAAGGACATAGATGAGGATAGATTAGGTTCAGTCTTAATTTATAGCGAGATAGAGAAGCGATAGCGATAGAGATAGAATTTATAGCGAGATAGAGATTATATGGACTGATTCTTAGCACAGTTGAGAGGAATCTGAACGGAAGACTGTGAAATCGGCGTTAGTTCCTATTCCGGAAAAGATTATGGCTACTTTATGTGAGGTCTCCAGAAAAATAATTTTGATTTTCCATGCAACTAAAGTTGTTCTCAGGATCATCAATAAAAGGATAGAGAGTAGGGCAAATGATTACTTTGGGGATGATCAGTTTGGGTTCAGGAAGGGGAGAGGCACGCGCGATGCCATTGCGGTAACGAGATCAGTATTAGAAAAGAAAATAGAATACAGTAGGGATGTATTTGTTTGTTACGTATTTTTTATTTGTCGTCGTCATCGTATTGTATTGTCTATTTTTTGTCTATTTCTCAGGATGTATCTGTAGATTTCAATAAGACTTTTGATATACTAAATTAGGAAAAATTAATGAGTAAATTGCAGACAATAGCAATACATAGGAAGGACAAGAGGCTAATCCGCAACCTGTACAAGTCTCAGACGGCTCAGGTGTGAGGAGGAACGGAGAGTCCGAATGGGCATCGTTAGGAAGAGGTGTAAGGCAGGGTTGCCCATTGCCACCGGTGCTGTTCAACGCATATCTGGAGGAAATGATTGAAGAGGCATTGAGGGAAGAACTATAGGTAGGCATGAAAGTCGGAAGGGAATTCGTAAAATCAGGTAGGTTTGCGGATGTTAAAGCTTTAACTTGTCAATCCGCCAATGGGTTGCAAGCATTGTGGAGTGCATTGAAAAGTCAAAGCGGTTGGTGTGAGAACAAATGTAAATAAAACGAAGGTTGTGCGATTCTCCAGAAAGAGTAAAGCCAAGTCAAATATCAAAATACGAGTCCATAAAATAAAGCAGTTGGAACAGTTATCCAACCTCGGATATATGCCTACTGAAAATGGTCAAAGTGGTAGTGACAGAAGACGGACGATCGCGTTATATAAAGAAGCTTTCTCGAGGAATTGTGAGTTGTTGACTTTGGAATGGAGTGTAGTTATGTACGGCGCGGTAACGTGGCCACTGAAGCAGGAGGATAGATGTAGATTGGAGGTTTTTGAAATGTGGGTCTGGAGAAGGATGGAGAAGGTGAAATGGACCGAAAGGAAAACAAATGAGGAAGTACTGGGGATGGTCTGCGAGGAGAGGTGTTTGCTGGGAGAAATCCTAAGGTGCTAGGAAAAATGGATGAAAGACGTAGTGAGCGGCAGTAGGATGTTGAAGACTGTAATAGAGGGGAGAATGTTAGGCAAACGGTGAAGGGCCAAGAGTAGGGTAAGAATGCTCTACGGATTGGAGGAAGGAAGTACCCAGAGATGAAGAGGGGTTTAATGTATTGCCAGGTTGTTTTTTTAGGAGAGGCGAGCAAATACATCGTTGCACCGTTTTACAGGGCGTGTCTATCTGGAACACAACAAAAAGGTAGACATCCTATAATTATAGAAATAATGCACGTTGTTGGGAGTTCATGTTTATATTTTTTGATCGGTGGCTGTATTTGTGATTGTCTTTCAATTGGGCACGTTTGGCCGTATGTCATTAACATGATTACAGGAAAATCTTAGTGCGTATGGTTTAAGATCTGGTGGAAATAATGAGATTTTGGCTGAAATCATGACATCAAAGTTGATTGTTTTGTCCTTTTACTCAATCTGTGATATTTTCGCCACCCAAAAAATAAATCTGACACCCAAAAATATTGACAAACCTGCGGGAAATATTTTTTGTAAGTCTAATAGTGACATCTTGTAATGGGAAGAAAAATTGTGGTTATCATGAAGGCGTCTTTTGAACGAAACTTATGAAAAGCTTACTTATATTAAAACATCGATGGCTGGATATAAGCGGCCATTGCACGTAGTAAACAAGGTACTATTATGATCTAAACGTTAGGAAAATATTTCACGTTAATAAATCAAGTTGGTGTTATTTTTTTGCTACTCGTGAATTTATTATATGTTGCTACTCATTTTCAAATTTTGCCACAAGCATGCTATCAAAAAGTAAAAAAGTTTTGAGCCTGTATGAATGAAAATCAGAAATTAGTATTCTATGAAAAACATTTGCCTTTTCTTTGTATGATTGCAAATCCGCTGGTAATACTTGTTCATTGCATCGCACCCACACACATTCAGCAAGTGTGTCCATGTTCCCTCGATCAGTTAATTCCACTTGCCGTCCATTTGGAACCATGTTTCGCACCCGCTTGACTTCTCTTTCTCCTCGTTCCTTCTGGCCAACAGCAGCAGCCTCCCTCCGGGCCTTGGGTGCTGCGCGAGATGTCTCTCATCCACCAGAGGGTACTAGTGATAGCGGAGGTGTCGTGGGAAGCGAGGAGGGGAGGCGGGGTATACCTGGTAACGTGGGAAGTGGACGGAGGCGGGCTCAAGGGAAACCTCTTCACGCAGACCACCAGCGTCACCCTGTCCCTCTGGCCGCTCACGCTCTACCACATACAGGTGAGGATACCTTCGCGCGCTCAACTTTGACCCGGGAAAGTAGATGAGTGACCGGGGAGGGCCAAGAGCCTCTTGGACGTGCGGGTCATTAGCGTGACCTCCGAAATGTATTTGTAGTTTTTAGGGGAGGCGACCGACAGCTGAGGTCACTTGCGCCATTAAGACTGGATGGATGGGATGGGAAAGGAAGAATGGTGGAGAGTGAAACCCGGCGTCGATATCAACCTACTCTTAACGAAACGCTCCAAAGGGTCAGACAATCTAAACGTCTCATCCGACGGGCTCATTCAAGGTGCTCTCCTCAAAGCACCTCAACGTCTCCAGAATTCAAACCTGGGTCCTCTGTGTAGGAAGCCAGTGCATTAGCCACCGCACCATTGCATTAGCCATATCTTTTCAATCAATAATGCAACCATTTCAGAAGGCGAATGATTTTTACTCTCTGAAATGGTTGCATTATAATGCACACATAGCGGGTGACTCCGTTAAAGTTACTGTTAGAGTTTCTTGAAACTTTTCAATCAAATTGCCCATTTATGCTTCAGGGATTTTAAGAAGGCGTTTGGCAAAGTAAACTGAGCACAATTATTGAACATTTAGAAGAAGATAAGTGCGAAATAGAGAGGCGGACGACCTATCCGGAAAGTGTAGATGTCTCCAAAAGGGGAAGTAAATGGAGGGTCGGTATTGGTGTTTCTAGGCAGGGTTAAGGGAGGGGCTATGTCCATTATTACCTTTCCTTTTCAATATACATATACGAGGGCATAAGAAAGTATATAGGGAATTAGAAAGGTCGAAGGCTGGAGACAGAGAAGGTGGGAAACTCTTTAAATCAGTTTGATTTTTGGATAAAAAAGCGTTATTTAGCGAGTCAGCCAAAGGGGTGCAAACTTTACGTAGCGCATTGCAGATTTAGTGCAATAAATATGAGCCAAGAATTGACTTTAAAAAAGAAAGACAACGGGATCCTCAAGCTATAGGAAGGCTGAGAAAAATATTTAATTTTGGAATCATACAGGAAGGTATGTGAAACAGTTCACCTGTTTGGGTACTGGTTTCGATGAGGGTGGAAGATGGGTGAGACCATTAAAATAAGAGTTCCGTCAGATGAAGGAGTAAGATTAGTAGAACCTGGAGCGCAGCCTTTGTGGTTCAGAAACTTAGTCTTTGGGGCGGAGGATTAATAATGGTTTATTATAGGATTTTAAGATGCGGTGTAGAGAGGAAAGGAGAAAATAGAGTGAACGGAAAAGAATTGAAGTGATGAAACTCTAGGCATGGTAGAAAAGAGAGAATACAGGACACATGGGTCGAGGAAATACTGAGAGGAGACGGGATACTGACTACAGTGACATGTGGAGGGAGGAATGCTTGGAGAGCAAAGTAAAGGGAGAAAGTGAAAAGGTGTTTTGGATGAAGTAAGAAAAATGCAGCGCTAAAAGATGAGTTGTTGCAATATGTAGCATGGGGTTGAAAGATATTTTAGGCAAGTTAGTCAGTACTGCTTAGAAGTGTACTCGTGTCTAGTCCCAGGGTTAATCAAAAAACTACACTAACTCTGTACTATACGGTACACTACCTCTGTTGAGACGAGGGTAGGCTGAAAACTAATGCACACATGATTGTAGACCACAAACAAAATGACCTTCAGAAGCAATCCTGGTGGAATGTGGAAGTAACATTCCCCCTCAACACCAATGCGCAGGCTTGAGGTGGTTATATTAATCCAGTGCATTTGAGAAGCGGAAGTATGGAGACGTGTTCAAGTGCTTTGTCAACGTGAGTTAAACAGCGTACTGTTATTGAAAGCTATATTCACTTTATCGTCCGAGCTGTAATGCTCACGCTTCTAGATGTCTCTTGAGTTGAGGAAAAAATAAAAATCGCAAGGCGCAAGATAAGGGGAATAAGAAGGGTGTGGAATCGGTTCAAATTTCAGGTTTCGTAGAGCCTCTCCAGTTGCGTGCTAGGGTTGTTGACGAGCGTTGTCATGCTGCAAGATTATTGACTTTAGGCTGCCTTTAACACGGAAAACTCAACGTCGGAGGTGTTTTAAATTCTGTATATACTGAGAATAATTTACTGTTGCCCCTCGTTCCAGAAAATCGGTCACGTAAACTCGGTGAGCATCCCAAAACACAATCAAAAGAAGTTTAATCAACAATTACGTCTTTTCCAGACTAGTAACCACGAAATTTACTACCCATCGTTTTACAGTTGACATATCAACGGCATCGTCACCATAAACAGCCTATAAACGAAGATGAATCTCAGAAGGAGTCACCTTTCCAGCAGTTAAAAATTTGACAACATCACGCTATTTAACTTGGGTTGACATAGCACTAGAACGCGCCTCCATGCTTCCGCTTCTCAAAATGCACTGGATCAATGTAACTACTTCAAACCTGCGCATGCGTGTTGAGGGGGAATGTTACTTCCACATTCCACCAGGAAGGCTTCTGAAGGTCATTTTGTTTGTGGTCTACAAGCATGTGTGCATGGGTATTCAGCCTACCCTCGTAATTATATGCAATAATGACACAGACATGGTACAAAATGAAGCAGAGAACGATTGTTTCATATATTTTGCTTTCGTGATCACCATTGCCACCGGAAAAGAGAAGATTGACTCCATGGGAAGAAGGAGGAGGGAATTTGAATGGAAAATGTTAGGAGGGGAAGTGTACGGAAAGAGGTAATATATCGCCAAGTGAGAAACATTTCAGCCGGCTCAGAGCAAGGTTATAGGAGCCAAATGAACTCCACTTCGAAAGGGGTTTGCGCTCTCTAGTGGTGAGTCGAATAGGAAGATAGAGGTGATTATCAAAATGTAAAAACAGTCTCTGTTGAGGGATGCGAATTAGGGAGCTGGTGGAAAGGAGAAAAATTGCTGGAGACGCCGCGATTGATTCTGCGGATATTGAAGGGTATGTTGTCCGTAGGATGGGCAGACTTTGCATTTCAGTTGATGAACTACATTACGGGAGGTGAAGCAGGTAGTAGGGTGGGAAAGGGTGCCTTGTGAAATTAAGGGCAGGGGTGGAGAAAATGAGACGGGTTTCACGTCTCCAGGTAAAGGTTTGAATGGTGTTGGTGCGATAATGTGGGTAGTAGAAATTATTTTATGTGTGTGAGTCGCCGAGGAGCTTGTTTACATACATATGCACGTATACGTGAGCTCATGCATGTACATACAGCTTATGTGTATGCGAGCATACACTCGTATATACATAGGTGTGCGTGTAAAACAATGGGATTATGCCTCGCTGGATTAAAGGAACAGACTATTTTACAGTGGTGCGTTCCTATGATCCCAAAATTTTTTAATTGAAAGAAAATTTTGATGCAACGAGATAGTATTTGGGTATCTCAGTCAGCAGACTAAGGCTAGGGAGTACCATATGTTTGGGTCTATATGGTATTCACTTGAATCGTTCCGACATCTTTGAAATTCCTGATTGCTGCCCCGAAGTACCTCCTATTTGTGGGATTGTTATAAAGAGAAGCCTCGTCCTCCATTTGATCGTCATATAGAAAAGAAAGAAATCCAGTATAATGTAATAAAGCGGGAATGGCTTATTTTGAATGCGACAGTTACGTCGTTTCAACCCTGAATGTCAGAGCTCTTTGGATCTAAAGACGGGCGACCATTTCCGAGGGCTGAAAAACGGCCACCCTCCCTCGGCACGATCAAACCCTCGCACTCGAGCGCCGTGTGCGCCGAGGTGGCCAGTCAGGGTCAGCGTCCATTGACCCCTCACCCCCCCCCGCCCTTTTCACGCTCGGGTCGCCGCCGCCCTCCCCAGCACCCTTCCTTAACGACGACCCTCTCAACCGGCCCCCACTCATGCCTTATTCATCCGCGCCCCCGCAAGCGGCGCCGGGGGATGGTCCATCCCCTTCCCTCCATCTTTATTTCATTTCATCGTGAACCTTAGGGGATTCGTTGAATAAGCAATGACCGCCCAACATCTCTTCATCGATGTACGACTTCGAAATTGCAGACACGTCGACCTCTTTCTCTCAATTTTCGTCAGATCTCGATTCAATTGTCGATTAACTCTCGCAGTGCGAATGAATTAGTTTGGAGAACCTGGGGCGTGAAATAAATAAGGCAGCGTGGGGAAATCAAACATGAAGAAAACGACGATTGCTGCCCCGCTATTTCATCCCCAGCCAAAACCCCGCCCGCTAGAATATACTCGCAATCACTCTCAGTCCACGTGTGATCCACGGGTCCTGTCGGCAGGCCGGAGGGAGGGTTAGTCCTTCGAGAGGGCGAAATTATTCGTTAAAGGCGAAATTATTCGTTGAAGGCGTCTAGGGTTTCACTGCCTCTGCTGGTGCCCTGCCTCTACTGGATTTTCACGTGGAGGCCGTGCCAAATGGAACGTCCTTTGGCGCCGTACCGACTCCGATCGCCCGCGTTCAAACTGCCACTCAGGAGTAGAGATTGGCACCCGTACATAAATATGTGCACTTTGGGAACTAAGGAATCCATAATATGCCGTTTTGTGGGAACTCTGTATATTTAAAAATTTAACTGTATGTCGGGCGATGTATATGTTTACTTTTATTATTATACATGTTTAATGAAATGGTATTTACCAGATGCTTGTCCAAAATCCAATATACGTTTATTTTCAAATTTGCTTCGGTATCATTATTTTGATCCTACCTTTTATGTAAGTTTCTAATTACTTGATCGTAAACTGACCACGTGTACATAATTTTTAACTATTTTCACTATAAAGTTTATATATTTAGATGTTCGTTTTTCACTTCTCACTTTCTTCTTTCGCTTAGTTTCCAGGCTGTTGTGGACTCACTCGCTGACTCAAATATTTGAACTTGTTTCATGAGGCAGTTCGTCGGAAAGTGAAAAGGATAATAGAATGAGTGAGGTTATTCCTCTTTGATCGTGCTGCATTTGAATCTGAGAAAAATACTCTGGAACTGCCGGAGAATGTAAATACAAAAAAAGATTCCTAGATTTGTGGAAACTAATAAAAGGCAGTGAAAGTGGCCGGAATATTTGAAAAATCAGGTTGAAAACGATCATGCAAGACTTAAGGCTTTAAGAAAGGAACGGAATTATTAAATTTTCTTACCGTGTGAACTGTTAGAACTCGATATTGTGTATCCAGTCGACGAGATCTTTCCACGCGGAGGCCGATAAAATATTCCGATTTCATGCTGACACGGGTAGATTTAGACATCCCTCCTGCCTCCCCGCAATTCTTCAGATATGAAAGGGACAGTACCCTTAAGAAATCGTACGAAGGAAGTAAGGAAAATCTTATGGCAAACAAAGGGTAAACGTAATCGTATTAAATTGAGCCCCAGATCCCGGGGAAGGAGGTCTCCTCGTCCCGAGACGTTATTCTTGGAAATGACAGTTCTTTTACTCGGTTTCAAATATTATTTAGAGTTACCATGCATCCAAAAATGGAATAGATTTCATTTTAACAAAACTAACTCGTAAATTTAAAATATTGCTTGCTTAAGCACTCTGGTCAGAATGGTTCCCCCCCAAAAGTCGTCTCTGGAATTACATGGCGAAGGAGCGAGCCTTATCTTGGGGTCTCGCGGCGGACGTGGAGAAGCTTCGTTTCCAACGCTGGCTGGTTGATTGCCTTCGAGAACCACGCAACCATTGAGGACAGCGACTGACCACGGAGCCGCGAGAATCGCCTCTCGGCTTCCTTCGCGCTGACCAAAGACGGGCCTGGCGACCAAGCCCCTACGATCGCTCCCCCCTCTCTCATTTACTCATCTCCCATCATAGCCCACGGTCATAGTCATCTCCTCTGTTTCCTTCTGCCACTGATGTCACAAAAAGGCGTTCATCACAGAAACACTGCGACGAAACGGATGATCAAAACGTAAGTTAACATTAAGGACGATTCCTTTGGCACAATTAGGATATTTCCACATTTTGCTGAAAATTCGATCGTATGGATATTAAAATATTTTTCAATTACTGAATTAAGTTGCATAGTAGTAAAGAATTACTAACTTTTATTACTGGTTTGATTGGGTCGTAAAAATTCTTTTGTTTACCGTAAATACTTCCTCGATACGGCGATTCGTAGTTTCTCCCGTTTGACCGTTCCTCACTCATCTACAGCCGCCGATGTAAAATTCGCCTCGCCTCTGCAGGTCGAGGTGGCATCACGTATCCCAGGGGACCCTCAGCCCCCGGACCGCAGCCAGGTGCTGCACCTGGACACTCGGAGGGCGGCCCCCGTGGTGCTCGCCGATCCGCAACAGGTGGCGCCGAAGCACCTCGGGACGCTCCCGCCGGCGACGGCCCACGGAGGACGCAGGGCCGGAAAGTGGGCTGCACGGGAGGTGCTTGCCGGTTCCGGAGCGGCCTTAGTTGTAGTGGCCCTTCTACTGGCGGCATGGCGGTGGTGTGGCGCCCGGCTCTGTGCTCCCACGTCGGCCAGCCCTTTGCCCGGCAGCGGAGAGGACCAAGGGAAGGAGCAGCTACGAGGTGGGTCGAGTGACGGGTCATCAGGACAATCCATACAAACACGACGCCTCTCCTCCCTTTCTCAAACCGCCACTTAAGGCATTTATATCCACAATTGGTTAATTATTCTGGTCAAACTAATTTGGTTTCTTTTGAAGCTCTACCAAAAATCTTGGAGAGCATTCGCCTAACAAGTGAGCGCAACTGGAGGTATTCCAGTAAGAATACATTAAGAGGAAGAACATGGGTTTTGATAAAAGGTATTTGAAAATTGACGTGAGCGTTACTATTATACCCCTGCGTCAAATTTTAACTCTTTGTTTTTATTTGAATCTTTAAAAAGGTTTGCAGTATTTTACAGTTTACTTTCCTAAATAGTGTCTTTTTCTACTCCGCATGACGTTAATGATTGAAGTACGAAATGAAAGAGGTTGCTGTTGGGAAACCTATTGCACTTATGTTGGCAGTATTTGAGCGTTTTGAAAACAACCACTCTAGGGTTTTTTCCCCAATGACGTAAAATTTGTTAATCTTTGGAACAATTCACAATTTTATCTTAAAAATTAAAAACGAATTCGTGAGTTTTCGACAAGTGATTAATGTTTTCAAGTCTAAAATGTACTGAATTACAATATTTGGAAAGATATCATTTAGCACACAGAACTTAAATTCTCTACAGAATACAAACAAAGAGTTAAATAGAATTTATGTGTCACCTAAGAATTTTGATATCGCAGGTACTTTTGAAGCATTCCGGTTTCATAAAAAATCCAAAGTTTGAGCGAAAATGCAGTGAAAAGATCTTCCTTTCCTGGCACAGGAACTGAATTTCACTCACTTTCAACTTGGCTCTATTTTCCCTTAATATTATAACTATATATATATATATATAACTTTTGGACGGCACAATAGAACACAGAATAAAACAGATAACACGCAAAAAGACACACTGTAGATGATTTAAGCTTTCGGCCTACTCCGAGGCCTTCTTCAGGTGAGACTGAGAGGTTTTGAGGGAAGAGTGCCTGGGGAGGGGAGGGGGGGCGGAAGGTTTAGGGACTGTTGGGAAAGAAATTAAAGATGGCGGTTAAGGGTGGGAATTTTAAAGGATCGGAAATATAGGATGTATGCGGATTCGCGAGTTCTCACCTCTATGTTGGTGGCTGAATCGGGGGGGGAACCCGTTACAGTATTGTTTTTGGCCAAAAATTCACGAACAAGCAATGAAGTGTGAGCTGGTGCATTATCGTGGTGCAAAAACCATGGTTTGTTTTTACACAGATCCGGGCGTTTTGTAGGATTGGTTCAAGCAAACGCGTTGAACTTGTAGGTAGTACTTCTTACAGACCATTTGACCTGGCGGTAGGAACTTATGATGCACTTTGGCATTAAAATCGAAGAGAAGAGTGAGCATATAACCTTCACGTTCGACCGTACTTGTCGAACCTTTTTCGGTCTTGGCGAGCCAGAATTCCTCCATTGGGATGATTGAGCCGAAGTTTCAACGTCATATCCATAAATCCATGATTCGTAACCTGTTCTAATACGTTTCAGTAATTTTGCATCGTCGTTTACTTCATTTAGTGACTCCTGAGCAATTTCCATTCGCCGCTGTTTTTGTTCAAAATTCAACCATTTTGGAACGAATTTTGCTGCCACGCGTTTCATACCCAAAAAATTGGAAAAAATGCAATGACATGATCCAACCAATATGCCAACATCATCAGCGACCTCTCTAATTGTGATTCGGCGATCGTTCATAACCATTTCTTTCACTTTTTCCACGTTTTCATCGATTTTTGATGTGCTGGGGCGTCAAGGGCGTACGTCATCTTCAGGGTCTTCACGGTCTTCTTGGAAACGCTTATACCACTCATAAATTCTTGATTTACTCGTAGCAGACTCACCATAAGCCTTTGTTAACATTTCACATACCTTGTTACACTTTATTTCATTTTTGACGCAAAATTTGGTGCAAACTCTTGGATCCATTTCTTTTAACTAACGAAAATCGCCGAGCTCATAAAACACATCTAACCTTAGTGGTTGTCTCAGACAAAGTCCACAATGAAAACAGGTGAAAGTTTTATCATATTTTAGGGGTATATATGCCAACATAATTAAAAAAATTTAAATCTCCAAGCTCGCGAAATGAAAAAAATCTCGTTATGTTTTGAACACACGTCGTATGTGTGTGTGTGCGCGCGCGTATGCAAGCGTTTCCAATGAAAAAAAATCCAAATCCACCCGTGAATTACCAAGCATTCGCCTTAGAGAGTGCATCATCCACCTAGGTAGTTCTTCCATATTCTTGCATTTCCACATAGTCGTGACGATTTGTGATTCATTCCAATTATGACGCAACCTTCTCTTCTCACATTTCTACTCAGGGAAGTTCCTCTTCATGATCCGGTCGTTCACTGAGGCCATTGGGGGGGCCAAGAAGACAGACTGGCAGTCGGAATGGGGAGACGGACGCTCTGCAATGGCATCCGGGGGGGGAGGATGCGCTAGCAGCATTCCTACTGTATCCGGTAGGCCACGGGATAACGGCCAGTCGAGGATAGGACAAAAGCGATGGCTGCAGCACCCTGAGTCGTACGCCGACGCCTTCCTCCGGGAAGCGGAGCGCCGGGCCAGAAACGAGGTGCAGGTGTGACACCTGGAAGGGGCTGGGATGCCCACGCCTCCCCCCGGGGACTTAAACGTCTGCTGACATTTTCCGTGGTGACTTCAACGCCTGCATCTTCGTTGCACCACCACCTCGCAGCGCATCCCGAGAGATCCGCTGCTCCAAGTTGCAGAAGAGAGAGAGAGAAAGGAAAGCGACGCGTAATCAGAGAAGACGATCTGAAGATACAAGAAGACGTTCGTGTTTGTGAGCCTCTGTTAAGATCTGGTCCGATATGTTTCGTCTAAGTGAGGGATAACAGTGAGCCGCAGGCAAATACTACTGGAAAAATTGAATTGAATTTTCAATGTGTTCACTTTGAAAAATGGGACATAGTGGCACTGTAGACGTTATGGGTTCATCTTTTTAGTGTAGGAATCACATCACACCGGGCCAGAGGGCGTTAGAATGAAGAGTTTAATTCCAAACCTCACTGTTCCCGCTGAATATATGGCTTCGTTGTGAATTTAGCAGTATGATAGATGTATAATGCTCAAAGAATTTGCTCTTTCAACATCTTAAGGCCTCGGTGGTCTCCGCAAACGGTATAGATTTCCTTATCAAATGAGCGTTATTCATAATCATGGCGGTAAATTGTTCTCATTCGAACGAATTTGTCTTTTGTTCGACTCATATATTCCCAATCGTATTTACACTACTAGTTTTTACCAAGAAATGAGTGAAATTTGAGAGCTAAGAAAAGTTATGCAAATGCTTTTCAAATAAACTAAAAAGGGCATTGTTTTGTCTACTGTCCAATCAACTTTGCTAATGGAAGGAAAAATGAGAAAATGTCAGTGAAAAATCCAATTTTCAGAATGATAGGTTATTTTTGTGTAACAGAAATTTGGCGAATGATTTTAGGCATGCAGGAAAGAGTGCATATTCTCTCGGCTTGCTAGAATGACTCAGAACGTTGTCTTTTTATTGAAGGAATGAAAATAGATTAAAATCAATTTCCTCTTTATGCATAGGCAAAGTATATGCTAGAAAACTTCTAAATTATAGGGCGCCAAGCCGAGAGATATTTAGACATTTCTAATTTATGATGAAGAAGAGGTCTACAGGAATCGCAGAATATTGCTCGTATACTATTAACGAGACATAAGGAAAGTTTAAAGGGAAAAATAATGTCACAAATTTTTTCACTCTGACTACTCAGTCAATGCCTCTCGCACGCTCCTTTATGAAGTATTCACCTCTCAACTAGAGGATCACGGTTCATATCCGGGTCTTGAATTTTTCGTCTTCTTGACCGTTGCCGGAAGATGACACAACGATTTCTTATTTTTGGAAGAAATAAGGAGAGGGGAATGTGGATGTGCATTTACTTCCATGCGTGCAGTTTGAGTTATTTCACTTCGCCAATTGTACGTTTGCCTCCTATGCTCAACTTCGTGTCTAGTTTTAGTGCGTCTAGTCCTTTCACATTTATAGTCACACCATTCCAATTGAGTCGTTCTTTAAGCTAAATGCATACCACAGTAGATTTGATACATTGGGTGGTGTGATATTTTTTAAATCAACAAAATATAAGAGGAAATAAGTGGATTGTAAAAATGCCGCACGATCAGGAAACGAACGTATAACGGAATTTCAATTTTTCAGTGTGCGTTTATCTCTGCCTTGAGATCGGAAATGTGCTTTATTTATTTTTTTATTGCAGTCGAAGAAACTTAAGTATTTTCATTATTTCCTTTAAGGCAAGTTCCTTTACATTAAATGGTGCACTCAATGGAGCGTGAGTTGCATAATATTTTTTCAATAGAAGGGTGTTAGCCAACTCCGCTTGGGAAATCGCCGCAACTTTGCCTGCCACCCTTCTTTGGTGAATGATGTAACAAGAACGGTGAAAATGATTCCCGGGTGTGCGGTGTCTTGGGCCGTCGCCGGTGAGCGGTGCAGGAAGGGAGGATGCCCTCCGTCGCGTCGCCCGGATGGCATCGTATGCGTGCGTGTTTTCGCGAGTGGTGCCTCCCCTCTCTTGCCGAAAGGAAGAACGTTCGACACTGGGGCCCTCTCATAGCCGCCGACCACCTCCCGTCGGATTGGTCGACAGTGGCAGCATCCCCCATGTATACTTAAAGTAGCCAGTCAAGATATCCTCAAAGTCAGCGCCGACTTTCGATACGCATATATTATATTAGTTTTTCTGCGCTTATCTCAATTACACTGATATTTTTCCTACACATCACTGTAAATTGCACGACAGAAAGGTGCTTCACCTTACAAATTTGCAATAAAATTATGTTAATTGGGAAAGAATTTAGCGTATTAAGGTGTTGAGAAAAGAAACCATCGAGGAAGGAAATGATCATGTGTATTCTTCGGGTCGAATTTGCAATAATTACAATTGAAATGTACAAATCTACATCTACTCAATACCCCGCAAGCCGCCGCAAGGGCGTGTGGCGGGGGGTGTTAGGGCACCACCCGTAAATTAGGAAAAAAATATTTCTCAAAACAAATAATTTCTCTGATATTCGTGTGCCCCCTTTTCTAGTTTATATTTAAAAGTATCCCAGTATAATATACCACAGCATCCATAAATGATTTTCCTCAATTTCTTTCTTCAAAGGCGTCTGGTCTGGCCATCAATCAGTTTCACCAGGCTTTCTCAGATGCACCACAATGCAATATTCATATCAGTGGTGGCGCACCCTATTCGTTAGTCGACACTGATTTCAGCGATTTCAACTGCATTCCCTTCATCTTCACTGTATTTTGCAACGCTTCCTTTTATCTGCTGGTACCGAATACACCAAAATGAAACGCTGTTGGGTGAACAGTGAGCCCTCGAAAAGGCACAACTGCCCCTCCTCTCCAGTTGTTCGCGGCCGCGAGGAAGTGTATGTGCTCTCGGTGTCAGAGGTCACTCTCATGTGGTGCACCTCTTGCGTCAGCCTTGGAGGTCAAGTGTTTCTCCCTCCTTAGCCGTTGAAAAGTCTTCAAAAATGTAGTGAGTAAGTGATCACGCGGATGATGATTTGTAAATCATGTATTTGAAACTAGTCACAAACTACCAAACTCGGCGAGCATTTTAATGGCGATAGACTAATACTTTCCTTGCCACCACTAATTAGGAGTTAATGCCTCCACCCCATGCGCCACAAAATAAAATAATAGAGCAACTGATGCATGTTTTAACTTCCAAGTAACGAGCAACCGAGATTTTAGATCCCTACAGCCAAGGCAATAAATGCGTTGGGAGACTGTCGTTGAATCGCCACGAAGTGAAAACTCTGTCGATTACGAACTGTAAACGTCACTGCTCAAAAAGGGACAATGGAGGGAATCAACCTTCGATTATGCCTTAGTTGACGGTTGACTCAATATAAACACTACTGTGCTTAATGCTTGCTAAGTATATCATTCATTTCGTCAGAATCCAGACCTATGAACTTTCAGAATATTCTAAAATGACTTCTCTCTGTCGACATGTATAAATATATCAGCAACGGTTGTGAATATTTTACGGAAAAATGCGTAAAATCGGTAAAGTTATTTGCTTGTACGCTTAGTAATGCTTGTGTGTTTGCATGAATAATTGATCCACATATTTATTCTGCGAAGATGAAGTGTTAGCCATTGATTGCATGGATATCCTCTCCGTTTTAGGGAGGTGAATAATGAGATTATTTCACTTTTTTATAATTTATGTGTTATACATGTAAATACATACTGTGTAAATTATTTTTACAATAAAATTCTGTGGATTGTACTTTAATGAGTATACCTGTAATTGATGTTATATTATTCTTTAGTGACATGGTAGCACAGCAGGTGGAGCACGGGGGTACTGACCGTAGAACCCGGGTTCAGTTTCGGGTGGCGCCTCTAAGCGCCCTCAGTTTCATCCAAGCTCTATGAAGGTATTTTTTATTTTATGCAATGACTTAAGGATGAAACCAGAAGCAATAATCTTACATTGATACCGGTGGTATCGCAAGTGCCTAGTAGTTTTCCTAATTCTCACTTAAAAATATGCTTGTGTACTTCATCAGTATGAATAGAAAGTCATTACTTCGCTTATTTACGAGATTGTTCCATGAAAATGTTCTATCTCTCCGTCAATTTAAGAGAAGATAGCATTTTCACCAATTTCATTATTTCTTTGTTTTTGAAATTTACAACTCTGTCTGGATACTAACGGTTGTTTGCTAAGATATAAGAATTTTTGTTTGCTGACCTAAATTCAAGCTTATGCACCTACAGTACATTTCTATATTCAATATGTAGACTATTTGTGTTCTATAGTGCTTCTCTAAAGAGATGTTAGGATTTCATTACTTTAATAAAATTACTTCAACCAATAACTATATAGAGAGTTTTCCAAGGTAAGAAAACGCACTGAATTTGCTGTTTGAGCCTTAAATTTACTGGAGTGTTGAGTTTATCCATATGATTCAAGGAAATGGAATGTAATAACAACTATGACTGAGTGCAGAATTAAAGATATCTGTCCACACCTGATTCTATGACTCTTCTAAATAAGCTAAATCGGAGGTCTACTTTACCGGAGTTCTACTTACGTTCAGACTCACCGGGAGGAATCCCGTACTTTTTTGATAATAGGTTGTATCTCCTGTGGAGGTTAATATTGTGACCTTTCATTTCAATAGTCTGCAACCAATTCCATGAACTTGCTCTCTTCTAAGGTATGCGCTAACAGATCCATGTTCTTAATCTCCACCGGGTTCTATTGAGGTTTCCTCAAGTTTGAAGACTCAAAATGCCACATTTTGTTCCGCTCCTAAAAATATCCTAATGCCTTTCTTGAAATTAAGAAATGATTCCTGATTTGGATTTGAACCTTGGGCCTACGAGCCGCGTACCTTGAAGAAATTAACAATTCACTTTATAAGGGATGAGGACGGGATGTCAGATAGAATGAGGAAGAAGATGAGGCATTGTGTTGTGAGCAACATATATGCTGCAGCGCCACTCAATTACAATGCCATGGAATACAGTATTCCGTTACGGGGGAGTATAAACGCCGCATAAGGAAACTTTATCTCCTAGTCGAGAGCGGTTAGAAAACCGAGCGTCACGATTCTCTGGAAAAAGAAGCTGAACAGTGAGCGTCAGGGTCGAACTAAGTGTCCTTTAACGCTTACTTTGGGAGAGAAGTGGAGAATCACTCGGAGGAAGTTCTTGCTGGTGTTTTCCAAAGAGAGGCTGGGCGTGGCCTTCGCTTGAAAGAAGGTTGCTGATGACCAGGCTTCAGTTATCTAGACGACCTAATCTTAAACTGCCGCCATGCGCTTACCATCCGAGTGCGCCACGGAATTCTTGACGCAAAATCCAATCACGATGACTCGGAGTGGCTTCTAAATATCTAAAGCTTCATTCAATCAATCTATTAGAGGCTGATTTTGCCTGGGGTCCTCAACAACCTATTGCGATAACTTCCTTTGGTTTGGCCTGCATTATTTCCGTCTGCAGTTCTTAATAACTTCTACCTGCCTCCATGCCGTCTGAATGCCCACTCTCTTCCTTTACTGTTTTAAGTATTTCCTTCTGCCACGGCCTTTTAATATCTTACATTGACTCTTGCATTTGTCTCCACCGTTTTTCTTCCTTCTCCGGATTTGTTACAGCAACTTACTCATTTTTTCTGTCATATTTAATGCTTCATCATTTGTCTTCTTTCTGTTCAATTTGTTAATTTTTCAATTCTTCTCCAGACCCACATCCCAAAAGCCTCTGCAAGGTATGTCCCAAATGTAGTAGCACTGAGTCGATTCAAAAATATTTATTGACAGAAGCCATACATTCACTCAAAAGTCTTCGAAGTAGCACCATTGTGTGTCCACACACCGCTGCCAGCGGGTTTTCCACACTTCGTACGGGTTCTGGACGGCGGCGCCCGGAATGCTGCTAAGCTCCCTCGTCACGCCTGTTGTAACACTTTCACCGAGCTGCGGTGACGTTCTTTCACCACAGATTTGAAACGGGGGAAGAGGCCAAAGTCTGCCACGGTAGGGTATTGTCTAAAAGATATGGATCCTCAGTTACATGGTCAATAAGCTCTTGGCAGATCCACGAGCGAGTTTCCTTCTGTTCGCTCGAGAGCCCTCGCGGCACCAACGTCGTACACATAATTTTCATGCTCCTGTTGTCGGTCGAAAGTCGATGTCCATCACTTTTAGGGACGCCAAGTTCATCAGAAACCATGTGAACACATTATCTGCGATCCCTGTCTAACAAAGTCTTCAATCTTGCAAGATTTTTGTCACTTTTTGAGATCGAAGGGCGCCCTGAACCGCGTTATCACCATAAGCTACCTTGAGTGTGTCATGAGACTCTTGCCCGGTTTTTACAAGTTTCACACAAAATTAATGGGGTAGCGCTGTTCTAATGACCGGTTCAATAACAAAGCGTGACGAGGTCACGTTATAGAGGTTTTTCAAACGAACAATTTGCACTTCGCAAAGGCTGGGAGCCAACTGCCAGCAGCCTCCATCCTTTCCTGAGACTCCCCTCCTTCAAACGCAGCCAGAGAAACCGCCGCCCGTCCGTCCGTCAATCCGGGAAAAAATAAGTCATTATTTTGGGAGAGACCTTGTAAGAAGAGGTAACAGGTCCATTAAGTGTACTCTCTAATTCATTGATAATATTTCCATTATGTTTTACTTAACGTACCTACCATCAGTTATCTTTTTCTTCTATATGCCTCTCCCACCAAAGCAATTCTTCTCATGCTTTACTAAGCTTAATGAAATACTCCAGCTTTCTAGTCTATTTCTCAGTAGTCAGCTTTCTATTTCCTCCTATTGCAAGGTTTAACTTGACACTCTCACGTCTCAAGAACTAATACAATTGTGCTACCCTGTGTACCACTACCTTGTCTTCATATCATAATTCTTGCATTCTTTCTATACGAGTAAATCATTCTAAAACATCTGTAACCACTTGCTTGTGTGACTAAATATTTCTTCACAGTCTACAAACCTAATTGAAATTAATCAGTTCTCCCCGCACTAGCATTCACATTAGAAAATCTTCCCGTGTCGCCCCTAGCCCTTCCTTAGCATACGATTTACAGAATCACCGACGAAATCAAACAACTCGAACTCTCCCTCGCACATTACTTCCAAACAGATTCTCTCTCTGCTACACTTGCCAGCACCATCATTCATTCACTTGTTTCCAATGAGTCGGCTATTTCTCCAAGGTAATCTTATATCCTTTTATACTTTTTCAACTTTGCCCACGTTACTTGGTTGATTGCCTAATCTGAGTCCATTAAGCACGAAAAGACTTTCTGACACTCCTTCCTATTAATGTTAAGAATACCAAAGGTTTTCTGATCTTTATATGCAGACGACAGCTAATTTTTGCCTGGGTAGCTGTTAGTATCTTCCATTGATGGTTCTCAGAAACAGCTCTGCTATGTGTGAAATTTGTGTTACTCTTCACATAATGTACTGTGCATCGAGATGGAAATCAGATATTTAGACAGCCAAGAGTCTCCTTATAATATTGCACAGTGTGAATAATTTTGTATAGATATTAACTATTCGGGGCGTGGTAGCCCCCTAAGTCCGGGTTAGATTCTATGGGACACCTCTGGGCACCCTCAGCTTCACTCGACCAGTATAACATTTCGGGAGGAACGATGCGAAATGATTTGAAAAGTGCACGGGGGGAGGGAATCAGCGGATGGGTGTTAAGTCCCTCACTCACTCCCTCTCAACCTCCGGGGAAATTGCGAATGAGTGCATGGAAGGGGTTGGAGGGGCTTCGCGAGGGCGAAGGGAGCTTTCTCAACTCCCGTCAGATCGCCCAATCCACTACGCCACCCCCGTCACGGTGGTGGATTTGCAATTGGGCGGGGCGAATTTTCCTCCTGGACTCCCACCAAGGAGGCCCATTAAAAGAGAGTCGACCCGAGGCTCGACTCTATTTGAATGGTCGAGGAGGTTTCCCTGCCACCCTCGGGCCCCTCTGCCAAGGGCCAACCCGCGCCTATCCACTGAGAGTTCAGTCCGCGCGGGCACTGGTCGTCGGAGTGTCCTCGGTTGCATTCCTCCGTGTGTGCGTCTCATCGACGTTTTCCGCCGAGGGGGCGGTTGCCGTCACGGCGTCGAACGCCGAGGTGAGCCGCCGCGGGACGCCATGGGCCCCGGGTAAGGTGACCTGGAGGGCCAATCGAGATCGTGCGGCGGCGATTCTCAACCGACGGAGGACAAGCTGCCCATCGGTGAGCTCAGCTTTCGTGTATACAAGGTTCGTATAAAAAGTATCGGTAACAATTTTTTCCTGACGTGTGTGTGAAGTGCTCAATTCAGACCGCCGGTTAAGTGTGCGCATGGTCACAGAGCACATTACCATTGATGAGATGACAGTGCACACCGTTATCACTAAAAATTTGCGAAAGATACGGGTATGCGTGTCTTTTGCAAATTTTTTTCGCATCGCCAAGATTCGTATGCGCTAAACTCGTCCCGAAGGTCTTGATGGACGACCAAGAGCAGAGACGAGTGTCTGCTTACCTTCTGCAACGACATCGTGACGATTACCCAACTATTGACAGTCCCGACCTGGCACCAGTAGACTATTTCCTATTCCCAAAAGTGTAATCCTCCCTTCCTAAAGGGACACCACCATGGGACCCTAAGTGCCGTCAAAGAAGCTTGCACGCGTACCCTTAAGGACCTTCCGGAATCCTCCTTCGAGTCGTGAAAACGCCGCTGACACATGTGCGTCGACGCTCAAGAGATGTACTTTGAATAATTTAGAGGCATTGCAGCAATATCTGAAGCAAATATATTTTTTTCCGAAACTGTTCACAATACTTTTTATACAAACCATTTATTTTGCTTTACTTGCGGTGATTGATTAAGCAGTTGTTCTGATGGATGCAAGTGCCCGGGGATTTTTTTCACCTTCGATTCCCTATTCTCGGAGACTATGGCCGTTGTTTGCGGTGTCGAACACCACGGGAAAGCACCCTTTTTTCTCACCGATGGGGATTAGGAATTTGGCCGGATACACTTGACGCCATACACGCTTCGACAACTAGTGTCATGGTATACTAACAGGACGGGATATGAAATTGGCTGGCATACATTTATACGAAGGTAATCGCCCACTGTCACCGATGGGTTCTGCCTCTTCAACTCGCCTATGCATTTTCACGAGATCACGTTTACGTCCCTCTCCGTGCTGCGTCTGACTTCCTTTTTCTACCGCCCAAATTTATGTTGTATTGCTTTGGCAAAGAAACGTTTTATTATTCATAACTTAAGCGGAATAGTTGCCATAGTTTGTGGTATACTTTGTTCTGGATCTGATTGATACTTCTTACCTATTGAAAATTCCTTGTCAGACTTTTTGCGTAGGGTATTGCTTTTTGCGAAGGGTATTGGACACTTGCCACATCCACCAAAGCTGGGAGCAAATGGTATCATTGCGTCTTTGCATGGAATATGGACGACAATTTCAATGTTGCTCAACAAGTCGAGCGGTTGCCTCACGGGTAACTAGGGGGCTTGAATTATGTGAGTAATGGAAGGATTCTGATTTCAACCACAAAACTTTAATGCCGACAGGAACACATTTACAATGAACACAATCACACGTGGCGCAACCACCAGAGGGAGGGCTCGTCTGCGTTGCCCGTCCCCAACTGATGTTACCATCCACGGTCATTCCCTAATTTTTAAGGGTCGTTTGATGATAATAGATGGTCGGTGACTCTGCGGTGATCCACAGCGGTCACTATCCTTAGCTGTCACTATCATGACACAATCTCTCACTCCACTGTCAACACCATTTGACTATTGCCCAGATACAACTATCCTTTGGCTGGAGGGGAAGGGAGGAAGGTGGTAATCCCCCGGCCAATTGGAGGGTGGACGCCTAGTTCGTCTACGATGTCAGGTGGTATTCCAATCTTGTTAGTAGTATTAGTTTCAGGGGAGGCGACCAACAGCTAAGGTCATTTTCGCCATTAGGGAAGGATGGGAAAGGAAGGGTGGAGAGAAACCCGGCGTCGACATTAGCCTACTCTTGTCGAAAGGCGCCAAGAGGTCAGCAGTTTAACGTATAATCCGACGGACGTCGTACCCACTCAAAGTGCTCTCCACAAAACACCTCAAGCAGGGATCGGGATACCACTGAAAAATATTTACCTCAGGGATTCGAACCCAGGCCCTCTCGGTGGGAAGCCTGTACGTTATATGAGTGTGTGGGTTTGGAAATCACCTCGGAGATAGTTTTATTTTCTGAGGGATTTAATTGCCAAAGAACTTTGGATGAGTGTGTATAAAGAATAAAAGAGAGTACATTTTCAATGACCTCTCCTCAGTTTCAACTTATGCTTTCACCCAAAGGGCTCAAGTTTGACTCACTAATGCAGGACTAAAAAAATTAGTAAGCACTTCTTTGCTATCTTAGCAAAATATTTTTAGCACTTCGTATTTTGGTCTACCATTTTGATTTTAATCGTAATGATACTGTGGAGTCTCACTGAGTTATTTGCCTCCATCAATTTCTAAAGGTTTGCATCTAGAAGAAGATCATGTGTCATATCCGATACTTACTCGTTTTTTATTCTGCAGCATCATAATTCCTAAGGTCAAGGAAACTGCTGGAGATGCCTCGACAGCAACCTTGAAGTCGTTCACTAATTTACATTAAAATGAAACAATTGTAAGGTGTAACAGTTTTTCGAGGAATGCTTTTAGACTTTGAAGCAGTAGCATGAATTCTAGTTCAGCAAACAACTTAACTTATGGTAAATAAAACAGTTTCTGGCGTAACTTGGTGGAAAATCTTCATACTGACTTTTAATAATCAAACCACTTTACTTTTCCACATAAACGTTTTAATTTTTACTACCCTGGTTTCGTTATAGCATGACATCATCATGTCATGTTATAACGAAACCTGGGTAGTAAAAATTAAAAAGTTTATGTGGAAAAGTAAAGTGGTTTGATTATTAAAAAAAACTTATGGTAAATATTTTTGTAGGCGGAGTATTGAAATTCTTGTCCTCGGTTATACGGTCAGCTTAAATCAACAAAGGGTTATCAAAGCCTGTTTATGAAAAAAATAAATAAGGATATGTTAAAAGTCGAAAAATCATAAATGATCCGTTAAATGTCATTTCATAGAAAACAGAAATCAGTGTAGTGGTCATTTAAATATTTTTATTTAAGTCATCGAGGTTATAATTAATGCTATGCTAGTCTGCCGGTTAAGGAATGTTTTCGATACATTTAGACTATACCATGGCACAACAATTATTCCCTATTGGAAAGACTAATCAGTGGTAGTGGGGAGGGGGTGATGGGGTAGGAGGGCGCATGGGGTGGGCCAGTTAATGTTTTTCCCAGATAAGTATATTAATCTTGTCTGTAGAGATGGTTTCAATGGAGCAAATCGTATGATTACCAAAAAATTGATGAAAGATATGTGCTGATCAAAAATTTTATTAAAAATGGAAAATCTCCACGAGAGACAATCCACTTGATGAACAATATCAAGAATCTGGTTCTTTGATTGAATTGATTGTGTTTTTAAAATTTTTGTAGTCGCCATATTAGCGCAAGTAATGCTGAACATATAGACTTTTCTGTTGATGTCTATTCAAACCACATCGATAAATCCATGATATAATGATAATGAACAATACTAGAGATTTCTAATGATACAGGCACATCAAATAAAGTCTTGTTTAATATTTTATAACTGTATTCGGATATAAGAGAGCTATCCGGGAGATGGGTGATGTGTTTACTTTCAGTCGAACGGATACGAGGGGTGGCACAAGGCCGGTTGGCGGTGCGAAGATCTTCTTTCGCCGTTTCGGAAGAAAATTGTTTCATATTATAACAGTTTAGGCTCGTTGTCCTCGGCGGCATAACTTCAATTGGATTTTAAAAGAAGAGTTGAGTAAATCATTTACCAGTTGGCGAAACAGCAGGACAACGTGTATCGACATGCAGTAGTAGCCTGCGGGTGAAAGAACCTAAGGTTCTATTAATTACAGCCAAAGTGGAGTAGTTCCAGTAGCTGGGATTCGAACAGTCGATATTTCCGCCAATTTATATTCGATAGGATGGCTGATCAAAAGTGCGTCCATTCTTGGATATGGTTTAAACATCTCCATGCATCTGAGATGAGATGGCCACAACGAAACATGAACTAACTTTTAATTGAGTCAGCACTAGTTCGATTGCATTCGTGTGAATTCGATTTCTCATGCCTCTCTTTCGGGACCCTCTAAATCAGTATTATCGTCAATTTCGACGCCAGTGCTACGTCTTCCAAAAAAACTAATCTTAATGTTCACTTTCCTGCGTATTACTCCTTGATGATGGAGCAGCACTTAGCGCTAAGATTGGAAAAGTAAAAGGATCATCTTCTCTGTGGAGTCTCGAAGCCACTTCGGCACAAAACCAATGTAACTTCCAATGGAGTTACATTGTATCTCCCATCCACTCAACACCTTTCCTTCCTCTTCTCTTTCCTCTCTCAGAAAAATACACTTCCAAGTAGTCCTTCTTCCTCGGCCCGCAAACCGCGAACTTTAACTTCCTCCTACTTAGGAACTAAACAACTGACAACTCCGCCCGCTAAAGTTTCGGGAGTCACCCACCCTCCCTCCCCTTCCCTCCTCCCCCGCCTCCACGCCTACCCCCGCTCAAAAAAGGAATTAATGTTTCCTAGACGAGAGGACTCGCTTCCCAAGGCCCGGAGAAAGAGAACGGGAGAGAGGGGAGGCGTACTTTAAGTGGGGCGCGCACACTTTGAATCTTCATGTCCTCGTCTCCGAGCGGTGGCGACGTGAGGAGAAGGGCGGGAAATCACTCTCAACTCTGCCAATAAAAAAATAGGAAAGGCCACGATGGGGAGTGAAATTAAGTTCCTCGAAAAATGGAAGACGAAGTTGTCTACCTTTGATGAAAAAAACGTTCTCGTCTTATGTCTCGCAGAGCATCCAAGAATGTGATTGCTCTAGACGAGAATGCGAAGAGGAAGAATTGCATCTCAATAATTGGGTATCGCGTGGCCTCGTGGTGCAGCAAAACCGTAACTAGTGCATTCATCAGTTCCTCCACTTCCTCGCAGAAGATAACGCGGTTAGTTACGGCAAAGGAAAGTGCGCTGCTACATTTTCCTCTCATTTGTTTTGCTTGAATGTTTCACTCCAAGTCATCTTTTTTGTTTCGAAATTCTTTTCCTCTCTCCCTCCTTGATATCACTCGCGAGAGCGTTCTCCCATCGCCATTTTAAGAGACAAAGAGCACCTCCCATGCCCCAACCCGCTGCAACCCGCCCCAACCCGCCCCAACCCGCCCCAACCCGCCCCAACCCGCCCCAACCCGCCCCAACCCGCCCCAACCCGCCCCAACCCGCCCCAACCCGCCCCAACCCGCCCTAACCCGCCCCAACCCACCCCAACCCACCCAAACCCCAACCTAATCCCGCCCCACCCCAACCCAAGCCCGCCCCACCCCAACCCAAGCCCGCCCCATCCCAACCCAAACCCGCCCCACCACAAGTCAACCCACCGTCTTGGACCAACCCACCGTTTGTGAGATGTTTTCTGATCCACGTCAGCCATCTTTGGGATATTTTTGTGTAGAAATTCTTTAGGTTTATTTTTATACATTTAATATCTGCATTTGAAGATGTTAAAAAATAAGTAAAAATTCTCGGGAGCTCTTTTAAAACCTTTTGGTATCCGGTTTGGTTTTTATTTTTCGGGTTTTGCAATTATCTCTTCATTGATGCGGTTTCACTTGGAGAACATCCAATTAATAACGCCTTTAGTTCCTTCCGCTTGTCTCCAGTACATAGAAAGGGCAAAACAAAGAGGTTCGATTTCGTAGAGTCCTTTCTCCCCTCTTCCATGTCAAGGGAACTTAACTTGTAGAGAATCAACGTTGTAAAAGCGAGATTTGCTCGATTAATCTAATCCTTCACTTTCGAAGAGAGCTCAAAAATGAAAAGTTGGAAACTTAGGAGCGACGATGCCTGAAAACGGTTGAAATCTGTGGAAAGATCAAAATATGTTGATTTAAATTTTAAGCGCTGGTATTGGAAATGGTGTTCTAGATCATAAAAGTTCAAAAAAAGATAAAGTGGGAACGTGGAGAACGACGGAAAGGTATGGTATGTAATTCATATTTTGTAAAAAGTTAACGGAATTGTATTGGGGGTTTAAAAATAAGGTACAAATTGAAACAATAAATTGCCCGATTCCATTCAAACGGGCCAAATTATTATTATTAGATCATATAAATGCATTAGACATTCATATAATTAGCGGAGGACTAGTCATGAAAATTGAACTGAAATTGCTTTGAGAAAGTGGGGAATTTTAGGTCATAGCTGAAAATTGTACTTCCGGGAGAAGTTAACGTGGAGAAGATCAAGCTGATAAGAGACTTGATTCTTCAATGAGAGCAACCTAGACGTAAGGATTATTTTGAAGCTGCTTTTCCCGTTGCCGCCAATTGCTCTCCGTGGGCGCCTCTCCTCCATCGGCATTTGTGTGCCCGGACGGAGCGTCGGAAGGGAAAGGGGAGGGGACGACGCCTGGGGCACGTGTCGTCGGCAGCGTCGCGACGCCAAAAGCGTTACTAAATAATGGAGGAAATGTGGCGATACTGTTTATTTATTTATTTTGTATCATTCTGAAAACAGAACTTTGACCTTTACATCGGACTTTGATATGACAATTTGACAATTACATAGACCAAAGTTGTTTCATGTAAGCGTAGATGTATTAGTATTTACGCTCTTGTGGACGGAAAAATATACTTCTCCTCGAATTAAATCTGGCGGATGCGTGACAATCATCCCAAAGAATCGCCCGCGGTGATCAATGCGTTATTTCGGGGTACAGATTCAAATCACAGACTCCAGGAAAGTTCGCGCAGTGTGAGTCAAATGGTTGAAGACTGATGTGAGAAACTCCCGCAGAAGACTTTTGCAATTGACTTTGAAATTATGTATTTGAAGTTGTTGTTCGATAGGCTTTGCAGTTTAAGTTTCATATTACGTCTTGAATATCTTCGTGCTGCGGAAAACGCCTTGTCGACAAGTTAGTGTAAAAATTTCGCAAATAACTCGTTCAGACAGCTTCTTAAAATTGTTCGTGTGGACACCTAAAGATGTGCAGCAGTACGCGATTGGTGTTCATCATTGGATGTCCTCGCGTCAACATTTGTCGGCGGACACTTTTCCTTCCTTTAGCCAAATTATAGCGATCTGAGTCGGAAATTAGACCCAATATTTCCCACAGTTTAGCGAATAGCACCTTTTTTTCAGAAAGTACATAATTGGAAATGACTGTGAAAAAGGAGTTGAAATTGTCAATTAATCGTAGAAGAAACACTTAAAGAATTGGGAAAAGATTGCCAGCTTTACACATATTTATGTGTAAGAGGTTCGACTAGAAGACTCTTGAGTTCCTATAGTTTAATTCAAAAATAAAATATGCAACAGCATTTTGGAAATTTAGCTTTTTTCACTTATATTAAAACTAGTATTTATAACAAATATAATAGTAAAAAGGGAATAAGACTATAGCATTAATTATCATAATAAATAATAATAATATACAGGAGAAAAATAATAATAATAATAAAAGGGAAAACTAATATTAAGGAAGAATGAAGTTAGAACGTATTCTTCTATCACGAGATTGAATATGGTAAGCGAGGGGAGAAGGGACGCCGCAACAGTACTAAGAACGGAGTAGAAATGGATGTAGAGTGTAATCAGATATCAGTAACATCATCAATTTGGAGAAGACTTACGAAAATGAGGTTTCTCCAAGTAATTAAAAGGTGCGGGACAGAGGAGAGGAGCAATGAAGAGAGGTCTGCCGCACGGTGTTTGTAAATCGAGGAAAGATAAAGAACACGCAAATGTTAAACTTCTCATTCATTAACATATGATATTTTAATAATACTCTGAGATACATGCAGCATGAGATAGGCTACTACACAAGACTGTAAATTTGACCCGAAATTAGGTATATACAATCAAAATCATAGCAACTGGATTTCAACTCACTACCAGCTCTCCTTGTTCTTTTATAAAACGAGAACTGAAGCATGGTCGGGAGGACCACTGTAAGGCGGCAGGGGCGAGGCCCAAGAGGTCACGCACCATTGTGGCACGAGCTGCCATCTGATCTCCCGACGGCACCTTGGGAATCATCCTGGCACACACCTTCTCATGGATAAATGTTCATTAATAATGCAAAGTCCCATAGTTTTCGGACAACTACACCCTTCTACTAACATTCTGAAACTCGATCGGAATTGAGCATATCTCTCACTTTTTGCACATTTCGTCGCACTGTGTCATTGATGGACGTCGAGGGCGTCTCTCATCGTCAACCTTGCCTCTAACCTCCTCTCCAACATAGTGTGCCAGCGAAAAAGCCATTCCTTGGCACATTTATTCATCTGCGTGAGCATAATCAACCATGGTCATGGTTTCCGAATCGGCTTTTCGCAACGCAAAATTTTATCGCGTATCGTGACTCTATGAAGCAACTAGCCATCGTGAATTCGTGACACGACCCTCGAACAGGGGTCCATTCTAGCAGAGATCTGCACATTGCAACGGCCCGCAGACAACCGATGCGGATCGCGTTACTTTCCCAAGACCTTCATCCACTTTTCCCGCCGCAAATCTTCTCACTCCAAGAAAAACAGGCGAAAGAAAGAAAGCACAAGTGAATATTTAATAAGGAGCAGGGTTAAAGCTAACAGTTTCAGGCTTAACTTTGTCACCTGACGATGATGCGCCGCATCGAAACCATGGTCGTGTTATATTAAAAGTGTGTGGAAGTGCAAAGTTTTCTTTTCTCTTTCTTTCACCCTCACCAGGAACAGGGTTTTTAATGGTTTGTAAATTTAGCCTTTGGTGCACGAGAATTAGGGTAACCTGAAGTCTATTAAAACGTGGCTCTGGATTGGAATGGAAACAATGGAATGGGATGAAAACAAACGAATAGGAATGTAAACGGGGCAAGTGAATGGACGGGATGCTGAGAGGTAATTGACTCCTGCAGTGGGTAATAGAGGGAAGAATGCTGAAAATGAAAATCAGTGCAGAGGGAAGTAAAGAATGATTTTGGGAGGGAATCGATGGTGATAGGGAGTACGAGGAATCACAGAACCAGTTAGTATTACTCTACATAAATTGGATGAGGATATATTGTATCGTGTTTGGCTTGGCTTAAATATGGAGTGGTACGTGGGGCTCGTGCCAATTGAAAAATTATTTCCATGATCTTTCTGTAAAAAATGAAAATATCTCCTCATAGATTGAAACTTTTAATCTATTTTTCGAAAGTGTCTGCTAACGGTAATAAGAGCGAAGAGGAGTCACATTCGCTCACGTTGTTGGCCCCGGTGACGAGATGACATTCGCTGCTCCGGGATATGGGGCCAGGCTGAAGAGGGCTCCCCGCTCGACAAGCCATCGCGCCACGAAGAGGAACCAAGTTGTTTTACCAAAATTGTTTCTATCAAAAACCGATTTTTGATACAAGGGGGATATTTTTACATGTTAGCGTTGTAGCTCCGACGATTACCTTAATGGCCGATTTAACGACAGTGGAAATGAGAGAGGGGAGGGATGAGCAGGTTGCAAATTTTCCATTTTAATATAATGACTCCATCCAAGGGGCAAAAACGAAACTCAACCCTCTCTTCCTCTCCCGCCGCTGTTGTGTCTTCCCCGAAACGGTTCACCCCCTTGTCCTCCTCCCGGGCGCATTAATGCCCGCCAAGAGTAATCCGCTTTGCAGGCGAGCGCCTCCTCGGTTCCAGCGCAAATGATGCTTCCCTCCCTCCACACCCTCCCTGCCTTCCCCCGCGCCTCTGTGACCGGCAAACTTGTGTTGCGTAGTAGCGCTCCCTCTCGCATTCGAAACTCCTCCTCATCTCCTTCCGCCTTTCGAAAGAGAGGCGGACGCTTCCCTTCGAGTCCATTCGCCCCTGCACCAGTCTATGCCTCTGCCCTGTACTATCTACGTGCAAATAGTACGCATTGAAATGACGTCATTGGGGTAGTATTCAACTATACATCGGGTACTATTCGTCCTAAAGACAATGTTGAAATAAAAGATCCGATCAGTAATGGGGCATTGAAAAATGACATAAAGGGCATAAGGTCAACTGAAAAGTATATGCCCCAAACAGAACCCCCAATGTACTTTATGAAAATAATACACTATTTTGTATTGCGACTCCCAATTTTGAAGCATTAGAAGAAATATCATCACCCTGGAGAGAATATGATAGGAACTGTTCTCAAATCTGTGCGAGAGGGAGAAAGCTTTTGAGAAGACGTTATTTCCCCATTTCAGTGAACAGCTAAAAAAAATTGATTGAACTTTCATAATAATGCGTTATTCGAAAAAAACAATGTGGTCATTAAATATTATTTTATTGATACGTACGACGCATTTAATATAAAATACTTAAGGGTGTTGGCTGACTTATACTCTGGCCCCGTATGTGCTTGTGTCGCAAGATCAGGTCGTCTCTCATTTCTATTTCTAGATATTTAATGATTGACTGAACGTTATTGAACTTTAATCTGAAAGTGATTAGTAGTAATTTCGATTTTTTCTCTTAATCGTCCAAATAATTGATTGTCTGGGACAGAACTTTAAGGCACAGTAGCAACAAACATTCTAGTGACAATACTTGGTGATACGTCTAAGCCATCGGCAAAAATTGAAAAGAATTTTTTCAATATAAGTTTTTCAATTTGATGACCCGATATCAATTTCTAAATTTGCGTTTCTCCACAATAACTCTATGACATTGGAGCAGTTCTTTGGCAAACCCACGCACATAGTCTTGGATTTCTTGCTCCTTCTGGGGACCTACCTATCACCACGAAATAAAATTCTTCATATGAAATTTATTGAAAACCTGCGACAACAAGCCACGTTAGCCCAAAGGACGCAGGAATGCCATTCTTCAAAAGAATGAGGATTTCCGTAGTTTAGAAAATAAACTATTTATGCTCCCTTTCTCTGATGTTACTTAAGAAAAAACAACTCGCAATATTTACCACGGTAAAAAATAGTTACAGTTTCTCTAAAATAGGCATATTTAAAAAATAAGAAAGTAATATCTGGTATAATATCGCTGAAAACTACTCATTTTACAAAGCATTCCAAATTGAGAAAAATCTCAAGAAACTGCGGGAGATGCCGAAACAGTAACTATTAACGGAGTCATCCGCTATGTGTGTATTATAATGCAACAATTTTAGAGAGTAAAAATCATTCGCCTTGACCGGGATTCGAACCCGGATCCCTCGATATCCGGCCGATTGCTTTAACCATTTATTTATATTTATAACATTTTATATATTTTTTATTTATTTATATTTATACAATTTCAGAGTGTAAGAGGACGTCTCGGTAGCTTAAATGGTTAAAGCACTCGGCCGGATATAGAGGGATCCGGGTTCGAATCCCGGTCAAGGCGAATGATTTTTACTCTCTGAAATTGTTGCATTATGAGAAAAATCTGTTCCTAGTCAAGATATTTTTCAAACTTGCCAACGCTTCTCCTAACAATAATTTCCGAGAATGGACATGCGTCTTCACATTCCATCAAGAGTGCTCTTTAGTTTGAATAGAAAGTCCGCAGACTCGATGCGCTTGAGAAGTTGGAAATACAGGGTGCGTTTCAAAAATAATACAATTAAATTTCCCGTGCCGCTCCTATTGGTCGGAATAGGATTAAATTACTTGAAGTAGGTTAAAGGAACGCTAAGTTTGCTGAAAAACCAATCGTAATTCTCTCCAAACTGTGAAAGCGGCAGGGCGTCAGTTATTGTAAACCTCTGAGCGCCGACCGAGTCACGAAGGGTCATCAGGACGAGAAAAGATATCTCCGCAACCTGGCAACTCCATCACGACAACGTCCCTTGCCACAACGAGCTACGAGTCCGCGAGTTCCTGGCGAAACACTAGTGCCAACGCTGCCCCACCCCCCTATAGTCACCCCAGCAGACTTCTTTTTGTTCCCTCTGATTAAGGCAGCCCTGAAAGGAATCCATTTTTCGTCCATAGAAGAGATCCAATCAGCCGTGACGAAGACCTTGCGAAAGGCTATACCTACCCGCTCAGAAAGCGACGACTCCAATAGCATGCATTATTTTCGAATAATATGCCTACATGTTAGTTCCTCAAACTAGAGCCTAACAAAATTAATTAAAGGCTCTTCGTTAGTTTAAGTCTCGCTTCTGCCAGTCAGATGATTTCGTAAACGTGAAACGATATTAAAAGTCAACAAAGGCTGGCGTAGCTTCATATTTATTTCCTTAACCCCAAAATTGTTGGTTTTACTTACCGAGGAATGATATCACATTGCTGCTAGCATTAATTCAGTACGGGCACTTAAATGATTATTGCCTGAAATAAAAAAGAAAACAAAGTAATAAGTGTGTAGTAATGCGAGAGAGGAGAGGGGAGACACCCTCGTCCATCTTCCAGGGGCGCATATCACATGGAGGGTGCACTCACACGTGCCCATTATTTACCCTTTCCCTTTTCATGCTGCCGCACCTTTCAGGGGCTGTCCTCGCCCCACTCCCCCATCCCCTTCACTGGCCCTCCCGGGGAAGAGCGTCGGTTTTTTACATCCCCGGCCCTCCCCCGCGCACCCAAAAGGCCTCTCGCATTGAGCAGGAGGGCGGGCGGGCCGCGGTGCTGCGTCGCGGGAGAGAGAGCGTGCGCCAATAAATCTCGCCTCCCCCCGCACGCCTGCCCTCGGGGCGGAGGAACACTTCGACACCGGAAGGGATACCCCGCTCTCGCCCCGGGGCGTGGCGTGCCCCCCCCCCCGGCAATTCAAGACACCCCCTCCGCCCCCTAGGGGCCCGAGGAACCGCTTCAAATTAATTACCCCTTTCAATGCGGGTGCTACCACATCTCGGCCACCGGAGATCTCCACTCTCGGTCGGAACGCATTCGCTTAAAGAGAAATGTAACCAAGTACTTGCATACTCCGGTGCTCTTCCGCTTCTCCGAAACCACCGAACGGGACGTTACATTACTATTTTTAAGTGGGAATCACGAGCTGTCTGCAGATTATTCCATGGCTGATGTATTCATTTCTTAAGTCAGGCACGACTCAGCTATGCAATACGGAATCATCCCCAAAATTCAAACGGAGTGAGGAAGCTATTAAAACAAATCACTACTGAATAGATGACGACCTTCGGTAGTTGGTTCGCGTTCATTTAGAGGACGGTACGTTATTTGTAGGGGTTAGTTAAATTTTTGTACGGCAGGCGACATTGTTCGTGGCTCATATAAGAATAAAAAAACTATTGAAATCGACAAATTGGTAGGTTCCGTATCGAATGAATGTGGAAATCATTTGAAACCTAGGAATGGATCCGGTCGAGTGACGTGCCCACGTGATGAGACGAGGGTCTCGGGTTCGTGTCCCTCTCGTGGTGTGGAGGCTTAACGCTGCGGAAACACTGACGACGGGAGGAATCCATTCGGGGATTGTAGGGGTCATCATCGCAAGAGCAAGCACGATGCAGTGCACACGCACCGTGCACCGAGGTGGCCTCGTGTCGCCGCTGCTCCATTGAGCGCAACCGCTCTTCCACGGCTCTTTGAATATATATGGGCGCCAAATGAGTGGAGGGGGGCGCATGAATGGACGGAGATTCGTTGGGGCGGGGAATTTTTAGCGGTCCGAAATAAAAACGGTGAATGGGGATTTTCTTTCCAACCCCCACTCGACGAAGAGGGGAGAGGCGAGTTTTCAATTTCGGGGCCAAATGGAGCGGCTGCGCGCGCAACTACCTAAATGAGATAAAAAATTAAAAAAGCAATAAAGTTGGAAGGGTGAGTGTAATAGAAGTGTGGGGTACGACCGACCCCTTCCCTCCTGAATGAAATTTTCTTCCCCCAACCCCTCCTCCGCTCCCCAAGTGTCCGCGAATTTTTTAAACGATTTTTTTCGCATCACTTTCACCAGGCCCGAGAGATGGAACGCATAATATGGGTCTTATACACACGTTAGAAGGGGGAAGATTACGTCGCATAAAAATAAATGAAGACCTTACCAAGCCCCATAGATATGCTAATGTACATCGCAACTCAGTTCCCGCGATCCTCAAGTGCGGCGTTGACGTTCGCACTCCCAGGCGGGCTGGGAAGTCCAGGGGGGGATTTATTTTGTCCGAGGGGGCGACCAAGGGGCCATCGGGGAGCGCCCGCGCCTTTAGACCCTGCCCGCCCCTGAATTTAGGATATCCAACCCTTTTCATCCTTCTTCAATACCTCTTGGGTTAAGATATTAAAGCGTTAAGAAGCCAGCCAAATCACTTCCACAGAATAGAGTGTAATTGAGGTTGCGTCTTGAGTTCACTTCCAGCTCACCAGAATGGAACAGAAGGGCGTCAGGGAAACCCTTGAGTTAGGAGAGGGTACTCGCAATTCTCTGTCGATGAGGTCATCACATTTTATTTATGTCTCTCGCATAGCTTTCTCCAGATTAGGGTTACGGGTTCAAAAGGACATGTACAGCATGGAAAAGGAAAGGATTTTTAGTAGGTGATGGTAGAGCTCACCCATGTACCAAGCCCGACGGCACGTGAACATTTACACATCAGGGTAGGGGGGCCAGTTCCTTTCCCTGTGCCGGTTATGGTTTCCCAGGAAGACCTGGTACCCGAAAAATCAACTAGCTTGGGTGGAGCTGTAGGTGCCCAAAGTGCCTTGCCCGGGAATCGAACCCGGGACCCTCCGGTCAGTACTCCAACGCTCTACCCACTAGACCACCGCGACCCGCATATATATGTCGATGATGCGGAAGTACTCACGAGAGCAATATAACTTTTGGACGGCACAATAGAACACAGAATAAAACAGATAACACGTAAAAGGACACTCACACTGTAGATGATTTAAGCTTTCGGCCTACTTCGAGGCCTTCTTCAGGTCAGACTCTATCGATATAAGATATATATACATATATATATATATCTTATGTCAAGATATATATATATATCTTATATCAAGATATATATATATCTTATATCAAGATATATATATATATATATATATATATATATATATATATATATATATATATCTTATCCACTTACTGCTGATTGGTAGGTATTAAAATCTAATGCTTAATATACAAAGGCTTTTAATTGCGGGTATTAGAAGAAAGTGTATTGAATTGCTTTAATTTGAGATGCTTTTTACCTTTCAAGCCAGAATTTGACATAGGGTTTTTAATATCTGTGCACATCTTAATTTTATTGAGTTTTCCTATAAGTTAGATTGCCAGTTCACGCATGTTCCCCGCACATACTCGTATGTAAAACGAAATTAAATGGAATGGGGTCATTCAATTTCATCTTTTACTGTAACTGAAATATTTTTTTTTTAATTTTAAAACTGGAAAAATAATCGAAATTAGCAAATCGCCTCCAGGGCATCACGATCACAGAACTCCCCCACTCCCGAGGCCATGGAAGGAGTTAGACCACGTACACTCGAGTAGGATCATATTTGAGAAATACTTGAAATGTCTAATTGCAATCGCTTGCTGCATTGTGGATCGGATTGTTGTAAAGTGCCTTTCTTGCGAGGGCTTAACTGATAAGGCGCTATTTTCAGATATCTCCTTGAGACCCTTCCTGATAACCATCGACTAGGTCTCTAACAGAAAACTGATAAATAAAATAAAATTTTATGCTATAAAGGAGAAAAAGAGTAACTGGGACTCCTTACGATTGAAGTGTAAACTAATCCTGATCATCAATGGAGTTAATTCGACATGTAACTTCAGGGGTGCCACAGAGAATTGTTATTGTATCTTCATTAGTAAATACTTTATTGACATACGTTAATGACCTACAGTCTCACGTCATCAGTAACATTACATGTTGATTACATACGGATTACAGATTAATTTTGCAAGAACTGAAGGACTTCGGCAGATTGCGGGATACTCTCCAGCAATTTATATCAGGTGTCTGGGTGGTGTAAGAATGGCGGTTAGAATATAACTTAACATAATACGCATAGACGAAATTTTGAAATTAGAGAATAAAGGAAAAACACGTCATTAGATATCTAAGAAAAACAGCATAACTCTCCAACGTCTTGATTTAAAATTTGCCTAGGGACCCCCGTTATTTCAGTTTGTGTATATAAGAATTGATGGGAGCGAACCAAACATCTCAGAAGAGGTTTTGAAGAATTTAAGTTTTTCACCGACGTCAAATATTTGATGGAGTTCATACAAAATAATATTCGGATCATTCATTAAGAAACGGTTTTATTAGACGGAAAATATTTAGGAAAGAGTTAGGCGTTATTTTTAAATTTAATCATCGTTTAGTTATTATATTTATTAGCTTAAATTAACTCACATTTAGAATACTCAGCAAGACTTAAGATCCATGGGAGAAAACTTTAATTACGGAATTGGCAAATTTTATAAGAACATCCGCTAGGTGTGAAAAAATTACGAGAGATGAAAAGGCGTACAGATTACGCTTGAGGGTGGGCGCATTTGTAGTCACTGAGAGAACGAACGGGCTAGACCAAGAGTACGGATCAGTGAGGTGTGGAACTGCCGAATTTGATGGTGACACCAAAGAGGGAATAATCAAGATCCCACTTCACATTTCGTCATATGGATCTCTAGAATAAAATATCCAATACCGTGGGTCAGTACCAGGATTCACAGATACTTGTAGCCATACTTCACTTCAATATTCACTTCACATGCATAGCCATAAGGAAATCAGACATAACCCCTACAGCTCGAAGTGTCAGCCTTAAGGCAGGAACCGTGAGCGTCGTGGGGGAGGTGATCCTCCAGTGCCCTTCCCCTCCAGCACCCTTCCCCTCCAGCACCCTTCCCCTCCAGCGCCTTTTCCCTGCACGGCGCACTTTCCCTCCACGCCACAGCGCGAGAAATTGGATGCGGAGGCTGAAGCGAGCGACTCGGGCGAACATGGATTGATGACCTCGGGAGAGGACACCGGGGCTCAGCTGGAGGCGAGGGTGGCAAGTGGAGGTGGAAACCCGGCGAAGCGAGAAATACTACGCAGTAAGCCCAAGTGGTCCTCTACTTCCTGAGCCGGTATTCGAAAGTATCTCTGGTGCAGTTCACATTTTGCGGTACGATGCAGTTGACCGGACGCATCAAAATTATTTGAAACTGTTTGTGAAACATGGAACCGGCTACATGCAAAAATTGCGTCTAATTAGTTTTTTTGAGATGCGTAATGTGCTGACTTTTCACGAAATTTAGATCTAATGTGTTTATAATATCTTAAAACAATATCGACAATACCCTGCAAATTACCGAGAAGATGCATGACAGGGGGTGTATCCACACCGAAGGACGAACAGACAAAAGTCGTTCAGGCTTCCTAGTACGTCATGATTAGGTATCGGGGACATATACGTACTTATTACCTGTTCAATAATGTAAAAAGTGTTTACTAGTTCATTGTATCTCAATCCTGTAAACATTGTTGAAAAGGTAATAAGTATGTTTATGTCCCCGATACCTAATCATGACCTAACAATTTCGTGATAATTCTTCCACTAAATGTGCGCTGTTCCTGATGGCCAATAATTCGAATGCGTCACGGAAGACGGTCAGCAGAAGATAAACGACTTCGAAAGACAGAAGTGTTGAATGGCTGTGCCCCTCCAAGTGTCGCGGGAGGGGACAAGCGCCTCGTCGGTAGAAGGAAAACACGAGTGGAGTGAGGTAGAAACAAAAGAAACCGACGGCGCGGGGATGGGGCAGGACGAAGGCGGCATGGAAAAATGCGGGAAGGGCACTTCGCTCGTTGCAAGCGCTTCTACGAGCTGCCCGTCACTCTGGAAACCGATCCCCTCTAGCATCGGGGTCAGAAAAATGCTGAGGGCAAACTTTTCGGCCGCAGTTTTTTCAACAGGAGCGGGACGCAGAACTGATTTATACATCATCGAATTGACTTAAAGATCAGAACATAATTTGATTGATAATTTCACATGATGCAGTTTCATTATAAAAAGTAGATTTCCTCGCAAATAATCTTTTAACGCTAATTCCCACTGAATAGCACAATAGAATATCGTAACATGGGTCAAATTAATTGTATCTGATACACTAGCTGACAAAAATGCCAATCCTTTATTTTTTTAAATATCGTCTTAGACGTTATGGGCATTATCGTTAAAAGTATGAGTACGGTTTCAACGAGCTCCTCATTTATGTAGCTACTTGGGAAGTTTCTCAGGGTGTGAGAACACTGTAACCATATCCTTCTAATATAACTTCTTTCCCGATACCAGCGCAGGGCCTTCAGTTCATCTGTGCCCACGGTGTCAATGCCGTCGGGCAACAGTAAGCCCATTTTCTGACCACGCCCCAAAGATCAAGCTTCCTCCTAAATTGGCCTGGAGGTGAACGCATTGCAACTGTTCTTTGCGATTCGAAAAACGTCGAGAAACGATTCAGTGATTGCTATGATTTTGAATATTGTAACTTTTATTAAATTACTATTTTTGGTCGTCTTGTCTTTAAAGCTAGCTTGGCTGGTAACAAACTGATCTTTGCTAACTTTTTAGGTTCGTCTAACAAGGCAGACGTGACATATTACGATGCATTAAAATGTGTTTCGATTATATATATTCTCTAACTCCTTTAATTCCGTCAAATATTCCAATAATTGTCCTCCTCCTACCTGACTTAGACGGTGTTCTTCTCTCTATCACAGGCTTCGACATTCCATCCCCAAAATAAATATTCTTTGCATACACCTTTCCTAATTCTTTAGGATTTCTCTCAACAATTTTGTATACTTACCCACCATGC
Organism: Hetaerina titia; assembly: GCA_037158775.1. Classification (NCBI taxonomy): domain Eukaryota; kingdom Metazoa; phylum Arthropoda; class Insecta; order Odonata; family Calopterygidae; genus Hetaerina; species Hetaerina titia. The sequence continues at coordinate 14,244,024 of CM073768.1, read as the reverse complement.
CTAAAACGTTTCCATTTGCTATACTTTCTGTTCTTTTTTTACCTTATCCGACATTCTGCACACGCACATTTTAAAACTATCAAATTTACGGCTGCCATATTGCTTCAATGGCCGTGTTGCCACGCTATGCATAATCTAGATACATTTGAAATCTTTTCTCTTAAAATTATTGCTCAAAGTTCAGGCCATCAATTCCTTCTAAAAGCTTCCTTGTTGAACATAATTATTCTTCTTACGTCCTTTCTTCTTTGAACATTTTGAAATACTTTTTCCTTCTCAAAAACAGTATTGCCTTTGTTCTGTTTACATTTATTCTCATCCCATATCTATCGTACTGAATTTCCAATGCCCTCATTAATGCTTGCAGCCCCTTGGCATTCTGACTAATTAAAGCTTAATGATCAGCAAGCTAAATAATTTTATGTTCACCGTCTTTCATTTCTCTCTCCAGTTCTTCCCATGACTCTTTTACCATTTATCAAAATATAAGTTGAAAATCATGGCTGGCAATGGACTCCACTGCCTTACACCTCTTCCTCATACTTTCGATTCTGACTCTCCTCCGTTCCCAACTCTTACATGAGTAGTCTGAGACATGTACAGGTTGCGGAGAAGCCTCCTATCCCTTCAGTCTATCCTTATTTTAAGCAATACATTTATCTTCTCAGTTTACTCTATCGAAAGTCTTCTCCAAATTTACGAATCAAAAGAAACATCCTCACTGTATTTTGTATTCTTTGTTCCTCTGTGTTTACTACCTCATTACTCTCATATCATCACGAGTGCTTTTTCCCTTTCTGAAACTGAAACGATCATCTCCAAGGTAATCGTTTGCTCTGATCTCCATTTCTTAATGACAAAATTAACCTTAGCTGCGCATGAAACCAAACTTGTCGCTTTATGGTACATAAATAAATGTCTTTACATTTTTGGTAACACCGATCAAACCATTTCTTTCGACCAAATTTCTCCCTCATAAATTCTACAATCTAGCCAATGAAAACACTTCTTCCCTTTTTCTCTAATCCTTGGAGAATTTACGCAAGGGCTTTGTCTAATTCCACGGGCTTATTTAATTTCAATTTATTCAAGTAACTCTATATCTTGCAATAAAATTTGCCTGTGTCTAACCTGTCCCCACCTTCGTCATGTTCTTTTCCCATTTCTGAACTTGCTGGCCTAATATCTTTACGATATTCGAGTACTCGTAAATCTTCTATGTATTTTTGCCATTTGTCTTCAATATATCTTGGCTCATAAATAATTTTCCTGTGGTATTTTTTCGATTGGTATTGGATTGATTGATATAGTATCTATCGATTAGATTAATGCTTTCACCCTCCATTTCCTCATCAGTCATTCCTGTTTTAACCCCTTGAATCTGACATTATACTGAGCTACTAATAAATTATTGTAAAAATCCATATCTGTTCCCGGCAAAGTTAACAAATTGATAATGTTGCTACTAAATCTGTATGTAGTCGTAATTTATTATATATTTCATTTTTCAGAATTCCCGGGCATCTATTTCTAAGTTTGTTGAAGTGTTTAAACCAAGTACGTGCTATGATCAAGCCCCGTTTGATTGGTTCCTAAACTGTAGTGCCCTGGGTTTGCTTCCATAGCTTCTTTTGCATACCACTGCACTCCAATTTCTCATTACTATTCATTTCACTTTCTACCAGGAGTATCCGCAAATATTTCCTATGCCTGATGGCACATTCTGTCTATTTCTTCCTCTTTATGATTACACAATGAATAATGATCAAGTTTGTTTGTTCATATTTAATTTCTACCAATGTGATTTTGTTACATAGCTACTTGATCCATCTATACTAAATAAGCTTCTATACTTAATAATATATCTATACTTAATAAGCTTCTGCTTGCGTTTATGTCAATAATCTTGCCACCCGTCGCTGTCTCTCTTCCCCTCCGCTGTACTCCATAATTTGCACTACTCCCTAACCTCACTCTGCCCTGAAATATATACATTTCCTTACATCGTATCCCACCCTATTCGTATTTTATTAATTCTGTTTCCTCAATATTTCCCTGTTCTAACAAAATAATTTCCCCAATCATTTGAATATACCGCGAGGTAAACAATATTTCAAAGCATATTGATAATCTTTTTCTACGTAATGATTTTTTATGGGCCTGAGGTACACGCATCAGAACGTTTCTCTGAGAATAATGTAGTAAGTGTATAACAACCTCTGGAGTAAATGTTAGGCATGCTCTCAACTCGGGTATTTGTCTTTATCGGCCTAATATCTTCACCACGTAGATTCTTTGTGTTCTGCCCATCACTCTCGAATCCTTCTTGGTTCACTTTATCAAGTCCCTTTCCTGTCTCAAATATTGGTCGCGCATTTTATTTTATTATTTCCTTACCTACTCACTTAATTCTTACTTACATTTTTTACTTACAACATTAGAGACGGGAGAAACTGATTTCTTATGCTAGTCCTAATGGTATGTTTAATACTTTGATTCAGAGCGCGTGGAAAAGTGAGTAGAAGAGTGGAAGAAATTAAGAAAGAAGAAATTAAGAAAGGCATGCAGCGAGAAAATGATTTCTTCAAATCCAAGAAGTTTGAGCATACACGTCCTGCAAGGTTGGCTCAAAAGAGTGACAGTGCTTATTTCCTGAGGGAACCACGATTAGCGATGAAAGTTTGTCAGATTTTAACAAAAACCAACATCATCGGTTGAATAATTTTCATAAAAATTATTTGGAAAAATGGCTGCGAGGTAGAGCATCCATAGGAAAATCCAATGTCATATACGATTATTTTTTTGGGAATATTAGTTGATTGGAACACCACTGTTCTTTTTCGTGACGAGTGCAGGTGAGGTTCTTTATGCATCCTAAATTTCTCATGACTCCATGCCCGCTGCCTCATGAACTCGGTTGAACTATGCCAACACGCTAGTTTGGCACCCGCGCAGGCATGGCTTTGCACCAAAGTCATCGAGGCGCGCACCAGTTGATGCAATCGATCGGAGCACCTTCGACGCAGAGTCCTCCCCGGGGGAGCGCGGTCTCTTCCTACTCTTGCGCCCTTCCGAGGCCATCGTAAGGTCGCTCATCAACATCCGACCCATTCATCCCTCATCTCCCCTACAAAGCCCTTCCAACCTTTGCCTCGGCAATAATTTACGGAGTTTTAGCAATATGCTTGGTCTGTCCAATAACTAAACGAACTGAGGTCTTAAATACTTTTTTGCAAAAGTTAGTCCATGTCGATTTTGTCCCCTTCAAGGTACTCTCAATTCGTTGCTATGCACTTATTCCATATTCTTTTCATACACTGTTTAAAGCATCCTTGGGAGTCCTCGGCAGTTAGGCTTTATAGTTTTCTCGTCGTTTCTTGCTTTATTGTGTCAACATTTTCCCAGTGATGGATTCCCTAATCACATTTTTGCATTTTGGGAATAGGAAAAAGTCGCAGGGGACGAGATCTGGCGAATAAGGAGGATGATCAAAGATGGTGATTGAATTTTTTGCCAAAAACTAGCAAACAATCAATGCTGAATATGCAGGTGCATTGTCATGGTGATGGATCCATCCACCATGTTCGGTTAAATTGGTGTGCACTGTTGATTCTCCTAAATTCAGTTCATCAGCTATTATTCGGACAGTTGTTCGAGGATCATAAAGGGCAAGGGACCACACACGATCAATGTTGTCGTCAAACCCAGTGGTTGAAGGTCGTCCCAGCCTTGCATCATCCGTTGCGTCTTGACGGTCATCTTTAAAACATTTAATCCACTTGAAAAAGGGATGTTTTCTTCAGGGGATTATCACCGTGAACAGCTGTCAACATTTCAGTAATTTCTTGATAACTTTTACCGCACTTCACCAAAAAAGTGGATGTTGATTCGTTGCTCCGTGATTTCGTAAATTACCATTTTCGATGAACAGTAAAAGCAAGGACAGCAGAAACTAATATAACTGGCACCATATGCACAGCTCCACGACTCACCAAGTACAGATGGCTCATTGGGTCTTAGGCAACTTGCGCCACCATTGGGCTGGGCTATAGTCCGCGTCATGGCCGTCAGATTGCACCAGTTATTGCACAGACCACGTGGAGATGCCCCCCCCTCACCCTCGGGCACGTATAGGGGAGGGGACCCAAGCGGGAGAACGGGCCCTCGTTTGGAAAGGGGACCAGAGGGAGCGGTCCGGTGGGAGCGGGTCCCTATTTATGATTGAAGACGAGGATACCAAAGGGCCTCCGGAGGCCCCTTTCGGGCGTCTGGAGGCTCCTTGGGTGCGTGCAGTTCCTGCTCCTCGCAGCTCGCCCGGTTCAGCGTTATCAGCGCCACTGGCCGCGAGGGAAAGAGGAAACATGTGAGAATGTCGGCTGCCTGTTGCTCGTGTGGATTCAGCAAGGATAAATAAAAATGACTGAGTGCATAAGGAAAAAGCTAACAACACTACGATTTTGTAGAGGAAAAGAATAGTCATGTAACGTATTTCCATTCCTTATGTCATTACTTCTTCTCTACTTTTTTCTCTTTTGTTGTTAATCTCTTCCTTCTTTTTTGAGCAGAATTATGCGAATGACGTATTCCTTTTTCTATCATAGATGATTAACCGATAAGTATCTAACTTTCAACTATTTCCTCTGCGCCAGAATCAGAAGTAAAGGGTATTTCAAAATGAATTTATTTTAAGAACTGTTGAAGATGTGAATTTGGACGAATTCTTTAAATTGAGCTGTGGTATTCATTTATAACATAGTCCCGGTTGATGGGTCCAGCGCCGCTATATTACCGCTCATCGCGAAAAAGAAAAAAGCAAAGCACACTAAAGAGAACATTTAACGATAAAGATCACGCGAAGTGATTCAGCCGCCAACTCCAGTTACTCACAATTCTGATTCTTGTTTAGATGTTTCCGATTATAAGTTTAACGCGATTATTTTGCGCTGATCCTAAACAGGAATCAGATCGACTTAAGGAAGCGGTAAAATCCCAGTAGAGAAGCAAAGAGGGATAACCCTTCAATAAAAAATTCTATTATTAATTGGGACTTAGGATAAGGTGTATCCATTCTGTCGTAGGCTATCTTTAGGATTTTTCAATTGATGTAATATTATTGAATTGCGTAATGAGCTAGCTATCGTTCCATTATATATGTTAGACTAATGACACAGGCCAACAGTGGTTTTGGTGCCGGAGCTTTTAATGTTGATTTAAAGAACAATTGGGGTGCTGAATCCAATTATGACACTAGTTTTTTTCTATCAGCTATAGTTTTCAAGATATAGATATGTTGTTACTTACGTAAAAAAATCTTCTACATGATCATATGGGAATATTATATTAATAATAAAACCCACTAAATATAAAGACTTGATTTATTTCTAGGGCTGTTAAATCACCCACAAACACAACAGAATTTTACAATACAATTGAACACAAATACTAAATTTTTTTACTGTAATAAAACAAATTGAAAAGAAAAAAATACATAAAAACATCACTCAACACATCGGAAGCTTCTTTTGCGCGATTTTCTTGAGTGCACTTTGTTCAAACAGTCTCGTTTTAAGCACCAGCAGTAATCTGCCATCATATGGTTATCCCATCTTCCTTGGTAGCGAGCTTCCATTGTTTTTATATCCTGGTGAAATCTTTCACCTTGTTCTTCACTTGTGTCTCCTAAATTTCCAAGAAAATTGTGTAAGTGGCTCAGTGTAAGTAGGTAGTGAACTTTTGTGCTCATATTACATCCAAGTGATTTGAAGTTACTGAGCATAATGTTTACCAGCTCAATATAATTTTCACTTTTGTGATTTCCTAGAAAATTTTTTATGACCTCAACAAATGACATCCAACTAATTTTTTCAATCTCATTCATTGACTCGACAAAAGCAGGATCCTTTGTAAGTTGTCTGATTTGTGGCCCCTCAAAAATACCAGCTTTAAGTTTTTCAATACTTATATGGGGAATCTTTAGTCTTAAGTAGCCGAAGCATGGTTCATCCTTGTCAAGAGCCTTTACAAATTGCTTCATTAGGCCTAGTTTAATATGTAGAGGCGGTAAGATGATTTTCTCTCTTTCAACTAAAGATTCAGCAATGATGTTTTCTTTCCCAACAACCAAGTTTTCTCTCTTAGGCCACTCCTTCTTAATCCAGTGGTTTTGTCTGTCCCTGCTATCCCAGAGGCACAAGAAACAAGGATATTTTGTGTAGCCACTTTGCTGCCCAAGAAGAAAGTTCACCATTTTTAAATCTACACAAATCATCCAGCGATGTTCCTGGTATTTTATCTTCTGTAAGACCAATGCTATTGTATCGTATTCTTCATTCATTTTAGTTGAATGAGCGATTGGTATTGCGCCAAACCTGTTACCATTGTGAAGAAGTACACATTTTAAACTACGCTTGGAGCTATCAATAAATCTTTTACCGAAGTCGATACAAACGATTTTTGTTTTTTAATCTCATTGGCCTACAATATAGAAATATACATAAAGCTTATTGACAGTTAATTAAAAATAAAAGGAACACCGCAGAGTGGTTATAAATTGGTATACTTATAGATTATTTAACTTTGAAAATATTTTCCGGAATATATCAAATTATAAACAACTATTCGTAAGATGTGCTATATCTAAAAAAGTAGAGCTGCTAAATTAAAACGGATTTCATATTTAGATTCAGCTCTACAAAATATAGTTAAAATCAACACAAAGATTCCCGGCACCAAAAAAAATTTTTTTTTGTAGGCCTGTGTAATATATAGTACAATAATTTTTGCTGCACTGACAATTGCAATCAAATGCATTCAATCAATAAACAAATTAATTTTGTAGGCACAGAAATAAAATAGATAACACTTAAAAGGACAATAACATTTCATAAATTTTTAGCTTTTGACCTTCTCTGAGGCATTCCGAGGCCTTCTTCAGGTCCGTTTCTGAAGAAGGCCTCAGTAAGGCCGAAAGCTTAAACTTTCTGAAATTTGTCCTTTTACGTGTTATCTATTTTATTATTGTGTTTTATTGTGCCGTCGAAAACCTATATATATATATATATATATATATATATATATATATATATATATATATATATACATATATATATATATACTCTACCAGTTCAGCTAGTAAGGAAACCTGATTTACATTGAGATCTGCGATGTTATAAAGCGCCAAAGTGCTCCGATAGGCTTGCATCCGCCCGGAAAGTGGAAGGTCCGTGGTTCAAATCCCGGATAAGGAAATATTTTTACTTTCGTAATCTGCTCAGAAACCGCCTTCCCCACATGTCTTGTGTTCGCCTTTTATGTGTTTTACTATCCCCTTTCCTTATACCTATTTCTATGTTTGAATGAATATTTGTGCGCCGTATGGCGGGATTTTCAAGTTATATATTTCCTATATATATATATATATATATATATATATATATATATATAAATTATTTATTATTAGGTAATCTACCGGTTAAAGTAGGTTTTTGGATGGACACAACTATCAAATAAACATTTTGTAACCCCAAGCCAAACACAATCCAGCCACCTAATCTACATCAGGTCCCTCTTCATCTCTATGTACTTCTTTCCTCCCTTCATCCCGTCCAACATCCCTATCCTGTTCCTGCCCTTTCCTCGCTTGCCCAACCTCCTCCCCTCTATCACCTTCTTCAACATTCCACTAACGCTCAATACGCCTTTCATCCATTTTTCATGCTTCCATAGGATTTCTCTCAACAAACCTCTCTCCTCACCCACTATCTCCAGTACGTCCTCATTTGTTTTCTTTTCGGTCCATTTCACCTTCTCCATTCTTCTCCACACCCACATTTCAAAAGCCTCCAATCTACGTCTATCCTCCTGCTTCAGGGACCACGTTTCCGCGCCGTACGCTCTATATCAGAGTTTTTACGAGTCTTGTCTTAACCACCCTACTCAACGTCCCCGTCATCAACTCCATCCTCCTTGTGAAAGCCTCCTTGCCTAGCGCAATTCTTCTCCTTATGTCCCTACTACTTTTACCATATTGGTCCAAAACACTTCCGAGATATGTAAACTGCTCTACCTGCTCTATTTTTTCCCCTCCTATTTTAATATTTAGTTTAGCCTTTTTCTTTCTGGAAAATCGCATAACCTTTGTTTTACTAATGTTGATTCTCATCCCATATTTATCGCACTGAACCTCCAATTCACTCAGCAATGCTTGCAACCCCTTGGCTGACTGAGCAACAAATGCTTGGTCTTCAGCAAACCTAACCGATTTTACGAATTCCCCTCCGACTTTCATTCCTACCTTCAGTTCTTCCCATACCCCTTTAATCATTTCCTCTACATACTACCTTGATCAAAATGTTCCCGGAATTTATTCAGAAAATTAAAAATACAAGTTTATTCATCTAAATCTATATTGTCCCCTTCAAAGTAATCCCCATCGACTGCAACACACTTATGCCAGCGCTTGATCCAATCCTCGAAACATTTTTTATATTCGGTTTTCGGTATGTCCATCAGTGCTTCCTGCGATTTTTCCATTACTTCCTCTCGGCTGCTAAAACGCGTTCCCCGTAATGGCTTTTTAACTCGATTGAACAGAAAGAAGTCACAGGGAGCCAAATCAGGTGAATTCGGTGGCTGTTGGATGGTATTTGTTGCATTTTTCGTCAAAAAATTACGAATAATGATAGCACTGTGCGACGATTTCTGGTCTCTTTCGGCGAATTGCTTCACGCAAACGTCTCATAACGCCCAAATAATACTCTTTGTTTACTGTCTGGCCTTCTGGCAAAAATTCATGATGCACTACACCGTTGTAATCCATGAAAACCGTCAGCATTGCCTTCTTTTTTGACTGAAAACGACGTGGTTTTTTTGGTCTCGGCTCATTTGGTGAACGCCATTCACTTGCTTGATGTCTGGATTGCGTGTCGTACTCATAAACCCACGTCTCGTCTCCAGTAATGATCCTTTTGATGAATGTGGGATCGGATTCAGCCTCGCAAATCATGTCTTTTGCGACGTCAACACGGTCTCTTTTTTGCATGAAATTGAGGTCTTTTGGCACCAACTTTGCTGCTACAAGACGGAAACCCAAATCATTAACCACAATGTCTTGGGCGGATCCATAGGCAATGTTCAAGTCCTCCGCTATTTCTCTGATGGTTAATTTGCGGTTATTGACCAGCATTTCTTTTACTTTATCAATTTTTTCACCGACTTTCGATGTCGATGGTCTGCCACTGCGTTCATCATCTTCGATTGACTCACGACCACTTCTGAACCGCTCGTGCCACTGGTAAACGACCGTTTTTTTTAGAGAATCGTTGCCGAAACACTTTTCCAACATTTCCAATGTCCGTGCGCCACTAAATCCGTTTTTTACGCAAAATTTAATACAAGTTCGTTGTTGCAAATTTAAATCCATTTCTGCAATTGTAAAAAATCGCCAACACACACAGAGATAGATGTACTCTTGGCTACATAACTTTTGCAAATGTCAAGTTATGACACTAAGATTTAAAGGGAATATCAAAAACAGATGTACCAATTTAACAAAACAAACAGAACTCAAATCGGAACGATGGGAGCGCCACACGGTGGTTATTCCGGGAACTTTTTGTTCAAGGTAGTGTACGTTGAACAGCACCGGTGACAATGGGCAACCCTGCCTTACACCTCTTCCTAACACTGCCCATGCGGGCTCTCCGTTCCCCACTCGCACCTGAGCAGTCTGAGACATGTACAGGTTGCGGATCAGTCTCCTGTCCCTCCAATCCATTCCTATTTTCTGAAATACACGCATTAATTTTTCCCAATTCACTCTATCAAACGCTTTTTCGAAATCTACAAAACAGGCAAAAACGTCCTGATTGTATTCTATATTCCTCTCGACTAGTGCAATGGCAACTCATTACTGCAATGGCATCACGCGTACCTCTTCCCTTCCTGAACCCAAACTGATCATCCCATAATTAATCATTTGCCTTACTCTCTATCCTTTTGTTGATGATCCTGAGAATAACTTTAGCAGCATGGGATATCAAACTTATTGTTATGTAATCCTTACGTAATGTAGCCTTAACTTTTTTCGGAATAGGAACTAACACTGATTTCACAAAATCTTCCGGCCAGGTTCCTTCCTCATAGATACTACGAATCAGTCCATATAGAGTCTCCTTCCCACATTTTCCTAAACATTTCAACAGTTCCAAAGGAATGTTGTCCACCCCCACAGCCTTATTTGGTTTCATCTTCTTTAATGCCCTTTCTATTACATCGTCGAGCATGCCTGGACCTATGCTATCTTCTTCTACGCCATGTTCCTTTTCTATGTCTAACCTTGTCGGCCTAAGTTCTCTACCATACAGTGTTTCTGTATATTCCTTCCATCTCTCTTGGATTTTTTTCTGGTTCAATTATTATCTTACCCCACTTTTCTTTAACTGTTAACACAGATCTTGCCTTCTTACTTCCCGATAATAACTTAACCGTGTTGGTGCGCTATACATGCGCTCTGACGTATATAGTATATATATATATATATATATATATATATATTCATTTACATGGAAATAGATAACACAGGAGAGGTGGGGAAGGTGGAATCGAGCAGATCGTAGCTGCAAAAATATTTCCTTGACTGGAACTTGAACCACGGAGGGTTTAGAGCATGTGCCCGGCAAGTTCAGATATCCGTGGTTCAGAGTGGTCGAATGTTTTTGAGAAACTAGGAAATTGGTCGATATAATGGTAATTGATTAAGGAATTGTTTCTTGGAGCTTTGTCAAAGGAAAATGAGGGATGACTTAAAAATATCTTTTACATCCATAGTTAATCGAAAAGTGTAATTATTTTCAAAATATTACATATTAAATAATGAATATTATTGTTAGCAATCACACAATAGTTTTTTGATTTTTTGGCAATCTAACAATTGAAAATTTACCCAAGGCCTGACTAGCACGATTCTACACGACATTACAGCCTGCTGCATTGCAAAAAACCTTTTTTTCTTCTCCATATCGTCTGCCTTCCTTCCTTTCATTTAAAAGTTCTATTTTTCCTCTCCCTCCGCGTCATTCACTCAGTGTCTCCTCTCTGTGATAGTTTGCAACTGTACACCCACCTTGACAGGTCCTGAATACCTTTTTTCTGCCTTCTTTGAATTTCAGCGAAAGCCACCTTAGCTGGTCATGCCACATAATTGTATTATTTATCTGAATAACTGCTACATATGATTCTAACGCCCCTTCTATTACTTCAGTTCATTTGAATTGTTCTCCTGTCCGCGAGAAAATCACTCCCCGGAGGATGTGGCCGTCGGTTAGATTTGAATCTGCGAACGTTATTTCTGCAGCAGCAGTCGAGAAACCCAAATTGTTTAAATATGAAAAGGGTAAGGTTCGAAGAATGGCCAAAAAGAATAAATGAAGATGTACTAATTGTGATACTCTAAGTATGGAAGAATGTTTCAGCGTATTTAGATTTCACAGTTAGTAGAAATTCTATTCGAGCTACCGCCGGGTGAGAGTCTCCATTCCGCCCGATTTCTATGGCCGAGTCCAACGTGGAGACTCTCTCCGCGAGAGGAATTTCCACACTCAATACGCCGGGATAACACAAGAACTTACTTTCAAAGTTTGTTTTTCGATTTTTAAGTAGTTGATTTTTCTTCAAATTAATAGACTGAATCAGACTTAATTTTTCTTTCTTTTCGTCAATAACGTCCCTTGTTTGAGCGTTTGAACGTCATCATCTGATGTAAAGTGAGTTACACAATCAACTTTATTAATTATATCATTTGATTTGAAGAATTAATACGTTGAAAATTCTTTAATGCAAATTATTTTGCCATGCTCGCATTAATCCGTGAATTTTTGACAGAACCGAAGGAACTAGGAAACTCACTTATGCATCCGTCATATATCCGAGGAGTTTCATGCGAGGAATTTGAGAATATGAAATCCGTCTCCATATTTGAGAATAAAAAATAGGATGAACTAGGTCATTAAAAAGTCCTCACGGAACGGCAAAAGGTTCATTGATGTGATTTCAAATAAAGCGGAAAATTTTCCTAATAAGGTCGTGAGGAATCCTATCGTAAATGGCAGATTTGAGAATACAAATTACAATATTTCAGTTAGTCGTAATACTGGATCGATGTTAGAAGTAATGGTACATAAAAAAGACTCAACAGCAATGAGGGGCAAAAGTGCGAAGGACAATGAAAGGATTAAAGGGAATTGTCATTAATTCGGTTAAAAAGTCATAATATCATATCACCCGTTCATGTGAATTCCACATGCCATAGAGTACCTACATATTAAAAACAGTACGAGATACAAATTCATCTAAATCTACCACAAGCACGGTGTGCGGCAGGGGGTGCATCCTGCCCGGTGTGTGCGATTCGCTACGGGGCGTGGTCACGAAACGGAGAGCTGCAAGACCGCTGGTTATTATACAATGAAATAAAAATGACGTGTGTAAATATCCGTGGTGAAGGGACTGTGTCTACTTGTAAAAATATGAATCAACTCAAAATATATCTTTCTGCAAGCAATTCTACTTTTCTAAAATTTTAATAAGTTTCTCTGTTGAAATTTTGCTGACATAAGAAATTTTGCGAACATATATAAAGGGCAAACACAGGAGTGGTGGGGAAGGCGAAATCGAGCAGGTCACAAGTGAAAAAATATTTCCTTGACCGTAACGTGAACACCGGATCAATTTCAGTGTGAATGACTATTTGTTTGCCATATGGCGGGTTTTCGTGTTTAAATGTTTGTGTATATGTACAGCATATACCGTTGCTCAGTTAATTTTCTCCGATTTACTTTTGAAAATGAAACAAGAGAAACTTGGTTAGGTCACCTGTCTCATTCACTTAAATGATTTCATCTGATGGTCGTTTTCGGATTATTGTTTGTTTGGACGAACGGCAGTTCATTGGGCGGACTCTCCGCTGAAATGCCATTCACGGTCACCAAATTCTCCGTGTGTGTTAATCTTTTGGCTTGTAGTGTGCCTGTTTCAGTGATCAGCTATGTTTAGCCAGACAGCCTGTTCCAATTAGCACCAGGTGGAGTGAAAGCTCATTAAGATCATTTTAATTGTTTAATTTGTTGCTTATTCTTTCCCCTCTTCAAAGTGGACCACCTAGGGACCACCAGTCAATTCCATCACCTCCCTCTCTGTTGTTGTCTTTCCCTCAAATGTTCTTTCATCATCTACAGCTATGCTATGACTTATTTTCTTCACTTCGGGTCTTTCTCTCCTTTCTACCCTGGAATCCCTCCAATTGTAACTTTTTTCCCCAAAGGTTTCTCTCTCTCTTCTTCCTCTTTTATGCTGTTTATATGTCCGAGTCATCACTCCCTTCTTGGATCCATCTTTTTGTTGTCTTCGTTTTCCGAAGACATTGGCAGATTTGTTAGCCTATTTCATCCATTCTGTACAAATTCCTAAAATATGTCAAAAATATTTCATTTCTCCCGTTACATTTTCTACATTTCTATGTATTTCGTCATTAGGTTTTTATTTTCATTCCTCTACAGTTTTTAGAAGCCCCAGTGTTAGCCTAATGATCCGTCTTTCCAGTGTTTTGGCGTTTCAGCGTTTCCAGCTGGTTTATTTCAATACATTTGTTATTTTTCCTCGATATTAATGATGTAATTTTGTAACTCTTGAATTTTTAAAGCCAAATTCTCTCTTTTTTTGAGGCCCATATGAAAAGTAAATCCATCACCTTGCCTTAGATTTGAGTTTATTTTGAAAGGTTTAGATATTTCGCCCATATAACGTATTTTACTTTTGAGATGGCGTCTGTCAGAGTGTCACATACTCGATTTGGTATTAACTCTGAACTCTGGGATTATTTGTTCTATAGGTCAACTGTCAATATAATTAAACGCTTTTCAAAATTTGCACAATTCAAATTTTGATTTTAGAGTTCATTGTCCCCTGACCTATTATTCACATTCGATTGAGCAGCTGTTCTGAACGAGATATGCTTTTTCTAAATTTATCTTGGCAATATGTGGTAAATATGCTATTCAGTGTTTTCCCACTCCATTCAATAAACTATTTTCAATCATTTCATAGGCAACTGGCATTAGGAAAACTCCCCCTCTGAGATAGCTGTTGACCGCTTGTTGGTCTCCGTCCTTTTGGTTTTAATCCTGTTACCACATTAATTATTTTTATCGGAATAATAAGTGGTACCTAAAAATAGCATATCTTTCATAATTTTGTTTACCTTTGAATATTCTTAAGTTTTGTGAACAATTTATGCTTTATGTCCATGAGTGGAGGAATAAGTTTTTAATTTTACAGTGATTTTATTTATTAAAAATTCCAAACTCATTTAATATGGTCATAAAATATTTCCACGAAGTGAAACCTAAAAGTGTAGAGTATATTTATGCTTTAGTCTAAGAATCTGGTTCCTTTCCCGGATGAAATTTAAATTTTTTCAGATGTTAATTCAATTATTTTTGTTTACCAGTTCTTAGTTGGGAATTTGTTTTTAAAGTGCTCACCTTCATTTTTTTCGTAATTTGGAAGTTTCTAGTAAAAAGTGAAAGTTCTTTCGTAAAAGAAAAGAAACAGTATATCTATATGCACAAAGGGAATATTAAGAGACTGCATGGTTTAAACTATCACAGCTAAAGAGGGAATCGATTCTAAAACAAAGGTAAGCTAGAAAAGCAAATTAATATTTATTTTGAACATATTTTACAATGAACATTTTATGCTTTTTATTTAAGGATTATCAATTTATAATTATTTAGGAAAAAACGAAGGGAGACATGGATAATACCATAACTTTTGCTAAATGTTGCTACATGGAATAACTTTGGATCTAAGTCCTAATGGCTTGAATATTTTTCACCGCGTCCAGGAAATCACTTCATGGATTTTTAAGGCTATTACTATTTACTGGCTGAAATCGTTCATCTTGCTCATTATCGCGCTGTCTGCTATCATGATGAAACATGCAGTACTATTGCGCAGTAATTGTGCCAGCAGTGCCTTGTGCACCATGTTGTCGTTCGTAAGCGGTAAGCGTGAAACATTTGGAGATAAGCAGGGAGGGGCAATAAAGGCCCCTCGTTCAGGTGAGAGGAGGGCGGGTGAAACCCCGCCGATCGAAATATAATTTTACCTTTTCAGGGCCCAAGGGCAAGAACTTTGATTTGTGGTCACCAGAGTGGGATAATGAGGGATTAGGGGAGATCACGAGGTTGTAATGGCGCAAAATTAATCCGCTCGTGAAATTGGGAGGCATTATCGAGCATTCGTCGTCCTCGTGATTTCGGGAGCCGTCCGGCGATTGCGCATTCCTTCCCTAATGCGATGGCATTATGGGAGCAATTTCCCCGGATTACCCGGCCGGTCATGTTATTTAAAGGCTATCCCTCCCCTCCTTTCGAGCGAATGAATCTCAGGGGGAGAAGGAGAGCTAAAAGGGGCACCTCCCCCCAGGCACGCGGACCCTTGCACACTGACCCCCCCCCTCCCTCTTGGGCCTCCTTTGTGTTGAATTCCAGGGGAAAACTATTGCAGAGGAAGGGGAATCCCGTGTTTATTCCATCTTGGACCTCTTCTCTTCTCCGCACAAAACCGTTTGCTGGACATCTCGATTCATTTTGGGAGTAATTACGATAACCCGCTGGCAGATAAACATCTAAAGAACATATGGTTAGAACTACTTCCGAATTTAGATTTATGACGTATTTTTAAGTATTCCATCATTGTATTATAACATTTAAAAAACGCAAACACAGTAATTAAACCGAATATTGGTAATCGTAGAATTTCCTTAGTACGAAGCCCGACCGCCTGTGACATTCACTCATTAGCAGGGTAAAATGGGGGCAGATCCTTTCCCTGTGCCGGTTATGAATATCCAGGAAGTTCTGGTACTCGAAGAATCACGCTCCTGAGGAGAAGTTGAGGGTATCCGTGTCCGGCAATCGAACCCGGGAACTCCTGTCAGTAGTCCAACGCTCTACCCATGGACTTCCATGTCCTCATCATAACATTATGTACTGAAATATTCTAAGCGTGTTTTCTATTCACGTGAAGATCATTCATCAAGTTACAAATCTGGCTCCGTAATTTAATATTACATGCTACCCACTGTAACGATTACTATTTTATAAACCTACTGACTTCGCTTCGTTTCCTGTTCCAAATGTTCTAATCTTTCCTTTACTGTACCCTCCCCATTATTCTCCCTCGGAGTTATGCCAACTGCTTCCTAGTAATACTTTCTTTTTGTCTCAGTTATGTTCTACGTTCAATTTTCCTATTTTACGTCCCGTTCTCATTATCTTAAATTTAAATATACACCTCATGAGCACCTGAATTTACATCTGCTCTTGGGAAGGTGGTTAATATTTCTTCTTATAATATTTTTGTTAATTACCAGGTTGACGTTCGCTGCTATTCTCCACAGTTTCCTATTTTTTGCTATGGCTACCTTACTATGAATCTGCTCCCCTCCACTATTCATTACTCTGCAACTTTTCCTCCAATTATTTTCGCTATCTTTCCATCTCTCCTTGCGCAGATCTAATGTGTCTGTATTTTTCTTCCTTCATATCTCGATTGATAATTCACTTTTTTCTTTCCCTCAGGATGGTCCTACTACTCCAATCTCCATTTTAATGATGGCGTTCTTCAATCTTTTCTACCGCCGCTCGATCTGTTAGGGCTATTCATACGTGATGACATCGCCTTCCAGTTGCTGGGCACGACACTCGCCCTAGCAAGCCGTGTCACGTGCTTTCTGGGACTAATCATTTTCAGTTTAGGTTCCATTATGATTTATTAGGATAAATAAGTCAGGCGGCATCTTATTGTCTTCCTCAATGCTGATTTTTGAAGTGAAATTATCTCTCAGACGCCTTTGCAGCCGCCTTTCCGGGGAACACACTCGCCGCGGATCACTGTTCCTCTAAATTCTTCTCCTGATTTCCGCAACTGGATAAATATATCAACAGGGAATTAGAGAAATTATTTCTTCCCCACTCATTAAAAAAATAAATGAACACGTTATGAATTTACAATCAAAATGGTTGTTAATACGATTACTATGTTGGAGGTTTTACTATCGTGAAGTCTTCTTATGAAGGAATTATCAATGCAGTTTCAGAGAACATAATTGCTTTTCATAAGGTATTGTCTGGTTATTGTGTTTAAATTGTATGAATCATTTCAATGCATTTCTTGATTGTATCTTAATGTGAAATATTGCAAAATTTGTTTTTAGGGTGTGGTTGTAGGGCCGGGTAAACAGGTTCGTTTTAGAGTTTTGGCTTAGAATATCCAAAGAGGATACGAAATGCAAAACATTATTAAGGAGTGCATTAATATACTTTGGATTATATTAGCAGTTTTTTACTCAGATTAAGATCACGTAACTTGACTAAAATTCCACTAGGCACCATTTCCGAGTTCGAAACTATTTTTCTGCGGCAGTGCTGACCAGAAGTGATGCGCCGTACTGTACCGTACCTATGGTTTTCCACCAGGTTTTTGAGAGTATATTTGAAGAAAATTGAAGAAAGAAATTACAAGAAATTGATGTAGAGGTTTTAGGTGCTGTGACACACGACGGTAGTATATTTCATGTTTTTTTTGTAACGGAGGACATAAAAACCAACTGCTTCATGGCTTATTTTTGAACCTCTGACATCCATTTCCGTTCGCAGTAAAAGTTTTAAGAATGATCACCGTTTTCAGGTTGAGTTCGCTCGCGTGAGCGCGCGGGAGAAGACCAAAGATAGGGACTCTTATCTTCCCAAGAGCTTCCAATTGCCTTCACACGCAAACAAAAAGTGAGTTTTTTTCACCTTTTTTCATCGGCATGTGGGGATCCCACAACTTCATACAGTCCCAGGAAGAATGTAAGGCCACGGCGTCTGGTTCGCAGTCCTGGGCCCCTCGCGTGGAAGAGGCCCGTCCCTCCCGCTTCGAGGCATTCGAGATCTGGGTCTCGGGGCAGGGGGAACGCCCTTCGAGGGGCGAGGTCTTTGGCGGAGGAGAGGCTTCAAAGGAAACCAAAGGTATGAGCACTGGTGAGGGACGAGGAAGGGAGAGCCTGCTTTTGGGAAGGTGTGTTTATTTTATACAGCGCCAGGGATATTCGCTTCCGTGAGCTGTTTGTAGAAAACTATTTAAATACGAGAAATGCTTGAATTAATAATGATTCCAACTACATAACTGTACTAGCTGCTGAAAATTTCAATAGTTGCTACATTGACTGACTGTATCTGTAGGTGTGGCATCTTCTACCTATAGTTATCTATCTATATTTATTGCATAGACAGTACGTTAAACAGAATTGCGTAGTTTTACTTAGATTTAGACCTGTAGATCAAAGCCCAACCCGACTTTTCAGATATCATGTGAAATTGTTCTTCGGCTTAATATTAATATGATTCGTAATAGCCATGAAGATGGAAGAGAATTGGCATTGAATAGAGAGGTATGGGGAACTAAAATCAAGCATTCTTTGGATCGAAGGAATGGATGGCTGAATTTCAATAATTCCCCCACAATAACTCTTAGCCTCGCACGCGAAATGATGGCAATTCTGGGAAAACCTCTCCCTAATTTGAGAGGGCGAGTAAATCATTCTCCCCTCTTCCTGCATGCCATCGTCCCCTGTTTATCTTCCCGAAGGCGAACATGTCTTCTCGATCCCTTCCCTTCAGAGGCGAAGAAGGCGGTGGCGGTGGACGCGCAAACCACTCTCTCTCTCCCCGCACTCGCCCCACACTATGCCATGAACTAAGCGATTCCAGCTGTGTCCGACCCGCTCTAAATAAATCCGCCGTCTTTTTGAATGACCTCTCGGAGTGGTGGAGGGTAAATTGGGCGTCCAGGTGGCTGACGAGAGTCCGAGGGAGAGGTATTGAGTTCATGAAACGAAGGAGACGAGTGCAGCGCCGGAAATAATTCTGCCGGAGGTCTATATCTTGCAGAAATCGAGGCCGTCAACAATATTACACGATAAAGGTTGCATCAACACCTCCGTTCAGTTAACCCACAATCCACCAGCCCTTTTACACCACAATTGAAAGATAAGTCTTATAAAACGTACTCCAGGTCTGAACCCCCGTGAATATTTTCCGACGACTCGGCGGATGGAGTTGTAACGGTTCAAATAAATCGCTCGATATCCAATCAGAGCGGAGAAATTTCCAAAATATTATACGTTACATTTAACTGCTTCCGGGAAAAGGAAATTAATTGAAACATCGAGACACAAACACTCCATACCTGAGAGGAGAAATTGGTACACAGACAGCCTGATGGATTTTAATTCATTTGCTTTCCGTTCAACAAAATCCACGATTTCAAAAGTAGGAAATGGTTCAATATCTTGACTTGAGCGAACGATCGATATGGACCCTGGCTTTTCATTAATGACCACGACTTGAAACCGTAGAGCCACTCTCCTGCCAAGCATGGCATAGAGGAGGCATAATTAGGTGGATACTTGGCGTTGCAATGCATTTATACGCGCACTGCTAACTAGCACGCACGTTGGTCTAAAAAGACACGGATGTGAATATTATCTTTGTGTATTTCTAGCTCTCACATCGGCTGCTAGAAAGAGGCAAATATTATTTCGTATGGCCATCTGTATATTGTGCTGACGTAAAGCGAATGAAAAAAGTGATTACAACTGCTTACAACTACACAAATACGAATTGACGAGATGAAGATATTTTTTTCTGGAATGTTCAGTCAAAGTTCTAAATCCTAAACTTGATCAATAAATTTGCGAGAGAGAGCGCGAGGGCGTGGATGCTCTTGGGAGAGCGATAACGCCGAAGGAAGAGAAGTGAATTTCGGTGAATGGAATGTCATTAGCAGGCCACGCCTGGTCGGAGACACGCACTACATACGTACACGTGTTCCAAATGGCCCGAAGCTATAGTGGCGACAGGCAGAGCGGGGGGAACGACGTCTTCTCGAAATTACTAGAGAAGCGGCGAAGGCGATGAGCACGACCACAGTACCGAGAGGAAGGACATATTATCGCGGTCAAACGACCAAGGAAGCCAGGGAGATCGGAATGATTGCGCTAAGGCAAATTAATCCTCTCGAGATAGGGAAATTTCCAGAAATGGCACGTGGGTCTAAGGTCACTTCCAAAACAGGCTCCACCTAATATTGCAAGATTTTCAATACGAGGAAGGTGGGCACCGCAGTCCCTCTTCCTTTTTCTCCGTAACCTAAAATCCTCCCCAGTGATCCACCACTGACTTCACTTCGTCTTTCGTCCCTCGGTCTTCTCATTGGTGCACCCAACAATGCCATCGGTGTCCAGGGCAGCAACCTACACGGCGAAAACTCTCTTCTTTCTATCATTCGCGAATAGGCTTGGGATTCTTTTAAAAAAAACTGCTGATTTTTGCTCGCGCCGAAGCAAAATGGATACGAATGTGAAGCAAGCTCTCCCGTTAAAGGGTTGGGTAATGGAACGAGAGCGTGGAAGCATTCTGAAGGGGGAGAGGACGCGGCGCGCGATATCTGTTTGCAGAGTGAAGGTGAGGAGGGGAGGGTGAGAAGGCGGGGAGGGGTGAGGGGGACGGAAGGGGTGTTTTGCTCTGCCGGAGTGTGATTTCCCGCATTTCTCGATTCCCTTCCGACCGAATCACTTTCGGGAGTCCTCTCAACGATCTCTTTTCTGCCGCAAAACCGACCATATCACATAGTCGGCATTTCGAGTTCGAATTTTAATTAAAGGCCCGGAAATGACGAGGATTTTGTGCAACCGTCATGTCTTTATGAACACAGATTTCCCAGATCTCGAAAATTTCCTATTTGTTAACTGAATAGCTTCTTATTTATAAACTTAATTATATTCTGTATTGAAAATAATAAGCCAAATAGGAACGGCATGGAAGGCGTTCTATCATAAGAAACATGTAATAACGGCAAAGAGTGGGCATGGAGAGTAAGCGATTCATTTTGAACCTCCACATACGTAGAGTTGTCGTGGGTGTGAGATACTGTTGATGGAAGCAGCAGAGATGGGAATGTGGCGCTGCAGAATAACGGCAGAATGGTGAAAATAAAGTGGTTAGACAAAAGAGTAACGAATGGAGAAGTACTTCGTGGAGGGATGATGTGAGAAACCTACGGAGGAGAGTTAAAATAAGAAGATGAAGGAGGAAATCGCTCGGGGACTCACGGACAGACGAAGCGAATGACGTGATGGGGAGATTGACTGTAGAACGGCCGCTGCACACTCAACCGCCGGATTGGCAACACGGGGAGGTAAACACGGGCGCATATCCATGGGCGGGTGGCGGTGTCGTGGAGGGTGGGAGGCGAGAGTCCCGCACTTACTGCCCCGGCTGATGCGGGATGCTCTAGGGGGGCGAGAGGAGCCCATCCCAGGGAGGGGTCGAATCCGAGACGGGGTGAGCGTGGGTGTGGGGCATAAGCATGACGTGCGCTGATGGCCCACTTGAACTCGTTGTCACATCTTCAGTAGTCGCTGCTTCCATCAACTGCCCCGCGAAACAGGGCCGCAGAGCGAAATTCCACGCCTCCATTCCCCCACGGGCCCTAT
Source organism: Hetaerina titia (assembly GCA_037158775.1). Lineage (NCBI taxonomy): Eukaryota > Metazoa > Arthropoda > Insecta > Odonata > Calopterygidae > Hetaerina > Hetaerina titia. The sequence continues at coordinate 14,222,426 of CM073768.1, read as the reverse complement.
ACGTCATCCAACTTCCCTTTCTCGCCCTGGACGAGAGAAATTGAGAACGGATGAGCGATTTCCCCTGATTAGAATTCCTTAGGAAACCACATCCTCTGTTTCGGGCGGAGGGGGGCCGGGGTAAAAAAAACCGGAATCAACCCTCCCACCTGAGTCCACGTGGCCACTAATTTCTCACCTGCATCTGCAAATTGCCGCGCGTTGTCCACCTATCTGCCTCTGCAAACATCCTCCCTCCTGCTCCCGTTTCCCTCCGCTTTCACTCCCTCTTTCTCTTATTTCCGGAAGATTCAAAATAGCTTCATTCGCGTTTCCCGCTAAAAATGCTTTTCACTCTTAATCTCTCAGCAGCGACAGCCTCCCCCATCCCCCCCAGGGGCGGGGGGGTCCAGTTTCGCATCCTTCTCTTTCTCCGCAATCTATAAGCCTCTCGTCCACATTTCACCTTTCCCTGCCTCTCGGTCAACCCTTCGTAGAAGACCCCCTCCCGTTCCCCCTTTCCTCACTCATGACGCCGGGTCGGAGCTTCCAATGCCCTCACCCACCCACCCATGGTATGCCTTTGTTTCTGTCGATAAATAAATCTGCAGATTAAATAATTCCACGAGAATATAATTGCTCAGTAAAATTTGTCCTTTTTAAAAAAAATGTAATATTTATTCTGGGCTTGAATTCTGGCACTTTCGAACGCAAACATCTAAAAGGATGCTAATATAGAAATACCTGCTGATGACCGGTGAATTTTAAGCCTGTTAATGATCCTCGCGCTTAATCGGATTAGGTCGAGTCCTTTCCTCGTCGGAAAATGCATAAATATGAATCGAAACAATTAATTGACGCATCAGGTATTTATCTTTTAAAAAATATTTCGCAGTTTTTTCCATTTCCTACACTCCGTAGTGCCACGTATTGTTAACACAACCCTCCTTAATTAGCTGTATGCCTCATTTTGGCGCTCGTAGCAGTTTCAAAATAAAAGTAATAATAATTTAACATAACTGCTTTTTCTGAAAATAATTTAAGGGTCAAAAGATACTTGATTGTTAAAACTGAAGTGTTTCGTCCATCAGGAAATTATATACGGAAGGAAGCCATTGTATATGTATGTGACACTCGTGGATTGGAGTAGGTCTTCGACAACGTTGAATGGCGGAACAAGTTCAAAATCTTACTAGCACTTGGAATTGGTAACTGCAGTGGCAGAAGAGTAATTCATCACCTCAGCAATAATCATACAACACGCATGCAATTGTGAAACGAAAGGCATATTGAAGCCAAAATAAACCAAGGTGTTCCACAAAGATGCAAACCGCTTGCCATAATTATTTGACGTATATCTACAAGAGGCACTAAAGGAAACACTAAAATTGGGTATCAAAGGAGTTAAAGTGGATGGATGCCAACATGTTCCATTTTGCAGAGAAGCGGAAGGGCCTGCAAGCAATTCTAAATGCTATGAACCAAGTATTTCGAGACTATAATATGAAAATCTATAAGCTAGAAATAGGCTAACTTTGGAGGATTGAAACTGGAGTAAAATGAATGATTCCTTCATCATTCTGGTCAGTGGTATGGTTTGGGATGGAAGAAGCTCCCATGCTTCAAGAAAAAATTAGCTCATGCTGAGAAGGAGTTCATGGAGAAGAGGCAAATAACCAACTTCGAAGAACCTGAGGTTAAAATCAAGGAAGTAGTTCGTCTAAACGTCTGCACGGAGCATGGCATTCTACTGATAAGAGGTAAAGTGGCGCATTGGAAAAGTGAACCAAGGAATGATAGAAGCCTTAGAGCAATGCGCGGAAGAGGACAAAGATGAAGACGAGACGTACGGACGAGAGGAAAAATGAGGCGGACGGGCGAAGTGAGGAACGAGGAAGTGCTAAGAAGAGCAGAGGAGGAAAGGACAACGTGGAAGGAACTCTACGGCAAAGAAGAAAAACTAGAGATCGATTGGACACTCCCTGAGGCTGTGTGAGAAATAAAAGGGCAGGCTGAAAACTAATGCACACATGCTTGTAGGCCATGAACAAAAACAAATAGAAAAAAGTACATTAAGTACAATTCTCAAGTTTCAAACTCATACGAGTATATTTATTTTTCAACATAGTTACCGTTAAGGCTGACACATTTCTCCCAACGTGTAACAAGTTTTTCCATTCGGTCACTGAAAAACTCTTCCGACTTTTCTCGAATCCAGGACTTCACAGCTGCTTTCACCTTATCGTACGAGGTGTAATGATTACTCTTTTAGATGTCTCTTGAGTTGAAGAAAAAAATTAAAATCGCAAGGCGCAATATCGGGGGAATAAGGAGCGTGTGGAATCGGTTGAAATTTCAGGTTTCGCAGAGCCTCTCCAGTTGCGCGCGGGGTGTGTGTACGATCGTTGTCATGTTGTAAGATTATTGACTTTAGGCTGCCTTTAACACGTCGGAGGTGTTTTAAATTCTGTATATACTGAGAATAATTTACTGTTGTCCCTCGTTCCAGAAAATCGGTCACATAAACTCGGTGAGCATCCCAAAACACAGTCAAAAGAAGCTTCATCAACAACTATGGCTTTTTCAGGCTCGCAACCACATAATTTTACTACCCATCAATTTACAGTTGACCTATGAACAGGATCGTCATCATAAATAAACTTTAAACGACGATGAATCTCAGTAGGAGTCACTTTTTCAGCAGTTAAAAATTCTATAGCAGCACGCTGTTTAACTCGCGTTATATAACACTACGAGTAGAGCACGTATCTATACTTCCGCTTCTCAAAATACACTGGATGAATATTACGACCACAAACCTGCTCATGCATCTTGAGGGGAAATATTACTTCCTTGTTGCCACCAGAAGTGCTTGTAAAGGTTATTTTTTGTGGTCTGTAAGCATGTGTGCATTAGTTTCCAGCCTACTTTCTTGTAATAGATGGAAATTGATGGGAAGATGCTGCGAGAAAGACCAAAAGAAAACACGGATGACAAATCCAAACAAGTGCCCTTCACCCCCTACAAACTCGGGCCTTTTGCGCCCCCCCCATCCATTACGGTCACTCTCTTCGTTAATGATAAAAACATCCGCCTAACATCGCTGTATTTTCAATTAAATATTTAACAATTTATTATTCTACGAGTCATTATCCTACCATTTTAATTAATATACGGATAAAAACGTAAACTTCCTTGTTTTACTAATAACCATTAATTGTAAATCACAAGAAATAATTAGGAAAATTGGTCCAAATATAAATTTTTGTGTTTCTCCGTCCCTTTGGCAGTGGTCAACATGGAAAGCCCATCTTTGACGTCAGCTCATTCCCCGTGAGAGTGGGAATACCGATTTCAATCCAACCCGGGGATGGAAGAAAATTCTAAAAACCACGTATTTATGAAGGAAGTGTAACGGGAAACGATTTCCAGACTATTCCTTTGGTCTAGTAGAGACAAAAAGAAATAATTTGAATAGATCTGAGCAATGAGTTTTGTATTTATCATTAGCAATGGAAATAAAAACTCCTTTTATCACAATTAATATCTTGGGCACGTCAGTGTTTTTACATTTTTCTAATATTGATAGAATTATTTTTATGATAATTTTCATAAAAGCCTTATGAAAGTGCTATTGATATTTTTTTATAATTTGAGAAACTAACTTCAGTGCATATTCAGTTCATATTTCGATACCTTCTATTGAAAATTATTTATTCAGTGAACTTGGTTACAAAGAATGAACCAAAAGTTCAATGTTATGCCATCGATGGAAATATTCTAAAAAATAATTTTTGTAATTAGGGGAGTGGTTCCTCGAAATCAGAATTACTGTTTTTTATTTCTGAAGTCAACTATTTTCTACGATTAATTATGAGTAACCTACCGAAATTTGAGCTAAATATTAGTAGTACTACAACTTACGGAGTCGAGACGAAGTGAAAGTCCATTTGATATCCGTTTGCTATTAGAGATGGCAACAAATATTGCGACGATTTTTTTCATGGAAAAGTTTGCGCTTGTTAGGAACTTGAGAAAAAATGCACGAGGTCTTGGAAAAGCAAAATTAAGGATTTCCACCTAGAGGGAAGTTTCTTTGGAGAAAAGTTGGACAAAAGGAAACAATGTTGTCGGTGTTGGCTTTGAAATTCACACGGGGTGGTAGGAGGGTTGGAAAATTGGGGGTTGGAACGGCGGCGCAAGGGGTGCTAACATTGCCTCTAATTATTTTTATTAATATTCAGGGGAAGACGTCCCCTGGGAGAACACGCCTCACTTGGGCGGTTGGAAGGGGGTCGGAAGCGGGGAAGAGAAAGGGGGGGGTCCTTCCAGATGGAAAGAGTGAGCTGGGGGAGAGAGTTGTGGAATTCGAATTGGCGGGGAGGGTGGGGGGTTCCGCCGAGACGAGTGGGGAGGCAGCGGAGAGGGAGCAAGGAGAATTAGTGGAGAACCGCAAAGGCCTTTATTTGAAAGAAAAGTGGGAGGGTGGAAAGTTGGGCCCGGGCGGAGACGCCGTCCGTTCGAGCCATTTCTTCTTCCTCTCTCTCGCTCGGATGAAGAATTAAATGAACGGCAGGGGGCGACGACAGGAGAGAGATATTATTACTGCTATTATCATGCTAACAATGCTGTCTGAACTGCTTCCGGATTTTAATAATAAGTTCATTTCTGTATTTTACAATTTAGTTATATTATTAAATGCTCATTTTTTTGTAACTATAGCCTCAGTCATTCTTTTGTGGCCAGTACAATTTGGAACTCTAAGTGATCTCCTTCATTAGTGACCACAAAATAATGAAATTATAGAAAACGGCCCTTATTTTCTACAAATCTGCCTTGGTGTGCTAGAACATACCCTATCATACATTTTAAACAGCCAGACATAAAATTAGGCTGCTGAATATTAAAAATTAGTGGAATTTATATATTGATTTTCCAGAATATAAGCTTTTATACGCGTTAGCAAGTTAACAGCAAGAATCATTATTATGCATTTTATTTCTGTTAGTCGTTTTTTAATTGATCCCGTGTTGCAAAAGAAGAATTCATTATTCCCTGTTGGTAATATATTATTTGAAAGTACAATCCAGACCACTTTAAGGGCACCAATCTTCATTTCTTACAAACCAGTATTTATTTTGTCAGTCAAACACATAAAATAAAATGCGAGTAAGCATTTAGACAAATTTATTGCTTGTTGCTGCCAACATAAAATTGTTTAATGTGTGTTGGCGAAACGTAAACAATATATTATTAACAGAATTAACAGTAATCTATATCAAAGGATTTTATATCGAACATTAATTTCAAAAGTCGATTAGTAAGTGCGATGCTGCTTCATTACATTTGAATATACTACTTGGGTATAATTTCTCTTTCAAACGCTACTTTCAGAAAAAAATCGACAAAATAGATAGATAGAGGTCGTTATTGAAAATACAATTTATATAAAATACTGTGCAATGGAAATAACCCAAGGCTTGGATAGTCTGTAATTCTCTGTATTGGCAATAGACGAATCAAAATAAAGACCACATAATCCCTGTTTTGTGAAATTCTAATTTAAAATAATAGATTAATAGCCAAATAGTAAATTTTGCAGTACAATATTTTGAAGTAATATAATGTATTTTCAATATTTTTGTGTTCAATCGAGGGAGCTTGTTGCTTTCCCGAACTTCCAGATTTTGAAATCTAACCGTTTACTGTTTTTTTAGGACTGACATAATTTCTGATTGTGCGATCAATGTCTTTCCACACTAAGTGCATTTTACAAGAGTGAAACAAGTCAGTTCGATTCACCATCGTCCTTTTCATGACACGCACTTTAAGAACTTGTCTCCGCATATATTTTTGCATCTGCCGAGGAAACTAGTCGAAGATAGGATATAATAATACGCCTAAATTATTTTAAAATTCTTGCTCGACCTTTTCTCCTTAACGTAGCACTACTTCTTCTTCCTCGGATATTTCATCCTTCCGTAATTACGAATGTTATTTCTTAGACTGAGTCGGTTTGTTAACAAAAAATATGTATTCTTTTGAAAAAGTTGTCATTGATGGTTTTGCTTTCCTAACAACCTGCTGCAATCGCCTACGTGATCCTGATCGTTAAATTCCAAACTCTTTCGCAACGCTGCAACAGTTTCCTTAATCACTCGACATGCGTAGAGGTTCGCCGCCTGGGAATTGAACCAAGTGACAACGGCGACCTCGACTTCCTCGTCGTCTTCAAACCCTTATCTACCGAGGCGAGTGCAAGAAGAGAGAATATTGGCCAGGTGTAAGGTCGGAACTGTAGGGTGGGGCCCAAAGACGCTCGTCTACTCAACATCCTTTGTTTGCTCTTTGTGTTGGTCGGTACGCATTTTTGGTGCACATTTTGCACGCAATTTGCAGCATCCGAGCTTTTTCGTGACAATCGTGTGCAAAGTCATGCGTCCAACAAGATAAAGCTCATCGGTCAGAGTTAATCATTGATCAGATCGCAGTTCTTGATCTACTGGTTGAACGACTTAATTAGTCTGGATTCTGAACCTGTCACTCTGCTCCTCATCATGCACATTGATGCGGCCATATTTGAAGTCTTGACCCCAAATTCTAACCTTTTATTCACTAAATACTGCATCTCCATAAACAAGGTTGCACAACTCCCGATGAATTTGGGCAGCTGAGGATCCTCTTGAACACAAAAATTGAATCAAAGCACTTACCTCGCCACTGGTGGGAACGATTTTCGTGGACATCGTTATTTGCCGAAAACGATTAATAAGCCAAAAGATTGGTTTTAGTGACTTCGAGAACAAGCTATAGAATTTGCTTGATGCATGCTGCTTTGTTTTGACCAGCCAGTGTAACAGTAACAAAAAAACGGCCCTTACGTTTCAAACATACCTTGCATCTTTCAAGTTAATTTCACCGAAGAGTCGAAGTTCTTCACTTGTTAATAATTGCCAGTTGTAGCCACTGTGATCGAATGTCGGTCCAATCGATTATCGATTGTATTTCGTATAACGCTCAGTAAAGTTTTTTCCCATGCGTTAATAAAAATACATGGTGTGTCATGTTGAATGGGTGAATCCGTTGCACATTATTTATTTCCATTAATTAAAGAAGTGAGTGACACTAGTTTGAAATGTTCACTATTATGTGCTGTAAAATTCAACAACAAAAACAGTTTGTACCCAACACCGTGCAATATATATCGCACGTAATAGTTTTATTGCTTCGTAAAAATTAATCAGAAGAAAGAGAACATAGTGCAATTCACGCTCCCAGGATGGAATTTTAATGTTGCGACACTCAGATTGCCTAGCGATGTTGCGTATTACTATGCAGCCAACGCTGACATAATGTCTCCAGAGAAGGAAATGATTTTTCCTAACTTAAATGGATCATTCGATACTTACATAACGTTATACTATACTTCACCGGGTATTACTTAAGTCGGTACTTCAGGGGGCAGGAGGCCTTTTCTAATTATACTAGATTTGGGTTCAACATTACTTTTGTAATTTAATGCTATAATCTCATCATGTTTGATATTTCTTTTCTCATGTTGTGTAATTGATGTTAATTATATCAGAATAATAAACGGGGATTAAGCGAGAGTAGGAACCTCCTTAACATATCATACTATTTTTTTGTATGCTATTTATTTTGTATTTGTTTCCGCAATAAAAAGGAAAGGTGTGATTAGGGAAATACCTTTAATACCTTTCCTTATTATTATTATTACATCCTGGGGAACCATATTATTATTGCACGAAGCACTTTAGCGGAATCATGGCACTTAAGGAGAGGCAGCTGTATGGCTTCAATGATCGACTGAAGGTGCGGAAAAGAATTCTCTTCCTCCCACATTTTCCGCAGGAATGTTGTCTACCCCCATGGCCTTATTTGATTTCATCTCCCTTAATGCCCTTTCTATCTCATCGTGGAGTATATATGGGCCTAAGATATCTTCCTCTACGTCATGTTCCTTTTCTATGTCTTGCTGTGTTGGCCTAAGTTCTTTGCCATACCGTTCTTCTAAAAATTTCTTCCATCTCTCTTGGAGCGCTCCTGGTTTGACTAGAATTTTCCCTCACTTATTTCTGTTTGGAAATTAAGAATTTACCTTCATACTAAAGTAATAGTATTATAGCCTACATATTTCACAATTTTAAAAACACACAATATTTGCGAGATTTGCTTAGCTCTTCTAAAGTTTTTAATGTCGATAATCCAGTACCTTCCCTTCAGGTATGTCTCCAGGCAAAAAGATCTTTAAAAATCGAATGTTTTGCTAGAATATGCGGCTCAAATTTGATGGCACTCTGAAAATGAAATTGTCCTCATGGCGATGGGTTCTTGGAGGGCTCTGGAATGAATCACCGCTCGCTGCGTTTGGTCGTGCCCTGTCCTTGAAGCGAACAACACGGTGTAAATCCAGGGCTCTGCGTTCACATTTGGTTGGCATATTTATGCAATAGGAGATTGTGAATTAGAACCCTTGTTGTCGGCCGATTTGAACACCGGCCATCATATTTATGAGCGTTTCCATGGGTATGCTCCCACTGACATCATTGTTGCCCCGCGCTGTAATCAATCAACGTGACGAGGGTCGAAAAATTAAATCGCGTAAAAATGGCGGATACCATAAATGAATAATGAAGTTCCTTGCTACCCCTTTTCCTCTCTCTATGCATATCATCCCTCCCCCTTCATCGCGTGCAGTTCTCTTCACTGTTATTTTGGACCATGGCCACATTTCGATCGTCAATTGCCCCAACTAATCGCGACTGCCCGTAGGACCGATCGCGGTGACCTCCACCGTTGCGGGACATGTGGGATGCTGATGCCAGCAGCTGCCAACCCCTCCTCTCCTCCTTTGGTGAATAAAAGAAAGGCTGTGCCTATGAGAGGGGCACGGTTGGTTTAGACACCACAGAAGGCGTAGATATACTCCTACATGGAAAATTCCAGGTGACTCAGAAAAGTGTCAGCTATATATTCTGGTTAAGCACATGTTTAGAAACAGTGTGCTCAATTCGCACAGCTACCCGGGAGCGGATGCGGACTCTGAACACAATTTAGTAGTTATGAAGTGTAGGGTTCACTTCAAAGAGATAAGAGCAGACCCGGCAAAAAATGGGAATACATAAAAAAGGGACATCGAAAGCAGTAAAAGAAACTATAGGAACCGTTGTTGGGAAAAGGATTAGGAAACCATGGATCAAGGATGAGATCATTAGAAAGATAGATGAGAGCAGAAAATGGAAGAATGTGATATATTTACTGATATATTAAAAAGGGTAACAAATAAAGCAAGTGAATGATGGCGGGAAACGCAGAGCGAGGATATGGAAAGTTTAAAGAGGAAGGGTAATATTGGTGCGCTATACGAGAAAGTTAAATCACTATCGGGAAGTGAGAAGGGAAGATCTGTGCTAACGGTTAGGGATACGTCTGTTAAGATAACAGTGAAAGAGAAAATATCTAGTGAGATGGACGGAATATATAGAAGCACTGTATAGTAAAGACCTTAGGCCAACAAGGCTAGACATATAAGGGGAATATGAAGGAGAGATGGATAGCTTAGGTCCAGGTTTAGTTGATAGTGGGATAGACAGGGCATTTAATGACATTGAAATAATATAAGGACGTAGACTGGACAACAATCCTGGAAAAATACTATAAGATTTAGGAAAATGCGGGAGGAAGAGACTACAGGACTGTACGTGTATGGACTGATTCGTAGTATCTATGAAGAAGGAATCTGGCCGGATGACTTCGTGAGATCAATGTTAGTTCCTATTTCGTAAAAGATAAAAGCTACATCATGCGAGAGCTACAGAAAAAATAGGTTGATTTTACACGCAACTAAAGCTGTTCTCAGGAACTTCAACAAAAGGATAGATAATAAAGCAAATTATTAATTAGGTGATGATCAGTTTGGGTTTAGGAAGGGAAGAGGTACGCGTGATGCCATTGCAGTAATGAGATCACTAATCAAGAGGAATAAAGAATAAAATCAGGACGTATTTGCATGTTTCGTAGATTTAGAAAAAAACGTTTGATAGAGTGAATTGGGAAAAATTAATGCGTATATTGCATAAAATAGGAATAGATTTGAGGGACAGGAAGCTAATCTGCAACCTGTACATGTCTCAGACTGCTCAGATGCGAGTGGGGAACGGGGAGTCCGTATGAGCAATTTTAAGAAGAGAAGTAAGGCAGGGTTGCCCATTATCACCGGTGGTTTTCAACGTATATATGGAGGAAATGATTAAAGAGGCATGGGAAGAACTGGAGGTAGGAATGAAAGTCGGAGGGGAATTAGTAAAATCAATTATGTTTGATAATGACCAAGCTCTAGTTTGTCAGTCTGCCAAGCGGTTGCAGGCATTGCTAATTGAATGAAAATGCAGTACGATAGATATGGGATAAGGATTAATATATATATATATATATATATATACTATATATATATATATATATAAAGTAATGCAATTTTTCAGAAATAAAAGGGCTAAGTTAACATTAAAATAATTGGGCAAAAACTAGAGCAGGCGGAATATTTACGTATCTCGGAAGTCTTTTGGACCAAAAAAGTAAAAATAGAAGGCATGTAAGGAGGAGAATAGTTGTACGCAAAGAGGCTTTCACAAGAAAGAGGGAATTTATGACGGGGACGTTGAGTGAGGATGTTAAGAAAAGACTCGTAAAAACTCTGTTATGGAGCGTAGCTATGTGCGGCGCGGAAACGTGGTCGCTGAAGCAGGAGGATAGACGTAGATTGGAGGCTTTTGCAATTTGGGTGTGGAGAAAAATGGAGCGAAAGGAAAACAAATGATAAGTACTAGGGATGGTGAGCAAGGAGAGTGGATTTTCGGAAGAATTCATTAGGAGACAGGAAAAATCGATGAATGGCGTATTGATCGGCAATGGAAGATTGAATACTGTAATAGAAGTGAGAATATTTGGCAAACGAGGAAAGGGCAGAAATAGAATAGGGATGTTGGACGGGATGAAGGGAAAAAGGAAGTACACAGAGATGAAGGTAGGTTGCTGTATTTATAAATATAATATTACTTGAAATATTTATTCGGTGGTTGTATACATGCAAAACCTACCTTTGCCGATTGATTAGGGGAGGTTTTTATTTTTAGATTACTTGCGAAACAGAAGCTGCTCCGTAACATACCGAATTCCCCGATGGCTCCTATTCCTGTGAACGGAAAATATATGTATAGGCTGCAATATTAATTTCTCAAAGGAATACTGTTTTTGTGAATAGCTGTGAAACGAGAGTGCTCAAAAAATATTTAGTGAGCGTTGAGTATTAGAATTTTTAAATGACCTTTTTGAAATATGTCTATCTACGTATCGTGTCGACATATTGCTCGTCGCCGCTAGGGTCTGTGGCCGGAGATGATTCAGTATCTACATCTAAATTTCGCACCTATTTATATATTTATAGTATGTATTTATATATTTACACGCACCAAGGAGAGGTAGCCAGGCGAGATGAATGACGCCAGAGACAACTGGCGTTCGCGGATGAATGAGGACGAGGGCCGATAATCTTGTCGGCGGAAGAGAGAAAGCGGGTGAGTGGAATTTCATTCGAGCTGAGGGCGCATTAGGAACGAGGTGTTGGGGGGAGGAATGGCGGTCGGAGGAAAGTGGTGGCAAACAATTAATTAGATCATTATTGTTGAAAGTTATCGACAGGGCAAAAATGGAGTAATAAACCACCAACGGATTGAAAGTGAACTATAAATTGTTCGTATGATTCGTGAACCGTTAATAGGTGAGAGAAGTTTTCAATTTTGGAAATTGTACGCGGCTTTCTAGTCACTTGTTGAGAAGGTATGCATATTGACATACATGCGCAGCTGTTGCCATTTTGAGATGAAAGCGACAGACGAAAGTACCATTAGGAATGTGGAGGACTTCATTAGGCGGCGCCCACACGTTGGTGACAAAGAAATTCTATGGCAACGAAAAGGTAACAGTCAAGAGAAACGCTTCCTCTTCCTCTAACATTCAACTGCAAACAGAATTGTCCGCAGAAGTCCTCTTTCCGACGAATCCATGAGCAGTTTTCCCGCTTCTAATCATCTACATCTACATAAATACCCTGCGAGCCACCAAAAAGGTGTGTGGCAGGGGGTGTAGCACCATGAGGGAAGGGTAAGGGCTGAGGGGGTTGGGGGTTAGGTGAGGAAAGGTGGGGAGAACCTGTAAGAAAAAATAGATACATATATACATATTCACATATATATATGCACGCACACACACACACACACACACACACACACACACACACACACACACACACATATATATATATATATATATATATATATATATATATATATATATATATATATATATATATATATAGACATATTAAAATATATATATAGCACTTCCGCCCGGCAAGTGGAAGATCCGGTGTTCAAATCCCGGTCAAGGAAACATTTTTACTTTGGTGATCTGCTCAAAAACCGCCTTCCCCACATGTCCTGTGTTCGCCTTTTATGTGTTTTCCTATCCCCTTTCCTTATACCTATTTCTATGTTTGAATGAATATTTGTGCGCCGTATGGCGGGACTTCGTATTTGAATGTGTATCTGGCCAATGTGGCTCATCTCTTCTTCTGGCTATGCGTGCCACGAAACGCACTGTTCCTATTCTATATGATACTATATGCTTTCTAACCAACTGTCCCCTCTTCTTGTGTGTATTGTCTATTTCTCCTTTGGTGGGTGGAACAGCTCCCTAAAGCCTTCCTTTGGCAAATGATTCGGAGCACTTGGGCGTCTTAAAAACATCGCAGATGTCAGGGTAAATTAAGTTTCCTCGGTGGTGTAACGGTAGCACGTCAAGTGGAAGATCCGGTGTTAAATCCCGGTCAAGGAAACATTTTACTTTCGTGATCTGCTCAAAAACCGCCTTCCCCACATGTCCTGTGTTCGCTTTTTATGTGTTTTCCTATCCCCTTTCCTTATACCTATTTCTATGTTTGAATGAATATTTGTGCGCCGTATGGCGGGACTTCGTATTTGAATGTGTATATATATATATATATATATATATATATATATATATATATATATATATATATCTATATATATATATATATATATATATATATTTGACTTAGACAGTAACACACAGCACGAGAACACATAAAAAGAACACTCACAATAATATCTTGATAATTTCGACGGACTCGAGCTCCGTCTTCTTCGGAAGATAAGATATGACTGAGGAAAAGGGTACGCGGTACAGAGAGAGTATGGGACGAGGAGAGGGGAAAAAAGGTAGTGGGGGAGGGTGAAGGAGGGGTATATGTAGGGGGAGAAAGCGGAGCGGAGAACGGGTGGTGGGAGAGGGGTGAAGGAGGAGGTTATGGATGGGGAAAGGGAGGCCAGAGGGGAGCGGAGATGGAATAAGGAGGAAATAGTAACAAGCGACACAGAAAACTAACTATTCATCCACATATCCCACAACACCCAAACACCCATGACCAAGGCATCAACTCACCAAGTCATCATAAGGGCTTGACAAGTCAAAACCCAAGACAAGGATGACAAAATGTATGCGGATAAATTAATTGTCCCACCACCTAGCAAGAAATAAATCCACCTCCATCCACTCCAGCCCCACCCCCCCATTTAGTGAACGACATTGAGACCCGGATGTTGATAGGCTTTACACAGCCATATAAATGCCAATTCCATTGTTTTTTAATTTTATAGGGTTGTCGGATGGAGGAAGGGATGCTAGCACGGAAACATTGTAACAGTGGTTGAAGGGGGTGTTGTGGTGGGAGGCATGTTTTCGGATGGGAAGACCCGCGGATGGGGAAGAGGGATTACATGAGGCACGATGATTGTTCACCCTGAGGTTCAGGGGTGTAGAGCACTGGCCTATATACAATGCTGGGCAGAGTTTGCAAGTCAGAAGATAGATTACATTCTGAGATGTGCATGAGGAGTGGGGGAAGGGCGGGAGAGAGTTAAAAGGTGGGATGGAGAGGGGTGGAGTGATGAAAATAGGACAAGTTTTGCATCTTGCTCGCAAGCACGGAGTGGGTGTGATTCTGGTGGTGGGAGGGGATTTAGAAAGAGACTTGGTGCATTTGAGGAGATCTGATAGGTTGGCGGGCCGTTTGAAGGTAACAGAAGGGCATTTAGGAAGAAGGTTGGACGAAACGTTGTGATTTTTGAGGATGGGGTACAGGTCTTTGAGGATAAATTTAAGGGACTGAATGCCAGGGAAGTAGGTGGTGCATATTGAGAGAGGGTGGGAGTCTGTGGTTGAGGGAGGATTGGGGGTGTAGGATTGTTTTAGGATTTTTTTGTGAAGGAGAGAATCTGGGTATCCCCGTTGGAGGAGGGAATGGTGAAGATTGTTGAGGTATTTATGGAGGGATTCGGGATGGTTGCAAATGCGGTGCCCGCGGATAGAGAGGGAGTAAGGGAAGGAGCGTTTGGTGTGGTAGGGGTGGCAGCTGTTAAAATGAAGGTATTGTTGTTTGTTAGCAGGTTTAGTATGTACGGAGGTTAGAAATTTGTTGTTAGTTAGGGAAATATTTACATCAAGGAAAGTGATCTGTGATGATGAGATGTTGGAAGTGAAAGAAAGAGATGAGAAACCATTAAGTTGGGAGATGAAGGAATTGAGGGAGTCTATGTTGTGTGGCCAGAGTAGAAAGATGTCATCAATGTACCGGAGACACAGAAGGGGTTTAAGAGGGTAACTGGAAAGGAACTTATCTTCCGGGACACCAAGGTGGAGGTTAGCGTATGACGGGCTGAATCTACTTCCCATGGCACAGCCCTTGATTTGGAGGTAAAAATTGTCATTAAAAGAAAAAGAGTTACGGGTGAGGATGATGTTAGAAAGGTCAATGAGAAAATCGGTGCTTGGAGTTTGAGGGCTAGGGCGTTTGGAGAGGAAGTGGCGTAGGGAAGCAAGGCCTTCTTCGTGAGGAATGGAGGTGTATAGGGATTTTTTTTTTAGGTAATCTACCGGTTAAGGTAGGTTTTCGGATGGACCCAACTATCAAATAAACATTTTGTGACTCCCCACCTAGCAAACTAATCTATATCAAGTCCCTCTTCATCTCGGTGTACTTCTTTCCTACCTTCATCTCGTCCAACATCCCTATCCTGTTCCTACCCTTACCTCGCTTGCCCAACATTCTTCCCTCTATTACCCTCTTCAACATTCCACTACCGCTCAATACGCCCTTCATTCATTTTTCCTGCCTCCATTGGATTTCTCTCAACAAACCCCTCTCCTCCCCCACCATTTCTAGTACTTCCTCATTTGTTTTCCTTTCGGTCCATTTCACCTTTTCCATTCTTCTCCACACCCACATTTCAAAAGCCTCCAATCTACGTCTATCCTCCTGCGACCACGTTTCCGCGCCGTACATAGCTACGCTCCATATCAGAGTTTTTACGAGTCTTGTCTTAACATCCCTACTCAACGTCCCCGTCATCAACTCCCTCCTCCTTGAGAAAGCCTCCTTGCCTAGCGCAATTCTTCTCCTTACGTCCCTACCACTTTGACCGTGTTGGTCCAAAACACTTCCGAGATATGTAAACTGTTCTACCTGCTCTATTTTTTCCCCGCCTATTTTAATATTTAGCTTAGCCTTTTTCTTTCTGGAAAATCGCATAACCTTTGTTTTATTAATATTTATTCTCATCCCATATTTATCGCACTGAACCTCCAATTCACTCAACAATGCTTGCAACCCCTTGGCTGACTGAGCAACTAATGCTTAGTCATCAGCAAACCTAACCGATTTTACGAATTCCCCTCCGACTTTCATTCCTACCTCCAGTTCTTCCCATGCCTCTTTAATCATTTCCTCTACATATACGTTGAACAGTACCGGTGACAATGGGCAACCCTGCCTTACACCTCTTCCTAACACTGCCCATCCGGACTCTCCGTTCCCCACTCGCACCTGAGCAGTCTGAGACATGTACAGGTTGCGGATCAGTCTCCTGTCCCTCCAATCCATTCCTATTTTCTGCAATACACGCATTAATTTTTCCCAATTCACTCTATCAAACGCTTTTTCGAAATCTACAAAACAGGCAAAAAACGTCCTGATTGTATTCTATATTCCTCTCGACTAGTGATCTCATTACTGCAATGGCATCACGCGTACCTCTTCCTTTCCTGAACCCAAACTGATCATCCCCTAAGTAATCATTTGCCTTACTCTCTATCCTTTTGTTGATGATCCTGAGAATAACTTTAGCTGCGTGGGATATCAAACTTATTGTTCTGTAATCCTCACATGACGAAGCCTTTGCCTTTTTTGGAATAGGAACTAACACCGATCTCACAAAATCTTCCGGCCAGATTCCTTCCTCATAGATACTACGAATCAGTCCATATATGGCCTTCTTCCCACCTTTCCCTAACCATTTCAACATTTCTACAGGAATATTGTCCAGCCCCACAGCCTTATTTGCTTTCATCTCCTTTAATGCCCTTTCTATTTCATCGTCGAGTATGCCTGGACCTAAGCTATCTTCTTCTACGTCATGTTCCTTTTCTATGTCTAACCTTGTCGGCCTAAGTTCTTTACCATACAGTGTTTCTATATATTCCTTCCATCTCTCTTGGATTTTTCCTGGTTCAACTATTATCTTACCCCATTTATCTTTAACTGTTAGCACACATCTTGCCTTCTTACTTCCCGATAATAACTTAACCTTGCTGTATAGAGCACCAATTTCACCCTTCTTCTGTAAACTTTCCATATCCTCGCATTGCGTTTTCCACCATTCTTCTTTTGCTTTATTTGTGGCTCTTCTCAATTTATTGTTTAACTCTTTGTACTTCATTTTGCCTAACTCTGTGTTTAAATTTTTCATCTTCTTCTCTCATCCATCTTTGCAATTATCTCATCCGTTACCCATGGTTTCCTTATCCTTTTCCCGTTAACGGTTCCTATAGTGTCTTTAGCGGCTTCCAATATCCCTTTCTTGATACATTCCCATTTTTCTTCGATAGTACTCAGTTCTTTACCGTCATCCATCATTTTCTCTACAGCCTCCTGATACTCCTTCCTCGTTAATTCATTTACTGCTTCTAAATTCCATTCCATAAATCCTGGGAAACTGTGCGAATTTATCACACTCTTCCTAAACCTGTGCCTAACCATAATATAATCTAACTGATACCTTTCTGAGTCACCTGGCATTTTCCATGTATACCTACGCCTTTTGTGGTGTCTAAACCATGTGTTAGTGATGACTAACCCCTGTCTCCTGCAGAATTCAATTGCTTTCTCCCCGCGTTCATTCCTCGTGCCTAACCCATAGTCCCCCACCTCACCACCATCTCTTCCTTCGCCTACCGTCGCATTCCAATCCCCCATCACTATCAAATGTTTCCCTGCAGGAACACTCGCGATGATATCCTCTAACTCATCATACATCCTATCGACTTCTTCCTCCTTGTGGTTGCTCGGTGGCATGTATACCTGAATAATGACCAAGTTCGTCGGCTCTGCTTTAATCTCTACGAGTAAAATTCTATCTGTCGCTTGCTCTATGTTGACTACGCTTCTTCCTACCCCTTTATTTAAAATTACGGCAACCCCTCGTTGGCTCTCGTCCCCGCCGCTGTATATTACTCTATAATTGTCACTCCAGTAATCCCCGCTATCCTTCCATCTCACCTCGCAGAGGCCTAAAACATCTATGTTACCTCTTTCCATCTCTCGCTTAATATTTTCTAATTTGCCTCTCCTCAACATTGTCCTGACGTTCCAGGTTCCTATTCTAACTACTTTCGTCTTCTTCTGCATCTTCTGTCCTGCTGCTGTTATTTCTCCCCCGCAAGGATTTCGTGGGATGACGACCGCGGAAGCCTTGCCTCCCCCGCTGCCGGGCACGACACACGGCCCCTTGGGCCGAGTCCCGCAGTTGCCAGGACTCAATTTCTGTTTTGCGTCCATCATATTTTCTTGGGAATGATAATTGAGGTGGTTTCCCGTTGCCTTCCTCAATAGTGTTTTTAACGTGACACCATCACTTAATGGCCGCCCCACTGGGGTCAGACGCCATTGCAGCCGCCTCACTGAGGAACAGACGCTGCGTAGACTACCTTTCGTCTGGCTCCTAACCTTCGACCTATCTGGCATGGGTGACCCTTCCAGGAGTAATTATTGTTACTCCCGCCAGCACAGCTCTATGGGTCATCGGAACACACAAGCCCTTCCACCACGACAAGGTTGTAGTCCATGGGAGGGGTGTATAGGGATGTGACGTCAATTTTGGCCATAAAGATCTTGGTGTCAGAAGGGAGGGAAATTGAGTGGAGCAGATTGAGGAAGTGGTAGGTATCTTTGATCTAGAAGGGTAACGCGTGAACTAAAGGTTGGAGATAGTGGTCGACGAAGGCGGAAATTCTTTCGGTCGGGGAGTTGCGGGAGGAGACTATAGGCCGCCCTGGGTTTTCGGATGTATTTATGACCCTGCTGTCGACGTCATTTGGCAATCTTCTCTCACATTACTTTGTAAGGATCTAGTGCAGTCACGCGGGCTCTGGTTGGCCATTTCTGAAGCAAATACTTCGACGCAGCCCTGACAGTCAACAACAATCGCTGGCAAAATATACTAGAGTCAAATCAATGAAAATGTTACCACGCATGCAAAATAAATAAAGGTAGTAATACATTAACATTAAAAGTTTACATAAGGAACTTTTTTTTGAACAGTTATCGCATTTCGTCGAATATAGCGATCATGATGGAACAATAAATAATTGATTCGGACGATTGATTATGAAGCCTTGGCTGGAGGCCTTCTTCCGAGGAAGCCTTGGCAGTACTATCGTCTCTTCTGATGAAGACGGAGCTAACTTCCGTCGAAATTATCAAGAAATAACGTGTGAATGTTCTTTTGCATGTACCTATATTGTTTGTTGCTGTCCGAGTTTTCTATTCAACGCTTCCGTGTCACTTCGTCGAGATCATACATACGTAAATATATAAAAAACCATAAACACAGTAATCAACCCGAAGGTCGGTTTAGTAGGTGATGGTAGAGCTCACCCATGTACTAAGCCCGACGGCGTGTGAATATTCACACATCAGGGTAGGGGGGCCAGTTCCTTTCCCTGTGCCGTTTTGGTTTCCCAGGAAGATCTGGTACCCGAAAAATCAACTAGCTTGGGTGGAGCTGCAGGTACCCAGAGTGCCTTGCCCGGGAATCGTACCCGGGACCCTCCGGTCAGTAGTCCAACGCTCTACCCACTGGATCACCGCGACCCCCACATACATATATATAAATATAAAAATAAACATATACATATATATATATATATATACACACACACAAATAGGGGAGTCCAATTTGTCTTCTCTTGGTTATTTTCTGAATATCAAATAGCTTTCATTTTTGATTTTGGAAGGCGGCCGTGAATACGGAAGGAATCATTTTGGTCAGCTCTCTCCCGGGAGTAAATTAACGAGCGAAGGGAAATCGCATTGTGGATCCCCAAAAAAGGGAATTAGTTTTTCCTTTTCGAAATCATTGCCACTCTCTCTGCTCTCCAATTTGCATGCTCTCGTGACAAATGGAGCGGAGGGACCCCCAGGGTCCCTCCGCTAACCGAGTAACCCGCAAACAGGTCAACTCAATGCCTTTGCACTGAGGTGTGCTCTTCAGTCAGCTTGTTTCCACTTGCTATTTGCAATCCACTACATTGACAAAAGAATAAAAAAAGACCGAGGTGAAAAAAGCGAAAGTAAAAGACGATCCTCCTAGTGCTCAGCCTCAATACTCTTCGTCGCTAACCGCCGTTTCCGTCCTGTCGGTCGCCCCACCCGTCACTTTAATGTCTACTGTCCATGGCGGCTTTCCGGTTTCAGTTTGGCTGCGAAAACGACTTCAGTGCGAGAGGAACTGAACATCTACGTAAAAGCCTGAAAACCACCGGTAAGGTGATAGGCAGGGGGTGTGTCCACAAGAGACATGCCCAGCACACGAACAGACCAAATCACGCAAAATGTATGAGAGACAACTACAGATAACTGCCAATAAGCACTCATCTTACTGAAGAGGCATGTACTGAAAAATGCAAACTCCGGCGTCAGCTTATATGATGGTGAGGATACGATGCAATGCGGGGAAAGTAATCATATCCATCGTCTGACGTAACACTGAGAAAGATCATTGGGATGGAAGGAGCAGGTGGGGTGTGAGGCGTGGGTGGTGGGGAGAAGGGGATGAAAGGGTTGGTTGAGCAGGGGGCGTGCGGGCGGTGGCCCAATAAGGGGTGCTCGGCTGCTTGATTTCCCCTGAGCACGATGAATAACGCTTCGGCATTCAAAAAGGCCGTAATGTCTGTGTATCCTTCGAAAACCCTCTTCACGTCCTGCCACCCCTGTCCTCTAATCTCTCATGTCTTCACCAATGAAACCTAAGGTTGTGCCGCGCATTACTCTTACTGACTAGAACTCCGACACACATCTAACTTCCTCTTTAAGACGACGATGGAACGGCCACGTTAAGGAATGATCACTTAAAACAGTATTTACGAGGGCTGTCCAATAAATACGCGAACTGAAGCCATAAAAACTTTATTTTGCAAAATTTACTCTAAATCGATTTTTTACCTTCAAAGTACTCTCCATTCGTTCCTATGCACTTATTCCATTTTCTTTTTCACTGTTTAAAACACCCTTGGAAGTTAGTTAGGCTTTTTAGTGGTCCCGTCGTTTCTTATTTTATTGTATCATCTTCCCAGTGATGCCCGCTCATCATATTTTTGCATTTTGGGACTTGGAAAAAGTCGCAGGGGGCGGGATCTGGCGAATAAGGAGGATGATCAACGACGGTGATTGAATTTTTCACCAGAAACTGGCGGATAATGAATGCTGAATGTGCAGGTGCATTGTCATGGTGAGGGATCCGTCCATCATGTTCGGTTAAAATAGTGTGCACTGTTGATATTCCTAAATTCAGTTCATCAGCTATAATTCGGGCAGTTTTTCGACGATCGGAAAGGGCAAGGGACCGCACACGATCAATGTTGTCGTCAACACAGGTGGTTGAAGGTCCCGGCCATGCATCATCCGTGGCGTCTTGACGGTCATCTTTAAAACGCTTGATCCACTTGCGGATCGGATATTTCCTTCAGAGCATTATCACCGTAAACAGCTGTCAACATTTCAGTAATTTCTTGATAACTTTTACCGCACTTCACCAAAAAAGTGGATGTTGATTCGTTGCTCCGTGATTTCGTCATTTTCCATTTTCGATGAACAATAAACACAAGGACCACAGAAACTAACATAACTGGCAACATATGCACAGCTCAACGACCCACCAAGTACAGATGGCTCATTGGGACTCCGGTAACTAGCGCCGCTAGTGGGCGGGGCTATAGCCCACGTCATGGCCGCCAGATTGCACCAGTTTGCGCATCTATTGCACATACTACATATTTCTCGCCAAAAAATCAGAACTTGGCCTTCAGCAAGTCCAAGAGGAGCTGGCATGATGATGATTGTTTGGTTTGTCTTTGATTATGTGCATTTTATGTCATTTCGAATCTACTTCCTTTTTTTCAGTTTCTTGCCTCAACTAGTTTCCATGTACAAGGTTACGGACGATGGCACGATTATTTAACTTGCCTATTGGCAACATCCTTGAAATAAACGCTTGCTTCCAATTGTTTATGGTAAAATATAGTAAATGCATTTAAATGTTATGAATTCCAATCAATCATCCATTACCTAAGTTGGGCGGTGAACTAGGATGTCTATGGTCTCCCAAGAGAAAATGAGTTACGTTTCCATCAGGACAGTGGGAATAAATCCGAAATTGACGAAGGAATAAATCCAAAAGTGTGGTATCACTGAGAAAATACTAAATTTGCGCTCACTGATGCCTTTTCCGTTCCTGCTCCGGTTTCGATGAGTGCCGCGCAAGTTTTAGAATGATTAGTTCGATCCAACCATCGCGGCGGCAATGCACCCTTCGCACGCTGATGAAGATTATTACTATTCGCATTTTGTTGCAATTAGGAAATTGGTTCGGTGGCAACGGTCTAGTGACGCACCCTTGTAATGCACAAACAGAAAAACATATATGAGACGAAATACATTTAAAAACACAAAGATACTTAAAGATATTCGAATTTCCCAACCGTAAATTAAAAACTATAATAAATACCGACCAATAAAATTTATTATCAAATCACTCAAGTCAAGCACTCATTCACATTGTTTGAACTTGTCTGATGGCGGAAGTCCTTTCTTGGCTTGTTTTTCTTTGGAATCCTCACCATATATAATATAAATTTACCTAGAATAGCCGGCTGTTTTCTATTTTTCTGTGTCCCCTGAGGTAACAATTTCTTTTCACATTTCTTGATTTTCTTTCCTGTTTTTGTTCCATAGTTATGGTCTTCTTAAATTAATTTTTGCCCATACCTTCTTCATTTTTCTATTGCTCTACGTTGTCTTCCGTATTTTGAAGGTTTGTAATACTCGTATCTGTTATCCTTACGACTTCTCCACGCAGTCACTATCCAGAGTTATACATTTCTCCCATCTTTTCATGACCTTTCTATGGTCGTCATTGTAAAACTCAAGAAATTGCTTGGGCATCTATTGTTCCAGCTCTTGAAAGACGCCGTTTTTGTTGTCAAATCTCCGACTCAGCATTCTAATTTTTAGTTCTGGGAATGAAAAACAATCCCTTGGGGTGAGATCCAGAGAATGGGGTTTATATGGTAATATTTCAAAGCCTCGCTGTTATTACCGGTCACGCCACGTTTACTACTGAAAAGTAATTTCCCACACACTGACCTTGCTAAGATCAGTCTCATTCATGATCATTTGGATGGTTGCTTTTCGATATAATATCATGAAGTCCTCCACTATCTTCACTGTGGCCGCATCGCCGTGAGTGATGGTTTTCCAATTCTTGGGTCATTATGAGAGACATCTGGCTGATTTGAACATTTTTTTCAATTCAATATTTTGTTATATAACGAGACATCCTAAATCTTATGATTTCAGGCTCTAGTTTCTGTGAAAATTTATGGCAGTTTAATAAAAAAATTTGAATTTTTTCACTCTAAACCTTATTGCATCACTACCGGTTTCGATGCATAGACGTGATGCCTAATGATGTCGCCTGTGGCAGTCTATCATTTTCAAAAACAACCGCAACGTTTCCATTGCTTCGCCGGGTACTATAACCTTTCAAATGAAGAAACCTGATCACACTGCGAGCCATTATCTTATCCTTACTGTAAGTTACTTCAATATACGGCTTCCTAAAACAAAACGCATCAACGTTAATAGCTGTAATTTCCATTATTACGTAAGTAAGGACCAATTAATATGCATCATACGTTGATCCAGATATCTCGATTATTTCTTAGAAAAAATACTTAAAAAAATATTCCCAAGTACAATAAAAATAATTCACTCATATGGGAAAAAGATTATCGGCTAGAAAAAATGATGAAATGGCAGGGCAATGGAGCGCAATAAAACATTTTGTTCCAAATTCGATTAAAGAAAAAGTGTGCCGTTGTGATTTGTTCAGGCAGGATAGTGAAGCGATAAATGTGCAGCAATGCTGTATGCGGAGCTCTCCAGTTCCGCGAGCACCGGCGTTTGACGGTGGATGCAGTGTGCATCGTTATCTGGGGCGGCCTCCGCGCGCTGTCCCGCCGAATGCGAATGTCGACTCCACGGCGGAGGAAAGCGAAGGGAGGTCCGGGGTCCGTTCACACTCGCGCGCGAGCACACCTATCCTGAAGAACGAAGGACGGGGCGGATCGAGAGGATTGATTGATTGATTGATTCGCGGGAGGATAGGGGGCGTCTGCACACAGACGGGGTGGACGGGAGGAGAGATGCCTGGGGCCACACGAAACTTTCTCCCGGCCCTCGCAGCGTTTGCGGTCGGAGTACAAGAGGGTTCGGTTCGTGGCTGAGCGGGTGAGGAGGGGGGGGGGAGGGACCGTGGTGGGCGTTTGGGGGGGGGGGAGGGGTGGTGGTGAGGAGAATAATGCGTGTGTGTGTGTATGTGTGAGTCCGTGCGTGGTGGAGGGGACGGGGGGCGGAGGGGTAGTCCGGTTGCCATGGAAACGAAATTGTGAGCGCACGGGAAGGCTTCCCCCTGGGGGTGCGCTCACGGGGGAGGGGGGTGGGAAGGTTGCGTTCTATGGAGGAGAAAGAGGGAGGGGTATTTTTTATCGCCACTGCCGTCGGCCGCAGTTGAGGGAAACTATTTCAAGGATGGGTGCGAAAGGGGATGGAGGAGTTGGAAGGGTATATGGAAGGGTTTTAAGGGATTCTCAGGCAAGGGGTGCGGTTAAGGGGGTGAGATTATGTTGATCGCGTGTGCGCGCACCACATGCGCGGCGGGAGGCGGTGCGGGGGAGGGCGGGAGCGGAGGCGTTTATGGATTCGTGCAGCGCCTTACTCTTTCCGTCCGCAGGAGCTGCCCTCCAGCCCCCCGGGGGGAGGGGGCGCTGGAGGGATCGGGGGGAGGGAAATGCATCGACTCACTCTGTTGTGAGCCACAGTGTGGGAAATAGGCTTGCCTTCGATGCCGTCGCCCGAAACGGGATGAGCATCGCCTTCCGAAACGAATGCCCCTCGCTGAATGCGACTCTCCGCACTGCGAGGCCACTGCGGGACGCAGATTTTTCGCGAGTAATAGAGTAAGAAAGGGGCACATGCATGCATGCAGGTCATGCATATGTCACCACGCTCAGCGCTGTGCAAACACATTCCAAGGGTTGACTTATTAATCGAACGCACTCCAAGGGAAAATGTTTCATTTGGAAAAATACCCATGGTACTGGACTTATTAGTCCTCTGAGTGATGCGGTTTGTGTTTTCCTTGCCAATCATATTCGCGGCATAGATTGGTGTCATCCAAAAATCAAAGCAAAAATTCGTACCATCCGTCTAATCATAACCTTTCTCAATTTCCAAATTTCCCTTAATATAGTTCTACAGTTTGATAGTATGGTATAGTTCTACATTTATATTCTCACTCCTAATGGCTTACTTTTTCACGTATTGTTTTTTTTATCACACTAGTTAGCAAACTTTCAAATGGAAAGTTTGGAAATATATCGCTTAGAGTAATGGTGTTATTTTGCGAAAAAGTTATTAACCGAAATATCAGCAACAAGCGTTCAATAAACTAGCATTTGCCGGACAATGCTGAACTGTCACAAAACACAGGCGTCGCGTTCAACTATTTTTGAGAAGACAATAAAGCTTTCGCTTTTTTAGTGGCCGGTAAATATTGCACCACTCTTTTGCAATTCTATAGCATTCGCATGGTACAGAATTAAATGAGTCATTTTGATAAGATGCGAACCATTCAGATCTTAGCGAATACGATGCAATTTCTTTGCCTCGAGATGCGCGCCGCCACTCGATCGCTCCCGGGGTTGGAGACGATCTCCGTTTGGCTAAATCATGGATGTGGAGAGCACGGAGGGAACAAACGAGGGGTCTTCCCGCCCTTCTGATTCTTCCAAGGCACCACCGACGTTCTTCCCTATCCCTCGCCGTCATTCGCCCCTTGGGAGGCCCCGAAGCCCCCTCCCCCCCTAATGGCAAATCCCGAACCGACCTCCCCCGCCCCTCTGATGAAATCGACGCGTTGGCTGGATCACTGCCGACTTCCCACCAACGATCGACATATTCTCCAGAAACTCTCGCCTCTCTTCCCCCCAGGGTACGAAAACGCCAATCGCCCGCCCCCCGCTGGCCACTCGTTCAGCCGCGAGGCCTCGCATACACCAGGGTGAAGATACTTCCGCCCTTATGGCCTCCTCGTCCTCCCCCGGTCCGGAAATGCGCTGGTCCCGCATGACACGACCAATAGTTGTAAGGACGGCAATATCACTGTTATGCCAGTAATTGCAGAAATATGGAAATTAATGGTGGATGTCGCACTGCAAACAGATCACCAAAACTCCGATGTCCTTATTGTCGAGTGAAATTGGGAAGAACTGCGGAGCCAAAACTTGCGAAACAGAAGCATATAAGTAACTCAGTAACGTACGTAGTTCCCCGATGACTCCTGTGAACAAACAATATATGCAAGAATTGCAATGTTAATTTCGCAAAAAATTACTGTTTCTGTGAATAGTTGCGAAACGAGAGTATGAACAAATTATTTATTGAGCATTGCATATCAGAATATTTGCATGACCAATTTTAATATATATATATATATATATATATATATATATATATATATATATATATATTATTATTAGGTAATCTACCGGTTAAGGTAGGCTTTTGGATGGACACAACTATCAAATAAACCCAATCCAGCAACCTACTCTACATCAGGTCCCTCTTCATCTCTGTGTACGTCTTTCCTCCCTTCATCCCGTCCAACATCCCTATCCTGTTCCTGCCCTTTCCTCGCTTGACCAACATCCTCCCCTCTATGACCCTCTTCAACATTCCACTACCGCTCAATACGCCTTTCATCCATTTTTCCTGCATTCATAGGATTTCTCTAAACAAACCCCTTTCCTCACCCACCATCTCCAGTACTTCATTTGTTTTCCTTTCGGTCCATTTCACCTTCTCCATTCTTCTCCACACCCACATTTCAAAAGCCTCCAATCTACGTCTATCCTCTTGCTTCAGCGACCACGTTTCCGCGTATATGATATATATATATATATATATATATATCATATACGAGGTGTTTTAAAAAAATAATGAGAATTTTATTTTTTCGGACAATATTTTTCTGTCAATGAGTTGTGAGGGTATTCGGTCAATAATTACTTGGTTCTCTCTCTGCATCCTCTTTTAAGTATAAATGTTACCTAAGCCGTTGTCTAGTATCTGATAACCCATTGACCTGTTAGGGTTCTCTCAAATATGACTTCTAGATAAGGTACAATTTCCGAATCTAATTTATAAAGTATTCCACCTGCTGTCTAATCTGGTTTGGAGGATCTGTTTGGGCGGACGTTTCCAAGAAAACGTTCGAATCCAGTTTGCCAAAATTCTTCTTCAGGCATCGGATGACGGGGATGTGTTTGCTGGTTTTAGGAGAGAGCCGGTCGAGGAATTGGTGAAAACGATTTCGAAGAAGGAATTTCATAACGTGCCATTTTCTAAACTGATGGAAACTATAACTCGTATTTGGGCGAATTAACTGTCGTCTTACACTTGTGAATCTTCCGGACATTGGCCATAATGCTTTTTGATGATCTGTTAAATTTTCAGCTTATATTTCCTTTTGAATTCGTCTAAAGCTTACCGGAATTCTTTCTCGGCAGTAACTATAGATATCTTATAATAATAAGTGATATCTTTCCGTTAGTTGCTAGAAATATAACTCCATGCATTTTCATCAAAGCGTGACATAGCCTTTACCGGTTTTTACTATTATCTTCTGAATATTTACAAACACATCTTGCGTCTGAATTTTAAGCCATCATTGCCCCAATTTTAAACAAATCCATTCTAAGATTCTTATTTCTTGCCTCTACATTGAGAATTTAACATTCAATACTTTGTGATCATTAGTACACTATTGGTTGCTATATTTAAGACATTTCGGGTGATTTCTTTCCTAATAAATAAAGAGTACAATTTGGAGAAGTAACAAGTTGACCCATGCATTTCAAAGTAAAATAATATATTTAAACGGTTCGTTTTCCACTTTGTCTTTACACCCGGTTTTCAAACTAAATGTGCTTTGTTGATGTTAAAAGGAAAACTTTTCAAGTTCTAGTGATAAATTAAAACCAGCGTCCGATGCTCAGTAAAATACCAATATAAGGGCTCTTTTGGATTGACGACTTTTAATGAACCACCAAAACCGTTTCATACAATTAACTGGATTATCTCAGACGTTTTGCACAATAGGTCTAATCTGCCATGAATGTACCGCATTGTTTACCCGTTTCCGTGAACGGAAAGGGATTTTGGGAAATTTTCACTGTTAGAAATTTTAGCGGATAACCATAAGCTTACAGTGCCAATATTAATTTCTGCGCCTATGTTTTGGATAAGAGGATGAAAAAGTCAACGAATTTTTTTTAGTCTTTAGCAGCCAGATTCTAATACAGAACTACTATTTTCTCGACATACGGCTTGTTTGAATATTTTACGGCGAAGATTTTTTATTATTGTCGAAACAATTTTAAAACTCTCCGTCCGTTAAAATATGATGAACGTCACTTGACCTACTATTACGTCATAGGCACATTATTTAACCAAAATTATTTGGCAGCAAGGAATTCAGAGACACACCATTTGACCTAAACTGCTTTACACTTAATTCTAAGAAAGCACAAATATAAATATAAACTGTTCTACCCGCTAAACACCTGGCATTTTAACGTGTGTAATGGACACGAGGGCGGTTCAAAGGGATTCTATTTAATTGAATTGCTAGCTTAAGGTCAACGATGGCGTTTCCATGGCAATATACCTGTAAAGTGTCGTGACACCGGATTTATAGCTTCCACTCGGCTCCAAACCAGAGGTCCACGTTCAATCCTCGGGACAAGGCTGCAGATCGAGAGCGTCCCATCAACCCCCCCAACGGCACCCATCCGCTTCACTTCCAAATTCAATTCTCTGATGGAATCCAGAATTTCTTCCGATCCACGGTCTGCGGTATCGTTGGCGCCAACATGAGCCATGACCCGCAGCCGCTGCTCCAACTGCCTTCGTCGCCTGGGGAACGTCGCCACTAGGAATTCACCATGCCGTCTGGCGCTGGCTCACACCCTCATGGTCTGCTCACTCCCGCAATGGTACCACATCTGACGTTACTGCTGCCTATTGCACCAGAATCCTAGTACAACATGTAATAGCAGCTAGTGTTATCGGTCTGCTATTGTTCCTTTTATAAATTAATGACATTGGGTCTCAGATTTCCAGTAAACTTTGTCTATTTGCTGATGATGCAGTGATAGATAGGCAAATACCTAGCAATGAAGACCAAGTATCATTAACTAACGACCTAAACGCAATTCAAAAGTGGTGTGAGTCATGGGAGCTAGAACTAAATTTGAATACGTGTTTCGGTAAATTTTTGGAAGAAA
This sequence comes from Hetaerina titia, assembly GCA_037158775.1. Taxonomy (NCBI): domain Eukaryota; kingdom Metazoa; phylum Arthropoda; class Insecta; order Odonata; family Calopterygidae; genus Hetaerina; species Hetaerina titia. The sequence goes on along the minus strand of CM073768.1, from coordinate 14,193,332 downwards.
AGTACTTCACCAGAAATCAACATGTACAGGGAACCAAAATTACAGACGCGGAATCGGTAAAATACTTGGGTGTAACGATTATAATGAATGCGTCGTGATGCAAACACATTCGTGAAATTTGCAGAATAGCTAATAAAAGAGATAGGATTCATGAAAACAACACTTGGAAATTGCAATGAAAGGGTCAAGGAACTTTGATATTTCACGTTAGTTAGGGCCCACCTTGAGTATGCTGCAGGTGTATGGAATGCTCATGAATTAGGCTTAATTTCGGAACTAGACCGAGTGCAACATAGAGCAGCTAGGTTTTAGAAAGTTTTTTATAAACAAGGTAGCAGGGTCACGAAAATATTGAAAGAATTAGGATGGGAGCGACTAGGCGACCGTAGGCTTAAATACAGGTTTAATTTACTGTGTAAATTTTATGCAGGTTACTAATCTGAGGATATTGAAGACATGTTACAGGTCCCAACTTACTATGGTAGTTCAGATCACTAACGTAAAATCAGCGAGATTTATTGTTGAACGGATAAATTTTAAATGTTGTTTTCTCATTTTAGATATGACCGCAATAGCGTAGGAGATAATTCGAATTTGCAGAACATATCGATTTCTTGCATGTCTTGCATTTGTCGATATCTTGCATGTTTCTTCCTGCATGTATTTCTTTTTATTTAATAGAACCATCTGATAAGCAGTTCTTGATTTGAATGTATGCATCCTAACATTGAATACTGTTATGTGTAGGTCCTTTGTTTCGTGTGATTTAAATGTATCGATTGGACGATCGAACTAATAATTGTGTAGAGGTAACATGAATTCGTGTTGCCTGTAGCTTTATTCTCTTTTACGGGTGGTGACCTAGCACCCCCTGCCACATGTCCCAGCGGCGGCTTGCTGGGTATTATGTAGATGAATCTATATCTATTCCACTATAACGGTTCCTTCTGGATGGAACACTCAGAGCCGGAGGTAGGGGCTGTCGATGCCACTGAGTTATCTATTGGCAACACCTGATATCTGTTGGAAACGGCGATGGCGCTTGCCTTTACATCTCCCATGCCTCGCCGCAGCGTTAGCCTCCCATCGTTGCCGTGCGACATAACCCTTCATTTATGAATTGGGGCCTATCTTTCATCAAAATTCCGGACCCATGGCAGCATCTTGATCATTCTGCCGCTTGTTATATTTGGGTGTGCCCGTATGGTCACACTGGCGCTGCGAGTTTTCATTATTTCATCATCATAGGTCATCTTCCGTGGTTGGCAGGTCCATTGAGGCCTCTTCTCCGCTCATTTGTTTTCCTGTGCTGTGCCCTTCTCTTCATGTCCTCATACCCATCACCCTCCGCCCTCTTCCACACCCTCTGCTCCACTTATCTTGCCCCCAACCTCTTCCACACTGCCTCCTGGCACCTCCTTCAAGAGACATTCCCTTCTCAGCACTTGTCCCAGCCAATTTCTTTTCCTCGTATTTGCGATGGTTTCCAGCAATATTCTCTCTTCTCCCGCTCTGCTCAACACCTCTTCATTCTTCACTGATCTTTCCATTTTATGTTCTGCATTCTTCTCCCCACTCACATCTCAAACTCCATTCCGGGTCCCTTTTTATCGCAGTCCATGTTTCACATCCATATAACATAACACTACATACGCAACGCTAAACTAGTCTCTTACTCAACCTATTCTGCTACTTAAAACTTTTCTTTTCCTGCTGAACACCTCTTCCTTGGTCATCACCGTTCTTATTTTCATATCCTTACCACTTCTTCAGGTTTTTGTTGCCTTCGCAAACCAGATATTTATACCTCTCTACTTGTTTCAGCATTTCTCATACCGTTTCAATATTTATTTCATTGTCTCCACCAAAATTCATCACCTCGGTCTTGCTTCTGTTTATCATCAAGCTATACTTCTCATTCATGCCAGTAAGGCGTTGCAACATTCCACTTAATTGTTCTTCTTCCTCGGCAAAAGGATCATGTCCTCAGCCAATCTGGTCCACACAAATTGTCTTCCACCAGCGGACGCCCCTGCATCTTCTCTCTAGCACTTCCTGACCATGTCTTCCAACTAATGGTTAAAGAGGGTGGGAGAGGGACAGCGTCCCTTCCTCCGACCCTCCTCATATAGAACCAACCCGCCCTATTTTCATCGAATCTTATATATCTCTCCAATCAGTCTTCTGTCTCTCCAGTTCACAAATTTTGAGATTTTAACAAGTTTTTCTAGTCATATTGAGTCAAAAGCCTTCATTAAATCAACAAAATATGTGTACACAAACATTTCCCCTTCTTCAGACATCGCTCTTCGTTGATATGCACCACTACTTCTATTGCCTCTCCTGGGTCCAATCCCTTTCTGAAGTTTTTTCTGCTCTGTTCTCCTTCATTATTTGGTCAGTCTTATATTCAGTATTCTGAACAAGAACTTCGCTGCGTAGTTGACGCTTACTGTACGATGTTTATCGCATTTCCTTGGTCCTTTCTTCTTTGGCAATGATCTCTGTTCTCACTAATTCCAGAAGTCACTGACCACTACAGTAAATTCTGATGCAGAGTGATGTCAATTCCACCAATCCCTCTTCCTGTAGGCATTTCAGTAGCTCTACAGGTATTTCATCCATACTCTGTGCCTTCCTGTGTTTCATCTCTTTTACCACTGCCACAACTTCACTCGGCAAGGTGTCCTCTCCTTGTGCTCTTTATATTGGCTTTGTACGAATCTACCACATACTCCTACCAGCTTTCCACTTTTCCTACCTTTATTATATTTCCTTCTCTTGTCTCCAACTCCATAGCCCCTGGCTGTGCTCCCGATGTTCTAACGACATCCCACGTAATATTCTTAAAGAAAATAAGGGGGATGCCGCAACAGTAACTTTTAATGGAATCATCCGCCAACATGCATTCCAATGCAACAATTTCATAGTGTAATAATCATTCGCATTCAATCATATCGGTCAAGGCGAATGAATTTTACTGTCGGAGGGAGCAGAGGGAGCAGCCATGGGTTCGCCGCTGTCTCCGGTAGTAGCTAACCTGCTCATGGAGCATTTTGAAGAGAAGATCCTTAACCAGTACGAGAAAAAACCTAGGATGTAGTTAAGATATGTGGATGATATTTTCGTCATCTGGCAGCACGGCGCAGCAAAACTTCAGAAATTCCTTGAGTTTCTCAACGTACAACATCATTCTATCAAATTTACGATGGAAGTAGAAAAGGACAACCAATTACTTTTCCTGGACGTGTTAGTCAAAGAAGAGAGTGTTGGGAAGCTGGGACATGCTGTCTATAGGAGGAAGACGCACACTGACCTTTATCTAAACGTAGCCTCTCACCACCATCCGCTCCAGAAGACATATTTGGTGGGCACACTAGTTCACCGAGCCTAAGAAATCTCTGACGCCGATTCTTTACCGACGGAAAAGAAACATCTCCTGAAAGTACTACAACAAAACGGCTATCGGAATGATATGGTCCATAAAAATACCGCGAGGGAAGAAAGGCGAAGATGGGATTGTGACAAGTCCATCAAGCAGACGGAACCGGACCCAAAGTCATACACTACTATCCCCTTGGTATCGGGAACCTCCAAGAAGATAGCCAGAGTCCTAAAAAAGCACAACGTGGTGACAAGATTCAACTGCGCCAAGAAAATAGCGGACGCTCTCCCTGGACCGAAGGACAAACTCTCGAAAGACCGATACGAAGGGGTCTACCAAGTACCCTGTTCATGTGGGAAAGCCTACATCGGGGAAACATGCCGGCCAATGAAAGTTCGGATGAAGGAACACCAGGAAGAAGACGTTTTCCAGTTATACTTCCAAAAATTTAAATTTTCACCTGTGATTGTGGCGTTGTAAATAATTTTTATTCACTGATTAGGGATATACACTCCAATACAGATAAATACAATTGTTCGTTGTTTCCCCGGACAATCAGGAGTCATAATAGTAAGAAACTAAAGCTACTATATAAATATTAAAGATATTCCATTTACAAGTCTGGACAAGCTTAAACGCTACGTTGGCATAAGGTTTATTCATAGATGCACGTACATATGTATGTTGGTTACTTGTATAATATTCGCGTAAGTGTGTAAGCTAAATGGTCTTTGCATGAATATAAGGGTGTACATTGGCATAAATTTGTTTGTTTTGTATGCGGTTACATTCGGTTTTACAAGTGTTATCCTGACTCACCCCGCCACACGCCATTGCAGCGTCTTATACATTTACATAATACCCCGCAAGGGTGTGTGGCGGGGGGTATTAAGTGACTACCCGCCTTGTAGGGTATTGTGTAGATGCGTCACATGTCAGTATCTTGAGTTTGTCCACTTTTACAGTTATGAGCGCCTATACATCACTTGCAAGTAGAAGTGCGTCAAAAATTCCATCCTGTAAATAAAATAAAAGTGAATATTTATCATAATTGAAAGTGACGTCCTCAGGCTAGAATATACATTGAATTTCTCCAACTAGGGAGAAGATCTACTTAAATGCCACTTAATTTTTTTTGCCAAAATCATTGCTCTTTCACCTATCCGATGATCGCAAAAAGTGTCGAAGCATGAACCTCGTTATTAAACACCTCTAATGAAAATTTAAAAAGTTTCTGTCATTCGCCCGAAGTTACTCTATACACGTAGAATGGCAGATATAAAGCATCATTCATACTTCACCCTACACGTTCGAGAGACCGTCAACAGCAATGGTAAAAGGATGTTACATTTATTTGAAAACTGGAACACCTCTTGACTACATAAATCCAAATTGGATGCATAATAAAACCGTGTTCACGAAAAAAAAAACAATTTTCTTCCGCGTGGCAAATGCCCCATTGCCAGCCAGAGCATAGGACAGTCATAGCTGCGACGTGGGAATTTTCTCTCTCCCTCTTTCCTCAAATTGGTGAGTTATCGCTGACAAGTACAGTTATTTATTCCTCAACCAAACAACGGAAAAAAATATTAAAGTGAGCTCTTTCCAGCTATTAAGAGCCCTAGTATATCAAGACCTTCGTTTTGTACGGCGAGTACAATTGGAGTCGCCCACTCCCAACGAGTAAGGCCTTCCTTATAGCCTTGGGGCCCGCACGTATGAACAGCACACAGCAAGTGCAGAGATCTTCTGCAGTCTCCGGCGGAGGGATGGAGGCGGGGAAGTGAAGGAGTGTCTCGACGCACGCACGCACGCCTTCTCCCCTCGCGTGAGCCGTCTATCACTCCGTCGGGAAGGAAAGAGGAGCCGTAAACAAGTGAGCATCGTGGTGCGACGACGGGCGAGTGCTCTAGACCCAGCGAAGGAGGCGCGCTGGTCATCCCATTCCCCTCCCACCCCCGCTCTAACGCTGGAGGCCGCAGCCCCGCCTTCTTTTGTCTTAACGGGATTTATACTCACCGGGTATTTGTGTGCGCGCGGGCTGTTTGGGAACGCTCTCTCGCCCCCGAGGATTTAGGGGCTGGAGGGCGTGGGCCCTCCTCCCTCCAGTGCGCGCCCCAACACGAGGCCCTCCCTCTCTATAAATCCGGTTGGAGCATTGGGACGCGCATCGAGGCGCCCGCACACACAGGCTCACATACATGCATGCTTATTATACATACTCGTGGGTTTATACATATATATCTATGGTATATATATATATATATATATATATATATATATATATATATATATATATAAGAAGATCTCCGAAGAAGACGGAGCTCGAGTCCGTCGAAATTATCAAGATATTATTGTGAGTGTTCTTTTTATGTGTTCTCGTGCTGTGTTACTGTCTAAGTTTTTTATTCAACACTTACATGCACATATATATATATATATATATATATATATATATATATATATATATATATATATATATATATATATATATGTGTGTGTGTGTGTGTGTGCGCGCGCATATAGACACAATATAAGGACGTGTACATGTGCGTGCGTCCACCCCTTTTTGTGGGCAATACGGAAAGAGAGAGTGGTTGGTCCCCACTCTTATCTTCTCGCAACGACGGCCTCCCCCTCTTCATCCGCCCCATTCCTCTCGAAACGCCTTTTATTGCCCGCCAAGAGAGCGCACGCTGGCCCCACCGCCTCTGCCTTGTCCTCGACTCGAGTCACCCTCGCCTCCGTTCTCCAGGAAAGAGGAGGAAACGCGCCGGGGAAGTGAGCGTTATGAATGAGGAAGCGAGGGAACTCAGCCGCTTTGACAAGAGTTCTCGAGGAGAGGAAGGGAGAGAGTGAGAGGGAATGGAGGAGAGGACGGGGATAGGATTTTCCATGTCTTGGGATCACATTTTGAGTATACCATGCTATAAACACGGCTTTCAAGACCTGGCGAGCGACATGCACGTGTGGGAAATGAGCGATTAGCGTTGAGATAGTCTAGACTGCCCTGTTAATTGGCTGTCGTTTAACTAAAGTAGCTGTTCACTTAACACTCTCCCTTTCTATGGTTCCTCTCATTGACCAGTGCGATACGATTGTCCCAAACCAATCTGATTGAAATGCGACTCTGCAAATACGTGGAGGCATGGTCTCGTGCGCTCGGGAATTTTCTTCTCGGTGAATGAATACTTTTTTACTGCTTGAAACCATTCCAAGTAATCTCCTCTTAGTGCGATCAACACTGTCATCCGTGGAACACCATCATCTGTTCGAATTCTTTTGTGTCCTCTCTCCATTCACGGACGGGTCGTTTTCCATTGAGAATTATCTATTGATGCTCAAATTTGGGAGTAAATGCTATTTACCAATGTGGTTATTTATATGGTGGCCTAAATTGAAAATGTTTAAGTATGCCAGATTTTAAGAAATAAATACCTGTGCGCAGATGATTTTCTTGCAACAATAAATTCTAGGCACAGTCTGAGAACCCGAAAGCACGTTAGGTACCATATACAGATGTCTGCGTTGTGGCGATAACGATTTTGCACGAATATTTACGCATTATTTTTTCTATGAGCCTCTTCTTAATAAACACATTTCCAAAATCCATGAAAATTCGGAAAACATCTGTATGATAACCACAGTAGGGTAAATAAGAAGGACAGGTTTGTTGGGTACTTATGTGATGCGTATAAAAATTGCTAAATTAGTGCTAAACTCGAGTTTGCATAAACAACTCACGGCTTCGTAGGACGCAAGGCCTTGATCCCTGCACAGGAGTTATCTTGGGTCTCTCGAATTCTGGTACCCTGCATTGTCCATCACTCGATTTTCCGTTTTCAACGGCTGTCTCTTCATCCTGCCTCTACAAAAGCTTCACGTGAGTCCGTCCATTCTTTCTTCTCAGGGATGTCAAAAGACTTCTTTCTCGCTCCTTCTTATTACCTCTCCTGTCCTTTTCGCCTTCGTCATTCCCTCTCGGAGGGCACCACCTTCTTCCGCCTTCACGGTCCAGACCGCATCCCTCAATAGAAGGGCTTCAGAGAAGTCAACCATCACCTCTTTGAGCCGTGCCATCAACAGAAATATTCGAACTGTGCTGCATGATGCTCGCTTATCGAGTAGATTCCGTTTGTTTGACTGAAAAGGTGGTCATTTTCTAAGTGAACTAGAGAGATGGCTAAACAAAAGAGAATGACCTTTCCTAATTCCTGGGCATTTAAAACATTTGTAAAACTATTGGGAATGTAAAATAAATATTAGCTGGGATAGTTTGAAGAAGCTAAAACAAAAGTGGACAGAAAGGTATGGAGAGTTGATTACGGAAATTATAATATATTTATAATTCTTTATATATATTTAATTATAATTAGTTTTAAGTGATAGAAGAATCTACATGAATGCAACATATATCGTTTTAAGAAGAGTATAGATTTATCTGCTTAAAAATTTTAGAATTGTTAATATTGTGCATATTTCTAATTTAAATCATTTGTTCCACCCTTAAATTATGCCATACAAGGTCTGCTCCAAAAGTAGAATTACTTGAAAAATGGGGCCTGAACGTAATGCACAAAACTGGGCGAAAATGCGATCGAAATTAATGATAGGTTCGTTTCTTGTGATCACTGTCCGCGAATATTTCAAATTATATATACAGAGGTTAAAGAAACATAACTTAAAACTTTATTTGAAGACTGAAACATATACAGCAAATGTTTTACTGCGCATACCTCAAGCTATCGCTAAGTAACATGGTTGCTGACATCGAATCCTAAAAGAATGAACTCAACAGTTAAAAAAGGTAATCAGGAATCTACTACCATATTTTCTCAAAAAAGGTTACTTTGGTTGACGAAATAAAAAACGGGACGTACAAATCCGTTGCTGAATCTGACAAGGTGCACGTTCCTTTGAGTAAAGAGCCAACTCTAACTTCGAAGAGTGCCAAAATGAAAGTTAGTACATCTAAGGAAGTAATAACTCTAGTGGAAATCAGCAAGAAGGAAAACATCAAAAACTCAGCCTTGAGAGAGTCTACAATGCTTTCTTCTCATTGTGAAGGAAATGCCTTCATCACAAGAAGAAGTTACGTGAACATGTTCGGTGCAAGTGGTCGTGATGTGAATCAAAATACAATTTCTAATGAAAGCAGTGTTAGAGAAAAAATCTGTAGTGAAGCCAAAAGTGCTCCATTTTCCTTTGATCATGATGATTTGATAGTGGTTTGGTTCCAACATCGTCGAAGAAAGAAACCGATTGAAGGCACTACAGATGTAGTAAGCATGAAACCTGCAATCTCACTGGTGTTCCCAGGATGAGCAGCATGCACGTTTGGCGATTTTCTAAGGCTACAAGTAAGGAAGATATTCTTAAATACCTTAAAGGAAGATTCTCAGGTGATATGAAAATTGAACAGTTGGCAACTAAGGGTAATTACTAGTCTTTCCGTATATCCACTAAGGGTGACCTAATACATTCTTTGAGAAGCCCAGCTCTCTGGCCCAAAAATATCCTTGTCAAATTGTATTCTTTTCGGATAGCTCTACAAAAATTGACCCCGAGTTAAATTCTATACCTTATTAAAGTGGTGGGACTACAAGAGTAAAAGGAGGATCAAACTATCTTCATTTCATCTTACATCAAAACATTCAGTGTATCCATAACAAAGTGCTGATAATGAATTCGGTATTGCGTGAATTCGACATTTCGTTTCACTGCATAAATGAACTCGGGTGTAAAATTGAAGAAATCAATCTTTTGGTTTTTATGGATATGCATTAGCTGATTTCCATTTGAAAAACGGAAGCGTTTGTCTTTTTGTAAGAAACAAGTGTTCATTTTAGGCCTCTGTATTAAAAAAAGTGATTTCTAAAGAAAGATGTACAGAATTGCAGCAATCGAATTAAAAGACGTTCAGAATATAGGAAATGTGGCAACTGTTTTTATACAGACTCCATGGAGGTGATGTCAATGACTTCTTTGTAAAATTTGAGCAGTTCTTATGAAGTGTCGCGAAAAGAAAGCAAGAGTCTAATATGTGGTGGTTTCAATACTGATACCTGTATATCCTCCAAAAATGATCTTTCCACTAAACTTGGTGATATTCTGTGTCTGTTAGGATGAACTTCACTTATTACCTTCCCAACTAAACTGAAGACTGACACATCTTCCAGAAGTATCAACCTTGCTGTCAATTATCTCCACTTAAGTGAAAATGATCACTCAAAGATTGTCGACTTAGGTATTTCTGACCATTATGCGCAAATTGTATTATCTCAGAATCAAAGGAGGTGATGTGTAAGAAGTATCAAAAGGCAAATTCTTTTCATGAGCAATGGCGTAAGAAGTCATGGGGTACCTTGTACAATTTAATTGGGTGTACCAGAAATGTACATTTATTTCATAAGCAGAGATCTCTGAAGAATACTTTCCAAGAAGATGGGTTCCTGTGAAAGGCTTTAATAAAACTAAGTGCTGGGTGGCAGATGAGATGAGAGCAGCCAGCAATGAATTTAGGGAATTATGTGTATTGAAAAAAGGGTAGGATTATCCAGGCTTCATTAACTACTATCAGAGTCATAAAAAAGGGTACAAATCTTTACTGCTTCATGCACACAGGAATAATATTACAACAAAGTCATCAGCCAATCTGAAAATCTAAAACATCATCAGTTAGTAATGTAACCAGGGGAAAGAGATACAGGGCAAGGCAGGAATTTTTACAGTAAAAATGGGGAGGGGGTCAGTCTATGTAATCCAAAACAAGTAGATGAGTTTGAAATTAACTGCCTAACTAATGTGCCTCTGAATTTAAAAAATGGAATAATGAGTAACGATAGTTTTGATGCATGGTTTTTCCCAGCATGTGAGGTCCTCCATTATTCTCTTTCCTAGAGACAACAGAGGATGAGGTCTAATGTGCATCATGACCCTTAAAGGTTAACCATCAGTCGGAATCAACAATATCCCTAGTATGATTATAAAAAATGCTCCAAGGTAATAAACAAACCCTTAACTTCTGTTATCAATGAGTCCTTCACAATTGGCGACTAAATATAGCAAATATAAAACTTATTCATAGAAAAGGGGATGAGGATGACATTAACATTACTGACCAGTGTCCTTAAAGACATTGTTCTGATATCTTTTGAGTCCTTAATGAGAGACAAGCTTATGAAATATATCACTAAAAATAAAATTTTAAGCATGGAACAATTTGGATTCCAAGAGGGAAAAGGTACCATTGATGCTCTTGCAAGTTTTCTAAAAACGATAATGACTTCTTGGGACTCAAAGGAATACTCTGTTGATGATCTTTCACGCGCATTTGGTAGTGTGGACCATGAATTCTTCTAAGTGAATGTGAATGTTATGGAATCAGGGGAATTACCCATAAATGGCTTCAATCATATTGAAAGGACAGGAAACAGATGGTGGAGGTTTCTGGCATTGGGGTCAACAACATTATACCCATAGAAAAAATAGGTGTCAGGGTACCGCAAGGTAGCATACTTGGGTCTATATTAGTTCTTCTATATATCAATGATTTGCATATATATCTTGAGAATAACAACATAGTTCTGTATGCAGATTATACAACTCTGGCAATGAGCCTCTAGGACCCTAATTGTTGTACACTAAGCTCGATAACCCATTATTGATCTTGGAAAAGTGGTTTAATGTTAACAAACTGTCTGTAAATGTACCAAAACAAATTATATCCAATTTAAAAAAAGAAGGGAAATAACTCAGTTAAACCTCTGCTTAAAAGGCCAACCCATAGAAAGGGTCCACAGGACCAAATTTTTAGGTTTGTCCATTGATGAATCCTTAAATTGGGGGATCCATACCAATAGTCACTTTGGCAATGTTTCCAATGTTTGACTTTGGCAAACATTGGATTTACTATACCAAATTTTACAAACATTTTAGATTTAAATATACTAAAAATTGTTTACTATGGCAACTTCCAGTCACATATGAGCTATGAAATTATTTTCTGGAGAGCATCACCTGGCTTCCGTAGAGTTTTTATGATGCAAGAAAGTTGTATTACGTACATAGCAAAAATGCCCCCACGCCAAACTTGCAAACCTCATTTTAAAGAATTGAAAATTCTAAATTTACCTTATCTGTATATTTATTACTCATAGATGTATGTTAAGAATAAAGTGAAACAACAACTAATCACCAATGCTCTAGTACATAGGAATAATACTCAATAGAGTGTTGATGCACATTTGTTCTGCCACTCTTCTGCTATGTAAAATAAGAGTCCCTTTCATGCGGCCATCAAAATTTTCAAATATCTGCCATTAGGCATAAAATCTGCTCCTTCAATAGATAAATTTTGGAAATAACTCAGGCATTTTCTGATAGATAAATGCTATTATATTGTGAAAGAGTTTCTTCGGGGACAACTGATTGTTTGATCTCTGATTCGTCCTATATTTTACTTTGTAAAGTCCTGGGACCAATAAATTTATTTTATTAGTAATTTACTAATTGTTTCTCAGATAGACGGACGGCGGTATATCTTTGGGTGAGTTCGAGGGAGGGGAGTCTCAGAAAAGACTGGAGGCTAGTTGCAGTTGGCTCCCAGCTTTTGTGGAATGCGAATAGTTTCTTAGCGAAACCTCTGTAACGTGACCTTATTGCGCTCCGTCATGAACCTGTTATTGGATCAGCGCTGCAGCACCAAATTTGGGTGCAACTGTGCATAACCGGGAAAGAGATCATTATGGGAAAAGACCAATCCCAACCGTACTCTTAATAGGAGCCCTTTGCGGAGAGTTCGGCCGAGATTAATCTTTACCCATAATATTCACACGGCCGCAGTTACCGTTCCTGTTAATTCGGGCAAGAGACTCATGACGTGCTCAAGGTATGTTATGATGATTATGGCGCCATGGGTAGATCGGGTGTTTTTGAGTGGCACAAGTTGTTTCGGAAGGGTAGAGAAGATGTTAAAGATGCCGAACGTTCAGAACACCCTTCGACCTCAAAAGTGACTACAATCTTGCAAGAGTGATGACTTTGCTGGACAGGGATCGCAGATTAAGTGTTCACATGGCTTGTGATAAACTTAACGTCCCAAATTATGATGTGCATCGACTTGTGACCGAAAACATGGGTATGTGAAAGGTTTTTGCGAAGCTGGTGCCGCGAGTGCTTTTGGACAAAAAAAGAAAACTCCCATGTGGATCTGCCAAAAGCCATACCTCTGTCACCCTACAGTCCTGACTTGGACCCTACAGCCTCACCAGGCTTCTTCCTATTCTTCCGCCTCAAATCTGTGCAGAAAGTACGTCACCACGGATAAATGAAAGTGTTTCAACAGGCGGTGACGAGGACGCTAAGCAGCATTGCGAGCGCGGCCTTCCAGAAAGCGTAGGATACGTGGAAAACCCGCTTGCAGCAATGTGTGGACCTAGGAGGGTGCTACTTTGAAGTTGAAAAAGTTGACTTTGAATAAATATGTCAATTCAAGCATAATTTTTTTAACCAAATCTGTCCTACTACTTTTGGAACAGATCTTGTACATTGATCAAATAAGTTAAATCCTAAAATGATTTAAATGCACATCACTTTTTAGTAAACTTTCATCTAAAATAATTAAATATTATTATTATGGGTGAACATATTTGGAATATGGTGGACCGAAGATGGGTACTAAAAATCACTTTTTCATTTACTTTATTTTCATATAATTACGGTTAATTTTCGGATTTATGCCCTTGATCTTGTAATTTCCGATGGCCTTTTGATTGGAGCCCCTCTCCCTTCGATTTAACCTTAATCTCCTGGCTCTATTGTCTAAGTTTCAATTACTTTCTCGTACGGGGAAAGAAGAGAAAGTAATTGCTAATCGCTTCGACCTTGAATTAGTATCTGACGATATTTTGTAGTCAGTTATCATAAAACTGGAAAAATAAAATCTACGGGTTAATTCCTAGTGAATAAATGAAATGTTGTAAATGTTCCAGTATTTCAATGTGATATAATTTTTACTCCAACAGGATATGTCTGTTGTGTAGTATGACATGAGTTACGTGAGGAGACGGCTCTCTTACACTTTTGTTTCGGGAGCTCTTCCTTTCCCGCGGACTCCTCTGCGAATCTGCAAGCCGGGTGCCGTCCATCGCCTCGGGCGGCCAATCAGTGAGCTGGTGAGTACAGACAGTATAGATTTAGAAGATTCTGTCGCTTAACCTATGGTGCATTTGGAAATACTATGCTATGACTTGAGAAGCTTTTTCATTTGAACCATCGGTACCTGTTTCTTTCAAGGCGGTAGAATTAAACCTATGCGTTATTGTATTTCTTGAATTACGACGAAGGAGATTCAAATTTGAGTACGTTAGGATGTTATGGTGATCGTATAAGCGATATCGTACCTTTTCTCGCCGGGAAACTAACTTGATTGTCGCCCAGATTCCGCCATAAAGGGGGTCATGGAGTGGCTGCACACCAGGAGACCAACGATACGTCAAACGATCTATTGCTCCCACTTCGATTTTCTTTCTTTGCCTTCCACCTCCCCTTCCTCGCACTTGCTCCGAGCGCGCGCTCTCTCTCTCGTTAATGAAACCACTGATGCGAGCGAAGGTTCATTTTCTTGCAGACGCGGGGCAGTGCCCCGTTCATTTAACTTGTAAGCCATTCCGTGTGAGAGTGGAGGGTCGCCGTGGGGCCATCGGCTGCCCACTCTGCTTCCCCTCGCAGTGCCTGGAATAAAATCACACTCGAAATACAAAAGCCGAGGCTGACCGCTCATCCAATGGACAATCCAGTCCCAAGTCGCACCATGTTGAACGGCGATGGAGGTTCAGCCCCATATTGAAGTAGTCACCACCCAGTCCGCTCCGAAAAACTCTTAAATGATCTCCTCCGTCCAAATTTGCTATGCGATACCCCAGAACTGGAGCTGGCAAGTGGTTCCTCGCGTATAAAATTGCACGGAAAATATCGACGCATAAGATTCCGTTGAAGCCTCGCGGAGGTGGAAGACGAATGGGACTCCGGTAGCGTTGCAGTCGCTCCGTGTTAACCAGGACGCGGGGAGGTAGGGAAGCTAGGCTCTGAGAGGAGGGGGTGGGCGTGGAAGCGAATGGTTGTTGGCCGTCATGGGCGTCGGAGGACGCTGCCCATCGAGGCGAGGGCGTATTTAACGGCGGTGGGCAGTTGTGGTCAACAATCCCGCTCACTCACGTGAGTACGGAGCTGACTTCTCTCTCTTTCCCATTAAGGGGTGCTCCCAAAGCACTGCTCCCCTCCGAGTGCAATGTGCGCCCTCCACCTGCGCAGTAGTACACTGCGTGTCGGTCAGGCTGTCGCGCACGCACTGGAAAAAAGTAGTCTTCATCGAGAAGCGCATTTGATCCAAGGATGCTGGAAACACCACTTAGATTGCTCGGTGGATGTCCTTCGCAGCTTTAAAGTACGATGGTGGTTTTCGGAAGTGCTTTTAATTTTTAGGGAAGTGTTCGACTGTTTTATAATTGAGTTTGTCGTAAATAATCCGTGCATAGTGATGGTTGAGCCACCAGCGAGCCAGGGGTATAGGTAATGTCTTCATTTAGGCGAAATTGAGACCTAATGGTTTCTTCATTCATTTAACCCATCGGCGTATAAATACTATATTAGGCATAAAATGTATAATTACATGAATATATACACGCAATTATATATAGACAGACAATTTATTATGCACAGATTCGCGCATCTAAAAGAAAAGGAATATATATATATATATATATATATATATATATATATATATATATATATATATATATAAATTCACTTTCCCGGAAAAGCCACGAACGTGCACAATGAAACTCACTAAATAGTCACAATTCCTGTCACAACAACCCCTGAAACCGCTATTGTGGCTCAGATATATTGACGATATTTTCCTTCTCTGGCCACATGGTCCTGATTCCCTGAAAACTTTCATTTCCAACCTTAATGCTTCGTCCTCTATCTCCTTCACGTCTACAGTTTCCTCCTCCCAAATCACCTTCCTAGATGTAAACATATCATTTATAGACCATAAATTTCACACATCCGTACATTTAAAACCCACAAATAAACAACAGTACTTACATTTCAACAGCTGTCACCCATACCACACCAAACGTTCCATTCCTTATTCCCTTTCCATAAGGGGACACAGAATTTGCAATGACCCTGACTCCCTAGACAATTTCCTCATAAATTTACACCATTCCCTCCTCAAACGAGGTTATCCTGAATCCCTCCTGAATAAGAGGATCCGTAGACATACTTACACTCCCAGACCTTCCACCACCGCGAAAAACCACCCTCTTTCAATTTGCACCACGTTTCTTCCTGGCCTAGAATCTCTGCGTTCTATCCTAAAGGACCTCTATCCTATCCTCAAAAACCACAATTCCACCACCAACCTTTTCCCCAAATGCCCCTCTGTCACTTTCAAACGCCCCGCCAATCTATCAGATCTTCTAAAATCTACCAATCCACTTCTTAAATCCTCGCCCCGTTCCAAAATCACTCCCAGACTCTGCAATAAACCTAGATGCAAAACATGTCCTATTTTCCTAACCAGAATCCCATCCCTCTCCCACCCGCTCTTTAACTCTCTCCCACCAATTCCCTACTCCTCGTGTACCTCCAGCAATGTTGTCTACCTACTCAAGTGCCAACTTTGCCCTGCCTTTTACATTGGACAATGTACCACACCCCTCAATATTAGAATCAATAATCATCGAGCCTCATGCAACAATTCCTCCCTTATTGGTATGCTCCCAATCCCCAAACATGCCTCCGAACACAACACTGCCTTTGATCAATGTTTTAAAGTATCCGTCTTAGCATCCCTCCCACACTCAGACCCTCCACTGAAACTCAAAACATTAGAGCTAGCTTTCATCTGGCTCTTGGATTCCTGGAATCGCCCAGGTATTAATATTAGACATTAATTGCCCCCTTTATGCATATAATTTCATCCCCCTCCGCCCCCAACAACTTCCATATCATCCCCACCTTTTTTAAAATTCCCGCGCCATACACTACCCCTCCAAACTCCTCACCTCGAATGCCTTCCCCCCCCCTTTTTCCCCCTTTTCCTTTCTTTTCCCCTCTTTTCCCCTCTTTTTTCCCCCATTTTCCCCCTTCTCCTTCCTGCCACTGCTTTCGGGCTCTCCTCTGCCTCAGTTCTGTTCCTAATTCCTCTTGAGAAAGGTGGTTGCACCACCGAAAATTCGAGAACTAGTGAGTCCCTCTTTTGTGTGTTTTGGTTTCTGTGTTTATATATATATATATATATATATATATATATATATATATATACGATGTGTGTTCAAAAATGAATGTGTGTATATATATATACACATATATATATATATATATAATTAGGTAATCTACCGCTTGAGGTAGGTTTTTGGATGGACACAACTCTCAAATAAATTTAAATATACAGGGAACGTAGCTACGGTCGTGAATCAATGAAAACAAAAAAATGCCGAGACCGTAAACTTGAGTTTCCCGTCTCGGAATTGTTTTTTGTTTATATATCAAATAAATATTTTGTAACTCCAAACAAAACCCAAACCAGCAACCTAATCTACATCAGGTCCCTCTTCATCTCTGTTCTTTCCTCCCTTCATCCCGTCCAACATCCCAATTCTGTTCCAGCCCTTTCCTCGTTTGCCTAACATTCTCCCCTCTATTACCTTCTTCAACATTTCACTACTGCTCAATGCGCCTTTCATCCATTTTTTTGCCTCCATAGGATTTCTCTCAACAAACCCCTCTTCTCGCTCACCATCTCCAGTACTTCCTCATTTGTTTTCCTTTCGGTCCATTTGACCTTCTCCATTCTTCTCCACACCCACATTTCAAAAGCCTCCAATCCACGTCTATCCTCCTGCTTCAGCGACCACGTTTCCGCGACCACGTCCGCTACGTTCCATATAAGAGTTTTTACGAGTCTTGTCTTAACATCCTTACTCAACATCCCAGTCATCAACTCCCTCCTCCGTGAGAAAGCCTCCTTGCCTAGTGCAATTCTTCTCCTTACGTGATTTTATATGACACGGAGTTATGCAATGGGAGTTTGCACCACTTGCGCTCTGTAGCAGTGGTGACTGCAAGGGAAACGTTTAACTTCAGGGCCTGTTTCTTAAGTTTTTCTTTAATAAATTATCTATTAAGTTGACCTGGTAACCGTTTTTAAAAGCTATGTGTTTTATGGTCTTGACCTCTCGTTCAAAGTTGGATTTGGTCAAGGGGATACTGATTAGTCTGTGGATCATAGAATTGAAGCTGGCTAGTTTGTGGGTGATGGAATGGCAGGAATCTGACGGTATCACTTAATCGGTGTACGAAGGTTTTCTAAATATTGAAAAAGTATGTGTTTTTTCTATAGTTTTGATACTTAGATCCAGGAAATTGATTTTGTTGCCCACCCTCGATTCCATGGTGAAAATTATGGATGGATGAAAGGAGTTGATGAGTTTTAAGAAAATCGCTAGATGTCTATCACTGCCTGTCCAACAGCATAAGATGTCATCCACATATCTATACCAATATAAAATATTGTTGTTGAATTTGTTTTCACTTAGGATCTTGTCCTCCAAATTGTCCATGAAAATTTCGGCGAGGAGTGGGGGAAGAGCTGACCCCATTGCCAGACCGTCCTTTTGTCAGTAGTAGTTGCCGCAGAATAAAAAGTAATCTTGGCCTACGCAAATTTTGAGAAGTGAACATAATTCTTGAACGAGGTGTTGGTCCACATTGGCGTTGATTAGTATACTGCGAGCGCAAATAAAGGTATCATATGTGAGAATGGAAGTGAAGAGATTGGTCACATCAAATGATACCAGCTTAGCGTTGGGTGGTACCGTGAAGGGTAGAAGACGTTCAGTTAAGGAAATGGAGTTTTCTATTGAGAATCTGGGTTTGAAGCCAGAGAGTTGTCGCTAAATCGAGTTTAATTCCATAGCTAGTTTTTGCACTGGAGCACTGACACTTGACACGACGGGTCTAATGGGTACATATTTTTATGAAGTTTAGGTAAATCATAAAGTCTCGGGGGTAAAGGGTCCATAGTTGTCAAGAAGAATTTTTCTTAATCATTGAATAAGTGAACACAGGAAGCGATGGCTTCTTTAACACGCTTTTGATAATTGGGAGTGGGGTCCTTCGGGAGTACATCAAAGGCGTTGGTGGATATGAACTTAAGGCACTTACTAGTGTAATCGTCCTTATCTTGGATGACAGTGCAGCTTCCCTTATCAGCTTTACTGAGTACGAGTTGGTTTTCTTCCTTCAACTCTCGGAGTTGAAGGAACCTGACCAAAGGAAAGAAATTAGACGCCATGGAACAGGTGGAAATTTACATTGGAAGGACTTGGACCTCATCAACGAAGTCCACTTTTCATCTTCACCGTCCCCCCTCCTCTCCATCACCTTCCCTCGACGCACGTGTGACCAGTGATCACGTGACAACTGGTCCTGACGTGTGACCTGACACGCGACCTCTGGTCACGTGTCAGGTCACACGTGACCAGAGGTCACGTGTGACCTGTCCTTTCTCTATTGGAATTTCCCCCATCCCCCTGTGCATTCTCTGACCATGTTATCCCGAAGAAGGCGGGAAGCTTTGTGTCCCCACCCCTTTCTCCCCCTTCCTTCCTCCCACCCCAACCCCCCCACTCTCTCACCGACATTTACAAGTGAAATCCCTACTCCACCCCTTCCTAATCCCTCGCTAGGGCTTTCCTTCCCCCCCGCCCGCCCCCCCTTGGAACCACATCAGTGATAGTGATCCCAATCTTTACTCCTTTTCACACACTTCTTTGTGAATGGATATCTGCGCGCGGTCAATGAGGGAAAAAACCCCGGTCTCATCCCCTTTCTCCACGGCCCTAGGAGCTTGGCGCCGCACAGAGAGTCCACCCTCAACGAGACAACCCTTCCAGCCAGCTATGAGGTTTTTCCGGACTGTGTTAATTTTTCCCCCACCCCTTTCTCCTCACCCGCACCTTTTCTCCTCTCTCTCCCACGTTGCCCACGTTCCACCTCTCCTCCTTCTTTCCCCCATTTTCCACTACCCTCCCCTCACTTGCTTTTCAGCAAAAATAGTAGGCAATGAGAAATGACTGTTACCAGAAGATGATGTAGTTACATTGAAACCGGTCGTGTTAATAAAATTTATTTTTGTGAAAAATTGCCAAATTTAATTAATCTGGTAGGTCAGGTGTTCGAATCCCGGGTAAGGAAATATTTTTACGTTTGTGATCTGCTCAAATCCACCTTTCCCACATTTCCTGTGTTCGTGTGTTATGTATTTTCCTATCCATTTTCCTCATAACTATTTATATGTGTTTATTTCCTTTACATATACGTGTATACATATATACACCTATATGTTACACATGTTATATATACACCTGAATGTTAAGGATATACCTACACATTCACACATACTCAAAGTAAATAGGAGTGAAGAAAGAGAACAATAAAATAGGGAAATTCTAAGCAAAGAATGATATTTGTGGGAAAAGATAGGGAGAGCGTGGCATTGCTCATCTAGTAAAGCCTTGATTTCGATGTCTATGCTTTCCAGCAGAGGCTCCGAGGTGTTTTGGGTGCTGTGTGTCTATGTGGGGATAGGATATGAGAGCGGCGAGCAACGGCTCTTTGAACTCACTTTGACCTGTTTCTTTGAGAATATTCAGACGGACGCTGGCGGGAGCAATCGTGGAGAGAGGGAGATGGAGGAATAGATCAGCAGATAAGAGCAAGTTCGGGGCACATTTTCTAGCCAAACATATAATTTGCGATTGCTTGCCGCTTTTCTTGGCAGATATATTAACATCCTCTAGGTCACTTCACACTTGTACACCAAAAGTTTACGGGATATAAACAAGATTTTCAATATTCCATTTTTTACTGTCATTACTAATAAATTTGTGATCTTAAGTAGGGAATATACAAATAAAAAAAGCTAAGGAGAGTGACGAGTTTTTGACTGAGTTTTTTTGCAACAATTGTCAGGCGATGTCATGAATAATCTTCGTAGTAGTAGTTTTAGGGGAGGCGATCGACAGATAAGGTCATTTGCACTATTAGGGATGGATGGGAAAAGAGGAATGGTAGAGAGAAACCCGGTATAAGACTACTCTTGTCGAAAGGCGCCAAGGGGTCCGCAGTTTAACGTCATATCCGACGCAATCAAAGTCCTCTAAACAAAGTAACTCAAGTAGAGATCGCGATATCACTGAAAATCTGCCACCTCCGGGATTCGAACCCGGACTCTCACGTTAGAAAGCCTGCACATTAGCCGCCGCACCATCGCGATCTCCTATGATCTTTGAAAATTGGGAATATGCAGATATATTTTTTTAAGCGATCAATTTGCAAATAGATGCTCTTCAATTCGATTGAGCGGATAAAAAGCGTTATTTGATGCTGAAATGACGTAATAGGTGAGATCAGGAGTAATTCAAGGAAATCGGTGCAGAGAGAATATTTCAGCCCCGCAATACTACGTTGGTGGGTGAGACCACAGAGAGAAGTGGCGGGCAATTGGCTGTAGGGTACAGGGATTCCTTTTTTTTACGCTTGTATTTCTTGTTCCTAGACTGTAGAAAATATAGAAACTGTGGTTCATACTACCGCGAAATATGACATCAGGTTTCGGTGGGGTAATTTTGAGAGCAACAGTAAAAATCAAATATTATGGTTGACAAATTACACCCCCTGGCACAGACTCCCTTTGATGGCCTGGGGGTGGAGTGCAGATGCATTTCGGATTTTTTCGAAGTCTTTAGATTTAATGCTCCGCGCCAAATTCTGCCTTCCGCGTAAGGGAGAAGTTGTTCCGCTGGGGGTTTTCCGATGCGGGTAGGGTAGAGGGTGCGAGGGGAAGGAATTGGGGGTGCGGGGTTGGCGCGCGAGAGTGATTCGGGAGACACGTCAGCTCGGCAGAATTTGATTGAGGAGACATCTTTTCAAGCAAAGAAATCGTTTAAACTCTCTCACTCGCTCCCCCCATCCATCTCCAGCACCACTGCTCTATTGCTTCCTCTCGCTAGTAAATGAAAACGCCACCCCCAAATGTCGCCCGGCTTCCGAAATGAAAATACTCCGCGCGATCAAAGCCCGCTCGAGATTGCTTTGCCTTCCCATTCCCCGCGTTCGTTTCGCTCGATAGGTGGTAGATTTTAACTCGGTGCGAGCAAACACTCCTAAGACTTTTTGAGTTTTACCGTTTTAATACGCGCGTGTAATCACTCTGCTGCGGGCCTGGGATGATGCACTGTTTTTTTATGTCGACAAAGAAAGAACTCCAACATTTTAGAGATTAATCCACCTCTGCCATTGCCTATTTGTCGAGAGAGGACGGATTATTACTTTCTCATCGATTTAGGAAATGGCTACGACATTTAAGGAAATATTGACATGAACACGAAAATCTAAATAAAGTACTCGTCTCTACTGCGTACACAATACCCCTCAAGCTGTCGCAAAGGCGTGTGGCGGGGGCTGTTAGGTCAACACCCGTGAAAGAGAACGTCTCGTCTGGAATCCATCAAATTCCATATCAAAAGGGAAACTCGTCAAATAAATGAGAAGGATAAAACTTTCCAATGTTTTTTTATGATTTGCACGTATCCTCAAGTGTGTAGAACTTGCCTTAATCGACGAAAGTGAATATTACGAGGGGAATGTGTTGTTGTGGAGACTTGTGAAGGATGGAGGCGCAGATGCCTTAGCTGGTGGATACATTTCTACCATGAATAGGTGATCTACCGAGTAGAATGATATGTATTCAGAGACCATCGAAATCGAAGTGGGATTCTGAACCACAAAAACATACTATCTCCCCATCCACTCTTTCCTTCGAAATTTCACTCGCTAATGCTTCATTTGAAATATCTCTCCTTTTGCCTCATGTGATCTAAAATTCTTTGCTTGCATAACATTTCCCCCTTTGGTCTAAGCTTCTCAAAATTCCATTGACACTCAATATCCCTATCAGCACATCATCACATTTTAATTATCTCTCTCTAATACTTAATATTACTATATCTATTTAAACGTATAATTATTCTTCGGTTTTCCAATCTGCCAAACAATATTTTACACACAGTAACCTAACTATCTCTGTCAATCTCTTGGAATTGCATATTTATGTACTCAGCAGAGTCTCAGATTCTTGATTTGAGAGATGGTTGAGGCCGACACTTTGTGGAAATCCATTTGAAGCAAGAAGAAAGAATCAAAGATATAGCGTTTTCACAGGAAAGAATTTAAAACTGCGGACTAGTTTAACTACAGTGTAGCATCATCTGGACTGATTATAAGAAATTCACATCCACACAAATGTATCGTCAATAGGTGGGGCTGTGCGGAGAATAGGGGGGAGGACCGAGGTGGGTTTGGATTTGAGACAGGAGAGAGTGAGACCGGGATGGGGGCGGGGGAAGGGTTGGTGTATGGTGGTTCGTCACTGAGTTCGGGGGAGAGGGGGGTAGAGGTCATAAGTTGTTCTTGGGTAGTAATCGTGGAATGCCAGGGAGGGAAGAGTGGAGACGGAAAGGGTGGTCGTTGATCATTATTTCTTTTTCCGTACACAGGTCAGAATGGTAAATTGTTCTTGGATGTTCATCCGTGTCCCCTTCTTCTCCTTGTGCATAATTTGCGGCATGATGACCCTCGCTGAGGAAATGGGCTGCGAGTTGTGACACTCCCGTTCCTTTGTTGAGGTCCCGGCGATGTTCCTCCGCTCGTTCCAGATGACTTCTTCCCGTCTGTACAATATACGTACGACGCCTCGCAATCCCCTTGACTCCACACCGTTGATGTCTCCACAGGTTCTTTTACTGACTGTAGCAGGCTTTTGAGATTTTTTGTTGTAAAAAGCTGTTTTTATGTTAAAGTCTTTGAGGAGTTTTATAGTTATGATGGAGCCTTTCCCTGTGTATGTTACACTTTACACGTCGTTATGTTACATGCCAACACTGTTGTTCTGTGGGGTGAGAGGTATGCATTTGTCTCAGTGCTAAGACAATAATACCCGTAAATTCTTTTCTGTGGAAACGCAATCTCTGATTTTTCTCTTCGTGCTTTATCTCTGATTCATTTCGATGTCGAGGGAAAAAGAATTAAAGGACGAAATTTGTTGCAAAATGTTAACTCTTTCATTTGAGTAGTGTCCATTTTTTGTACGGCGAGATTTATGTATGAGTATTACGATAAACAACCTAGATGAATCCTCTATCATCTGTATTCTGCTGCTCCCTCTTAATTATAGTCAAATGAATACGTACTATGTGCATTGGCATATTACAATAAATAGGAAATAATTGGCAAAACCATAGTCATCTAATGCCCTTGAAGTCAAAGAGATGAACGAGAATAAGGCACTTTAGACGATGCGAAACATGGTTTATTTGTTATAAGCTTTTCAGTGAAATGTTAGAGTTGTTCATATACTGATTTTCTTCATTGAAATTTTTCCGCTCTCTCTTTCCGTCCTCGGACTCTTATAAAGCTTGCCATACCGGGTGTCGATGGACCGATCAACGTGTGTCTCCTTCAAAGTGTGTGTGTTTTCTTGTCATCATTGTGAAGGCGTAGAAATAGCTGCAATCCATGTAATACTCGTAATATACGTGGGCACGTTGATAATTAGTGGTCGATCTACCCCTTTCCATGCGGTTTTTGTTGGATCGTGGGGTGCCAGGTGCTTGAGGAAATAGAGAGAATATACGAGTAGCTCGTATGTGGAATGTATTTGTCTGAGTTATCTTTTGGATCGACCTGGTGACCTATCAGCCCCTGCAACACGTCCTGGCGACGGCTTGCGGGGTATTATGTAGATGTAGGTGTAGGCGCCTATTTGGTTTATTGGTGGGACACATACGCAGCTGTTTGAGCACTTGAGGGACACGTTATAACGAATTTCATATTTCTGACACCATGAGAATGAATTTCCTTCCATATTCCATTTAGAAAACCACACGTAGAATTTATCGAGTTCCTTTGAATTTTTTCAAATACTGCCGAACTAACATGCTACCCAATGAAAAAATGACGAAAACTGTCCTTGGAGAGTTTAAGTCAGTCAACCAAAGTAATACATCTTGAAAATAACACTGCTAACAGTAATCTTGTTTTTTGTTGGCTGGTTTGGTTGCCTAGTTTAGGTTACTTGCTGGTAGACGCTTTCCACGTTTGTCGAAGTGTTTTCTTTTTTCTGCTGCTCCATGTCAATATTTACCGAAATAAGATAGAAAAATAATATTTTCTTCCATACGCGGATCCTGACATCCGAGTTTTCTTTTGGATCGAACTGCCTGCGGATAAATCGGTTAGAAGCAGTCATTATTGATTGTACTTATTCACTAGACTCTAAAAATGAACGAATGCAACTTTATATTTTCCATACAATCTTTCGTGATCTTGAATTCAGTCACCTGATAACCTCGAAGTTGATGGTACTCTTTTGAACTATTGTTGAAAAGCTATTTGAACTGCTATTGAACATTGCGCAAATATTTACGATGCAGTATTCGTTTATTTTGCGAAAATGGGGCGTTTACTTATATGGTAGACCTGATTTAATTTTTCCCATTTTGAATTCTTAGGTAGACCCTTTAGTTCGGTGAATAAAAATCCCGGTTGCTGGAAATTTTTGACTCGAAGCTTAGAATAGAATGTAATTGCCGGAATTCTTGTTGGCCAACACTCGTAGTTAGAAATGAAGGTGCTAAATTTCCCTATCCATCCCTTGCACCCCCCTTGCTCCCCTGATAGAGCCTAGTAGATAGAGCTACTGATTTTTTTAGCGTAAAACTACAAAAGGGATAGACTATTTCAAATTTGCATAGAGAATCAAAGAGCGTGCTGGACACTTAAGGTACCCGACCCTGAGTATTGAATTTACCATTGCCTATGTGAGACGACGGATGGTTGCTGCCAATTTCACCTTTGCGCGCTGCGATGAAAGGAAATCGCTTTTCAAAGGAAGCAAGGCAAATGGCGTGCGGCGGCCGGAGAGGAGGGGCCTCGACTCTGGCCACGAATTACTCACCGAGGGATCCATTTGAATGGAAAAAAAACCGCGGTTGAAAGAAGCATTTGTTTTTTTTCAACAACTTTGAGTAGGATGGAGCGAAGGGTCTGCATATTGGAAGGGAACTCTTCTCCTCTTTATGGTTTGTTCTGAATTTGCCCTTCTCTGTCTCTCAAGGACCCTTGGGGAGGAGGGCGGCGGCGGGGGCCTCGAACGAAGGGCCCTTGGGGAGAGCATTTACAGGAGAAGGGAAGGAGGGGTTGGGGAGAATGCAAAGCGGCGGCAGATTGATTCGGGGGCCCTTTCCGCGTCGCGCCCCCCGCCCTTCTCGCACGGCCTCCTCAAAGGCCGGAAGGTGAGGGAACAGCGTCGCCTGGGAAACCAAGCGGGGAAAAGGAGGGGCCTTCTCGTTCGACGTCGTCTTTCGGTCGTTCTTCCTCCGTGCCATCTAACTAAGTCCTCGCGTTGGACAATGTCGAAGCCGTCACTGCAGCAGTACCGAAGCACATCCAATCATTTGACGTGCACTTATCTTCCAAGTATTAAAGAATCTTCATATTTACCTGGAAAATGCAAAGTTTGCTGAAGTTATTTTACAATTACTTTTTATGATTCCAAGGTGATGAGCACTTTTCTTTACGTGAATACGAGGGTGCTAAAAAAGTAACGGGAATACTTTCTCACTATCTTCTTTAATTCCAACGGCGAAGTGCACCACTAATTCTTGCCACAAGATCAATCGATCAATACAGAGTACTACCTACAAGTTCTACGCCGTTTAAGTGAAGCAATAAGAAAAAAAATACCCATATTATTGGCGCAAAAATTCATGAGTATTGCACCACCACCTACTCACACTGCTTGCTGCTCGCTGGCGTGAACGTTTGGCCAAATACAGCAGTGTAGTAATGATGTCGCAATCTTTGAATAGGGCCCATGTTCTTAGGGAAATGGCTGTTTTTTTACGAGTATAAATGAGATTAAAGATGTGCCGCTGAGAGTGACAAAAGCTATACCAAAGATCAATAATTCCAAAAAAGTTTTGAGGATTGGAAAAAGCAATGGTATAAATGTATTATATCTAACGGGACTACTTCGAAAGGATAACATTAGTATATACATATAAAATTCTTTACAAATAACTTATATTTCTAATATAACCCTTATGTATTTTTATCCATATTTTGCCATTATGGCTCTCTAGGCCTCTCTTCGTAAGCATTTAGATACTTTTAAGGATTTTCTGTCGATTCTTAAAATTGAATGCGGGTCACTCAGAGATTCCTGGCAAATAAGGGGACTTTATTTCTTTCCAGTCGTGGTTTATAATCACAGAGTCAACGACAGGTGAAAGGTTACGACATTGCACCACCACTTTTACTCTCAATTTCACAACTAGCAATATTTTTAATCGCGTTACACGCCATTAATTGGCTCTATATTTCCTGTTTTCTGGATTTTGGTAGGTTGCGTCAGTTGTGCAATAACCGAGTATTTTGTTGCTGCTTATTAGAAAACCATTCCATTGAGTAACGTCGGAGAGTTCGTATTAATTTATAATAAATCTGAACTCCAAACAAGTGCGCACACTCGGAACTTTTAAAGTTTGTTCCAAAAGTAGTATACTCTGCAAATTAGAGAAGAAAATGGAAAATGATTGCTGATTTTTAACATAGAAATTTATGTATATAATTTTTCAACATCAAAGTCTCTTTTTTAAACTCTTTAATAACATTTTATTTTAAGGTCAATCTTTTACAAGGGCTGATTTTACACTTCACGAAAGAGAATGGATATACTTTTGAATTAAGAATAGACATGTTTACCAAATAGACTGTTGGTAAAAATGGATGTTTATATTAAATACTTAGGTCGTTTCATTGAAAATGCTTCTGGAATTGATTATGGGCTTATCTGTATCGAAATATTAATACTGTTTGATTCTCCCTAACGTAATGAACTGTAATTTTATGAGGAAATTTACCTGAATAATAATTGCCTGCATTAATCGTGATTCTTCAGTCAATGTATCTTGACAATTTCGATTATCGTTGCTTCAAAATACAAAGGAGAAAAAACGGAGATTAGATCAAGGTCATTATAAAACAGAAAGAAGACCTTTTTCTGAAGCTGGAAATTTTTTCGTAGAAAATGTATATTTATGAGACACATCTGTGTGGCTAGTGAAGCTTATCTGTGTTCGCCGATAAAATATTTTACAAAAAAGAATCTGATTACTTTAAGATATCGTTGAAAATAGAATTGAGCGTATTAATTTATCAGAAATTGCAAAGAGAGGTTCCGAAAATAATGTCGGTTGTGCAGATCGCAAAAAATTTTTAAAAATTGATATCTTTCTAGAAAATTTCTTAAATTAATCATCTATTTTTTTAAACATTGACGTACATAGGTTTATATTATTGTTAATTTTTATATATCGTCTTAGGATTAATGGTCAATAACGACACTAACTTGAATTATAAAAATGCGATATGCTATAAAATGAGATCAGATGTCCTTATGTTACTAGTTTTAATCAAATGGAAAACCAAGAAATGTCTGATGCTTAAAATATCTTTTGGAGGTCAGCCACTTGCGCATCATCTCATAAGAAGAGAAAACACATGATTTTGAATATTGTCATTAATTTGAGTTCCATTATCTTGTAAGCCACTTTTAAAAATATAAAAAATAATGTCATTAAATTATAGTTTGGAGTCTCAAGAGTCCTTAAGTAACGAGAAAAACAATAGAAGATTCATTAGGAGTTTTCGGTCAAAAGAAACAGAACAAAATTTTGAATGAATATCAGACCTACGAAAATAGGCAGATATCTTGAAAGAGTCGTCACAATGGCCATAAATAGTATACCATTTCTAACTTCTTGATTAGGTAAACAGGGCTTTGAACGAAAAAGTACAACTTGGTTCCCAAATAAAATTTATTTGGCAGAACATGACCTAGGTTTTTATAAGATCTACGACACCAGATTTAAAAAATAGGTCGTATTTTGCAAAATAAGTTTTATATGGACAAAACCGCACGCTTTATCCCTTAAAAATATGAAAGCATCCCACAAGGTTACGCCGAATGCGGTAAATATTATTGATTGCATTTCCTCTCGATGGTTGGGAATAAACCAATTCCACAAACACTCCTCAACTATGCGTGGATGCAGTATTAGAATTTTCATTGTAAGTCATAAGTCCATTCAGCACTGCCGAGAGTAGGGGTTTCCAGAAGAGGATATTGCTAAATTATAGTATTATCTATACACATATGCTTCCGTTATTAGTTGTATTCTTTATGAATTTGACCTTGTTATCATGGTGTACACACCTTCAATTTTCTTGCATTATAATGCACACATAGCGGGTGACTCCGTTAAAGTTACTGTTACAGTTTCTTGAAATTTGAATGATCTTATTTTTTAACAGATTGAAGATACATTTGGTGACGATACCCTTTGCAAAGGCATTATGTTTTACTAGCGCAGTCCCTTGTCCTTATCGATCGTCGAAAACTCTCCGAACGATAGCTGATGAACTGAATTTAGAAAAATCAACAGTACACACTATTTTAACCGAACATGATGGATGGATCCTTCACCATGGCAATGCACCTTCACATTTAGCATTGATTGTTCGCCAGTTTCTGGCCTAAAATTCATTCACCATCCTTGGTCATCCTCCTTATTTGCCAGATATCACCTGCTGCGACTTTTTCCTACTTATCAAAATGCAAACGTGATGAGGGAATCCATCACTGGGAAGATGTGGACCCAGTAAAGCAAGAATCGACGAGACAACTAAAAAGCCTAACTGCTGAGGACTTCCAAGGGATGAAGTAAGTGCATAGCAACGAATACAGAATACTTTGAGGAGAAAAAAATCGATATAGACTACATTTAGAAAAATAAAGTTTATGTGGCTTCAGTTCGCGCATTTATTGGACAAACCTCGTACATACTAACACCTACACACGAATATACTATATACGTTATATTATGTGTTATGTCTAAGTATATGTAACATTTGTATAACATGAATGTTTTTATTATATATATATATACACATATATATATATATATATATATACATACACACACACACACACACACATATATATATATATATATATATAAAAGAGACATTTAAGATCTTAAAATTGGAGTAAATGTAATGCTCTGTACACCTCTAAATACTATTACCCATAATACTCATATACAGTTCTGACTGTAACGCTACGGAAGTTAGAAGAGTTTTCTCAGGCTAACTAAAAATATTTCCACTTCCAGTGATTTAGAATATCATTCTAATTCTACATTGATAATGGATAATGCCATATTTTTCTCTTTAGACTTTAACTTACAGCTGCATGTATAAAAAAACTGTGGTGCAGAACCTCATTTCTTTTATTTATTTTCAGCAATGATAAAACGCTCCATTGTTTGTATAAACAAAGGTTTATTGTATTTCAAATCAACTGTATGTAACAAGTGCAATGAACTGTATTCTCTTAGTATCTTTAAAATTTATGGGAATTCACGATTAAATCGTGTCCGACCCTATTTTCAGCACTGTAAAAATCGCATCAACTTCCATGATCATAATCTGACATTTTTAAAATGTTAGAAAAACTTTGTATGAAGTCTTTTTTAAATAAATTTATGTAATAAAGAAAGAAACTTATCAAGAATTCCATCTGCATAACATGATCAGTCCAAAATGTCACAAATTGTGATACCATAAAAAATTTGCAGTTATTTTCTAACTCGATGAGTTCTTCATTGTGTCAACGTGATATTGGCGTAACATATTTAGTGTTGTAAATTTGTTTGGATTGCAAAGTAATTCCTTTCGTTAAATATTGTCGATCCCTGATTTTCGCATGCAATGAATTGCAAAAATGAAATGAAACGGATATTTAGTCACCATTGTTCTATTATGTACCAATTCGTCCAATTGTCTTGTGCTCCTCGTTTTTGATGATCTCGTCGGAGCTTTTTGGGTTTTCTTAATTTCAATATCCTGATCTAACGATCTTTTAACGCAATGTTTCAATTCTTGTACAAGTTTTTTCCTTCTAAATCTTATGAGGAAACGGTATCCTTGGAAACAAATGCAAAGCCATAAGTCACCGTGTATTATCCTTTGTTTATTATAGCATCTCCTAGTCGATATTTCACTCTCAAATACTCCTCCTATTTTAACTCTTGTATTTCGATATCATAAATCTCTCAATTTCCTGCAAATAGTTATAATTTTTTTTGCATAAATCCCCCCTCGCTTCTTTTTCTGAAAACGACGAACCACTCTTTCCGCAAGTTCCACGAGAAGGAAGGAAGACATAACTCAGCCTGGAGTTATGCCGATGAAAGCCGCATGGGTATCGCTTCGACTAACCAGCCATTGCAGCTTTGATGCCTCAAACTGCAGATCTTGAATCCATTTGTATCCTTCAACACGCACTGGTAGTCACGAGTCAGTGGGGAATTTTGGAGTACCAAATATTTTCAAGAGATTATTTTCGAAAACTACGTTCAGTAAAAATACTCATATAAACCTTTCACCTCACTATTGAGAGACCAGTCGAAATTCTTGATTTGAATTCTCGATATTGTATCACAGTATCTTGTTACCATAGTCTCCTCGGATTCGGAAGAATGCGCAATAGTGCAAATATATTTTTTTTTACATTCCCCAGGAGAACGTAGGATGTTGAAATAAATCCATGACTCCTTATGAGAAATATATCAATTCTAATAATTGAGGGAGAGGAGAGAAGAGTCTCTACTCACTCCGTTATGACTCTGTCTAAGGTTTTGATGTAAGGTAAAAATTTTCTGATAAAAAATCACGTGCCTAATTTCGTTGATTTTGATTGTGCTTTAATAAGTATTTCCTGGAAATAAATATATATTGCAGAATTAAACTTGACGCTGAATTCTCCTCCACGTTAGCAGATCAACCAGACTGACCCGGATTTAGATTTCTTGGATTATGCTTTGTAGCAGGAGTTATAACATTGTGTCCTTTTGTAATCATTTTGAAATTAAAACTCCTTATTAACTCCCAATAACTCGGTAATGCATTGGAAAAGGGTGACGTGCGTATCCTGGAGCTTATGCTATAAAAACATCTTTGTGTCATGCACACAACATGTTTTACAGGATAAAATATTATCCGAGTGGGATAATGTAAGAACGTTCCACGCAAGTCATATGGCAATTGGAGAAAACAAAGAGTGCCGATGCATGATATTTTTTCAGTTGGCGTCCTCCCAGGACTGGAGAATGACCTTAGACGAGCAGAAAGGGCGTCTACTCAGCACCCCCTCGCCTATCCTTGCCGGAATGCGCCGTGCTGTGGCGACCGCGATATCAAAATCCCTTACAAGACGCGCACCACCACATCCTGATTAGATTCGCCAGCGCCTCCATGGGGAGTGGCAGCACTAAACCCCAACGCGCTCCCCAAACTTAGTTTTCTCGAATCCGCTTGCGCGCACTCCGCCTTTCCGAGGCCTCCTTCGGCTCAACTTGTGTGCTGCCCTGCTCTCTCCCTCTCTCTCTCCACCTCGCACACCTTCTTCTGCCTTTAATGAGAGGCTCGGAAAACTATTGCAAACGGGAAGAGCAAACTCTGAAGGCACCTGAGGATTGAAAGAAGTATGGGTGGAGGGGTTGAGAGAATACCAACCGACACTGGTTTAACAACAACAATGAATTAGACCATACGGACATATGTATTTATTATGATACACGTATTTAAAATGGTACCTTGAATATACTTACTCGTCAGTCCTCGCTACTGTCAGTACTTCGCTGCCTTGAAGACATTAAGATTTCCTAGGACTTTGCAGGATTCAGGAGTCTCTTGAAGTTGTTAATACTTTACCCTGCGTCGATTTCATTGTTATATGACTGATACTTTCAAGAAACGCACGAAGATTTGAAGGGAGTCACGTGCCTGTATTCGTTTTCTCGTTCTAATAATAAGCTCACGTTCAAAGTGGCAGTTTCACAATCTGGTGGATTCCTTCTTTCCTGCCCTCTTGTGCAGACGTGCGCCTCTCGGAGTGTGCTCTATGAAGCACATTGCACAAATTGGATGTTTGGGTTGTGCCCACACGTTTTCTCAACACTTTTTGAAAGCCCTATGGCTCACTAATGATACAACTATCCTTCCGAAGAGTTATTTAGTTTGCTTCAAAAGGATCCATTTCATTAAAACTAATTTGTGAATGGAAATGATACATATGTAATTGATTTTTCTTAAGCTTGTTATGTTGCTACGTATGATGTAATTGTTAATTACTGCTGTCTTTCGTTGTAATGTTTTCAGTTAAATATAGTGTACAGAGAGGCTTAAAAAAGTGTTTTGTAAAATATGACGAATGGTTATTTTGTTGTGATGATGTAAAAATGCGGAGTGCGTTAAAACAGAGAGTTGGCGATTCCAAACCTCCTTAAGGACACCTGATATGAGTGCCTAATGGTGCACTTCATCTCCTATTTCCAAATATCAATCATCCGATTCTTCGTAATCTTTTGGTGCTTTCGTCCCTTCCTCTTCGAGAAGGTAAGTGTTCGATATGATTCTGAAATTTTCTTGACCATTTTTATTTCACGCTTCTTTTCTGATGAATATCAGCAGGAGGATATTTTAAGCAAGTAGCCTCAACTTTTGAACGATTCCCGTTGAGACAAAACGGCAATTTCATTCCTCACCAACTGC
The DNA here is from genome assembly GCA_037158775.1 of Hetaerina titia. Lineage (NCBI taxonomy): Eukaryota > Metazoa > Arthropoda > Insecta > Odonata > Calopterygidae > Hetaerina > Hetaerina titia. Next base: position 14,160,136 of record CM073768.1, on the reverse strand, counting down.
AGAAATATCGAAATGTATGATGGGCTCGCAATCACGGAATGGTGACTTTTTTGTTCCTTAAATCACGTTTTAATGAAGTAAATGATAGGTTTCCTTGTAGCAAAAGTGAAAACAAGATAACTTGATGAAAAATAACTCACTCACATGTAGATTTTACTCGTCTTAACTTTTTCATACACGTAGCTTCTGTCTTCTCGGTTTTCGACCAAATTTTTCATCAAATACATTTTAATCTGAGGGCTTCATGAAAGTCAGACCAATCGTTTCCTTGAATCTGCGAATTATTTTGTTGTAATTATCATACTGGCGGTGGTTGATCCACAATACTCTCAAGCGAAATTTACATTATACTTTATTGTATAGATTTAGTTCTTTCTCCTGCGCATTAGGATCATATTAATTATCAACAGGTGGATTTAGAGGGGACGTACATTTTACATGATTAGAGGCAAACGTGAAACTGATTGGTGTCGCTCAATCAAAGCAAAAACACTCTTGGTATTGGCTAATGAAATAATCATGTAAGGGACGTTGGAGAGATGGTGTCACTTTCACAACTGAACTACCATAAATCCCGGTGTTATTATTCATATTCAAGCTTTCAAGACATTAGAGAAGCGATGAAGTTTGGGAGGAAAATCGCACGCTAAAATTCAGTATGTGATCTTGGTTTTAACGATTGTCATTTGCAATGATCTTTTTGTTTAATTTAAAATTTAGAAATGACAGTTTATTATGAAATAAAATATTATTTGAAGCATTCCTAAATTATGTTCTTTACACTGACTTAAATCATGCCTCCAGAATACATATTTGTCCAAAGGAATACATTTTTGTCCATTTTTTATTGGAGCTGGTGATAAAGTGCAATTATTAATGTTTGTGGATCCTTCTGCACCCTCATTCCGCGCAGGACCACGTGGAGTCTAAATGCCGTTCGACGCTCGAAAGGGGCGCTTTGCACATAAGAAACTCAATTGCAAATGTCTCCTCTTCTGAAGAGAAGAGGCTGCACATTCTCTTGCAATCGCTTTACAGAACATATGGCGCAGTGTGACACTTGACAAAGTTTGGTCGTGGAGAAGGTGGGGAGATAACAGTCGCGTCTGAAGGACACAGAAAACGAGAGAGAGAGAGAGAGTTAGGGTGGGATACGGGAAGACCAGCCCTACTTTTATGAATTCCAATATTTGGCGAATGCATGACAATTGCTAGCAGTGCCATCTGCTACTCCAAGTAGCAGTGGTTGCATTTAGGGGAGGAGAAGAACAGCTAAGGTCATTTGCGCCATTAGGGATGGACAGGAAAGGATGAAGGGTGGAGAGAAACCCGGCGATGGCATTAGCCTACTCTTAACAAAAGGTGCCAAGGGGTCCGCAGCTTAACGACCCATCCGTCGATCCGTCGGACGTCAAAGTGCCCTCCACAAAGAATCTCAAGTAGGGATTGAGATACCACTGAAAAATATTCGACGCCGCCGGGATTAGAACTCTGGGTGAGAAGCCAGTACGATAGCCACCGCATCATCTCGATCCGCCTGGTATTGCAAGCGGAGCTAATTTGTTTTGAAATTTTGATTGATTGATTTACGAGATATTAATTACTCTCTAATTTCTCTTATTTGTTCTGGTGCTGGTTTGTATAAAATTCCCGCATTAAGTCGCTTGATTAAATGCACACAATAATGAACTCCAGAAAAACATGAAAATAAAATAACTCTTTGGAGAACACGTATTAATTTATAAATCCCTGGCAAATTAAAATCAATTGAAGCGAAATTCAAAGATTTATATGCAATGGAGTCCAATGTGTGACACTAATTATTGGAACAGTAAGGAAGAACTCCATCTTATGTGTTGCCTGGAGACTTTAAACAAATTGATAAAGCGGAGATATTGCTTTTTGCTACCAACTGGAACCATACGAAAAAAACAGTTGCATATCAAAATAGTTGCAACTTTTAACAGGAGGGCACAACCACAGAAGAGTACTGGGACTAACATGAACGGGACCTGAAGATGCATCTGACTGCCCCACCGAAAAAGTACGACGGCTTAAGCATACAACTCTCCCGCCTCAGTGGATCCGCCATTGCCATTTAACTCATTGTCCGATTGCTATATCGAAATACGGAACTGTGAAAGCCTTTCACTTTTTTATATCATACAAGAACCACAAATGCTGATTTGTTATATGTAAACTTATGGTTCAACGAAGTTGCCATACTTAAAGAAAGGATTTTTCAAAGAAAAGTCCATTACCTTTACGTGGTTTGTATAAAGAGTATCAGGAAAGATTTCGGAAAAATAATTGCGATAATGACTAAACATTCTTCAAAGTAAATATCTCCTTGAGTGTCGGCATACTTTTCAGGCCAACGGCTTATCCACGACTCAAGAGTTCCCTGGTAGGCGGAAGTTGCTAAGAGTACGAATGCAAGCTTCTTTGAGGGTACTTAGGATCCCATGTTGATGTCCTCTGATGGATCACTTCTGGGACTAGGAAATATTCTGCTGGTGCCAAGTGGGGACTGTAAGGAGGTTGGGGATTCGTCGCGATGCCATTGCAGCAGGTCTTTGCAAGCAGACACTTGACTCTACTCTCGGTCATCCGTCAAGACCTTCGGGACGAGTTTAGCGCAGATCTTTCGCATTGCCAAATTTTCAGTGAGAATGGTGTGTGCACTGTCATCTCATCAATAGCAATGTAATCTGCAGTTATGCGCACACTTAACCGAATTAACTACGTTCAGAGCTTCGCGCAACACTTCAGGAAAATTTTGCCAACGACAATTTTTTTACAAACCTTGAATGCTCCTCTGTGTTGCTGATACCAAGAGAAAATTAGAAAGATACTGTGATATTAGCAAGGAATTGACTATTTTCACAAGGAGATATCATTGTTTACTATTGGAAATAATATATAAATGGAATAAAAATGTTCAATGCTGTGTACACAAAATAAATGGGTTTTATCAAGGCATCGATATTACTTTTAACTACAACTGTTTTAGAACTCGTTGCGTAATTTAAAATCGTAGCTGGAGAGACGGGCACTTTTTTGGCACCGTCCCCATGGGCAAATTTTGCGGCGGTGGTCGAAGTAGAGCGAGCGGGGGGGGGGCGGGGAGGGTGACGCGGGGACGGGAACGCGGGGACGGGGACGTAGAGGCGGAACAAGAATTCCGACGACGGATTTAGTGCGCCAATTCTCGTCTAGGATGCGCCACCGTCGTCGCGTCGAAAGTCAAGGGAAGACATCTCTTCGGGGTGATAAAAGTTTATCGGTCCCTTGAGTGCGTCTTATTGTTATTACCTCGAGCGCGGGGCATGTTTCGGGTTATGTGACTTAAGAGGCCCTCGCGGAGCTCCATACAGGGAACATTAAAAAAAAGGGCGGCCCGAAATAGGATATTGTGCTGCGATGAGGGTATTCCGCGTCTCGGACATGTATTCAGTTACTGACGGATCCACGCACCCTTCTCACGCTCCTATGGGTGTACATACAAAACAAGAAATTCATTTATTCCGGTATCTATGCAACATATGCATAAATCAATTAAAGTTTTTCCCAAAATTATTCAATGTTTGGGGTTTGGTGGACATGGTTCTCTGACATATTTCCACACCCGATCTCGGCACCCTTCACGACTCATGAGCCGTGGCGACTAGTCCTAGAGAAGCACTCATCAAGGGAGGTGGCTATACGTGTACTATGCGTGTAGCAACATCGTCCCCTCCTTTCCCCGGAAGTCATTTCCTCTCTCCGATTTCTGGCCAAGGTATTCCATATGTCCCAAGGGTGTTCATATGGCCGATCCAAAAGGATAATTCTAAATAATAATTGAAGTGGGCAAAAACAGAGAATCCCTCGTTGTAAAGTGTAGCTTTTACATTTAAATACATCAATCTATGCGAATTTTTCATATATTTCCAGTAGCATCTTGGACGTGGTGAGTGGTTAGTTTTTCCTCCAAATCGTGTCTTCACCAGTTCATTAGTGGTTTTTCTATTTCCCTTGTTTTCGTTGGAAATAATGTCTTCGCAAAGGATTTCCGTTCACTATGTCTTGACCCTCTTGTGAACTCTTATCACTGGGCTCCGCAATATTTTATAAATATTTCCTCATTGTCATATCTTGGTTTTTTCAATTTGATGGCTTGCGCCTATGGCTTACTTTATTTGATCTGTTGGAAATGCCCGCTCAGCCTTCGTCTCCTTACTCATGAATAGTTGATCTGCTACTTCAGTTCTCGTAATTTTTTATTCCCTTCCATCTTACTCCTATATTAGGCTCAATCGTATCATCTATTTTTCTGTCGATGATGTACTTTCCTCCAGATTCTCTGTGAACAATCTGGATTTCTGTATCACTTTCTTCACCTTTAGATATGGCAGTTGGCAGCCTATGTCCACATTATTATGGTCTCTATTCATATCAGTGCCAGGACAAATCTTGCATTAGCTTCTAGCTTGGATGCTGTATTTTCTTATTTTCTTTTGACTGGAATGTAACTTATATTATATCTCGCTCTGTCCCTTTAATCTTCCAAAGAAATATTTTTATCCGATGTTCTTTTAAAGAGAATGTTTACCACTACCATGTTTTTCTTGTCACAGACTTCTATTACTCTTTTAATAAGCTATTTACACACACGCACACAGATATATATATATATATACACATGGTGTATACACGTATATTTACATAGTTATTCATAAATAGATTTTTATATTTATATTTATTTGTTGTTCTTTATTTATTTTATCTGTATTAAATCGTTCTCGTCGTTTATTCATTCGTGGTTAGCTCTCATAATCCATTTTCAAGCGCTCTTTGCCGTCATGCCTCGTTGAAGATGGTGGACCTTAAAAGGATGTAGTCGGAGCGGGCGAGAGGGAGGGGGGAGGAGGGCTAGGGGAAAGGGAATAATGCTCGTTCCACATCCACGCACTTCATACGTGAATGGCCACACATGCAGAAGGCTTCCTTGTGGCGGGCGGGTGGGGAAGAGGAGTAGCACCCTTATTTAGATTTCACCACCCTCCCTCCCGCTCACCCCCCCTGGGAGGTGCGTGGAATAGAGGTGCCGGGAGGCTTTCCTGCTCATTGAGTTGGTGGCGCAGGGGTGGGCAAGTGGAAGGAGGAGCGGCAGACGGATGGGCCTCCGTCGCTGGGCGCGGTGCGAAGGGCCGGTAGTGGGGAAGGATTGCAGGGGGAGAGAGAAATGTCCTCAGCCCTTGTCTAATATTGCCTTTGCTTAAACAATTCGCCCAACCTCGTACTCCGATGAAAATAGCTGACGACCACCGAAATATACTTGAGTTCTTTTAATTTTCATTTATCCTTTTTCGAGATATTTTTAAGTTAATGTCTGTATAAATGCGTGTAAAGTGGACATTAATGACGTAAAAAAGGTATGATCTCTTAAATATATATTTATTCAATGCATATTGCCGCGCCTTCTGCAAACTTTCTCCCCTTTTTGCGACACTCCCAATCCGAGGAACACCTTTTGAATCTGAGAACCCATATTGGCATCTCACCGACACCCCATTCAAACTGAAGACACTAGGGTAGGCGTACATAGGATTACTAGACATCTTTCATTTCCCTGATGTTATCATCAGGCAAGAAAGCACCCCCCTCCAAAATCGTTCATTCCGCCCCTGCTTTCACAAACCTTCACCTTTTCCATCCACCCATAGTTTCATCCTACACATTAGTTCCCTCAGCCCAAAGAAGCAGGTGGCTGTGGAGCCACCTTGGATTTCGGAATATATGTGAGTGCCCTATTTTATGTTTCCATTTATTCTGGGTTGGACAAAGCCATCTTGTTTCTTCTTTTGAAATATATATGAATATAAAATTTGTACTTACGCCTAATAAGGTTGATATCAGATACCAAAAGGCTACGCGACAGTGAAACTGAAATTACGTCGACCCTTATCATAAAATGCAACCTTATTTCCAACAATGCATTAAGCCCCTATTCATCTCTGCATACTTCCTCCATCCCAACCAAAATCCCTGTTCTACTCCTATTCTCTCCCTCATTTCCCTAAAATTCTCCCTCTTTCACAGTCTTCACCATCCCATTGCCAATCAATATGATATTCATCAATTTTTCCTGTCGCAATTCAATGTTGACAGTCCTGTCAGGCTGACTGTCAAACTAAATCTTGTTAATCAGCAAAGGTAACTGATTTAATAAATTCCCCACCGACTTTCAATAATATCTTTCAGATTATTTATTTCCTTCACTCAGTTATTTCCATCATTCTTAAATCATTTCCTCTACATACACGTTGAATAGCACCGGCCTTACCCCTCTTCCTAACACTACCCATCCGGACTCTCCGTTCCTCACTCGCACTTGAGCAGTCTGTGGCATGTACAGGTTGCGGATCAGTCTCACGGCACTCCACTCTATTCCTATTTTCTTCAATATAGTATACTCATTAGTTTTTCTCAATTCACTCGGTAAAACAAATTTTGTAAATCTGCGGAACAAACATATACATTCTGATTGCTTTCTATATTTGTATCTTTAAGTGGCCTCATTACTGCAATGGCATCACGAGTACCTCTCCTCTTTCTAAACCCAAACTAATCATCTCCTTAGTAAGCATTTGCCCTACTCTCTATCCTTTTGTTGATGATCCTGAGAACAACTTTAGCTGCATGCGAAATCAACCTTATTTGTATGTATCCCTCACATGATGTATCCTGTCATTTTTCGGAATTGGAACTAACACTGATCTCATAAAGTCTTTCGGGCAGACTCTCTCTCATAGATATTACGAATCAGTCCATATAGACTCTTTCTCCCACATATTCCTAAATATTTTAGTAGTTCCGCGGGAATGCTCTCTACCATCACGGTCTTATTTAATTTCATGCCCTTTCTATCTCATTGTCGAGAAAGCCTGGACCTAAGCTATCCTCATCTATGCCATATTCTCTTTCTATACCTAAGCTTTGGAGCGTAAGCTCTTTACTATACAATTCTATACATTTCTTTCTTCTCTCTTGGATCTTTTCTGTTTCAACTATTAATTTACCTTACTTATTTCTAGCTGTTAGAACAGATCTTGCCTTCTTACTTCCCGATAACAACTTAACCTTGCTGTAAAGCGCACCAATTTCACCCTTCCTTTTTAAACTTTCCATATCATCATCGCACTGCGCCTTTCATGATGCTTCTTTTTCCCTGTTTGATACACGTCTCCATTTATTATTCAAATCTTTGTACTTTTCTCTGCTTAACTCTGTATTTATATTCTGCCAATTCGTTCACTCCTTCATGTTTAATCATCTCATTCCTGATCCATGGTTTTATTGTCCTTTTCCTATTAATAGTTTCTATTTTTTCTTTTACATTTTTACATATCCCTTTTTTGATACAATCCCATTTTTTCTCGAGAGGACTCTGCATCTTTTCCTTTCTCATGATACTCTCTGCAATCAAAAATAAATTTCTTTTACGCAGTAAAATAATAAATGATTTCTCTTTCAAAAATAGGAAATCGTCATAGAATAAAATGCTTTCAGTTTAAACAAAACTCGTCGGAAACTTCCTGTCCTTTGAAGTTCCCAGTGGGAGCTCGGATGAACCGTTTCTGTATATTCTATTTCTACCGCCCTCTAGTGTATCGGCTCTCTTTCATTGCTCTCCATTTCCTTCCATCCACGCCACCTCTTCCCCTAGCGTATTATTCCTCGCTGAAACTCCACATGTTTGCTCTGAATTTGACGGAACCCATGCATTTCTCACTCACCCGTTAACCAAAAAAAAAGACAAAGCCTAAATTGTTTTCCCGTATACTTATTGACAGCCACTTCTTCCACTCTACATGTATTCCTCTAATATATACCTTATGCGTCCAACTCTACCACGTATCCCTCCGGACCGTCTATTTTGAGCCACCTAGCCTCCCGTTCTTGTTTTGCTCGGATTAGTTTCCGTGTATATGTCATTTTGGGCAGAATCTGCAATTATAGCACGCTGCTATGGTAAAGTATGTATGCTTATGGTGTATAAGGCACGGGGAAAGTTTTTCGCGTAACCGAACCTGGTAAGCTGGGCGTGGGAATGGATTCCCGACGGCGAAGGGGTTGAGGTGCACGCCTCCCTTCCGTCCCCTCGACCGCCTTATTTTCAACGAACACACTGCCGGTGGGACAGAAAGGAACTAATGACTCATCCTCCCGAATTCATCACCCGGGACCACCAATCAGGAGGCGTCACGCCCCTCACCCCCCCCCCCACCCTTCCACCCCCAAGGCAACAGTAATTGCCCGGGGACGAATTTTCGGGCGAACTCGTGAAATAATTTTCGGCTGTCTCTCCCTTTCTCTCTTCGGGATGTCTGTGAACGCAAGTTTTTGCTCTGGAACAACTTTTGGCTTTGTTCGAAAGCCTCCCTCTTCCGTGCTGCGCGCGTACCATTCACCGTCCGGCCCTTCCCCAAGAGCGGGAAATCCCCCTCGGAATTATTTCTTCGAACTTCGAAAGAGAAGGCACTGCGTCAATTTCCATCTTGAATTTTGCTCACTTCCGAAATTAATACACTTCTGCCGAGGAAAGTTGAGGAGTAGCGATTCGCCGCGGAAGACCGCCGTCCGATAGGAAATTAATAGACTTGGTTGGCTTGCCGCCTAAACGTAGTGGCTGATGATTTCAATTCAATCTAACGTTGTGACTCTACCTGTTTATTCTTTCCAACTAGCGCACCCTTGTTCCAGTCAACAATCTGCAATGATTCTTACAATTCGATTCTTATCTTTTATCAAAGCGTTTCGGCAATCTCCCATGTTCAAAAGAAAGGATTGAATCATTTATGTTTCTGTGCGTCCTTAAATATGCTTCTGATCTCATTAGTCTCATTGAAGAGTTCAAAATGTATAAGATGCGTCGAATATAACTAAAAACTGTTTATTAGTTATTATAGTTGCAACAGTCTAACATGTGAGTCATACGGAATGACGAACCAGAACGATAAAATGCCAAATTAAGCCGGAAACCCTTTCCTCCGCAAAATTTGCAGAAGCTTTAAACGCACACACGTACGCACATACACACATTCACGCACGTCACTTATTTTTCAAGTCAATGTAGGGTATTTATGCATGAGGCATCATATTGGGCAAAATCACAAATTCGAAAAATCTTTCCCCAGTAGGAAGGACTCGTTGTAGAATTACCTAAACGAAACGCTTAAGATTTAAAATTAAAATACACCTGATTTATGGGACAGGAGAAACCATTGGTGCAAATTCCATCATTACAATGACTCTTGAAACCTAGGGGCAAGGATTTGAGCAGTGGAAGGTGGCTGCGAAAGAATTTCGGTGAGACTGCGTATATTCCGAATGTTCCAATTGCGTGGCTGCATATCAATAGGCATTTGGTTTGAAAAATTCTAAATGAATGCTCAAGTATATGTAACATAAACGGGTTATGAAAAATCTAGCCGTTTCATGGTAATCAATACGAACGAACAGAAAGCGTCTACATCTACATAATACCTATAATCTCTGCATCTACAATAAATAATGCACCGCAACGTGCGCAATCGTTACATCAATCACGCGCCATCATTGCAATTGTCATCAACATCCACGCGTCGCGCGGATAACCTTAGCAACGAGCAAATGGGTGCTCGAAAGTTAGATACAAGACCACTTATAGATTCGAGTTAAATGCTTACAATGGGGAACATTTTCAGTTTTGCATTACATTGTTAGTTGAGATCAGAGGGAGAAAGAAAATGGCCTAAGGAAAGCAACTGCAGAGAAGAGAGGCCGATCGATAATTGAGGAACCCTTACTCCCTTGCGCCAGACTCGACCACAGAAGCATAAAGTATCACGAGCAACAGTTTTAACTTTCAGAAAATGAAATTATAGCGAGTTCAAATCACCGTCGATCACTCTCAAATGGCTAATGACCTGGTACGCCCCTCTCTTTCGAGGCTCTCTCGGGGGGGGGGGACAAGGGTTGCACCTGCCGGAGGATTCCCTATGAGATACTGCATGTTTCCTTGCGATAAATCCACCTGTGTTAAGCTCTTTGTGGCCCCAAGGTATGAAGATGTCTGCGACTGCTGGGGCCCTGGAGGTGTTAACTCACCATTTCCCAACTCTTGTCTGCAGCGGACACTCCTCACGCCTCATCCATCACTGACCGGCATCATTGCGTTCCCCCTCGGCACGAAGGGGCCCAGGTTGATGAAATGGCCCCAGGGACACGTTTTTGAAACTCTCGGCTGACGTGAGAGGAAATGAAGGGAAATTAAGTAAGTGCCACAGGAATTATTCTATTGCGGATATATGCCAAAAATTCGTGCGCTGGTTTGTTGAATTGAGAATAGACTTCCTTCGTTGATAATACTGCTTCGTGTTTCTCAGCAACAGGTACCACCAAACTTTTGTTGCATTTGACTCGTGATCTTGAAAAATTTTAATTCTGGGCAAAACAGATTAAATTAATTTTGAAAAACGTACTCACTCGGTGGAAAATTTTTATTAATGAACATAGCATAATTTCAAATGGTAATACGCATGTCTGTTGCAATAAAATACAAAATATAAATTCAATAAAATATTTAGATTTGTTAATGGATGGAAATTGAATGGAATTCATTTATGAATTAAAATTGGCATTAATTCCTAGAGTAAAAAAACTATTTGATAAAAAATATGTGCCAGTTGATACATAACATGTATGTAAAGAATCTGTTGGAGACCTGTTAAGTTTGTTCTTTTCAATTTAAAACCTCATTGTGATTTCACACTTCGATGTGATGCTTATTTTTTCTATTACTCAAATTCTCCAATCATCTCAAACTAAAACAATACGTGTAATCTTATGAAAATCTAGAACTGAACCCCCCTTTCCACTTTTTATAAACTAAGTGTTTTTCTCAATGCCAAAATAGTTTCTAAACTATTTAGGCATTTAATTGTACACAAGCTACTGGTAGAATTTTCAACAAACATTGTACTTTACAAGAGCTATGTTAATGGTATTTTAATTATAAAACCAAATTGCGAACCTATTCATCATGCATATCTATGTTACATATAAAATTTTATAATGATGTGTGAACTTCATACGCCGTCGGACTTAGAACTAGGTGAGTTAGGTAGTCGGTTTGATAGTCGAGGTAACCGTCCCGACGTTCGAGTTGAAGACTGCGGTTTGTTATTATACATATGTTGCTTCTGTTTTCAATAATTTTCAAATGATGATGTATACAAACTAGGCATTTAAATTTCGTTTTGCTAATGGCGAAAATTATTCTCCATCATGTAATTCGATTGAATGAATGTTGTAGATTAATCTATGTATATTCATATATTATATAGATATATCTATGTATATATATATATATATATATTTATAAACAAAAGTGCCGTTTCCCAGGAAGGGCAACCCTTATATAAAGTTTTTCTTCCGGATTTCAACTCAGTCTTGAATTACAATTATTCCGTATATAAAGATGTGAATCAAATATTGGTTTTGCATTCATTTGACATTACCCAAAAATATTCTCTTTTATCCACAGAAGTAGTTCTGAAACATCCGTTTCTAACTATTTGAAGTTGGATTTGTTCATTCCCTAGGTACTGTTACAATTCTCTCTACCTGAAATCATGTTTTTAATAAATTATTTGCTTCGTCAATGGCTTATCCTTTCTGCCGATCTTGATGTAGATTAAGGCAGATTGGCTATTCATAATCTGCAGTCTGGGCACACTTGAAATAGAGTATTTGGTAACGATGCAATCAAGGGTAAGCTCAATTGTTTTATGTGCTCCCTGTTTCACCTTCTAAAATCGTAAAATAACCTCAAAACTTGGAAGATTAAAATAATTGGAACATCTTGAGAATGAAGGAAATACAGATCTCAATCCTTCACCAAGTCCAAATGGACACTTTCCTCCGTCATCTGCGGGGGATGGGCCCACTGAAACGCCTCTTCTCACCCGCTCGGTTTCTCCTGTCTGGCCCAACCGTTCTACCGGGCGGCTGTAGCTGAGGGGGATAAATTAGGGAAGAGGGGTCACCCCTTCTCACCAGGGAAATGTGAGAGCAGCGCATGCCATCATTGAAAGCATTGAAAGCCCTGAACTGCATTCAGGCCGTCATAGTCTCCCACCAGTTTCGTCATTTCCAAAACCCTCAAAACTTTTTCAAATGCTCTTCTCTGTAACGGACCTATTGTGGAAACATGCAAGAGAGATTAAAGGAGCCGAGAAAAACGGCCGGCTCAACTTTATACCAATAAAAGCGATCGCAGTTCGATTACAACAAAAGGCCCATCAAAATATATGTTAAGAGATTTTAAAACCTCGAGCAGTCTAAGTTGGTCTGGCGTTTGTTCCCACTTGATGCGGGCTTTCTCGTCTTTCTTCTTTCAAGAGGACGTCAGACCCCAGAAATGCATCCTCGTCTCTTTCCATTGACACCGGTTCAGGGGAATTCTTCTTTTCCGGAGTGACCAGGGGTGGAGTCTTTTCGCGGTTTTCGGGTGCGACCGCGGTCGTGGAGTTTTTTTGTGGGTTATACGGTAGAACCCTGGTTATTCCTGAGTTGGTGCACTTTCCAGGCGTCCTTCACGTGAATCTTCACCTTGGAAGTCACGTTTAAACTCGGCCACCCATTTCTTTACGGTGTAAATTGAAAATTACAAGCACATCAAACAGTTGATCGGACCACGGGCCATCTGGTGTGAACACTCGCGAGCAGTATATCAACAGAATTCACGGTTTCTCAGAGTATTCTCCATCTCCTTTCCTGTCGAGGTGTTCTTAAAACATAGAACTGCAGTCATACACGAAAAACAAAATTTTACAATATTTATAAATTAGCCATCCTTTCTAAAATCTACTCGTACATAACAGTAGACGCAGGCGGAAAAATACCGAGAAAAAGAGGAAATGTAGGTTTTGTTCAACTACCCGGCTGCATACGTCAACTTTTAGAAACAGAATTAAAATTGGGTCATTCCACGCCAATTAGGACTCGTATTCACTGTTAACCTTTCGAATTTAGATTTGCAGAAATTGTTCACCTGTTTGAAAACATAAAATTTGAAGCGTTTAGAGAGAAAGGAAAAACAGTAAAGGACATGGGCAAGGCGTATCGGTGTGGCTTATCCTCCATTGATTTAAATGGTCGTTCTTTCAGATGCATAGGGAACCTTTGAAGAAAGAAAGCATGAAAAATATTTGCACTACGATTTGTAGGATTAATTTGTATTACTTTCCATACTCGAGCTAATACATAAGGCATAAATCTGTTATCAATTCTTACAGTGTACTTTAGCCCGTTATTTTTTTAATTATCTGAGTGATTGGACCTATCATTGAGGAATGATAAGTGGAGTTTTCTTTTGGAGTGACTTCAAGTGTTCATACAATTTTTGTTGATTACGAGAAGTTGTTCACTCTTGGCGGTGTTGAAAGTGATGCGCTTGAGTCGTCTCTATCCGTCGCACTCTTCGAAAACATTCCTGCGTTGCGACCGAGTAGTGACCTCTTGCGGGGCGAAAAATGACGTCAGATTAAAGGAGAAAGTCCGGTACTTTAAAATATGAAATCACTGCACTTCCGACGGCCCTTAAACGACCCGATGGGGTGATTTCGCTCGGTCGCAAAGGCTCTCACCCCAGCCCCTTAATGACCACTCGTTAACAACGGGATATGGATTCTGAGGCAATCGGTGGGTGGGAAATTGAAGGGATTGGAGGCCCTAATTGACATCGGGGAGTATAAACCCCTCGTCTTCGTTAAGCGAGGACAGAGACAAAACGCGCCCACCGTCAAAATTGCTCTGTGCCCAAGGGGGACTCCTTCCGTCAGATTCTCGCCTACCGCACTACCCGGTTCAGGGCCGGAATGAATGCAAAGCCACCTTGGCGAAGCAATGACCCTGCTCTCTGTTCTGTGAAAACGGGTTGGCATTAGGGTATTCATGTTAGTTATTGCCAATGCAAATATCTCTCAAACCTATGGGAATAACCGATTAAATACATAACTTCTGAATTATGAAGCCTGAGAAGTTTTTGTTTTTGATAAGAAAAAAGTCCCGCAGGGCAACGGAGATGAGAATTCGAAACATGCAATTCGTCAGCTTACTTCTGGATATATCTCTAGGGACTCTGAGGGAATTATACCTCAGTAATCCCCCGCATCCACACGAGGCGCTACCTCCACCGCCGACCGATGCATGCTTCAACTGGGAGGAGCAGCCGGTTGAAGAAAGTGAACCCACAGAGGAATGTGCATTCAAGATTCCTGACTGGGTAACAAAACTGATCGAAGGATGGGAGCCATCGCCTGCAGATCATCCAAAGGATCCCCAAGTGAGTCACACCTCTAAAGATGGACGACTCTATGTTGCTACCAGAGCTCTCCTCGGCGGCCGGGTGCTTACGACTTCATGAGCATGTCAGGAGGTGCTGGTGACGGCATGCGAAGAGGGGTCCCCCGACAACTCCAGAAAGAGGTGGAGGGGACTTAAGGAAAAATGCGACGGAAGAAAACCATGGTGTGACGAACAGTTCCCTATTCACTGGCAACAAGCAAGGGCTAGAGCAACCCAACATCTATGCATTCCCACTACCGCACCTCGAGACATAAGTAGAGGCCAATCAACGAAAGTACGTATAGTATCTCAAATTTAAATGACTAAACATTTTGCAAAGGCTCCGCATATTACCATTATATGCGTACTGCCACCCAATGTTTTCTCCTAGACAATTTTATTCTCAAGGCTTGAATTTGACATCCACTTCATCATGAAGTTCATGCCATTTATATCCAAGATCATCATTCAATATTCATAAGAATAGCACTATAGTGGAAAATAAAGAGTTTTCTAAATAGTCCCGTTTCAAAATTACTTTTTCATTCTTATTACCATTATAAAATTAAGTTTTGAATTAAGGACCATTTCTAAGTATCGTATTCTTCCTTGTTTAGTCTAGACATGTCCGAGAAATTATTCAACGTGTAAAGGAACAAATTCAGGCTAATGGCATTGATGAGTTCAACCAGAAGCTGGCTGCAACGAGAAAGAATCTCAGGCAAGATTTGAGCCGTGCTCAAAAGAAGTACCAATGGTGGTCAAATGAAATGGCCATGAGGGCACGGGAACAGGCAATGGAAGAGAAGGAGAGAGCATTGGCAAGAAATTTTAATGCACTCTTAAATAAGCTGGATTTATTAGAACGCCGTAATGTCTTCCTTTTAGATTTCATTGAGAAGGGGATGATGGAATTGTATTACACTTGACGATTTGTGAGGGGCATTAAAGAATCGCGCGCCAGAGAATTGAAAAATCTCATATAGTAGATGAACTACGCATGAAGCAATTATATTTCGCTGATTTGATGACATACTACGAAGAGAATTACCTGGATCCTCCTGAATTCACTGGAAATTATGCATATCCATTCTAATTAGTGATCAATTCTGTAAATAATATATTTTGTTTATACTTATCAATATATATTTAGTGTTTCTAAAAGGTTAGTTTATAAGAGATAACAAAATTATTTGAATAAAAATATTTCAACATGAAGTAATTTGCATTTTCACTTATCTGATGGAAAGAGGCCCATTAGAATTTATGGAAAGATGTTTTATATATTTTGGCACCCTGCTAGGCATCGCTTGAGTGTTTGGCAAGGGGTGAATCCACATCAGACTAATTTTGACTCTACCGAAGGTCTTGACAGACAACCAAGACCAGAGTCGGGTGTCTGCTTGTGAAGACCTTCTTGAAACGACATCGCGACGTTTCCCCAACCCTCATACAATCCCGACTCGTCACCAGTGGACTATTTGCTATTCCCTATTAAAGTGAAACCCTCCCTCTCTCCAAGGATACCCCAATGGGACTCTAAGTAACGTCAAAAAAGTTTGCACGCGTACCCTTAAGGACCCTTCCGGAATCCGTCCGCCAGGGAGCCTTTGAGTCATGGAAAATACTCGCTCAAGGAATGTACTTAATATTGGAAGAATAATGAGAAAATATCTTAAATAAATCTACTTTTCCCAAACTTTTCCCGATTCTTTTAATAAAAACACTGTACAATTTAATTGTTGCATGTCTCTTTTGTTTGCGTATATCCAGAATATCACCACAATGTCCTCAACAAAGCATAGCAGCAATATCATCCCTGCCTCATTAGTAATCCATACTACCTAAACATCCTCCGAATCTACCATGCAATCCACTTTAATATGCACCTGGGGATGCTTGGTAATTGTCCATATCTTTCGAATGCCGAACGGAATGAAAGGAGGAAGGAAGTATTCAGATATGAAGAGTGACCTGATGCAGATAAGGATGTTTATGTAGTGTAGGACCTTTAGTATAATGGTTTGAGGTGTCACTTTGTGGAAGCGATTCATATCGGAAAAGAAAATACTTTGCTCTTCCACATAAAGGGTCCATTCAATAAGTATCGCGACTGGTTCACTGTAGCCTCAATGGAGCGATGGATGAGGGGTCCAACCGATCGGCTCGGTAGAGGGGTCCTTCACCACTCAGGCGCACTTTAGTTCAGTCGCCTCCAGGCATGCATTGAGGCAGGAGGATTTTTGTGGACTGTGATTGTTTGTGGTGTCATCGTGTCAGCATGAAGTGCACCGTCGAGCAACGCTACACTGTGAAGTTTTGCATTAAACTCGAGAAATCCACATAAGAGACCATTGAACTCATTAAATAGACCTCTGGGAATGATGCTATAAGCACAAAATTTTTATGGAAGGCCGGGAGCTCGTCTAAGACGAGCACCGCGTCGGACGCCCGACGACAGCTCAGGGGGCTAAAGTGAAAAAAGTTTTGCACTCTGGCAGGCGTTTAACCATTTCCCTTATCAGTGAGGAGACTGGTCTTTCAGCCGGAACCGTCCACACCATTGTAACAGAGGATCTTGCGATGAGGAAAGTGTGCGCGAAGCTGGTGCCGAAAGTCTCGAGTGAGGAACAAAAACTGTCGTGGGTGGAAATTTCGCTGCTGACGAAATTCGGCGTGGCAACGCTCCTTAACCCCTCCACTACAGCCCCGACCTGGCTCCACCTGACCTTTTCTTGTTTCCACGAATAAAAAGTGAGTTCAAAGAGCATCGGTTCGATTCCATCGAGGAGGTTCAAGCGGCGATGACAAAGGCTCCCAATAGTATTCCGGAAACCGACTTCCAACGGGCTTTTGATGAGTGGCAGACGCGCCAAAATAAGTGTATCGATGCATGAGGAGTGTATTTTCGAGATTATTAAGTAATTGTAATGATAACTACAATAAATTTGGATTTTTGGAATCAGTCCCGATACTTATAGAATGGACCCTGTATATTTTATTATACCCGACCTAGGTTTCGACATACAAAATCATCATCAGATAAAGTACAGAGGACACAGCTTCATCTACATCCATCCACATCTCCAGAGGGGAGACACTCCTTCATTGGGAATTTGGACACGCCGCAGGTGTACGATCGCCCAACCATATTCAGCATCCATGCAGCTCTTTTGGCGTGGAGGACTTTCCGATTCCTGCCCCCAGCACCTATTCCCTTGTGAAAAGACACCCCACCGTCGATTTTCGATCGTAACTCCAACACGATTCTCTCCAACGACGCGATACAAACCCTTAGAGCTGCACATTCACCAGCGTTCTTGAGCACGGCAACAGGAGACCTAGAAAAAGCCAACTTACTTTAACAGTTACGTTCTCAAGAAAAACCTAACCTGAATAAAATATGCTAAAATTTTCTAAAAGAGATTACCTCAAATTAAATCAACCAACAGTATTGAAGGGTTGGGATTGAATTTAAAGCCTACGTGGGAAAAAAAGTGTTGTACCAAGGTCTGATACTCAGAAAAATAAGAAAAGAAAAGAAGCACTCACAAATAACCACTCGGAGGAACGGGACACAAACAACTACGCACCACTAAGAGTAACTACTACAACCACACGCAAAAAATTACTAGCCACAAAGAGAACAATATATACGTTAATACTATTCTACACATCACTAAACCAGAAAGCATTAATTATCAGGCAGGCAGGTAGACTCAGACAGAGCTAAACCGTTTCTCAGGAGCGAGCTTCAAATACGTCCGTTATAGCCAAGAGGCAGAGTGATATTATCGCCTGCACCCCACATGGCACAAGAACGCACGGAGGGAGGTGTTAGGGCGCCCGACTTGGAGAGTGTTTTGTGGGAATTTAATCTTGCAGAGCCCTATTTTAGACAGCGTGTGCCTGTTTCTTTTCTTAGGTGTTCCCCCTATCCATGTCGCCGCAAGTAGCGAACGGGAAAAACGGATAGCATCAATTCTAAAACGTAACTCTAATTTTGTGTCATTTGTCGGACTTGCAAATTTAATTATGGGACCTCATTATATCTCAAATGTCGGATGCAAAACCACACTATTTATTTCTTTGTAATAAGTTTAATCTCGCCGTAAGTCTTCGAATATCTGAAGGTTCCCACCCCAGACAGATTCTGTATTAAATTTGTGACGTTTTGTGTCCTTTGGTACGAGTTTTTCACGAACCTAGAGGCCATTTTCTGCACTCTATTCAGTTCCGTAATTAATGTTTCTTGAAATGGATCCCAAACGCTCACATACTCAATGTGAGGCCTTTCCTCCGAGTGTGTAAGCTTGGTTATGGTTATTATTGTTTAACAAATGCATGACGGTAAATTTTTTTGTATTCCATTCCGGCCCCCATTCTTCACACGATTTTTTAATGTTGTTTCAGCCAGTTTGTAGTGATTCACGATCATCGTCATTCGCTATTTCCTTGTAGATTACAAAGTCGGCGGAGAGTATTATGCTGGTTTTTATTTACTGGTAATATTATTAATGTGTATTAGAATAAGTAGTAGTCCTATGACGTTGGGGGTCCTATGTGAGATGCCGGATGTTACTTTGGCATAACTAGAGCTTGAATCTTCCATAACATCCCCCTATTTTTGCGGTCACTAAGTATGTGCCAAATCCTGTTTATTAGTTTTTCGTTTATTCCGTACCATTGCAATTTGTCAATCAATTTAGCGTGTGGGTCTTAATTGAATGCCTTTTTAAAATCCAAGAAGATCGCATAGTATGTTTCTTTCCTTCTACGTAGAACTTCGTGAATAAAAAGTTCCAACTGCGTTTCACATGGTCTCTCCTTTCTGAATCTGTGATCTGTTGGATAATGGGTTGTGTCGAGTAATGCCATGGAGTTACTAACAATAATGTGTACCAAGACTTTACAGGAGAGGACGGTTTGCGATATTGGTCGGTAATTACTGGGATCTTGTTTATTTCATACCGCAGCCACGATACTAATTAGCCGCGGCTTGAATAGGAAAACATATCGTGTGATGTATCATTATGATTTTTCTACCATTTAATCTTAAGTTTGGTATGGCTCTCAATACCTTTACACAATGCCGTAATCTTTTACGTGGCCTGGCACTCCTACTTTTCGCAAAAATGCATATGCTGCTAACTTTAAAATGAGTCTTTTTTCATATCCCAATTTTCATAGCACCAAATTTAAAGAACCTGGAATTATACTATTATCCTCTTATTTAAGGAACAAGTTTTTGAGATGCACAGGAATACTCATGTCAATGATTTCAATTATTTTTTCCTTGATTGTACTTTTAATTAAGGCTTTTGTCTCCAACTCCCTCATCTTTGTATGTCACTTATGTATGTTTTTGGCTGTTGTTCCCAGCTCCCAAATTTTGTATTTCTCTGCACTATTGTTCTCCAAGCAACGCATTTACAATATCCGCATTTATCTAAAACGCTTTCCATTAAAGCAAAGTATACTATCTATTGTAATATATGCTATTTCTAAGTGAAACACTAGAAGAACTTTTGTTATTCGGGAGAATGGATTGCGGGGTGAACTGTGAGATGGGAATCAGGGATTGTGGATTTGTGCGTTTATGACAGCGTAGCGGCGCTCTTTTTTTGCGCTGCGCTAATTAACCCGCGTGTGTAGGCTTCGAAGAGAAGTGCCGAGTAAATGAAAGTGGGTGCTGGTTAGTCCACAGATATAATTACAATGGCGCAGCGTGTAATCACCGAAGGAGTATTATGTGGGGAAGTCCCGTTGGGGCGAAACATGAGGAGAGGGGCGGGCGACCTATTTCCGCTCTGCGATGGTGTGAATGCGGAATGAGTGGAGAAGTTCAATCACCACCGTGGATATGTATCTCTCATTTCAATCAAACCATGAAACTCCACTTCTTGAAAAATTGGTCCTCTCAATGATAAGGCAATAGAAGAATAGACACCAGTGTTTCTGTCACCGAGTGACACAATACGCGAGGAAAAAGAAGAATTTGTACGAACAAATCGACATCAATCTGCCGGAACATACTCTGATTATTAAACGAGTGCATATTTCCGAGCAAGACGCTAAAGTCATCTGACTATGATTTCCTCATATTATTAAATTCCTCTAATGTTGCTATTCCTTTATTGCATCCCTTTATTGAGGCTTATGACTTTATCTTGGAAAATAAGGAGTAGCGCAAAAAAATCGTTCAAAAATTTAACTTGAGTTCGTATGATTGTGGGAAAGAAAATTATGAGAGGAGAATAGCGTTTGAAGGGCACTTAACTGTGATGCTTGCGTCGCTTGTGTGGACGAACCCTCTGCCCTTCGCATCAACATGGATGGGATCCATATGAGGTCGGACATATTGAAAAGAAAAAGTTCAAAGAAAGTCAGTAAGATATGTACTCGGAAGGTACAAAAGAACAGAGAGTGTCACGGAAATGTTGGATGCACTGAAATGGAAGAGTTTAAAAAACAGAAGAAAAATGATTAGGTTAGGCGCGATGTGTAGAGTTGTTAAAAATGACGAAGAGTGGGAAGTTTTATGGAAAGAGGTAGAAAAACCAAACTTTAAAGGAAAAAACAACCAGAGTTTTAAAATAAAAACAAGAACGCAAAAAACAAATAAGAAAACAAACTCTCTTTATACAGAACTATTTTTGATCGGAACCAGCTGCCTGAAGGTTTGTTTGAGCCTTTTCCATCCAATTTTGGGAGTTTTAAGAATAAGTGTAAAGCAGCCACTGGGTGATAAACTTCATTGACCAGAGATTATTATGCTATTGTATTTATTAAAATATTGTTTTTACGTGATAAGGACGGCGTAAGAATTTGAATTGCAAACGTGAATGGTGTGTTAACGGTGCGCGATTTTGATTGGTTGATAAAATTGAAGAGTGCGTGAATATGGACGAAGTGCGTCGATGGATGGAGCGTTGCGGGTATGGTGTAAACCTAGCCTACGTGTGATGGTGAAGGTGCGGTTGGTAATATTTAAGTGTCATGTATATAAGAGCATTGTGTCTTATATCTGTCCTTATCGTGTACCTATGTACGAGTATGTCATATGTGCATTGTAAGAGTGACCCTTGACCGTTGCTTCCAGGACAATTACATGATTGCAACGAAATTTATATAATAATAACAGTCGAAGGCTACTGGGCAAACGCCCATGTAGGCTGCAACAATCGCCGGAAATGTGCTGGTCGTGTTTCTTCCCCAAACCAACTACGTGCTCGATGTATTTAAAGAAGTTTCTAGCGGATAGTCCCATTATAATATTTCAACGAACTTCATCAATACCGTGATTCAATGCACACGCTTCATTTTTCAGGTTTGCACCGAACTCTTGGCGCTGACCTGGGCGTGTTCTGCCACCGCGCGTACGACGCGGTGGGGTAACAAAGGGGGCATTAGCCCTGTCTGCCGGTCGCAATGGGTGGCCTTCCCAGGGTTGTGTTTCCGCAGAGGGCGTGGGGAACGTAGCTAGTGAGTGCCACCCCTGGCACGCTGTCGCTCGTAAAGGGTGTGGCGTTAGTCTTCGGGGCGGTCGAATGGAGATAAAAAGGACTCTCCCGCTCTTTAGAAGCGAGTGAGTGATTCGCAGTCCTGATAAACCCCATTTTAGAGGGAGGCCGCCGCCTTCAAGGGCACACACCCCTTTAATACCTTCACGTGGAACACTTCCCACCCTTCTCCTGTCCCCGCCTTACCCTCTGTAGGCACGGCGAGGGCACCCTTCCTTCTCTTCTCCTCCCTCGCTACCACACCCCGTGAGACAATGACTGCCCTTGGGGGGGGGGGAGGGTGGCGTGGGCGTCCGCCGCATGTGATTTCTCAATCCATCAACCCTGTCACTGACTAACCCCCCTCCACGTACTCGGGCCCACCACGTGACGTATTAATTAAAACAGCCGCTCGGTAGAGAGGATGCGGGGGTAAGGGTTGCGCCGCGGGGATGCAATCGCTCTCAGCTCGGAAGAGGTTTCCCAGTTTTGTATGAATAAAATTTTTGTGGAATTCGTGGAATAGTATTTTGTATGAAATTCGAGTGTAATTTTTCACCTAGATTGTTTATATCTAAATATTTTCGTTTATTAGCTGAGCAGATTAAGATTATTGCTCTCCTTGGAAATATATCATAATGAGGTAAGCTTAGGAATAATAATAAATGTATTTCAGATATCATTTACGTTAGTCCCTTTTTAACTGCAATAATCAATGTTGCGTGCAAAAGGACACAAGATTTCACACAAATTTGCGTTGATCATGTTTTCCAAAATGAATAGTTAAAAAAGTTATAGTAAAAAAACAAGAGGGTATCATCTTGTATCTTTAAGTTTTAATTACATTCAGTTACCAAATTTTCTGCAGTTTAAACCAGGGAAGTCGATAGGACCATGAATTAATCAGCTGTAAATATCCATCCGCTGGTGACCAGATTGATTCTCTAAATGGAATGCAGAGGTTGATTCGGCGATGTTCAGATTACTGAGTTGAGTTTAGTCGCTCAAAATAAACACTTTTACTCACAAGCGCACACAACTACCGCAAGTGGTGAACGCATATTATAGGAAAATATGATCGAAACCCATTGGGAAGAAAGTCATCTGATATATTTTAATGAAAATACTGAATTAATGTAATCTATCCTCGATAGCGCAAGAAAAGAAGGCTTTCTTTGAGAAGATGTAACTACTATGTTCGAGGAACATAAGATTGCAAACAAGGAAGCAGTTTATCAAAACATTCGTGTGGACCATGGCATTCAACAGATCGGAGACATGGGGTATTGGAAATGTGGACCAACTAAGAATAGAAGCATTTGAAACATGGTGCTGGAGGAGAATAATGAAGATTAAATGGACAAAGTGAGGAACGATGAGTTATATAGAAGAGCAGAAGAGGAAAGGACCATATGGAAAGCTCTACGGCAAAGGGGAACCGGATGGATTGGGCACACTTTGAGATCCAATGGATTAGTCAGAAACATAATAGAGGGAAAAATTGGAGGAAAGATCCCGTGAGGAAGGCCAAGAGGCAAGTACATTGCACAAATTAAGAATGACGTAGAACAGAGAACTCGTCAAAGGGTGAGGGAATTAACACTAAATACAGAAGAATGGAGGGCTGAAGTAAACCAATCTTAGGATTGAAATACTGATGATGATGATTCTCGATGTAACACTCGTAAGCCTGCGAAAGAAAGCGTCAAAAATAAATATTACCCAGTTTAATTAATTACCCATTATTAATATAATAAAAATTACCCAGAGAGTGCAAAGTGCGATAGGCATGAATGTTTTCCGTGCTCGTTTGAAGATAATGAATAAAGATGGGTGAGAGATTAAGTGCTATAAGGCCATGTAAATTGTTGCGGAGGGAAGAGTGGAGAGGAAGCGAGGCGGACGAGGAGAAGTTTTGGTATTCCTGAATGGAATGAAGGAAGGTAGAAAGTGTCTGAAGCTGAAGATGCTCTTACGCCGTCTATCTCGAGGTCAGGCGTGATGATTAGGGAACGTAGCGGTGATGGTTCTCGGAGTGCGAAAAAGTGTCTTGGAAGGCGTAAAACTTTTGGGGCTCGAGGGCAGGTAGACCCTTATTGTTGGGGATAGGGGTGGATATGAGCACTCGGGCCGTGCTGATAATTGAGTGTAGAAATAGTTGAGTCCAATGCGCTGCCAGCGTGAGAAATGAATTAGCCTGGTGCACATCGTTACGGAACATTTTAGTGTGATTGGTGATATCCTTGAGAGGGAGGAGCAGTTGTAAAGACGTCAAAATGTGCAAGGTGCCCTAGGCAGCCTGTAACACTCTTCACGGCGAAGTTCCCGGATTCGCGGCTGAAACATGGCGACTACCGCATGGGTAACAAGAGGCGGGGGATCAGCTGATGGGGCTTGACTCGAAAGAATTAGAGATTGCATTAAAATTTGGCCTTGCTATACTGTGTCGACTTGCTTATGTAGCACGATGGTCCATTTAAGGGGCTCCAGTGGTGGAATTAGAGTTGGGCAGCCGGCGCATACGAGCTGGGCAAGGTGGAAGACGGCGGGCGAGGAGGAACGGAATGTGGAGTGGCGAGCGTGGTGAACTCGAGCAGTTGGCGCGGGGTGTCGGCGATTACAGGGCCGCGTGCGGCTTAGCCTTGTGCACTTTCATCGCATTGTTCAATTCATTCGCCGATTCATCGCATCGGCTCGGTGAGTCGAAGATCCGCGGTTCATGTCCGTTTTACGCTTGTGATCTGCTTCCTTCCATCCATCCGATACGTTTGCCTTTTATGTATATTCCTATACCTTTTTCTTATGTCTTTATCCATGCGAATGAATATGTGCTCACCTTTTGGAATTTTTGCGGGTTTTAATGCGTATATTCATGATTTATACAAAAAGGTCGGGAAAAGTTTCGAAAAAATGGATTTATTTCAGATATTGCCACCATGTCTCAAAGTTCTTAAAAGTACATCCTTTGAGTGTTGAAACACTTTTGCCAGCGGCTTTTCCACGTCTAGGAGGCTCCGTTGTTAATATGCTTATTTAGCATCTTAAGAATTGGGCGTCCATGCAATGCGAGCTTGACCTTGGACTCTCAAATATAAACTACGTCTTACTGCCACCCTCACAGTCGTCACTCCGCCCAGCACCCAATAAACGTGAATTCACCAAATAAAACAAATCCAAGGCCTGATTTGAACTTCTCCTATTCCGCTGCGCTGGCTGTTTCATTCTCTTCCATACGGAAAAGTTCCCGGTGTTCCACCAACACCCTACCGCGAGTACACCGCTACGGAAACCACGCGGAACTTTGAGCCCACTGTGGTGAGAGCATGGAAGGAAAAATATCCTTTGGTTTTATCTTTTTAATTAAAAAAAATATTATCTTATAGTCATTCCTCGTCTTTATATTACAGAAATTTACATTTCTTCGTTGAGCGAGATCATTTAAAAAAAATTGTTTCCTTCACCACAACTTTATGGAATTCACACAACTTATTCAAAAGTAAAAAGAACTTCGTAAATGCATACAAAAGTTTAGTTAAAAAACGACCTTGGTTTCGACGTTGGACGTCTTCATCAGGTCCTTTGTGAGATTACCTCGGATTTTCCGCCGGTTGAATGTCTCTGTGGCCGCCAACGTTTCGATGACCGAATCGGTTACCGAAACGTTGGCAGCTATGGAAACAGTAGTAGAAGACAAGAGAAAGTTCCACCCAACCGACACGCCGGGAAAGCACATCTTTCATTTCTTCGTTAGTCACCGCCAGAAAGTGAGGAACTAGATTTAATATTTTCTTGAGTTTACACTATGCGTTTCTTGAGTTCACATTATACGTAACCTTTTTCTTACATTAAGAACAAATGGCTTTATCTTACAATACGCATTTATTACTGGCTTTTTAATTTCAGTTCACAGGGGTAGCTCCAAAACACTTCATTTACCATTGTGTCCACTATAAATTGATGTCTTATGTCTATATATATATATATATATATATATATATATATATATATATATATATATATATATATATATATATATATATATATATATATATACACACACACACACACGGAAATAGATATGAGGAAAGGGGAAAGGAACACACATAAAGGACGAACACAGGAAAGGTGGGGAAGGCGGATTTGAGCAGATCACAAATATAAAAAATATTTCCTTAACCGGGATTTGAACACCGGACCTTCCACTTGCCGGGCGGATGCTCTATCTCTTAAATTATTAAGGAAACCTAATTTACACTGAGATATGCGATGTTTTAAAGTGCCCAGATGCTCCGATTGCTTGTCCCAGAGATGGCGTTAGGGAGCTGTGTCACCCACCAAAGGAGCATTTGGGCGCTTGAGCAAGGGTCGTTTTGTTTCAGGAAGAGGAGAAATTCAATAGGAGATACTGTAGTACATGGTTAGCCTTGGTGTCGTCAACATATACTCCGCCGTTTACAGAACGCGTTGGCCTGATTTTTCAGGTACGCTTTTGACAGGGGCACTCTGCCCTCCAAAAAGGGCATCAAAAGGCAGCTTCAAGGTGCCAATGATTTCACGCCGTCCTCCTCGCCCACTCATCCTCTTCTGAAAAGTTTGTGTAAAATGTATCAGAAAAATTGTTTCCTGACCTAACTGTACGTTGAAGCAGCTCGTAAGGCAAGCAAGCCCTGCAGCTGCTCGCAGCGCGCAAGGTTGTTGATGGGGATCTGACCTTTAACTTACGCCAAACTTCGATTCCTTACGAGCGTTCGTTTAGGCTATATCGTGTGTTTAGTGAACCCGTGTCGAGTGAGTTGGTGCAAGCGCAAAATTCAGCGGTTCAGCGGAATAGCGGTAGGCTATCAAATTTTGTATTGGACTGGAGAAATTGGGTACGGAAACATCGAGCATGATTTTACAAGTGCTCAAGGATGAAATCATGTCTAAATACGCAGTTTTTAATGCCGAGAGAGTGAGGAGGACGAGCCCCACGCTGGCCGGCCGGGGACATCGAGAACCGACGACAACGTGCAAAGTGTGCGTGAAGTGCTGGCGACTCGAATTACCTGGACTAAACTCATCCAGGCATTTTGTCAGTCTCTACTTGGCACCAGCAGACTATTTCCTATTCCCAAAGGCGAATTCCTCCCTCAAAAGACCCCACCAAGGGACGCCTCAAAGAAGCTTGCACGCGTGCTCTTAAGGACCTTCCGTAAACCGCCCACGAGGGAGCTTTCGAGTCGTGGAAAAACCGCAAGGGCAAAAGTGTGTCCACGCTCAAGGGATGTCTCGTAAATTGAAGAAAATTGAGGCATTTTAGCGATATCTGGAATAAATTATTTAAAAAAAATCTTTTACCAATACTTTTTATACAATGTATCCGCGTCCAGTATTACTTGGATGATATTTTCACGTTTACCATTGCTAGAATTTCGTGAGGAAATGGGGTAATTTTAACACACTTACGTTAGCTAAGTGTGAACCGATTTGTTCAACCGTAATCAGTGAGAATAATTCACGAGCCAGCCACAAAAAATAAACGCGGGGTGGCGAGAAGGAAGAAGAATGAATGAGTGCCAGCCAATGATTGGGATGGCGGAGGAAATGATGGCGATAAAAAGGAAAAAAATTCACTTCGAAGAAAGATCAATGGCGATATCTTTCCGCGCCCCGGCCTCATTGGGTGGTCGCTGCTGCCGAGGAAGGAAATGGACCGGAAGCGGGCAAAAGAGACGGCAATGAATCATGCGTACGCTAGCCCCACCTGGGCAGACCCTAAGCCAGAGCCAGAACGTGCCTCCCCCATTGGCTGTACTGGTCTCAAGTGAGCGAAAGTCCGCTTTCTTCCGGCGTTTTTGAAATTCACTGGAAATAATAGCGCCAATCTTAACTGACTTACCACGGGTAGGTTTACAAAGGTATAAATAAGGATAGTTACCTTATGCATACTCCCGTAAAAATAAAACGCAGTTTCGTTGAAAGTTGCCACAATTGTATTCGTGAATTAGTATTTCCCGTTTTTGGTCAAGTTTAAATCTAAGTAATTAAATAATCTATCAATTAGACAATGAACACATGCTTTCTTAGTTGAGTGATATTTTACCACAGGGATATTATTCAATCCTCTTCAGGCGTCACTATGTCATACCAATTAAACGAGTGTGGCTAGAAAAGGAAAGCAGCGTTATGGCGGGCAAGGCGGTGTAGGACTAAATAGGATCCCTACGTTTTTTCTTTGCCTCCTTATGCGACCAATTAAACTTGAACGTCATCAACAGTTAACTCATGCTTAGGAATAAAAAATAGGCTTTTTTGTTTATGAATAGTTTTAGCAATATGCACACATTATTATTTATTACTGGAATGTCACTTTTTTCAAATAGAGGTAAAGTGGCCACATGAGGTTTTAAAACATTTACTATCCCTTTATTGAAGTGTCGAGCATTTGAAGGCTATTATAAAACAAGCGTTGGTACATGCATTATTGGAGGGTTTTAAATTTAATCTTTTCATAATGGATGGAGGAAGGGCGGAATCGTGGTTGTAAAAGCACTGTGCTTGGATAGTTTGAAGCAACTGTCTTTCACAAAAACAAAAACATTTCACTCAGTCGTAGAAAGAGTGCATATTGTGTACTATTGGAATGAGAACCTTCATCTGAGAGCTTAAAGGACATTTCCAGGAGAACGGAGGAGATCTCTTCTCCTTGAATCACATTGGCGACTAAGGATGCCAGACTCAAGACTTGAATTGTTTTTCTTTTCAATAAGATTTTGGGCCCAAGTGGAAGACAAACAAAGCCACAAATATCTTAACCGGGATTCAAACAAAGATTTTTGGGTATTTTGTAGGAACAAGACGTTTCGACAAAATACCGCGCATTAAATGTGACTGGCGTTCGTAAAACCTCGAAGTGTAAGAGAACGCCTTGGTAGTCTAACTCGCTAAAGCACTCGGCTGGACATGGAGGGTTCGTATTCCGATCAAGGCGAATGATTTCTACATACTCTGTTTCATTGTAATGGATATTTAGTCGAAGACTCCGTCAAAAGTTACTGTCTCGGCATATCCCGCAGATTCTTTGATTTTGCCAACAATATCTGTTCAAACTATCAAAAATCCAACGCCGGGGTTTCCGACCTGCTTCACTTCCGGAAAAAATCACTCTCCGTGCTACTCGGCTCACCTTAAGTGCTCTCTTTGGGCTTCTTGCAAGCTCCCTCGTACATCCGACCCCCGTACACCTCGGAAACGGACGTGGAGAACAGTAATGCTTTTTGAAGGTTCACGGATATTGCACATCTCTCGTAGAGTTTAAGCAGGTGTACACGTAACCAATTATCTTTTTTTATCAAGGACTACAACCAGATGCAGGAATATGGTCTCGTTGAAGAAGTGATGATGAATGCCGTTGCAGATTGAAAGAGAATTTTAAACCACCATCGTGTTTAGACGCACAACAAATATTTTCGATATTAATTTTGAAATTTTCGACGCCAAGGTCGATGCTAAAATTTGCCAAAGATATCGATAATTGAACTTTCACAGTGTGTATTTCAGAGGGAAAATCTGAAAGGCACTCTTATAACTTTTAACTTTCATTTGCATTCATATAACATTTAACTTATAAGTTTCATTGTGGTTCTAGTAGAATGTTTTTCTTTATGTTTTACGCCATACTCGTACATCAGCTGCCATTGCAATAAGAAATGTGGCAGTGATTGCGAAATGCGTGAGTTTTATCGCAAGGCCGCTGGATGTTGTAAGAACGTTTCTTGTTGGCCAGGCGATGATGGATCCCCATTACGGAATTTCCAGCCGAATGAAAGAAAAAGATTTTATTGGTAGGAACAAAGTTGGAATTGACAAGCTGGATAGCTGTGAAGACATTTATAGTAAGGTCTGAGGTTAGATGGATGGTTTGGGCAAATGGAGAGCAGAAGTTGGGGGAGCAGAAGCGAGAGTGGCTCTGCACTACAGAGCTTCGCTGACGAATCCGTGAAGCAAACGTAAATAAATGTTTTTTCAAAAACGTAAGACATTTACGTTTGCTTCAAGGATTCGTCAGCAAAGCGCTGTAGTGAATAACCTCGACCTGATTTCATAATTTATAAATCTTCATAGTACTGACTTATGTATCAAAACTAATCAATAAATACGTGCAATGCAGTGACCTGGAATACAAATGAAAATGTGCAGAATACAGTGCTGATGAATAACTTAAGTGATTTAGATGACCTACTCAGTGTTTCATTGGTGATAATTTGTACTTACCATTAAACATTTATTTAACAAGTGGTTGCCGCGTCAGAAGCGCTAATGAACAAACTTTATAAATGAAATGTGTGCAAAAAAAGGATGAAATCTAACTTCATTATGACAAATCAAATTAAATTTTATTTTCAAAATTATTAATAGCAAAATATCCATAATAATAAAACAGTTTCTGGCGTAACTTGGTGGAAAATCTTCATACTGACGTTTTTATAAATCAAATCACTTTGCTTTTCCACATAAACTCAACAGTTTATGTGGAACAGTTTATTAAAAACAGCTTATGTGGAAAAGCAAAGTGGTTTGATTTATAAAAACGTCAGTGTTCATAATAATGTAATTTTCTCTAACCCGTATAATTTTAATTCGATAAATTTCCTGTATCCTGTAATATTTTTTATAATAACGCAAATAAATTCGTAAATTCATCCGAAATCCATGTTGTTCTGGTTCCCTTCACGATTGCAATTCACTCCGTGAGAGCCTTCTGCCGGGCCACGTGCAAATAAATGAGAAACTCACGTTGACCTTTGCGGGAGATGAATTGCAGCTGGTCACTTCCAGAAAATCGGTCTCCTCCATTAAGAATTCCTCAAGACAGGAGGCCAGGTCTCATTCGAACTCCGTAATGGAAAAACGTGAAAATGTATGCTATATGGTGTTGGAAGAAAATGCATTGATTAACTTCTCTGCCAATTCAAAAGTGAATTTGCCACTGCGAAGGAAATTACTTTGGTTCGTAATTAGGCATTTTAATCATGATGCTATTTTTGCTGGCTTCTCTGCCGCAAAAATGTTAAATTGCCGATTCAAGTGTGAAATGCAGAAGAGTAATGATAACCGTGGAATGGCGGCGGCATTGGTTTGTTCGACATGTGCTGTGCGGGGATTTTATAGACTCGCCCTAAAGGGATTGAATCGCCTGTGGTCTGTCCTCTTTGGAGTGCCGCGGAGGGCGAAGTGTGCCCTCATTCGGATAACTCTCTCGTTTAGGCCCTCGCAAGCTATCCTTGAGAGAAGGCCTTTCCAATGCCAGGGTTTCTATAATCACCGCATTTCCCTGGAAACAATGGGTGGAACTCTTTCCACGCGTCGGGAATCGCCTTCAAGCGTTGAAGGACGAGTGAAGGAGTGTGAAATGAAGAGTGCGTTTGCTTCGTCCAGTTGGCTTGATCACAAATCTGCGCGGAATCGAGAGGGTGTTCCTGCCAAGGAGCAAGAAGGGTGCGTTGCCCTCCGCCGCCGACGGGGGATCCCGCGAAGGCAGTCGTCCCATCCGACCGCCCTTCCGGGGAACTAGAGGATATATTGCGTAAAGGGTGAAATCCAGGCCAATACTTGGGCCAAAGAAATTTGCTATGTTATCGATTCTATGAAAACCGCTAGTGCCGACTCGAGTTCAATTAAACTTTACATTGCCAAGATCCACCATTTAAGTAATTATTCTCCGTCTTATGTTAATCGGACGAACTTGTGATGTCCATAGTTTATCAAATCCGGCAATGGTACTAATTTCGGAACTGAAATGATGGACGAATTCGATAAATTGAACTGTCTATTGTGGTACCGAGGAGTAATCAAAAGCATTATTAACTGACCTAACAGGAAGTGTAGCACCACCAGCTCTGCTATTTTCTCTATCGTACCTTATCTTAGTTTGACATAATATTTTGCTATTTCTGGCAGTATGGCTACATTTCTCATTGACGTTTTCTCTTAATCTAAAGGGAAATTGCCTCTATTTCGTGGTAGTACAGTTAAATAATCTGTTACTTCTATTATTCCTGTATTTTTGTAAATTAATCGGTGTGCAGTGTTGCCCTCCAAAAGAATACATTAAAAATATTAATAAAATAATTTTCATAACGATATCAATATCTCTGAAAAGCAATGCAACAATTCCAGAGCGTAAATATCATTGGACTTGACCAGGGTTTGACTTGTGCACTCTGAAGTTGTTGCATTGTAACACACTTAGCGGATGACTCCGTTAAAAGTTATTGTCGCGGCATCTCCCGCACTTTCTTGGAATCTCTGAAAAGGTTGAAAAAATAATGGAAACTAAAAAGGTGGTCCTCAGTGGCACGTCACTTAAACGATAAATTAAAAAATGTTAATTCGGAGGTGCATTTCATTACGTCGATAAAAGTAATTGTTCGCATTCCATAATTTCCAAATTAATCCGTAGTTTATTTTTTTTTGTTTTCACAGCATTAAATCTGAGCACAAAGGCCAAATAAACTCTCTACCGGTATAAAATTTTTGATAATTACCACTGAAATCAAAACATGATCATTGTAAACGTAAAGACATGCAAGATAAGGCATTACACATGAAAGGAAACGGTTGAGTTCGTATGTCGCATGGCAACCTCTAATGAAAACATTGAATTACAACATAAACACAATTCGTCGATTCTAAAATGTTGAATATTTACACAATAACATGAAAGAGCACCACCACTAGCCAGTAAAAAGAGCATATTTCTGTAAATATATTTCGTTCTCTGCATTCACGTCGTTTTCTAAGCACTTTTCACTATTTTCGTGAGAAGGTAAAACGCTTTGCAATTGTTTGAGTTATATCAAACTCAGAATACCTCCGCATAATATCGTCGATAAGTGAGTCAGATAAGTTTCAAGGTCCTGGTTCGGAGGCGATAGGTTTTCGGTGTGAGCCTTGTGCTAAACTTGGACCAAATTTTGCTGAATTTGTGGACGGCTTCAGCCGAGCAGCAGACATATACGACTCGAGAATCAACAAGGAAGCATCCGATGGGCAATGTGGAGTTGGCTGCGCGTGCAGTTTCGTCGCTTTCATCCGTTACAATAGCGATGGCGGCGGTGCATAATCTCTCTGGCCTCAGTTTCCTGGGATATTCCTGCCCCTCTTCTTCTGGTCACGAGAGACGTCGCGAGGCGCTCCCGTGGCCCTGCGCCGGGCGCCGAACAGGGCCGAGCGAGACTCTCTCCCGCCCCGAGATGACTCATTCCCCCGCCGGAGCGACCTCGGGAGGGGAGTGGGGGTGTGCCGGGGGCGGGAAGAAAAGACTCTCTCGTCGCTTTGTCTTTTAGTATTTGCTCCGTGGAAGGCATTTGACATTCGACGCAACAGAAGCGTCGCCCCTTCCCGCGACCGCCTCACTCCACACTTTCACACAAATGCCTACACTCCCCGCCGTCCCTGAGCTCCTTCTGAGCTTCCACACCAACACGCCCGCACTTCATTTTGAGCACCTCGAGGACTTTGTCTCAAGTATATTTATTTACCTCGATTCTCCTACTTTTTCAAATATTATAACCACTGCGGTTTAAGAAAAAGCTCGTAATGAAGTAAATATACTTTGAATTTTGCGAAATAAGCCTTCGAAGCAAGTGCGATAGCATTAGGCTCCAGGGCTTCATAAGTTTTTTTTATGAAAGAAGTAGGGATTTACAGTAGCATTGAAGCCATGATTTAGTTGACCATCATTTGGTTGCATTTTAGCAGTGCAGGTCGTGGTTAGTGCTTGGTGGACTAAGTACTTCTGCAATCTGCGTAAGGCTCGTGTAAGTAACCACGCACTCAATATTCCAGCTCCCCATCTCAAAAAAGACCGCTCTTCAGCTCTACGCCCCTTCTGCCTCCTTCCGCGCCGTCCAAATGGGCAGATATTCGTCTTTCTCCATCTCGCTGACACACGATCACAGTTATCATGGTTGGCAGTCAACGGAATGTAGAACGATGTTGATTGACCAAATGTCTACTTACATTCAAACTTTGGGAACTCGACGGGTATATTTTATGTGTGTTCCAATTACATTATTTTTATAATTCAGGTTTGTGGAAGTAGGATGAGATCGTTGAAAATTTAGAAAGAAATGGTTGACATTATAGTTTTTCCCGAAAATTGCCATAAAATGCGGCGCGGGTTTCCGTAAATACACTGAGAAACCTTGGTCGAGAATCATTATTGAAAAATATGGTATGGTATAACCATTCCATAACCAGATATATGGGATGAAGTGGAATAGTCTGGTATGGAGTTACAACGGAAGTGACTCCAAAAGCCGTAATAACTTAATCGATCCACATTTTATATATTTAGGCTGAAGAACTTCCATTGCAGTATTACTATTTAATTCTTTGGTTGGATTATTTAATTTGTTTTCTCTGGCGTTACCTTATGGAATATACTCAAAACATTTT
Organism: Hetaerina titia; assembly: GCA_037158775.1. Taxonomy (NCBI): domain Eukaryota; kingdom Metazoa; phylum Arthropoda; class Insecta; order Odonata; family Calopterygidae; genus Hetaerina; species Hetaerina titia. The sequence goes on along the minus strand of CM073768.1, from coordinate 14,125,817 downwards.
AATGAAAGTAGTAACTATGGAATTCTACTAAAACTTTATTGACAAAACACGATATAGACTTCGAGGTTGGACGTCATCATCTCATGACGACGTCCAAAGTAGGTCATGTTTTGTTAATAAAGTTTGTGTGGAATTGCATAGTAGTTAGTACTTTAATTTCAGTATGGATTATGTTACTCTGCTTCGGGAATCAACTGACACTCCTCCATAAATTTGCGTCAGTCCATCATCGAGAATGAATGATTATTGTTAGATGTGTTCACGGCACACGGTTCGTGATTTTTTCGTAGGTGCCGCGAGCAGGCACTGGTTCAAGCCGACCAGTCGCCCGGAGGGGCACCCGGCCTAAGCCGACGGTCGGCCGGCCTGACGCCACCCCCTTGCTCCCCCACACCCCTTGAAGTGCTTCTTTGAAATTTCTGACGCAGATAGCGAATTACTGAATTGTATATGCGGGAGTGTCAATATTTTTCAAAGCAAAGCTCTTTTCGGCAAAGTTTAAATTGGAACGTCTGCCTCTGTTGAAAGAGAATCGGAGATAACGAGATTAATAAAAAGAAAAAGGAATCGCGAATTTTTCCCCGTCGTCGAGTTAAAACTCCCATCTGTTTCTTCCCTTTCTGAAGTGCTCGAATACTGCGCGTCCCTGAAGCCTCCGCGCCGGGAGGCGTTGCTCGTCACAGTCAAGAGGCGTGGAGGAGAGAGGGGGGTAGGGCTGGCGCGTGATCCCACCACACTAAAGCACTCGCCTCCACCATGCCAACGCTCTACTCACTCGTAACCGTCGCGACGGTTGCGAGTGAGGACTGCACTTCGTTCGACAATAGCATAATCATCTATTTCATTACTTTCACTAATGGTTTTCGCCAATTATATTGTTTCTTCCATTATCTAAAAAAATAAAATTATATTTATGATGTATTTTAACAGGATTATTGACTGGAAAATTTATATAAATGAAATTATTGACTTTGTCATTCCACACACCTTAAAAAAAAACACCACCCAAGGTTTCGATGTTGAACGTCGTCAACCTCATAGAAGCAAACTTGGCATACTCGTATGTGTATTGATGTCTGATAGAGGGATTGGGGTTGGACAGAGAGGGAGGGTGGAGGGGTAAAAATAGAATGGTTTGAGGCGTCACTTTGTGGAAGCGATTCATATCGGAAAGGTTAAAATGTAGCTCAGAGGAAAGGAGAATTACATCTTTCGGTGTCAATCGTTGACTTGAAAGAGTGGTAGGTCGAGGAGTAGGAGGGATAAAAAATTACACATGTTTGGTATTATTTTATCCTCTCGTCAAATGTTCGTCCTGTTTGCCCAATATGCTTCGCGTTACCTTCGGAGAACTTTAATTCACATCTCTCGTTTTTGGGAACTTTGTCTTTGTCGTGGGAGATCAGGTTCTTAAGGCTTATATAACCACTGTTAAAGGCAAATTTAATGTATTTAGGTAAAATTTTGATTCCTTTTTGAGAAATAATCCCTAGATGGAGTATATTTTCAACTAAATAATAACGGCAAAATATATATTGAACTTATTATTTATTGTATTAAGTACTGTAAATAATAGTATTAGCCCACTATATTTGGTAAATTAGAATTTATATTCGTAATTCACAACCCTCAAAACCTATATGAACCAATTTTCGTGAGAATTGCAAAGCAATCATTTTGCAAATTATTTTTGTGAAAAACAATTTTCGAATGCGAACTGCGATTCGGTAATACAAAAAAATACTACTTTTATCGACGTTTGCTTTCTAAAAGTACAATATTCAGCCATTTTTACATAAAAATGTGCAATTACTATGATTTTCACACTACTTTTGGCAAATCAGAGTTGGTTTCGTAATGAAAGACCCTCAGAACCTAAGGATACCAATTTTCATCCAAATTGCTAAATATCTTCTTAATATTTGCGAAAAATTACAAAAGTATTTTTGCGGAAAACTCTTTGTGAATATGGATCATCATTCAGTAGTATCAATTAAAAATGCGACTTTTATCTAAGTTTGATTGATATAAATAAAATAATCAGCAATTTTTGCATAACAAATTGCTATTACTATTATTTGCACTTCACTTCTGGCAAATCGGAATTCATATTCGTAATCTACAATCGGCAAAACCTAAGTACACCAAATTTTATTAAGATTGGAACATTTTTTCATACAATGGACAACTTTCCTGGGGTTTCGAACCTCTGTGCGTCGCTCCACTTTGATCGAGGGATGGCTTTCCTCTAGCCTCGTCCACTTCGAATCAAATCTTTCCCTTCTGGCGTATCGGAGGGCATCGCGTGCTTGAACCCTCGGCCTCATCCGAGAACCCTGTATTTTTGATGATAATGATAGGGCTGACAGTGACTATCACAGCCCCATGTGACTCGGGTTGGAGAGAGCTCATCCATAAAACCGCAGCTCAGCAAAGGATTCCACGTGGTCGTCTCGACCAATGAAACAGAATAGCAGGCGTTGACCCCGTTTCATACGACTTTCACTTCCTCATGTATCCCGTCCATCTCACTTTTAATTGCGGTAGTGGAATTAACTTAGAATACACAACGCCTTCTCCTCCTTGCAAATGAAAGAAAGAGCAATGGCAACTAGAATGGTTCTTTCGAATTAGGCCCAGGGCGAAGCTTGAAGGGGAGCTCTTCGCCACCCAATGTCTTCAACCTGAACTCTGGCACAAGTTTATTGATGGTGTCGTCTCCATTTGGACACATTGCGAGGATTGCCTTTAGACTTTCCTCAATTTTGTCAATACCTATTCCTCGATGCGTTTCTCATCATCTAGCTCCACGCCATACATTACTTTCGTTGACATAAACATAGTACACTTGAAAGTCAGTAACACCTTTGAAAATTCCATCATCTTTGCTCCAGCTCTTGAATGACGTTATCTGGGCTGTAAAATTTGCAACCCTGCAAAGATTTTTCAAGTTCTGGGCATTAGAAAAAGTCTTATGGGGCGAGATCGGGAGAATAGGGCGGATTAGGCAACATTTTAAAACCCATCGCTTTGATTGCCGTTATTTCTTTTTGAAAAGGAATCAGTAGTCGTGAAACCTAGCGGGCAGAAAGCTTTGAAATGTGCTGCTCTTCATAAATAATTTCCAACGCACTGCCAGAGCTAAGATCAGCCTCATTCATGATCATTTGGATGGTTCCTCTTCGACCAGGTAGGATGAAGTCCTTCGCTTTCCTCGTTGTGGCAGCATCGTCCATGAATTATGGCCTTCCTCTTCCTGGTTTGTTGTCTGTGGGATACGTGACCAGTTTGAACATTCCTTTTCCACCTCACAACTGTGTCAAATGATGGGCTATCATTTCCATTAGAACATCTATCATTTCATTGATCGTGGATTTTCCGGGATTTATCTTTCAAATGAAGGAAGTTAATCACATAGTCAGCCTCAATCTTCTCCATAATTTGAGTTGCTTCAATCTTCGGTTTTCTGTAACAAAACAAATCAGCATTAATATCTATAACTTACAAAATTATTTACTTAAGGATGAATTAATATGTAGATTATTTTTAGTAAGTACAGAGTGAGGCAACATAACACTTTTTTATAAAGCAAAATCCCTTTAAAAAGGGAAGTTATGTTGCGTATCCTGTACTTAGCTAATAACTACTAAGTAAGTGGGTACTTAGTCATTATTTAACGACTGCACCCATATTTCTGTGGGGATCGGGATGATGCGATGGCTAACGTACTTGCATCCCACCTAGAGGGCAATGGATCGAATCCCACGGGCGGCAGATTTTTTTCAGTGGTATCCTGAATCCCTACTGGAAGTAGTTTTTGGAAAGTACTTTGAGTGAGTAAGCCTCCCGTCGGATGGGAAGTTAAGCTGAGGTTCTTAACCGCTTGGCGCCTTTCGTTAAGAGATGCCAAATAACGTCGCCGGGTTTTTCTCCACCCTTTATCCTTTCCTGTTCATCCCTAATGAACCTCAGCTGTCGGTCGACTCCCCTAAAAACCACTACCCCCGTATATCTGTTGAGTGATATGCCGTACCTCAGTTGTTTTGTTATTGGCAAGCCCTGTCCAGAAGAATTTCGTTCACCTACCTACCCACAATCCGCTACTTCTTACGCAATTTAGAATAGCACCAGAAAACTTAGAGTACTCATTAAAACACGATGTTACCTTAGCAAAGCCTTCTTATTCTACAAAAACGTGTTTACGTCATCAGCATAGGCGCTTTCTGCCAATCTTCCATTTGGCGTCACCATGATGCAGAGCGTCATCCATTGAGGTCAGTAGTATTTGAAGAATGGCTTGTATTGATAAGGAATACGGCTGCCCTTCCTTGCCTTATCCCATTAGTAAATGAGTGCAGATATTTCAAGAAAATGCTTCCCCATTGTGTTAGCGAAAATCATCAGTGAAGATACGTATAATATTATCTGAACATATAAGCTTCATGGATTATGAGATGCCAATTGGCAGTGAGTGGTGGGGGGTGTTTAAAAATATTACATATTCTATCACTGGATGAAAATGTCATCGTTAAAAGTCTATTTACAATAACTGATGATTTGAAAGAGTATAAGCCTCGGTAGCTTAACTGGCCTAAGATCTCGGTTGGATATCGGAGGATACGGGTTCGAATCCCAGTCTAAACGAATGATTTTTACACTCTTAAATTATTGCATTGTAATGCACTTTTAGTGGATGACTCCGTCAAAAGTTAGTGTAATGGCATCTTCCGCAGTTTCTTGGAATAAGCATATATTTTTTTGATTTATCACATTGATGCCTCTAAGAATAAACCGGTTATATTGACTATGTAATTCGGAGTGCAAAGTAGAGGAGCGGGATGGGCAATGTTTGGATGTGAATTAAGATATGAATATTCAAAATTATCTATCCTCTTTCACCGATTCGCCAAGGAATTAGAGAGGGTAGAAACATAGATGGAATTAAGCAAGGCCTGCTGAGGTGCTTATGTGTGAATATTGCATAGGTTTAATGAGGTTAATTGTTTAGTCGGAATTGCAAAGTAATTTAAAGAGTTATATCGCGAAGTTACGCATTGAATAATGCAATGGTTTCGGGCTGGTTTTTAAAAATTCGTGATCAATAAATAAGTTAACTTTGCTAAAAAGCTTATGTTTAGTGCTTAGTGTGAAAAACTACAAAATTTACTTAAAGAGTGATATTAAATTAAGATTTATCAAAAGAAAGCAAAAGTGATGAGATTCTAAAGTAGAGGGAGGTTTAAGTCATCCATTTAAACAGAAGGGATTAACTGTGGATGGAACGGGCCACTACTTTGAGCCAAGTAAAGCCAAAAACAGGCACATTCGAATGAATACTATGGTAGAGTGGCGATAACAAAGTGAAGCATATAGGGGAGGAAATTTATGATGGAAGGGAAGACATTTGGAAAGGACCAATGAAGGCTCGGATATGAAGCGCAATGCTTTGTGATCCCTTTGAGATTCTCTTTGAGAGGGAGAGAGAGACGAGGTAATCTTTAGGGCGAGAGGGATGCCCTGTAGAAGATCAGACGGGTGGGCCGAGAGGCGACAAACGAAATTTATTAATTAGTTGGAAGGAGTGGGGGGAGGTTTTTGCCAGTTTCCAGTAAGAATAATTAACGGTTCGTCATACGGCGAGGATTTCTGTTGCGTTAAGTGTTTGAATTTTAAATAATCTCTTTTCACGATTTGTTGTATTATTGATTGGCATCTTTCTTAATGGAACTTGTTCATAGGATTTTCTCTCGGATGCTCGCGTGTACTGATTCAGGTCGTATAGTTTGAACGATAAAAGTAAGACTGACTGCTTGAAATATTTTGTGGTCAACAGTATTATATGAGAAAGAAAATGGTACCGCTAGGAAGATACTTCAAAGCCCTTTGCATGTTCACGAGACACCAGACAGGTGGGGCCACAGCAAATTGACGTTAGTAAAACAAAGGAAAGGTGTCATACTTTACACGATGTCAGTTAATTTTTATTGGTGGACTTTATTAGTGAATTTATTTGCAAGAAATTCAATTTGGGCGATTATCCAACGAGATGTAAAGAAGGCAGAGAAAAAGTGGCCAATGGGAGGCAAGGTCACGTGGGTCAATAATCGACTCGTGAATAGGGGATGTCTTAGTATCTGGCCACTGAGGTTTCAGGTCCATTGAGTGTGCAGTATGGTGTAAAAGATGCACTCCACCAATGTCACACGCAACGGAAACTTAAGATGTATCGCCCTTCGGAGCCGTGATTCAAAGACACTATCTGTTTTCAACACGAGAGTACACATATTCTCATATAGAGAGTGATGACGTGCCATTAATTCGAATTCGTTAGTTGCCTTTCCCTGTTGCCACATTCACTCCTGCAGGGACAAAATACGTAATTCGGATCGGCAAGTCGAGGTCAACTCGTCCGCGATAATCAAATAACATGAGCAATGAAACAATTTCAAAGAGTAAAAATCGTTCACCTTGGCCGGGATTCGAACCCGGATTCTTCGATTCTCCTGTCAATTACTTAAATAGTTCAGCTAACGAAGCATCCTCTTACACTCCGAGATTTAGGATCGGTTCCCGATCAAGGCGAATGATTTTTCACTTTGAAATGTAATTTCTTGTATTTGTTTTGGTTGCATCATAATGCGTTTTAGAGGGTGACTGCCTTGAAATTTAAAGCCGCGGCATTTCGCGCAGTTTCTTCGAATGAGATGAAACGTGCGTGCCGCAATATCGGGTCTTTTGAACGTTGACATCGTAATGAGGAGTGGACCAAAGGGGAATAGGGAAAGGGGGATCATCTCAGCGCAATTTGACATCTCTTTGTGATCTGTTAATTACCTACATTTGAAAAAAATGGGAAAAAGTATCTTTAAATAATGTGTCAAAACGTCAATTTGCTCCTGAAGTGCGTCATGTCCCTGGGGTGGTGGTGAGCTTTCACAATGCGATTAAGTTGAGAGAGTTCGTCTCCCACTTGACCGATCCCTGGTTGCAGCTCTTAACTTTACAGGTGCAACTGAAGGGCGTTCATTTGATAGGCTATGCTTTTCCCAAACTTTAAAGCCGTACGTCTTCCTTTAAAAGGCATTCGTTTTTTTCCGAAAACACTCAGGTATTTAGTTCCTAGCTTCATAATGGAGCAATCCCGCTTTACTATTTCGCCCCGGGCAATCGGACCTCTACTATCAGAGATATTTATTTTTGGCACTGGTAGGGAATGGAGGTGGCGGCACTGTAAACATCTTTCTCTCGTTTTCATTCGAGCATAAGTAAAAAGTTACACTTAATTCCAAATTGATACTTAAGCCACATCTAATGTAGGACTCAATGAACTGATCACGTCTAACTGGAACTATTCCTTTTGTTAAATATTTAGTATACCATTTAGAATATTTATCGACATTCGCGGCGCTTAGTCGGCTCCGGCCGATTATCCGCCCGCCGGTCCTAAGTATGAACACGAAGCGTTGACTCTACCAAGCGTGCGTGCTGCCTGTCATCACGTACGCTGCTCCGGTATGGTCAGGAGTGTCGCGAACGAGCCTCGCTCAAATTCAAGTGGTGCAAAATTCTGCTCTTCGTAGCATCTTGGGACGCAGCAGTTATGCCAGCGTTCCTGAGATGCACGAGGACGGGAAGCTGGACGTCCTTCTGCCTAGAATCTCTGGAAAATTCTTCAGAAAAGCGGCAGAAGCGGAAGTAAACCTCATCCACCGGGTTGGCGACTTAAGAGTCTGGCCATGGGACCGCTACAAGCGCCCCATAGCATCCCAAGACGTACAAGACACCCTTCCGGAAAAGAAGAAGCCAAGGTTGCTCTGAGCAGGAAGAAATCGAACGCCTGACAACGCAGAAGAACTCCTCCCGCCTTAGTAGCCTTGGAGGCTGGAAAGGCGCAGTGTAAGGGCCCTTGCAGGGAGCAGTCAATTATTTTTAAACTCTTTGATTTGAATATTTACAAATATTTTTCATAAAAGAAGGCATGAAATTCATGGATGAGAAATAACTGTACCTCGCCATAAAGCGTTTGTCTTCTTACTTTTAGTTTTTGGTTTTCGATAACCACCGAAAACATTTCCATAGTCTGACTTATAATCATAAATGAATGACTGTGATCTTCTTTAAATCCAAGTTAATCATCTTTATCAGGACAATAAGTCAAATACCATAATAATTTGGCCCCCAGAAATAACTCCCACGTTTCATCTTGGAATGGAGGAAGTGGCGAATAATTTGGAATGGTTAGGTTGGCAGTTCGGCCAAACGCATATTACATTCCTTCAAACTGGATTCACAAAAGTCTGCTCATCTGCTGTCTCCATTTTCATTCATCATCTGCCCTTTTGCGAAGAGAAGAAAATTCCCTTTGCCAATTAAGAGGTCTCCTTGTCGCTAATTCTCCCTCCGTGCTCATGCAACGGCAGAAGGAAAGAGGCCGAGTTTACTCCTCTCCTCGCCGCTAATTAATTAGCCTTCCTTCCAACATCCCGTTTTCTCATTCAGCCGACGTCACATAGCAGTTGGCTTCGCTCGCAGTCGCCTTCATTTGAACTCCTCTCTGCACTCAAGAGACGGCCGTCGTGTACATTTCCAGATGGCGGCATAGTTAAAACTGCGCTCAAGATGGTCGTTGAATCATGAAAGATAACGTACACTGAATGCATAAGGATACAATGCCAAAACTACGAAATTCTGATTAGACGATTCGTATATCAACGCTCTGACGGAATTCTCATGTCAATCAAGTCGAAATAGTGACAAGAACGGTATCATTATTACTGCATTACCTATATAGTATTCAGATACATGCGATATGTTTGACTGACGTGTTCAGTAGTGCTACATATACCAGACATGGCGAATTTATCGATGCACCAAATAATCGCCATCAAGTTGATTTATCGCCTCCACCTCGATACTTATTTACAATCGAGGTCCGTATAGGAAAAAACTAATAAGCTTGCTTCCAAGTTTCCCGTTCGCCTTGTCCCTCCCAGCGTAAGAGCTGAAGCAGATTTCTCCAAGCAGAAAGTAAATTTACAAAAAAAGAGATCATTGGAAACGCCTTTCCTCTCGCCTAGCTGCTAATGGCCCCCAACTGATTTTGCTGCCTTTTGGAAAACATTTTTGACGGCTGTTTCTGCATCCAGCCGTCTAGAAATTTAATTCTAGAAATACTCAAATTCGATCAAATGGGTGTAAACAGCGAAATTCTGTCGAATCCTTGTGCCATTTACGGACGATTCGGCCTCCTTCGAGATTTTTCCATTGCTAATCAAATTGGGAATACATTTCGCGACCGATATTCTGTTGGGTTTCTACCGATTAAAATAGGTTTTGGATGAACAAAACCTATCAAAGTGTACAAAAACACATTTACTTGCCTCTCCTAAAGAAATAGCACAACCTGGCATCTTTCACTGGAGTAAGTCCCTCTTCATCTCCGCATTCTTCCTTCCTCCCTCCATTTCGTCGAACATCTGTGGAACATTTGTGGAAGTGATTCATATCGGAAAGGAAGGTGCTTTGTTCTTCCACATGTACAAAACCACTGGCAACCGATACAGGGAACACTTGAAAATCTTTCTTAAGTATTTTACGTGAAGAAATGAGGACGCACATCCCATCCAAACTTAAGTGCGACAATATGGAATCTAGACGGAACAACGGGTAAGTCAGATCGGCATTAAGAATGCAAAGAAGGCTATCACCAAATTTTAAAAAGAGTTTAAAAAGTGACGATAGAGTTTATCTGAATACATCCAAACATAAACTAAAATAATTTCGTTGTAAAACAAAAAGTATCATGCGCACAGCACTACAATCTTTTAAATCTAAAATGCTACGTAAGCGAATATCTTGAGGAAAATCCAAAGTCATTCTGGTGCTATTTTAGGGAAATACAGGGTAAATGTCCAACCGTACATCCTTTGAAAAATTATTACAGACAGCTTGAAAAAAGCAAATATTTCAAACAAGTTTTTCCGGAGCGTCTATCATAAAGACTAAAACGCACCAAAAGATCCTCCTTGCCCACCTGGGGAACACATGAGCGATACACAGATAGTAGACCGTAGTCCCCTACCTCATCACCATTTCTCCCTTTGCCTATCGTCACATTCCAATCCCCCATCTCCATCAAATGTTTCCTACAGGATATATCCTTGTATATCCTGATTATATCCTGCAACTCATCGTACATCCTATCGAATTCTTCCTCCTTGTGGTTACTCGGTGTCATGTATGCCTGAACAATGACCAAGTTGGTTGGTTCTGCTTTTATCTCTACTAGTATTAATGCTTGCTCTATTTTGACTGCGTTTCTTCCTACCTTTTTATTAAATATTATGGAAACCACTCGTTTGCTCTCGTCCCCACCGCTGTATATTATTTTATAAGTGTCACTTCAGTAATCCCCTCTCTCCCTCCATCTCACCTCGCAAAAAACTAAAATGTCAATATTTCCTATTTCCATCTTTCACTTAATATTCAATAATTGTCCTGTCCTGAATATTGTCCTAACATTTAAATTTCCTATTCTAACAACTTTGGCCTTCTTCTGCGTCTTTTGGCCTACTGCTGTCACTTTTGCTTTGCAAGTGTTTCGTGAAATGACGACCGCAGAAATCTTGCCTCTCCTGTTTCTCGGGCACGACACATGACAGATTGGCCCGGGTCCTGTAGTTGACAGGACTCACATTCTCTGTACTGCCCATCGTGTTTGTCTTAAAATAAACAATTGAAGTAGTTTCCCATTGCCTTCCACAATTGTGTTTGAACGTGACTATATCACTCAATGGCCGCCCCAATGGAGTCAGACGCCTTTGCAGCCGCCTCACTGAGGAACAGACGCTTCGCAGATTACCTTTCGTCTGACTCTCAAACTTCGACTTTTCTGACATGGGTTACCCTACCAGGAGTTAATATCAGTGCTCCCGCCAGCGCAAATCAAGGGGTTATAAGAACGCCCTTCCACCACGCCAAGGTTGTAGTCCATGGGGATGGATTGCCCGTTTTACTGAAGGGAAATATTTGACAGTGAACGCCACGATGGGTGAAAGCGTAATTTCTAGTGGGGAGAGGGGCTACGGTTTAAGAACAAGTATTCGGCGTGGGGAGTAAGAAATAGAGTTTTGCCGAAGAAATGAGTTAATTATACAGAATTAGACGTATTTATTCACGGAATTAGGCGTAGTTATGCATGAAAAATGTCTGTAGAATGAGAAATATGGCTTGGAATTGATTGAAGAACACGGTAATTAATTCACACGATATACCGGTAGTGGATGCAGATTCAAATAATGATTTAGTAATGTTGAAATACAACGCTAAATTCAAAAGAAAAGAACAGGGAAACGGGTTAGAGGATGAAGTAGTGTCAAGAACAATAAGGAATGAGTATGAACACGTTATAGAGACAACCATTATTGAGGAAAAGGAGTTAAGGAAAAATGGAACATACCAAGAAAAGAATGTCGAAAACTGCAAGCACAACTGTTGGAACAACAAATAAGTGACGGATGAGGAAAATATGGATTCAATATTATGAATGAGGCAAGTATAAGGTTCTCGAAAAAAGGAATGGCTAAATTAAACGCTAGAATGAGTAGGCAAAAATTTTAGTCGGTGTTACACTTAACCTACCTTGGCAGTTTTGTTACATCGGGGTGGTCAAAGCTTTAGGAAAGTATGAAGAAGAATTGCGTTAAGCATAGAATTCACAATGAGGAGGAAATTGATGACAAGGACGTTGAGTAGAGATGTAAAGAAATGGCTCTTCCAAACTTTGATATGGAGCGTGGTTATGCACGACGCGGAAACATGCGTATACTGAAGCAGGATGATAGGCGTAGATTGGATAATTTTGAAATGTGGGTGTGGAAAAGGACGGAGAAGGTGAAGTGGACAGAATGTGATGGAAACAAGGAGGTGCTGAGCATTAAATGGAAAAGGCTTTCTTTGGCAGAAATCCAAATCCTATGAGCATGAGAAGTGGAAAAGAAATTTAAAATAATGAAATGAACTTTGTAAGTCATTTACCTATGTAGAATGGCAATATTTGCCATTTATCGGGATTTATGGATTACAAGGGGTTATTTTCGTGGAATAAATCAAACGAAAAAGCTAATTTGCAATTTTTCTTCCAACGCCATCAATTAAAAATGGGTTTCTTTTATTTAGCTTTCTTCAATTATTTTATTTCAAAGTCTATATAAAGGCAACCTCAACAGTGAAATTCTCTTAATCTGCCGCTATATTAAACTCTATATGATGATTCGTCTAGACTCCCTGCGCTTTCTAATTTCGGGCGGTTTGTAATCGCCGCGGAATAGGGTGAAGAGAGGTGGATTCAAGAAGGGACGGGATAATGTTAATCCGTGGGAGTTAAGATCTCTGAGCTTGGACGCTGTCTTCAGAACTGAAATTTCTAAGAATAAGACCGTGCATTTTGAAAAATAACCCGAATTTAACTGTTGTCGCAACCAGAGGAGAGTGCAGTCACCTTTGCCACTCGCATTCTCTGTTGTGAGGGTACCGTCCATCTAATCTTTCAGTATTTGGGTTCTTTTGCTCGATTTACATGCCGAGGGATACACAAACAGCTGAGAAAAGTCAGAGGCCGTGGCATCTTTTAAACGACAGAAAGTATTTATCAAAAGCGGTCAGTTCATCCTCCTTGTTCTCACGTGGTTTTTATAACACGAAATAATGAGTGCCATTCTCCTGGCCATCATGAAGTCCTTTTTAAGAAATCGAGCTCCAATGCTCGTTTTTACAGAACTTGAAAAATATAGTTCGAGGTAATATTACACTCCATACATTCGAGATTTACTATTTTGGTTGCCTTGAAGTGCTCACGAGTGCTCAACGTTCTTTAATGGAGCCTCATTCAACCTGAATTAGAGATAATGCTACGAAAAAGAAATTCACTTTAGAACGAGTGAAGGTTTTTACAACAGCGACATTTCATTTCTAAAACGTTCCGGGAAACCTCAAAGTCCTCAGTTCCCCACAAGAAAGGAATCTCTATTGAATTGTCTTAAAAAAGAGAATAACGACGCTCCCAGCTAGGAGAAAAAACGTAGGGGCATAATAAAAGCTAAATATGAAGCCCAGAAAGAAGTCGAAAGTGATTACATAAGAGATTCCGTTGCGTGGTTACAGTCAACTGCTTTTTAATGATTCACAATCATTAAATGTTCTTACCAATTCTTAACATTCTCTTTTAGTTCTCTCCTGGTGTGAAAATCTATATCCCTACACTCAATCACTTGAGAAATGAACCTCGTCTGATAAGCTCAGTTTCCCCTTTCTCGTTCATACGCAACTCTGTCCAGTGCTAAATTTTAGTAGTAAATCGTTTTCTAAACTTGTTATCAAGGCTTTTAGGCAGAATTCATTTGCCTTTGTGAAAATTTACAAATGCATGTCAATTTATGGAGAGGGGGACACACGGCAGTGGATACCAGTGAACTGGCGCCATTGTTCTCAGCCTCCTAAGCAACACGAAGGATCGAACGTTCCTCTTAAATGTCCAGTCCGATCCATCCAAAATGTCTTGGCATGCAATAATATCGATAGGCAATTAAAGCAACACTTTTTGTATAACCGACCTTGTTTCCCATTTCACCCCATGTTTGAGTGGTTTTAAAAATTGAAATGGTCAAAAAAGGAGCCTAAAAGCGTGGCTCGATAGAAGGACATTGAGCGCTCCTTTTTCTAAAATGGACCATTTAAGGGAACTCGGAGAGGAGAAATGAACCAACTGTGAAGAAGGCTCATTAGGGTTTGATCCACCGAAGATGCTTGCCTGTGATAATTTTTGATTTGATTATTGCTGAAGCACCTCGCTCATTAATAAGCCATTGAATCTACTACAAAATCTTTTCTTCTCAAAAAACCTACTCAAATGACCAATTATCATTAAATATGAATGTATTTAAAGACTCACGGAATCAATTAAGTACTTACAAGTAATTTTTGCCCGTTTATTAGAGAGTTTGAGTGAAAACAAATTTGACTATAATTTTTTAACATGTCGTGATGAACATTAGACTAATTAGGAAACACTATCCTAATAAATGAGATTTCAATGCTGATGGAAACATTAAAAAGTTATTATCCAAGCGGGGTTGCTAACTAGCTACACCGCGCCCTTATTCAAGGCGAATTGTCATTTTCCTCGAATTCCTCGTCCTCATTTGAGCGCGTTAATTTATTCCCTCTTTGAGACAAAGGGTCGCTCTCTGCAGTCGTCTCTTTCCCTTTGAGGGCGACCCGAAGTCCCCAGCCACTCCCCTCCGCCCGCGAAAATGACAAAACCGCCGAACACGAAACGTACTAATTAAGGTGATTATATGGGATTTTTTATTCTCACGAGGCTCTTTTAATGCTCACGAATGTATGACTCAGCTACATGAAGAAAGCGCAATTTTTTTCATCAGAACATTTTATAAAAAGGTTTTCATACAAGGGGGACGTCTCAGTCTTCTGTTTCTATATTTTATTTCCGCCAAGGAGAAAGCACGGCCGCAGCCCTTGCGTTCACTTGCACCCCTCAAGGGTGCACAGAGCTACGCGCTGACCTCGCCGCCGTCGCAATCACGGCCAGCGTATGCGACGGCCCCTCGAGTTGGCGGACAATTAGAGCCTCAGTCCTTCGTTCAAGTTTGGGAGAGGTTCCCGTGACTCCTTGGAATATTTTTCATTGAGAATCACATTTTAATTTACGAAGACTACTGACGGACTAAACTTACACCACATCCGCCTACACGTTGCAAGGTGACAGCACTAACTTACTATTAAGTGGCTGCCATCCATGGGAGTTTAGCAGGGATCATGTGAAGTATTTAACATGAAAATTGGAAGTCTTGGCCTCGATTCTAAGTGTCGTCTTGTGATTATTTTGTTTGCAATTCCCTCGTTACATTTCGTGAATTTGCCCCCGTGTGCCAACCCACCTCCATTCTTGACGCACCCTTCCACTTCCGGTCCTCTTGTGGCACACCCTCCTGTTTCCCGCCACCTCCCCTTCACTTGTTCTCCTGCCGCCACGTCAAGAAGGGGGGGGGTCGAGTAGTTTGTTCTCCCACGGGGAGATGGAGCCACTCTCGCGCCTCTTCCACCCATTTCATTTGGCGCTCGCCCCCTCCCTCCCCCGTACCCCTCCTTCCGGTCGCCCCTCATGCATATATATTAAACCCTCCGAACGCCTCCTCCCCATCCATCTTGCTCGCAAATAAAGTCTCGCATCCCCCCTCCCTCTCATCCCCCTCTCAACCCCTCTCACCCCCCTCAAGCCCTCTAATTAACCTTCATCCCCTCCGCCCCCGACGTCGCCAGTAACACTGCCTTTCGCCGCGCCTTGTATATTGAGCAACAACCCATTCCACTGCCCCTCTCCAGACAGGGACGATCTTCCCTGACAAATGAACTGAAAGCGAAGGGAGATTGATCGTCGTCGTCGTCTCCACTCCTCCCGACGCTCCCTTCCAATCGCTCAATCACCAGCCCACTTTCGCCTGAACACCCCAACCTCACCGTGTCAAATATTTCCCAAACATAGAGAGATATTGAAATGACGTTTTCGCTGGTGTCATGAAAACGGAGCGGCTCACGTAATTGGGGAATCCCTATCCTCCTTAGCTGTCTGGAAGGAAATAATTACGACACAAAGTTAACTTCCTTTCAAATGGAAACATCTGTATGATTTATTTTGAAACTGAGAAAAACTATGGAGTGGAGCGGAAAATTAGCAACTATGCTTGCTATTATTCCATCTCAAAATGTTTTACACACTTTAAAAGTTTTTTTATCGAAGTAAAAAATTGCAAATTTATGTCACTGATAATGCGCACCAATGAGCGTTCGTGCCGAATTCTGTCACCACAATTCTTGAAGTACCCACAGAAAGATTTGGCCTAGATCATACTCAGGAAAGAGGATTCTAATCATGTTTTCACCTCATTTCAAACTCTACGGAAACATCGCTCCATTTTGCTTAAAAAACGACTTTCTTTTACGTTATAATGAACTCCGTTCATGCAAGAGTGATTAGAGTATTGAATTCTTTTGCTATCTCTTGTGGTGAGAACGAAACTAATCCATCTTTATCTAATAGGTACGTATTTCAAGCGGTACTGTTTTAGACTCCTGCGTATTTCTTCCTTTCGAATGGTACAACTCCTCCTCGCTCTTAAATGGTCCGCGTGGCAATTGTTAAGAAGTGCAAGCAGTAGCTCGCACTAGCTTCCCCTTTCTTTGGCCAATGATTCTTCGACCGCCTTTCCTGCGAGTGATGACCAAAAAAATTCCAATGTTGTGTCTTCTTTGGCATGACGCTCAAAATTGGCTAGGTGCAATTTTCCGATCCTGTGGTTTTCTAAGCTGAGTGACTTGCTCGCTTTCATTACCCACATATCCCTTCTGGCGTGGTGACCTTTGCTGTCGATCGCCTCCCTTTATTACTTATACCACTATCTAATTGAGATATTGCGCAAAATACTATGAAGTACACCAAAGTACGGTGGAAACAGTTAAAATCAATTGAGGCAGTAAAAAGATTCCCGCAATTATTAAATTTTGATTGTAATAATAGCTTTAGGAAAATTAGACCCACATCCTAAAGAGTTCTAAAAGTATCTCCTGGAGATACTTTTAGAACTATTGAGGAAGTTCATCGCAGAATTTGCCACCTCTGATGGAATACGGTTGATTTATAAACATTTGCAAATAAGTATTTATTGATTATTGTCATTTTATTTGTACTTACGGTATTTTAATGTTAAACGTTTTCTTAGTAAGTTGTAGTCCGGCAGATATAATGACCCAGATGATCTGCAATCAGTGACAACCTCTGAAGACTCCGATCTACCCTCTGACGAATCCGAGTCAAGCTCTCTTTAAGATCCTAACCCCATAATAGTGCCAATTACTTCTTTCTCCGGTTTAAGCGTGTTGCTCATACTTCCTTTCGAATACAGTTATAAGTAGGCCACGGACACGGGGGTGATATCCCAGGATAAACCCAAGATGGTCTTCCCAGCCTTCTTGGTTCCCAAGCAGGACGGACCAACGCGCTTTACAAATGATATTTCGCCATGGACCGGGGAGTTCGAAGTACCCAAAATCAACCTGTACGACGCACACAGAGCTTTTCCTCTCATTCCTCAGAATTTGGTGCGGATGAAGATGGAGTGTAAGAACAGATTTTATCAAATCTCGTTGCACCCGTCATCCCGCAAATTCTACGAGATTTACCGTAAAAAGAATACCTTTCCTTCAATAGATTACCTATGGGATACACACTGACTCCATACGAGGTGTGATCAAAAACTAACGATAATTTCAATTTTTCGGACATTAATATTTATTTATTCTTATGAATTGATGTTGTCACCTTCAAAGTAATCATTAAGGATTATGCACTTGTGCCAGCGCTTCTTCCAATCCCCGAAACACTTCTCAAACTCGATCTTTGAGATAGTCTTTAGTTCTTTCAGCGATGCACTTTTAATGTCATCTACGGGTGTAAAAAGACGGCCCTTCAAGGTTCTCCTAATTTTTGGAAATTGAAACAAGTCACACGGAGCCATATCTGGCGAATATTGAGGCTGGAGCATCGTTATAGTATTGTTTTTGGCCAAAAATTCACGAACAAGAAATGAAGTGTGAGCTGGTGCATTAACGTGGTGCAAGAGCCATGAATTGTTTTTTTCACAGATCCGGGCGTTTATTTCGGATTGCTTCACGAAAACGGCGTTGAACTTGTAAGTAGTACTTCTTATAGACCGTTTGACCTGGCGGCAGGAACTTATAATGCACTTTGCCATTAAAATCGAAGAACAGAGTGAGCATAAGCTTCACGTTCGACCGCACTTGTCGAGCCTTTTTCGATCTTGGCGAGCCAGAATGCCTTCACTGGGATGATTGAGCCTTAGTCTCAACGTCATATTCATAAACCCATGTTTTGTCACCTGTTATAATACGTTTCAGTTATTCTGCATCGTCGTTTACTTCATTTAGGGACTCCGGAGCAACTTCCATTCGCCGCTGTTTTTGTTCAAAATTCAACCATTTTGGAACGAATTTTGCTGCCACATATTTCATTCCCAAAAATTGAGAAAAATGTCATGACATGATGCAATTGATATGCCAACATCATCAGCGACCTCTCTAATTGTGAATCGGCGATCGTTCATCACCATTTCTTTCAGTATTTCCACGTTTTCATCGATTGTTGATGTGCTGGGGTGTCCAGGGCGTTCGTCATCTTCAAGGTCTTCACGGCCTTCTTGGAAACGCTTATACCACTCGTAAACTCTTGATTTACTCATAGCAGATTCACCATAGGCCTTCGTTAACATTTCTCACACTGTGTTACATTTTATTTCATTTTTTACGCAAAATGTGATACAAATTCTTTGATGCATTTCTTTTAACAAACGAAAATCGCCGAGCTCATAAAACACGTCTAACCTTAGTGGCTGTCACAAACAAAGTGCACAATGAAAACAGCTGAAAGTTTCATCATACTTTAGGGGCATGTATACCAAGATAATAAAAAAATTTGACAATCGGACTCTCCAAGTCCGCGAAATGAAAAAATTCTCGTTATTTTTTTAACACACCTCGTAAATTAGCAGCGTTTTGCTAAGGCAGTAATTTGCGAGATAGAAGATACATTTCTGATTAAAATACTAGTTTAATTGGATTATCGGTTAATTTATGCGGCCATAATCTCTCATCCCAGCCAAAGAAATCACTGAATTCCTTTGTTTCACTTTGGGACTAAATATAATCAAAGACAAAAGCATGCTTGTGCTTAAAAGGAAGTTACGATATCTTGATACTTTTGCCAACACAACTGCCGTGACGCTGCCGCTGACTTCTCACACAGTGACGCATGTTAAGCACATAAGGACTCTTCTCCCAAGATTGAACTTTCAGACATTAAGCTGGCAGGATACATCATCAGGATACCTTAGTTGGATCTGCTATATTATGAAATTACCCATGTTTATGCTAAAAGGTGTATTTCGAGACAACACCACTTGGTCTCCTTATATTATTGAACTTATTAACTTACAAACCCCCAGATAACTGGAGCAATGCCCCAGAATTTTGCGGAATGGGGCGCCACTCCCCCCTCAACAGCCTTCGCGATACCATCACTAGGAATAATAAAGGCCATATTGTTTCACAGCACCGTTTCCAAACATGGTTATTTAAGGTGAGGCGAAAATGCAGTTGGAAAGAACGTAAGATGTTGGTCCAAAGAATAGCAGCATTGAAGTGACGTATCTTCAGAAATCAAGTGAATAAACGGGGAGTAGGAAGTGAAAATGTTTGGAATAACGTGGTATAGGAGAATATGTCGTTGCCAGGAGTTTGATAGAACAGGGTTGGGAGAGGCGATACGAAGTAAAAGACAGAAAGGAGAATGCCAGAGAGGTGATGTAAAGGGAAAGGAAAAATAAGCGCAGTCGAATGATTGAAAGGAAGTATGCTGAGCTACGGAATGGGTCGGCATAATTGAAGCGATTCTCCTTGTCGGGGATCCATCTGAATATTACCTTCCGACAGGTACGCTTTAATCAGTAAAAATGAAAAATACCTCTGAGTGCCCGGTAGTAAAACTTGAGGCTTAAGCTACTTCCCTTTGAGAGTCGGTCTTAAAGTTTAACTTGATTGACGCGCCGTGTGTTCAGTACTAGATGTGCGCTTGTTTCGAGATGTGCCCCGCAGGCTATTTTTGGGATGATGTTCACGAGCCAACGGGTCCTCCGCACGAGGGCGTTCCGTTATACGTCGAATAAAATTAAAAGAGCGCGTGGCTGACTGACTCCACCGCCTCTCATTCCCCGGCGGGAATGCACGAACGAATGGGCGTGCGAATGAATGAATCCCAAAAAAACTTACTCGCAGAGGCGCGCGCGCCGCAGGGTCTCGCCCCCCCACCCCCACTCCTCAATCCCCCACCTCTCCAATCCCCTCACATGGAGCAGGGCAGGAAAACAGAACGAATCAGCGTGTTCGAAATACCTCGCCATGGAAATAAAAAAAGGCGCTCCTTAATCCGCAGAGATCTCCTCCTCCGTGGGGAGGGCGATTGTAGTGCTCGCCGGATTTTTGGAAATTACCCGAGCAAAAGAATGCCCCTCCCGTCCCTTCTCTCGCGAGAGCAGCCTTTCCGCTCCGGAGATCGCCTGCTCGACGGGCAGCTCTACACACCCTCCCACCCGCCCCGGGGGCCCCCATTGCTGCGGGGGGTGGGGGCACACGCGGATATCCCTCACTCGTTCGCCGGCCGGATTTCCACTCCACCGGGCGAGTTGGATGAGCAGTGAATGGATTCCTATCCCACACTCCCGAGAAGACTGCCCATTGTGTCTATTGTCTATCGATACGCATTGCAAACTATCATTTTAGGGAATTTGAAGCTTTTTTCTTGAACTCGTCTTTAGCATCCACAATTCAGTTTTTTGATTGCAAATAGTATCCGCCCTATAATTAGCGGAAGCTCAGACAGTTTCAATATCATCCAGATGAATCATTCTGTCGGTATCGGATCGATATATAATCATGATGCTCCTCCTAAGGAATCAATGCCACTACAAATGTATTACTAGCCTTTGAAATATATATATATATTTCAAAGGCTACTATTAGCTAGAAATATTTATACATATACATATATATATATATATATTATTATTAGGTAATCTACCGGTTAGGGTAGGTTTTTGGATGAACCCAACTATCAAATAAACATTTTGTAACCCCAAACAACACCCAATCCAGCAACCTACTCTACATCAGATCCCCTTTTATCTATATGTACTTTTTTCCTCCCTTCATCCCGTCCAACATCCATATCCAGTTCCTACCCTTTCCTCGCTTGCCCAACATTCCATTTTCTATTCGGTCCATTTCACCTTCTCCATTCTTCTCCATACCCACATTTCAAAAGCCTCCAATCTATGTCTATCCTCCTGCTTCAGCGAGCACGTTTCGGCGCCGCACATAGCTACGCTCCATATCAAAGTTTTTACGAACCTTTTCTTAACCTCCCTACTCAACGAACCCGTCATCCACTCCCTCCTCTTTCGCAAAGCCTCCTTGCCTAGCGCAATTCTTCTCGCAATTCTCCTCCTTGCCTAGCGCAATGTAAACTGTTCTACCTGCATTATTTTTCCCCCTCTTATTTTAATGTTTAACTTAGCCTTTTTCTTTCTGGAAAATCGCATAACCTTTGTTATATTTATACTGGTTTTCATCCCATATCTATCGCACTGAACCTCCAATTCACTCAGCAATGCTTGCAACCCCTTGGCGGACTGAGCAACTAATGCTTGGCCATCAGCAAACCTAACCCATTTAACGAATTCCCCTCGGACTTTCATTCCTACCTCCAGTTCTTCCCATGCCTCATTGATCATTTCCTCCACATATACGTTGAACAGCACCGGTGATAATGGGCAACCCTGCCTTACGACTCTTTCTAGCACTGCCCATCCGGACTCTCCGTTCTCCACTCGCACCTGAGCAGTCTGAGACATGTACAGGTTGCGGATCAGTCTCCTGTCCCTCCAATCCATTTCTATTTTCCGCAACACACGCATGGATTTTTCCCAATTCACTCTATCAAACGCTTTTTCGAAATCTACGAAACAAGCAAATACGTCCTGATTGTATTCTATATTCCCCTCGATTAGTGATCTCATTACTGCAATGGCATCACGCGTATCTCTTCCTTTCCTAAACCCAAACTGATCATCCCCTAAGTAATCATTTGCCTTACTCTCTATCCTTTTGTTGATGATCCTGAGAATAACTTGAGCTGCGTGCGATATCAAACTTATTGTTCTGTAATCCTCACATGATGTAGCCTTTATTTTTTTCGGAATAAGAACTAACACTGATCTCACAATATCTTCCGGCCAGATTCCTTCCTCATAGATACTACGAATCAGTCCATATAGAGTCTTCTTCTTATATTTTCCTAAACATTTTAACAGTTCCACAGGAACAGGCCTTGTTTGCTCTCATCTCCTTTAATACCCTTTCTATTTCATCGTCGAGTATTCCTTGACTTAAGCTATCTTCTTCTACGTCATGTTCCTTTTCTATGTCTAACCTTGTCGGCCTAAGTTCGTTACCATACAGGGTTTCTATATATTCTTTCCATCTCTCTTGTATTTTTCCTGGTTCAACTATTATCTTACCCCACTTATCTTTAACTGTTAGCACAGATCTTGCCTTCTTACTTACCGATAATAACTTAACCTTGCTGTATAGAGCACCAATTTCACCCTTCCTCTGTAAATTTTCCATATCCTCGCATTGCATTTTCCACCATTCTTCTTTTGCTTTTTTTGTGGCCCTTCTCAATTTATTTTTTAAATCTTTGTACTTCATTTTGCCTAACTCTGTGTTTGCATTCTTCCATCGTCTTCTCTCATCCATCTTTGCAATCATCTCATCCGTTACCCATGGTTTCCTTGTCCTTTTCCCGTTAAAAGTTCCTATAGTGTCTTTTGCGGCTTCCGATATCTCCTGCTTGATATATTTTTATTTTTCTTCGGTAGTATTCAGCTCTTTACCGTCATCCATCATTTTCTCTACAGCTTGCTGATACTCCTTCCTCGTTAATCCATTTAATGCTTCTACATTCAATTTCCTAACCCGCCGCTCTTGCCTTATCTTTTGGAAACGGACGTTACATTTCATGACAACTAAATTGTGGTCTGAGTCCGCATCCGCTCCGGGGAAACTGTGCGAATTTATCACACTGTTCCTAAACCAGTGCCTAACCATAATATAATCAAACTGATATCTTTCGGAGTCACCTGGCAATTTCCATGCATACCTTTATGTTGTACCTACCGCCTTTTGTTGTATCTAAACAATGTGTTGGTGATGAGTAACCCCTGTCTCCTGGAGAATTCAATTCCCCTCTCCCCGCGTTCATTCCTCGTGCCTAACCCATAGTCCCCCACCTCACCACCATCTCTTCCTTCGTCTACCGTTGCATTCCAATCCCCCATCACTATCAAATGTTTCTTTGCAGGATCACACGCGATTATATCCTCTAACTCATCGTACATCCTATCGGCTTCTTCCTCCTTATGGTTGATCTGTGGCATGTACTCGTATACCTGAACAATGACCAAGTGCGTCGGTTCTGTTTTAATCTCGACGAGTAAGATTCTAACAGTTGCTTGCTCTATGTTGACTACACTTCTTCTTACCTTTTTATTTAATATTACGGCAACCCCTCGTTGGCTCTCATCCCCACCGCTGTATATTATTCTATATTATCCCTCCAGTAATCACTGCTATCCTTTTATCTCACCGCGCATAGACCTAAAACATCTATAATACCTCTTTCCATCTCTCGCTTAATATTCTCCAATTTGATTGTCCTCAACATTGTCCTGACGTTCCATTTTCCTATTCTAACTACTTTCGTCGTCTTCTCTCCTGCTGCTGTTATTTGTCTCCCAAAAGGGTTTCGTGGGATGACGACCGCGGAAGCCTTGCCTCCTCCGATACCGGGCACGACACACGGCCGCTTGGGCCGATTCCCGCAGTTGCCAGGACTGTATGTTGTCCATCATTATTTTCTTGGGAATAATAATTAAGGTGGTTTCCCGTTGCCTTCTTCAATAGTGTTTTTAACGTGACACCATCACTTAATGGCCACCCCACTTGGGTCAGACATATATATACGTATATTATTTTCGCACATAGAAATAGACATATAAGGAAAGGGGATAGGAAAACACATAAAAGACCAACACAGGATCCCGGATAAGGAAATATTTTTATATTTGTGATCTGCTCAAATCCGCCTTTCTCACCTTTCCTGTGTTCGTCTTTTACGTGTTTTCCTGTTTTCCTATCCCCTTTCCATATATCTATTTCTATGTGTGAAGTAAGGACAATTATATATCTAAATCCGTCATGTGGCGAACAATTATTCATTTACATGAAAATAGCTAAAAGGAAAAAGGATAGTGACACATACGTGTATAAGTGTTCCTCTGCCTTTTTCTTTCTTAAATTACTTTTCAATTCACCTGGACCCACTTTCAAGAGTACACGATTCCCCAGTGTGGAGGACCTCAAAACAGGAATGAATTTGGAAGTGTCTGGAAACTAACAGAGAAAGACTGGATTATTTTTCCTTTGAGATTACTTCAGCTGTAGCCAATATGACTCGGCTGTAATCGGCTCTCTTCTATGCCAAAAAAGTTTGAACGGCTATCGGAATCCGATTCGATAATCCTTTCTCCGCGGCGCGCTCAGGGGTAATTTGAGTGATACTATTGCCTGGGGGCACGTGTCACCGCGTAATGGGATGGCATTTTTGCAATCGCTAAATCATGGCCAAGTGGTATTCTGAAGAGCAGAGTGTGTAGTGCTTATAGAGTCCTTTCCTATGCTTCTGCAGTTCCTAGGTCGCGCTCGTAATGCGTTATTTCATTCAAAATTATCAACTCAATAGAATTATCACACTCGTCGATATTTTTATCCAGAATTTGATTGGTTTTTCGTTTTATCATTTCTAGCTGTCTTGGTGAAGTCAAAACAAAACAAACTTCGTCTTTCGATGAAGTGTAGTCCATGAATGACTTCACGTCTATCCATTTCCATAGTTCACGTCTGTCCATTTCCATAATTCACGTCTATCCATTTCAAATCTTGTGTGTTTGGTAGTGTCGGTTCAGTCACATTTTGGGTCATCGGGCGGGCGTGAGATAGATGAATGACTGGCTTCCCTCCCGCTAACCACGATATTTCACTTCCTTCTTTGTTTATTGTGCTACCATCGTTCGTCATCTAACTAATTCTTGCTATGGCCACACATTTAGCAGATATTGCATCGCACATTCACATTACAGTTTATCCCTTAAATACAGGAACTTGATGAAGGGCATATTAAATATTGGTTATTTTATTCTGGTGCATATCGACTTAAGGGTTGTAAAAATATGCATATAAACCAATTTCTAAGGAGTTTCTTTTTACCTCCTAATTTTCAAAGTTGTATGTCCATTTTATTTTAATTCATTATTTGAAATATGAAACAAGTGTAACTTGTTTCCTATAATCCAGAAATCGTTTTTAAGACAAATCGGTTCCTATTCCTTTTCAAGGACTCGTTCAGTCGAGACTCGGTCAGTAAAGACAATAATTTTATGGACTCTTTATTCATCCTACATGAATTGAGTTTCTCAAAGGATCTCCTGAATCCATCAACATCATTCAAATGTGTCACCATTGGGATTCCATCGCCTTGTAAATGTGCCTTCTCTGAAGATGCCTCAAGTCGTTTACAAGTAAACTTCTTACATTTTCATCGAATCCCATCTTTGCGTCTAGACTAGACTACTTTTTCTCACCAATAGGAATGACGATTCTGCATCCTGTAGAGGTTTACTCCCAATGGTTTGCTTTACGTCAAATTTTTCCTGCTAATTTACGTTTTAGGAACATTTTTTGCACGTAACTTCATTTTAGATTGAAATTAACTTTTTTCCAATGTGATTTAAGCATTTTTATCAGTTCATAATATTTTGTTCCTAAACACAAATTCCTAACAACCCTTGTTTTTTTCCTATTTTGTGTTTTTACACGGTAGTATTTAAGTACATATATGTTTATAATATAGATAGTGCACTCATGTATTTCGACAGGCTAATCAAAAGTCACGATTTCCGATTCGTCTGCGTTACTGTACAAAATTATATATTCGATTTTTTTTGACAGAACC
Source organism: Hetaerina titia (assembly GCA_037158775.1). NCBI lineage: Eukaryota > Metazoa > Arthropoda > Insecta > Odonata > Calopterygidae > Hetaerina > Hetaerina titia. Next base: position 14,100,040 of record CM073768.1, on the reverse strand, counting down.
ATTTTCAATTGGCATTAGGGAATGTAAAGAAATTAATCATGCTTCAGTGAAGTGTCAGATAATCTGAGTGTGAAGGACAAGTCAATGAAATCACATTTGACGACGATGAAAATTGCAAGTATTTATTAATAATACATTCTGTTCTTATCATGATATATTCATAAGTTAAGCATGCGCATGATCAGAAATCGAAAATGTTTTGTATAATTTATTTTTTAATTTTATATTATATATTTAAAATTTATAAATACAAATTATTACAATATAAGGACTGTTATATACTGTCAAAATTCCATTGTAATGAAATAATGTTAACGAATAGGGCTTGATAAAACTAGGTAAATAATACAGTTGTATCAAGGTACTTTGTTTGCTACTGTTTGTAAAATTATTTACAAGAAACATAAAAACAAGGCGCAGCTATTTTTCTTAAAAAGCACCTCACTCTGACGAAAACGTGGTCAAAAACTGTGTACGTGTGAACGCTAGGCTGGCCTTCGGCGCCACCAGACGAAGGGAGTACTTTTGCCGCCCCTCCTTTCAAAGCCCCTTACACCCCTGGCCCGCCTGCACCATGGTGATTGCCTCTTTGTCTTCGTCGAGGCGGGACCCCGCCTTCTCCAGTTGGCCCTTGCCGGTATTCCGCCCCCTTGAAACGTAACCCCCCCTCCCCTCCGCATTTTGGATTCCCAGCTTGCAGAAAAGCCTCACGCTTCCCTGGGCCCCGCATCTTGATGTTGATATTCCCGACCAACTCCCTCGATTAACACATATTATATTTTACCGCGGTACGTTTTCAGTGATAACTTTCAGCCTCTCCTGATCCTTGAAATATTTTTGCTTTCACCGTTGCAGATTGGGTAATTAGGGAGGAGGCGGACGAGGTGTACTGATCTCTGTTAATCCTGAGGCGATCGCCAATGGAATGACCGAAACTTTGGAATAAGAAATGACAAGAATAACTGGCAGAGGAGACCTGAATGTCATGGCGAATGAAGGAAAAGTAGAACGGGTTATGAGACACGGATGGAGACTCAAAAGAGCCAGCTTGAGGTTCAATCCACAATATTCTTTGCATACGTATTTTTTAACTATAAGAAAAATGACAATGCAGCAATCTAAAACTAGATCCGAGGAAGATTCAAATTTTATGCATTGAATGATATGTTAGACGGGTGTGAAGGAGTATGAACCTTGGGGAAGGGAGAGGGATTGTGTCGAGGGATTTTGCAACGTGAGCGTGGAGGAGGTTGCTAAGAATCAGAGAGGCGGTTGGAATAAGGAATGAGGTGGTTGCAAACAGGGTTTACCGAGGCAATTCTCCATTTATAAGAGGGAAGTAGACTGAATTGGTCGTGTGATAAGAGGAAAGGGGGTACTATCGATGGCTCCTGACAGAAAGATGAGAGGGGGGAAGGGGGAGGCTGACATTTATAGAGGATATAAAAGGAGGAAGAGAATGCGAAAGACGGGAGGGAATGGCGCTGTACAAGCATGCATGGAATGCTGCAAACTCGACAGAGTGGCATACGAGTGATGACGATAATGGAAGTTGGGGAAAATGCTGTTTTAGTTTTAAAGACAACTTACTGCAGATATGAAGGCTATAGTTATTGCGTACCTTACGTCTTCAGACTAGGCACGGGTTGGATTAACTGCCCTCCCAATCCTTCTCACTCCCTTTCCCTAAAATCTATCCCCAAAATACTCCACTCCCAGCCTTCTCAAACAAAGCTTAATTATGATAATATTAATATATGTGGAGAATGGCAAATTGCTTTTTATTACTTCATACACCTTCATACTATTTCATACACCTTATGAGGATAAATTTTTCCTGATACTCTTAAGAATATCCAACAGAGATGAGTTAGAATTATTTGAAGAACCCTTAATTCATTTGCATCTTCATAATACCCCGTAAGTTGCCATAAGGGCGTCTCGTACCAAACATATATAGAGATATATTAGTTAAAATGTGCGTTTAAATTAATATTTGCTGATGTAAAAAACACTTGCACGTATAAATTCCTATGTACATTGGTTCAAAAGTATATGAAATTCTCCTTAAGGAATAAGTTATTTATAGAAATTGCTCAGGATCACATTAACTCCTTTCCACTCTGGGACTTCCAGTAAATTTGTAACAGGGGACAGAGTTAGTTGAGAGAGAGAGAATATTAGCAATAGGATAGACTTATTGCATAAATAATACATTAAGCATATTACAAACACACAAACACTCACAAACGCACATTCATGCATATATAGTATATGTATAGGCTCGTGAGAGGACCGCTGTGACGACGGAGAATTCGACCAACGGTTGGAAATGTGAGGCGGCGTGCACTCGGGGATGGAGAGTTAAGAATGGTGATTATTTCACGAAGGCGGTTATGAATTCGGGGAGAAATGAATGTGGCCATTTTATGAAGTGAAAGGCGGGACCAAAGTTGCATGGACAATATGCGATACAAGGTGTATTTTCAACCCTCGCATTCTGCACGAAGTGAGATGCTTGGTAGAGCGGTGAGCAAGAGACGGGGCGAGGGTTTCGTCAATCTTTGGACATCTCACAGCAGTTTTGGGGAAGTTTATATATGACAGACCTTGATTTATACCCGATCTCTTGACTTAGTTTATTAGGAGAGGGTACAATTGTTAACAAGCCGGATTTTTTGGACCCTGGGAAAAATTTGGAAAATTAATGAAATATTTTGTTGGGGCGAGGAAGTAATGGGTTATGGCCAAGGGGGTAATGTATTACAATAAAATGTTTTGCATATTTGAAGCAAAATAAATTAAAGTGCATTCTTCATGCCCCCAAAGCAGGGACAAGGACCCCTTTGACCTGGGATTGGCCGGCGGGGTAGATTGGGATGGAGAATCATTGGTCGAAAGACGAGACAACACTGTTATCGGTTTGAAATAGTGCCACAGCATTTTAAGTACCAAGACTAATCGTCGGAAATCAATCATTAAACGCAGTACGAGTAATTTATTTTCGTTAAGTCCATTGAAGTTTCCGACCAACGAATATACTTAAGACCTCCTAAATCCCTCGTGGGAGCAATGCGTATTCATTGCCTTCAGTAGTTCTGCGCTCTCCACCCCCCGCCGTGTGACAAGTGAGGATCTGCGAGCGTCTCGTATCCCATTGCCCGACCCCCGCTGCGCTCTTCTCTTTGGACACAGACACACCTTTACGACCCCTCGCCCCCGTCTCACCCCCCGCCCGCCCGTCTCCTGGAGGGGAGTCCCGCAGCGTCGCCCACCCAACGCCTAGGGGAAGGGAGCGCGTCCCGTGAATTTATGGAATTCGATTTACGGGGAAATATTATCTTGGGGGAAAGGGGTCATCTAAGCTCTCCCCTTTCAGCCCCCCCCCTAGTGCCAAACCTCTAGTGCCATCGTCACCGCCCATTTTTCCCCGAACCTTCTTACCCCCTCCTTCTTCTCTCCCTCTCGCGCCCCCATTTCATCCCCTTATCTCGCCAGGCGGGATTCGTCTTCGATTTTCCGATCTCGCATCATCCCTCCTCCTCCCACGTCGCCCCAAATCACGCCCCCTTCCCGCACCCCTTCCCACCCAAGCCACCCGCCCCCGGCAGCGGCGGGAGGCGGCGACCTCCGCCGGCGCTGCTCATGGTCACGGGCGAGGGCAAGGGCTTTGCGTGGCCGAGTGGGCAGCCCCCTCTGCCGTTCCGTCGGCGTCTTAAGGTAGCGCGTGAAGAGATGTCCCCGAAGCACCCGTTGTCGTGGGGGCTAATTTCGCCAGGGTCGTCAGCCCCCGCTTTCGGGGGTCGGACGATCTCTGTCCGTGTCCGCCGGCTCCCTCTCGCAATAAAAAGTTGTAGTTTCTTAACTTAACAAAAGACCTGATGATGACTTTGTAAGGCGAAACCAAAGTAGTGAATAATAAAATATATCTGGAAGAACAAAGTGGTTTCTTTTCCGAGATGAATCGCTTCCACAAAGTGACGCCTCAAATCATTCTATTTAACAAATGTAATTTAACATTACGGTATTTTGATTTTATAGCATTGTAAGCAAAGCCTTTGACTACAAATTAAATAATTAAATCTGCCGAAAACCATTCCATTAGGAATATCTAATACCAATCTCCATTCATCGTCACTTTTCTGAAAAATAAGGCTCTTCCATTCCGTTCTCACAAATATCACTTTATGCATCGTGTGCATAAAATCAGAGAGATTAAGTGCAGAACGGGTAGATTGAAGATGCCGCTTTTCCCACGAACGATGAGGAATCAAAAGAACCCCAAGCAAAGGCGTGGGGGGGGAATGTTTTCTTTTTAATTCCAAGCTGGGTTCATCGGCCATAGATTTTTCGCCAGCTAGAACTACGTAAATTGTGATTCCGAATCGTGCAAGGAAAGACCCTGTATCTCTTGCTGATACAGTCTCCCTCCTTATCAGAACGGCCCGATCTATTGATATAGCCTATGTCTGCATCTATGTAATTCCCTGCAAGCCGCCGCCGCCACAAGGGTACGAGGGGACTTAAGACATGGAGAAATATAAGTTCATGCATGAATGGATTAAAACATATGGAATCATACATAAAAGCACTTGTGAGCAAACATTCCCATATTCAAAAATCAGTATTGGTGTGTTTCACTACATAGATAAGGCTTATTTCTTAACTTAAGGTTTCTTAATTATTTACTGCAAACATATTCGCGGACTTGGGTTCGATTTTGGTTTGTTTTCTGAAGGTACAAGACTTATCACTAACTATTAGCACAGATCTTCCCTTCTTACTTCCCGTTAGTGATTTAATCTTGTTGTATAGCGCACCAATTCCACCCTTCCTCTGCAAACTTTCCATATTCTCCCATACTTCTTTTGTTTTATTTGATGCCCGTCTCAAGTTATTATTTAACTCTTTGTATTTACTTTTGCCTAACTCTGTGTTTATATTCTTCCATTTCCTTCTCTAGTCTATCTTTTCAATCATCTCATCCGTGATCCATGGTTTCCTTGCCTTTTTCTCATTAACGATTCCTATATTTTCTTTTGCGGCTTTCGATAATACACAGCTCCTTTCCCTCATTTATGATTTTCTCTACAACCTGCTTATACACTTCCTTGTTAACCTGGTTAATTTTTCTACATTTCATTTTCCAACCCGTCGCCTCTGTCTTATCCTTTTGAAACGGACGCTACATTTCATAAGAATCTCTGCGTTGTTTTCAAACATTCTAAGAGTGTAAGAATTTGTTTCAAGATTATATAGTAAGCAATATGCATTTATCAAGAGGAGTAGGATCCCGGTAGTTTTATCTTTGGCAAAACTGAATCCACGCTTCGTCGTAATGAAACCACGAACTATTTTTAGTAGATGCATAAGATGCCCTTTATCAAGTTCGTCACTTTCTCCGCTCACACTATAACATCTTAGTGTTTGAACCATGACCTCATTAGCAGGCTTGTAACGTATGTATATTTGTTTAATAAAGAGTTTAACTTTAAGGAGACTAAAGAAATGATAACACACATGGCAAAGGGTAAGGCTGAAAACTGACAGCGCAGTCAAAGGATACTCTAAGAAGTATTTTTAATAAAATACTTCTCGAGATAGAGGAGGTTTTTCTTAGTTTCTAAAGCAACGACTTGGAACCAATATGGTGTGAAAAAAGAAGTTAGAGCCACTTTCAAACCTCTCTAACCCTCTCATTACAATTCCCAAGTATCCTTTTTATGAATTCGTAATCATGATTTACTATTCCGTAAATTCCACGATTGTGTATTCCCCAGTTCGTATCCTTAGTTATCGTAACTTCTAGACAATTCACCGATTCTAAGTTTATTATGTTGTTTTCCTGTGGCATAAAGTGTTTTTGGGTGAAATACTCTTACCAACGGGAAATCGATGATCCAGGCCGCCAAAGGGGATGCACGGGGCCGACCGACTGCTGGGCAGATGAGTGTCCCCGAGGACCCGACCCTCTTCCAATGAAGCTGCCGTATTTCCCTGTAACTCCGAGGACTACAGGGTTACCTCTCAGACGAAGGGCGGAAGGGTTACACTGCAAAATGGAAGGTATTATGCTACAGTAATTGGAAAAGCCATTTTTTTGCAATCATACTATGAGGATCCACACCGTTAGTTGAAAGGGCTGAGCGGGACGAGGGAAAGGAATGTGTTCCCGGGATCCCATACATTCCTCCGTGGAAGAGAGGGACTAAAAATGCAAATGACACCGTGAGAAGGGCCTTCTTCCTATAAGGGCAAGGAGAGCAATCTCGACAGCCGCACCCTCTTGAACTCCCCACTTCACCGATGCGGCGCCCGGGGGTGAGTGGGGAAGATGCATAAAAAACAAGGGATTGTCGATTAAAAAAATAGCGAGGCATGCCGTAAACCCCCGCGCATACTTTGCCTCCTTAGGAGGGAAGGCGTTTCGTCGGGGGACGTGGGAGTGAGGGTGGGGGGGGGGCGCATCCCTTTCCTCCCCCTTTGAATTCGCAGTCCACTCAGGATTTCTTCGGTGGCAAGAGAGGTCGTCCCTGGGGGGGGGAGACGGCGAAGGGCAGAGACGCCGGATCGAACCGACCCAGCGGATAGGAAACACGGAGAGCTGAGGAGAGGGCGCAAGGGTCAGGATCCTGGTGACCCTGCGTGTGCGAAGGAATCCTTGGAAGGAGGAGGGCAAACAAGCTCTGTTCTTTGGAAATCAACCATATTTTGGAATAAATACACATCACTGCAATTTTTCACAGCTGTTAATTGCGCGCTTCAGTGCCTGTTCCTTGTAAAACTTCGAATGACGTGCACGAGAAGTGCTCGGGAGAATTCTCACCCCTTTTGGCGAGTTTTCACATTCAACGGAGTTTATTTGGTTAAAAAAATCTGAAGGCCGCGGAATGGATATCTGGAAACTCTTTTAAATGGTCGGCAGTAGTATACGGGGTGACTCTTGGATCATTTTGCCGTTGTCAATCATTCGCGCCTCCATTTACACTAAACTTCCGACACCACCGCGCGGTGACTGGCGCCCCCTTCGTCCCAGCCACACCTTCTTTGCCCCTCCCATCCCTCGTTCGCCTCTCTCCTCAGCCTCGCCTACCCACCTTCCCCGATTTCCCAGAGCATACGCTCAACTCTGGACTTGGAATCTTGCCTTGTACCTGATGCTGATGACACGTTGAAATACCTTACACGGAATAAATATCTTTGGGCAATTTGGAATGTGGTATTATTTCACAATTAGGGATCCCTTCTCAGCTCTGTCGAGTTTGGCCGATTCCAAACTCCTCCTCCTCTCCCTTCTCTTTTACAGGAAACTGCTGATGCATTAGCCAAGCGGAATAATTCATTCTTTGAATATACGGGAGAGAATATAGTATACAAATTGCATCGATTGGGCACATTTACTTATTTTCCGTGCATTTCTCTCTCGTGTGAATGTGGAGTTGTCACATTTTCAACCACTCCCCTCGCCGTCCCCGCCCCGCCTCGGTCCCGACCGCTTCCTCTGCTTTCGCCCCGCATGATTCACCCTGAATCCCCTTTAATCCCCATCCTCAATAATCCTGGAAGAAATCTTCCTTACATTGATCCGGCGGCGGAGTGCTGTCAAACTCTACAAGTAACAAATAGATCGTGTTTAAGGTGAAAGGCAAGCGAAACGAAGTAACTCAGATTACATTTTTTTGCCTCGAGGTGGCAACATCTCAACCCCTTTACCATAACGGCCAGTATTCTTCTTCAGCTCTTCTTCTTCCGGCAATGTAGCAATGGCGTTCGCAAATTGCAGCAAACTTATCCAAACTTCAATGTCTATTTTTTTCCTTTTTCTCGTAAATTATCTTCACTGCGTCCAGAGCAAATATCATTGGTGTTAATGAGCAACCCTAGCTTAGCCCTTTATGTTACATTCCACGGGGCTCTCACTATATTTTACTTGCGGGAAAGTTTTACAAAATCAGTGCTAATAAGTCACACAATACGGCTTTTAACGGATTAACATAATCATTAAGTGAGGCAGAAGAAACAGCGATTAATTTATGTATTCATAAAAAGGAGAGGAAACATTCATCTATTTCTCCAACGCACACCTACTTTCAGCCATACTTTCATTGATACTGCCCAATTAACTCTATTCAATGACTTCTCAAAACATACGAAGTAAAAACAAATGCATCCGATGTCCCTCTCTATTAGTGATTCTTTACTGCAACGGCATCACGTATGCTTCTTCCGTTCCTGAACCCAAAATGTTCTTCCCCAAATTAATAATTATTCCTCCTCTCTATCCTGTTATAAATGATCTTAATGGGCACGTCAACTATGCGCGAAGTGAAAATTACTGTTCTATAGTCCTCACACAATGCCAATTTTGGGGACGGATCTGGCTTGAAAAAATATTATTTTCTCTCCTAAAAAATATATCAGAGACAAATGCATGTAGCAATGTCGGGTGAAACTGAACAAGTTCCGGAAGAAACTGAACAGAAGCAATACTTCTACTTCCAGCCCATTCCTCTTGGATCTGATTATTTACGAACGGTTGCAGAGGAAAAAATCAATTAATAGTGCTATGCACGGAGTTCACAAAGACGAAAAATTACGATATTGCTTTGAATCTAACACTAGACCTTCGTTGTACCTTGCCGGTCGTCCAATAGGTGTGTGGCAGGGTATGTTCATTAACCACAATCTAAGTACAAATCGCTCCTACTTTTTTACATATTCCTGCAATCCATCTGATGAAACCAAGCTTCAACAAGGCTAAACTTTTTCTTTCATTGCAAAAACTGCTGTCCACTTTTTTATTTTTATTTCTAACCTTATTCTTAACAACACTTCGATACCTGATTTAATTCATTAGAGAGCAACAGCTCGTTTAAATATTTGTGGAATATTTTATAACCTTGTTCCGGCGATTTATTTACTTGTTCTAACGAGAATGGAATACATAAAATGAAAAGATGGTCCATTAACGGAGACTAGGAATTGCATGAGTCCAATGTATATTTATATATTTTATTTATAATTTTTACTAGGCATTCAATGGTATCGATAGGAATTTGATGCTTATAAAGGTTTTCAGGTACCTGATCAGATATTAAAATTGGTCAAATTAAGTCTTAGAGCATCGAGGCAAAGACTCTAACTGATTACGGTATTGGTAGATAAATTTTTGATTTTAGGAGAGATAACATATGTAAATACATCTGATTTCAAGGACATACTATAAATATCCTCTACAGCTATATAAATATTCCATACATCTCCCTGAATATGTAAATAAATTCACAGTAAAGAATACATTTAACATTTCGTTCCGAATTTGTACACATCCTAAACGTATTGTTTAAAAGCTCATTCCTCCTACCTAAACCGTAGTCCCCCACCTCATCACCATGTCTTCCTACATCACATCATCATCGCCTACCGTCGCATTCCAATCCCTCTTCAATATCAATTGTTTCCCTGCAGGAACACACGCGATTATATCCTCTAACTCATCGCACATGCTATCGGCTTCCTCCTCCTATGGTTGCTCTGTAGCATGTACTCGTATACCTGGACAATTACCAAGTTCATCGGTTCTGCTTTAATCTCTAGTAAAATTTTCTAACCGTTGCTTGTTCTATGTTGATTTCGATTCTTCCAACCCCTTTATTTAATATTACGGAAACCCCTGGTTGGCTCTCGTCCCCGCCGCTGTATATTATTATATAATTATCACTCCAATAATCCCCACTGAGCAGGGTTGCCCATTGTCACCGGTACTGTTCAACGTATATGTAGAGGAAATGATTAAAGAGGCATGGGAAGAACTGAAGGTAGGAATGAAAGTTGGAGGGGAATTCGTAAAATCGGTTAGGTTTGCAGATGACCAATCATTAGTTGCTCAGTCAGCCAAGGGGTTGCAAGCATTGTTGAGTGAATTGGAGGTTCAGTGTGATAAATATGGGATGAGAATCAATATTAATAAAACAAAGGTTATGCGATTTTCCAGAAAGAAAAAGGCTAAGCTAAATATTAAAATAGGCGGGGAAAAAATAGAGCAGGTAGAACAGTTTACATATCTCGGAAGTGTTTTGGACCAATACGGTCAAAGTGGTAGGGACGGAAGGAGAAGAATTGCGCTAGGCAAGGAGGCTTTCTCAAGGAGGAGGGAGTTGATGACGGGGACGTTGAGTAGAGATGTTAAGACAAGACTCGTAAAAATCTGATATGGAGCGTAGCTATGTATGGTGCGGAAACGTGGTCACTGAAGTAGGAGGATAGACGTAGATTGGAGGCTTTTGAAATGTGGGTGTGGAGAAGAATGGAGAAGGTGAAATGGACCGAAAGGAAAACAAATGAGGAAGTACTAGAAATGGTGGGGGAGGAGAGGGGTTTGTTGAGAGAAATCCTATGGGGGCAGGAGAAATGGATGAAAGGCGTATTGAGCGGTAGTGGAATGTTGAAGAAGGTAATAGAGGGGAGGATGTTGGGCAAGCGAGGAAAGGGGAGGAATAGGATAGGGATGTTGGACGGGATGAAGGGAAGAAGGAGATACACGGAGATGAAGAGGGACCTGATGTAGATTAGATTGCTGGATTGGGTTTCTTTTGGAGTTACAAAATGTTTATTTGATAGTTGTGTCCATCCAAAAACCTACCTTAACCGGTAGATTACCTACTTCGATATATATATATATAATTATATGTATATATATATAATGTAAATTCACTAATAGTCAAAACAAACACAGAAACCAAAACACACAAAAGAGAGACTCACTGGTTCTCGAATTTTCGGTGGTCCAACCACCTTTCTCAAGAGGAATTAGGAACAGAACTGAGGCAGAGGAGGGCCCGAAAGCAGTGGTAAGAAGGAGAAGGGGAAAATGGGGGAAAAGAGGGGAAAAGGGGAGAAAAAAGGGGGGGGAAGGCATTCGAGGTGAGGAGTTTGGAGGGGTAGTGTATGGCGCGGGAATTTTAAAAAAGGTGGGGATGATATGGAAGTTGTTGGGGGCGGAGGGGGATGAAATCATATGCATAAAGGGGGCAATTAATGTCTAATATTAATACCTGGGCGATTCCAGGAATCCAAGAGCCAGATGAAAGCTAGCTCTAATGTTTTGAGTTTCAGTGGAGGGTCTGAGTGTGGGAGGGATGCTAAGACGGATACTTTAAAACATTGGTCAAAGGCAGCGTTGTGTTCGGAGGCATGTTTGGGGATTGGGAGCATACCAATAAGGGAGGAATTGTTGCATGAGGCTCGATGATTATTGATTCTAATATTGAGGGGTGTGGTACACTGTCCAATGTAAAAGGCAGGGCAAAGTTGGCACTTGAGTAGGTAGACAACATTGCTGGAGGTACACGAGGAGTAGGGAATTGGTGGGAGAGAGTTAAAGAGCGGGTGGGAGAGGGATGGGATTCTGGTTAGGAAAATAGGACATGTTTTGCATCTAGGTTTATTGCAGGGTCTGGGAGTGATTTTGGAACGGGACGAGGATTTAAGAAGTGGATTGGTAGATTTTAGAAGATCTGATAGATTGGCGGGGCATTTGAAAGTCCCAGAGGGGCATTTGGGGAAAAGGTTGGTGGTGGAATTGTGGTTTTTGAGGATAGGATAGAGGTCCTTTAGGATAGAACGCAGAGATTCTAGGCCAGGGAGAAACGTGGTACAAATTGAAAGAGGGTGGTTTTTCGCGTTGGTGGAAGGTCTGGGAGTGTAAGTATGTCTACGGATCCTCTTATTCAGGAGGGATTCAGGATAACACATATATATATATATACACTACTATATATAACACCAGGTGTTCAAAACATAACGAGAATTTTTGCATTTCGTGGGCTTGGAGAGTCCGATTGTCAAATTTTTTTTATTATCTTGGTACATATGCCCCTCAAGTATGATGAAACTTCCAGCTGTTTTCATTGTGCACTTTTTCTGTGACAGCCACTGAGGTTAGACGTGTTTTGTGAGCTCGGCGATTTTCGTTTGTTAAAAGAAATGGATCAAAGAATTTGTATCACATTTTGCGTTAAAAATGAAATAAAGTGTAAAACAGTGTGTGAAATGTTAACAAAGGCCTATGGTGAGTCTGCTATGAGAAAATCAAGAGTTTACAAGTGGTATAAGCGTTCCCAAGAAGGTCGTGAAAACCTTGAAGATGACGAACACCCTGGACACCAAAGCACATCAACAATCGATGAAAACGTGGAAATACTGAAAGAAATGGTGATGAACGATTGCCGATTCACCATTAGAGAGGTAGCTGATGATGTTGGCATATCGATTGGATCATGTAATGACATTTTTCTCAATTTTTGGGTATGAAACGCGTGGACGCAAAATTCGTTCCAAAATTGTTAAATTTTGAGCAAAAACAGCGGCGAATGGAAGTTGCTCAGGAGTCACTAAATGGAGTAAACGACGATGCAGAATTACTGAAACGTATTATAATAGGTGACGAAACATGGGTTTATGAATATGACGTTGAAACTAAGGCTCAATCATCCCAGTGGAGGCATTCTGGCTCGCCAAGTTCGAAAAAGGCTCGACAAGTGCGGTCGAACGTGAAGCTTATGCTCACTCTGTTCTTCGATTTTAATGGCAAAGTGCATTATAAGTTCCTGCCGCCAGGTCAAACGGTCTATAAGAAGTACTACTTACAAGTTCAACGCCGTTTGCGTGAAGCAATCCGAAATAAACGCCCGGATCTGTGAAAAAACAATTCATGGCTCTTGCACCACGTTAATGCACCAGCTCACACTTCATTTCTTGTTCGTGAATTTTTGGCCAAAAACAATACTATAACGATGCTCCAGCCTCCATATTCGCCAGATATGGCTCCGTGTGACTTGTTCCAATTTCCAAAAATTAGGAGAACCTTGAAGGGCCGTCTTTTTACACCCGTAGATGACATTAAAAGCGCATCGCTGAAAGAACTAAAGACTATCTCAAAGATCGAGTTTGAGAAGTGTTTCGGGGATTGGAAGAAGCGCTGGCACAAGTGCATAATCTCCAATGGGAACTACTTTGAAGGTGACAATATTAATGTATAAGAATAAATAAATATTATTATCCGAAAAATTAAAATTCTCATTATTATATGAACAAACCGCGTATAGATATGCGGATGACACACTTAACATGGCTCTCATTGAAGAGAGTTTGGAAAGTCCTTTAAGGACTTAAAATTTACGATAATTATCACAAAATCAATATCAGGAAATGGAGCCTGATTTTCTATTCAGCGACTCATTCGGTTACAATCATTCATCTGCATTTACATAATACCCCGCAAAACATCGCAAGGGTGTGTGGCCGGGGGTGTTGGGTCATCACCCGTATAAGGGAAAAAAAACGTATTAAAAAACAAGAAATACATGCAAGCCGATAAAATCATTAAGAAGTGCTGTAAGTTTAAAAAATAATAAATCAATTGATGGACATGAGTTAACATGCGGAACAGTAATATGGGCTGTGTTGCCTCGGAAGAGAAGCTAATGTCAGTTTTTCAGATATATCTATTTAGAGAAGTTCACATTTGTCACGTTGTGATGAATCTTGAAATTCTCGAACAAACCATTGGAGAGGATATTGCTAAGTGTATAGATGAGATCACGTGGGGGAAACAGCGTGGGAGATGCCGGGGCCACTTGGAGGAGGTAAAAAGCGCCATGGAAGACATGAAAGAAGCACGTGTAAAGAGGAGGTAAGACCAAAGAAAAACCCTGAATGGGTGTTCTCCATGAGCTGGCGTTTAAAAAGGGAAGGAGATAGTGTGCGAGGGTACGAGGGACGTGTGGCATAGATGATGCCAAAATAAGGCCAACTTAAGAGTGCAGAAGAGGAGGAATAGCATCCTCCAGAGAAATCTATGGCAGCTAATCGCAGTGAACGCAGATGGATTAGCCAGTGAGTGAATTTCAAACTCGGTGCCGTACAAAGCTGAGCACAGGTGTCTTTTTTTCGAATATCAAAAACTAAAATTAGTTGATAATTGCGATTGAAATAACTCTTAAATAGTGAATATAAAATGGAGGGAAAGGAAGTCAAACGAAGGAGTGCTACGAAGAGACATGGAAGAGGGGCATTGCTGGGGAGGAATTCTAAGACCACCGGTGAAATGGGCGTGACGATAATTGTGCGAAAATGGCTGGTGGTGTGTTCAAGACTGCGATACAGGTAGAGAGGGAACTTTTTCTTAGGGTATGAGTGGTAATAGGAGGAAAAAAATTATCATCATCAGTATTTCAATCCTAGGTTTACTCCAGCCCTCTATTTTATTCTATTTAATCTCAATGTCCTCAATCCTTGATACCCTCTCTGTTTTACGTCCTTATTGATTTGTCCTATGTACATGTCTCTTGGTCTTCCTCATGAAATCTTCCCTTCTATTTTTCCTTCTGTAACATTCCTTATCAATACATTGTGCCTCAATATGTGCCTAATCCATCTACATCTTCTTTGCCGTAGAGTTCTCCATATTGTCCTATCCTCTTTTGTTCTTCCATATACTTCCTCGTTTGTTGCTTTGTCTGTCCATTTAATCTTCATCATTCTCCTCCAGCACCATGTTTCAAAGGCTTCTATTCTTCGCTCGTCCACTTTTCCAATGTTCCAAATCTCGGACCCATAGAGCGCCATGCTTCACACGAAATTCTTGACGAATTGTTTTCTTGTTTCCTGCCTTATGTTCTTTGAACATAGTAATTGCCTCTTCTTCATGATGCATTTTTAGCTTGGGCTATTCTTCGTTTGATGTCGGTCGAACTTCTTCCATCCCATGTTATGCTGCTACCCAGGTAGATGAAGGATTCCACTTGTTCTAGTTTCACCCCTTGAATTGTTATATCTGCATTAAGCTTCTCTCTTCCGCACACAAGGATTTCAGTTTTCTTCTTGTTGATGCTCGTATTATATTCCTTTAGTACTTGATCCATAGCACTTAGAGCTGCTTGCAGGTCCTCTCGCGTTTCCGTCACTACTGCAATGTCATCTGCAAACCGGAGCATGTTGATTTCTCCTTTACCTTGACTCCTTTGAAACCCAATTCTTGTGTTTTTTTATTGCCTCTTCCAGGCATACGTTGAATATTACTGGCGAGAGGTTACATCCTTGTCTTACTCCTTTGTTTATTTTGGCTTCTATTTTTCTTCCATTTTTCGTTGGCATTGTTGCAATCTGATTCTTGTAGAGGTTATGGATAATTCTTCTTTCGTTATAGTCCAGTCCAAGCACTTCTAGTATCTTGAACATCTTTTTCCATTCGACGTTGTCGAAGGCCTTCTCCAAGTCCACGAATGCCACGTATAATGGCTTATTTACGTGTCTCATTCTTTCGGCTAGAATTCTCAAGCTGACAATTGTCTCTCTTGCTCCTCGGTTTTTCCTGAATCCGTATTGATTTTCCGAGAAGTTTTCTTCTATCCTTCCTTTTATTCTGTGGATAATTATCCGAATAAGGATTGTTGATGCTTGAGCCACAAGGCTCCTCATGAACAGGGCTCTTCGCATTTATTCGCTTTTGGTTTCTTCGTGATTGCAATCATTGTACTATTCTCAAAGTCTTCTGGTATCTTTCCGCTGTCGTAGCTATCTTTGATTATTCCAAAGAGGGCATCCTTCGCTTTGACCTCGAGTACCTTGATTATTTTTCCGTTTATTTTGTGAAATGTGTTATTTTGTCAGGAAAAGAATAATAATTATGAAAGGCAACAAAATGATATAGTATGCGCGGAGAAGAGGTTTATTTTAATTCGGGCTGATGCAATATTGTATCAAGAAAGCCTCAATAGTCAACAAATGAATTGTTTGGAAAACAGCCATGATTAGTGCAATATGTTTCCTCGGTTAACCAGAAATCTACCTCTATGAACCCATGCACAAGTAATCGTAATGGCAACAGCCTTAGTAATAATTCTAAAGACAGATCACGGCATTAGTTAAAGCATGAGGAAATCGATTTTTCATTCTACATTAGAAAACTAGACGAGCTAAAACAAGGAACTTGTGGATAAAATTGGCAGTTTGATTAAGTTTTCAAGCGATCATTTTTATCTTCGCGATTTAAAACTCTCAATGGATAGTTTGTTAAATGACCTAAAATATAATGAGGTGTCAATTCCGAAACCCGTCACATAAGTGGGCACGAGGACGTCGTCAGTTTCTTATTTTCCTTCTCCCCCTCCCCCCTGTGGCAAATCCCCCAAGAACGCTCGCTAACTCTCTTCCCCCCCACCCAGGCTTCTCCCCCACCCACACAAGAAAGCCCCACCCTCCTCGGATTTTGCGAACCACTTTCACGCGCTCAGGCAATCTCTCCGGCTCGATATCCACCTCCGACTCCCCTCCCTCCGATCTGCCGACGCCCTCGTAAGTCGTCGCACCCCCAACCCCCCCTCTCGTTCCCGGGGGGCCGACGTGACAGCGGCGTCATCGACGGCGAATTCCCATCCCCCTGATGGCGTGACGTCAGGAGGTGTGGAGTGGGATGCTCGAAGGGTTGCGCGCGTGATTGGTTGGTGTCAAAGAGGCAGGCACTGCACATTCGGAGGCTCAAGTTGGACCCACCCGCTCGGCAGTGGAGAGAGGTGGGCTGACGGGGTCAAGGGGCGAAGGGGTCGCCGGCACCCACCGTCGATGTTAGGAGGGAGGTTAGCGGAGGCGTGGCGCGAGGGCAAAGGCGATCGCAAACGGTCTTGTGCTTGGACCGGGGATTGCTCAGAACAGACAATCAATGGTTTCCACGGTAGTTTTACCCACTGATAGATATAGTTAATTGTCGGCGTCTCATGAAATTTAATTTATAAAAATGACAATCATAACGGTGGGGATATTATGATTGTTATTACGTCGTATTCTATCATTTGAAGTAGGTTTTGATTGTGCACTTACTGAATAGATCTACACATACTTTCTTGCCTCGACTAACAAGTCATAACCTGACACCCAAATCTACAATAAACTGTACTTCAGTTTCACATACACTCTCTTTTCATTCCCTCACTCTCTTCATTCATCACCTACATCCTACATCACTCTACTGCTTTATTCCTTCCATTAGAGTCTTTAACATTCCATTTCCCAATCAAAATGCACCGCATTCACTCAATTCTTCCCCCTATATCCTTAAAATGTTGATAATTTCGGTGCAGAAAACATCCAAGATGGGTAAAGTTCACCCCTGCTCTAGGTTTTGCCTTCCGGTGTTGACGCTCAACTTATCCTTTCCCTTTATTAATAACTTCGTCATTTATATTTTATTTACATGTGCCAAAATATGTCTGCATTGGATTTTCGTCAATTCTATTCAACATACGTAATATGGATTATAAATTACAGATTCAGGTGTGATGTGGAGGAACTGTAATATAATAATAGAATCGAATAATGTCCATAATAATATAAACGAATACTATTCCATTTTTCAACTTAATATTAAGTGGAAAATTTTAATAGCCTTCGTCTCTCTTATAATATAAATTTTAAATGATTTTTTCGATTTCACAACTTAAATTTAGCGTTGTGTACCAAATTTCAAGAAACTGAGGGAGAAGCCGTAACAGTAATTTTCAATGGAGTCGTCCACTAACATTGTTGTAACAATTTGTTGCAATAATGTGTGCCATTTTAATAAACATTTGTGTAATTTTGCAAGATGAAACAATAACAAATCGCCTTAATCACATAGGCTTTCCCCTTTGAACTTTAAAGAACATGCATTTTAGCGACCCTTCTTTCCAGCTTTCCTGCTTTGTCTCCTTGATGAACCCCTCAAATGGGTCCCAAATTCATTTTTCCGCGTGTTCGAATAGCGACCTCTCCAGTCATACTAAAAGCAACTCCTTTCTTTTAATTTTGCGTTACCATTTGCCATAACCTATCGAGTCGAATTCGAGTTTCTTCAAGTCGGCTCCACAAATCTTTCTCACGAGCTTACACATACCGAATTACTTATTTATTCCTTATCCCATTCCTTTTTCGCCGATGTATCATTATTGTAAATAGTTAAAGATTTAAAGAAATAAGCGCCATCCCTTGCATCAAGTCAAAATACGAAATCATATCGTCTAGGTCAAGAGAGAATAGGCTGGCGATATTATCTCTCTCCATTCATCAAAGTGACGTCCAAAAATAGCCAAACGCTCACTATCCACGCGCAAAAGGACATCGTTAATGTAGATTCGAAAGGGTAGGGGCTTATAATACTACCCTGCGGTAGGTCGGAAGATAGACCTATCTCTACCGAGCTCATAACATCCACCACTACCTTTTGCTTATGATGCGATACGATCGCCTTAATTCAGTTATTGCCTTCCCGTTTACACCGTAAAATATCGGTTTACTTATCGGTGAGCAGTGCAGGACCTTGTTGAAGGCTTTATTACATTTACATAATACCCCGCAAGGGCCTGTGGCAGAGGTGTTATATCACCACCCGTAATTGAGAATAAAACCACATGCAAAACTAACATTTCCATTCCAATGCTCACCCACATAGGCGTATACATTCATCTAAAAACCATTTAACTTATAGAAATGCTTATAAATATACTACCAACTAACATAAACATTCATCTACAAATATACCTTATGCCTACGCAACGTTTAATCTTGTCCTAACTTGCTAATTAAATGTATTTAATATTTCTATAGAGACTTTGATTTCTTACTGTTATGATTCACGACTGTTCCGGGAAAGAACGAGTATTTGTATCTATCTGTACTGGAGTCTATCTCCCTTAACTTATCTTTATGTTCTGATCTACCTAAATAGTGTGGGACCATTATAATTCCTTTGATATTATTGTTAAGCTCGCTTGTTCTGAACCTAGCTAAAAGTTTCAGTCTAGCTTGTTCAATTCGCATTTCAAGTGGCTCCCAACCTCTTTCCCCTAAAAGGTCTGTCACCCGCATCTTCTTGTTGTAATCATTTTTCACGAATCTGGCAGATTTTCTCTGGACTTTTTGTGATTCTTTTTGCTAAACTTTCTCCCAAGAATCCCAAGTACTTGCAGTTTATTCCAAATGAGGCCTAAGTAGAGTGAAATAACATCTCTCTTCTACTTTCTCATTACATTTTCCCACTACCAGTTTAATGAAGCCGAGTTTTTTAAAAGTGGATTCGCATGTTGTCCTGATATATACTCCCTATGGAAGACTAAGGTTGGACCTACTCTTAAACGTCTAAAATAGAAAAATAGAGTAGAAAAGTATTCTCTCTATCTATTGAATATCTTGTTATTTTTTATGAAGAGAACGTGGTGAATAAAAGGGCTCTACTAGATTTTGCATGACCCACTCTTTCTGAAACTTCGCTGGCCTGTTTCTTAGCCTAAAGCGCTGTCGCCTCCACAAATGAAAATTAACTCTTAGAAATGGAGGCTGTGTGTTTATGGTTATGTGTAGCTTTTATAATGCTTCATAAAAAACACATCTGACATTATTTTGTGATCTAAGAGTGCGTGCTGGTTTGTTCTTGCAGGTATTTTGGTATTTTTTATCTATACAGTAGGAAAATTGTTTTATCTTTGGGACTAAATTATCGGTGGGATATACATTCTCATTCTGATTCTCAACGTTTTAAGATAGCCAAAGAACTGCGGGAGATAGCGCGGCAGTAATCTTTAAAGGAGTATTAAAATGTATGTATTTCAAAGTGCAATGAATCATTCGTCTTCAATCCCGATTGACATATGTTGCTTTTCTGTCAGTCGTTTTCAAAATATGATTGCAAACTTGATCAAATATAAGCTTAATGGGGAATTATATTTTGGGCGATTTGAGAACTTTTTTAATTATCTGTGGCCCTCTGTGGAGAGTAATTCGATATATCCGTCATGTTTCCAGGTGCATATCTTCTATCTTGTGAGCTGATTTAGGCTGCGAAAGATATTTCATTGCTGTTTACGCTGATACCAAGATATTCCACCTGCGTGCTCTTAGTTTTGTCTCTGTATTCTCCGAAAAGTTTTCTGAGAAACGATCTAAAAGTGCGCCGCATTTACTGGATTTATTTTCAAAAAATATTGCATGACTGCTGACTAGTGCCCGATACTGCTTTTTTATATGATATGGAACTCTTTGTGCACTATGATCTCGAGTTCCTCAACATAGATTTAGGCAGAATTCGATAACTTCCCAGCCATATCTTCTTCACTTTAGCACAATGTTAACTTCAAATTATATGCGCCTATTCACGCTCTTCTCGAGAAATGATCCCTGAAAGCACAGAAATAGAGCCACGGAATTGCATTTAGTAACGGTTTCACTCAAAGGAAGGCTCTTTTCCAACTCAATCATAAATTAATTTGATGACAGCCATTTGTTCTGACTGCTATTGAACTTGAAACATTTCGATTTTGGAGTACTTTCCCTCATCCAACCCCCTTATTCCTCCTGCGAGCGTCGAGCACCCCTGCCACCCTCCTTCCACTCTCACATACGTCAGGACACACTCTCCCTGCTTCACCAGTCTCGAGAACTTTTTTACCTTTTAACTCGTAAGATATCTCAGAGATTTTTGATGCACAATAAATAGACATATGGAAATTACATTTATATTACGAGTAATAGTGTATTCGTTTTGAATGGGAAATTAAATGCAGTACCCTATGTATTCTTTTCATTGCACGTTTTTCGACATTCTACACCTTACCACGGATTCTATAAGCGACCTCCCACCTTTGGATTCTCTTTGGATCTAACCTTTGACTCGCCCATCAAAATCCCTTTGACTCACTCATCAAAATTACAATAGTTTGAAATACAGTATTACTTGTATTATTTATTAATACTGCATGTTTAATCGGCCACACTTCAGGCACTGCTAATAAAGATAGTCTTCCACCTCATCATGGCACCAAGATGGAAATGATATAGTGTGCTGAATATAGCTGCGTACTAAAGCGTTATTTTTTTACTGACAATGAGGGCTATTCAGTTCACAGACCATACCCAATCAAAGTGTGCCAAAGCCAAGAAACTGCGGGAGATGCCACAACAGTACCTTTTAAAGGAGTCATCCGCTAATATTTATTTCAATGAACCAATTTCAGAGTGTAAAAATTATTCCGGTCAAGTCGAATGATTTTTACGCTCTGAAATTGGTACATTGTGTGTCAAAGCTTTTGCAAGGCTGATACTCAATCGTTATCATTTAGCGATATCTCCCTGATTAAATAAAATTATACGTTTCTCTTCTTATTTTGGTAAGCAGTGGCCTTCCATTCGTGCTTCACCTTCGTTAAAAAGACCACTTTTCCTCCGGCATTGCTCGAGAAACAAAATGTTAGCCACTTAATATTGCACCAGAAGATAATGTATCAAGTGCACCAAGGGAAGCCGTTGGTGCTATGAATATGAGAGCTGTAATGAAGAAAGAATTAAGATTGTTGAGGTGATAATTCTGTTGAAACGTACAACAATCAACAACTTTATTGAGATTAAATGCAACAAAAGTTTAAATAAAAAATCAATTGCGTTTATTTTAAAGAAAGAAACCGTGTAAAAAATTTGCTGGGTAAAAAAATTTAAATTTTTTCTTGATTTACACATTTAATGATATCTACTTACATGTGAATGTATTTAAGATATTTTACATGCTACTTACTTCAGTCCATGACTTGTTAACGAATCTGAATTGAACCACCACCAAATGTCAGATTTTATCGCTAAAAACTACTTATTAGTACATATTAATAATTTAACATATTATTAGTGTAGCAGAGGGTGTTTCCTTGTTTGTAAGCGGCTCTCCAAAAGAAGATTGTGATAGGGTATTGATTACGCCGCTTAATATTCTTTCATTGTCGCATTCCTCGTTTAATTATAATAATTGATTAACATTCCGTTATCTTACTTCCTTCTCAAATTAACTTTAATATTATTTTTTTTATATTTGATGAATTTGAGACAATTTAACGTTGAGCTTCTAGAAGCATGTATCCAGTGACTAAGTTATTCGACGAATTGAATCTCAGGATACACTATTTTCCAATAAGAGAAGGAGAGTCAGTCCGCTTACTCCATCTAAATAATAATAATAATAATTAATTTTCTGGTACGAGGCGTGAGATGTCTATAATCGTATGGCCGCGTGCGCTACATAAGCCAGAAATTTTCATTCTTACAAAACTTGCTGAAAATCATAAGAATGTCTTCAATTTGTAATTCGTCAAGGTGTATTTCTTAGAGTTCTCAAGACTGAAATATTCAGTCTCTTTTACTCAAAAAAAAACTTTAAAACAAAAAAAGCTATAATTTATCAAAATGTCTAATTTGAAGTAAGTCTTAGAAATTAGCTAGCCTATGTATTTTAGTATCTAGAAAGCCGGTTGAAATGCACCAAGAGGCAGAAGAGGAGCAAGCTCAGAAGAAAGTGGCAGCCTTACTTTTTCATTGACATATTTTTTTTCTCTAAGGACCAATTTTCCTACAATTCACATATATCCTTGTGACATAGCTGTCGAATTTCTATATATGAGCTAAGCTCCTTCAAATTCAGTAACTGAAGATGAATGAAAAAATAGCCCTTACTTATTGCCTGTCCGTTGTTTACCTTATTTCATGGCAAAAATTAATGAAACTGTGAATTCATCCTAAACAGCACTTCCTCATTAATTCAAGTGAAAAGATAACACAGCTTCGTGGGTAAATACTGTATACAATTGTAAATAAACTCGCTCTCAAATGTGTATATAAACATTTTACTCTATTGCATTGTAAACGATCAGGTCCCCATTATGGCTTACGCCCGTGACAAAAAATATACAAAATACTTTATTTTTATTTCTCCCATCGCGTCGCATTCTTTTCTAATTCAGATCATTCATCCTATCTTCGATTTAATTAGATAGTTGCGCTGAATTAATTGCCACTAGCATCTACAGCATATTAAACATATGGAAGTATATAATTAATAAATGTGAGATCGAAAATTTGCTTTTAATTTTTCATTAGAAAAAGTACTCAAAATATTTTCCAAAACCATTCACGTTTCTGTATTATATGCATAGGAAACATATTAGTAATGCTTAATAGCTAATTAAACTAATTGCCCTAGGTAATAGTGTATTTTACATTTTACACAATACACAATATTTTTGCATAGAAAACGGTTTATTATTATTGTTAGTATTTATTACAATTCGATTTATTTTAATACCGTGAATTCAACATAAACATGACAAATTCAACATTACATTCGCTCACAACGAGTTAAATAATCCCATGCCTCGCATCCTCGCTCGGAGCTACTCGTCCTTGCCCCGACTTAACAGCGCGTGAGATTCTAAGCTGACCAAGCACAGACTCTTTTATAGGACATGCATTAAATTGAGCACTATTTCGACTTGTTTCAATATCAAATTTGTATTCACACACCTCTAATTGTTTATATAAATTCAGTGAGCGTCGTTGGGCTTAGCATTGGGCGAACTCTACTATCACCTACTCCACCGACCTTCGGGTTGATAACTTTGTTTAAGTTGTATTTTGATATTAACATTGGAATAACATTATTTTATGCAATGCTTTGGCTAGAGATAATACCAGGAACCATATAATTTTATATACGTATATTTTTATGAAACTCGTAATTTTCTACAATATTTGTGTCGATGACCTCTTGTGTATTTTCTTCATCGGACAGTCTTAGCTATCCCCTCCGCCGGGGGGAGGAAACGAGAAGGGGGAGTGTTTTACTGCAAATTTCTCCACACCCCGAAAGCGTTTGAATCTTTTCCCGGTAAGTTAGCCTTGCCAAAGAAACATAGCTCAAATATGGTTTTAGGGTATGGCTTTTATTTCTCACTGACCCTTTGTAAGAAATAATCCGGATAATCTGGCGGTCGACCTTTCCTCCCCAGGGCATGAGAATTAGTAGTTTTTGCTGTTAAACCTGTATAAATGGATTTTGTCGACATGAAGAAATGTCAATTCGAACATGGGAGAATCCAAGTAGAGAGATCGTCTTTGCTCTGGACATGGCTTTTTATATCCCGGCTTTGCATGCCGATGCGTGACCAATACATACGGAATCGACAAATCTCTACCTTCAGCTCTCATATCCGTGGAATAATTTGCCATCAGGGTCACTCATGTACATCGAAATTAATCAGGTTTTCAGCAGAGAAGAAGAAATCGAGTAGCACCTTAGAACGGTATCGTAGAAGCTCATTAAATAGTTACCTTATGTAAGAGTATTTTATAACAATAAGTAAGGCATAGTAATGAAATAGAAGTATACAATAAAGGAGCATTATTAAAGCTGAAAGACATTGGTGACCAGAACTATAAAAATGACCTTGCAAAAATATTTTCAAGACTCATTTTATGTTGAATGGGAGCGTTTTTTTGTACTGCTCATTTACTTGACCATTGAGGACACATAAGGTGACTATATACTTGGGTGGAATTGAAATATATTTTTAATGAATATTAAATAATACACATAACCCGGAACTTCCTCATTCCCTCAAATTAAATTATTGATAGAGTGTTTTAGAATATTGCATGACAAAGAGGCGTTCTGATTGAAAGTATTCAAGTCGATTTTTTGACAATGAGACTCAAAATATCCGACCAAAAGGTTTATATCAGTGCACATATACCAAAATTAATAAGCCAAGAATAAATCACGTAGCAAATATCTTCGTTGGCATTTGATACAGTTTCACATTCATTTTAAATGTGTTCAATCGGCGACGGTTGATAAAGAGACGGCGAGGGAGCGAAGGTACGACACGTTGGCTGAATTGAGAAAATAAAAAACTGTACCAAAGGTCGTTGATTGTACCAAATTTCAAGCAATCCAAGTAATGGAGGGTAGCTATTATGACTCCGATTACACCTTTTTCTTCCATTAATGATTAGGTAGACTAGCCGATTATGTTTTTTTTTATAATTCTGTTAATACTTGTACCAATGATGAGTGATATTACTAAGATCATTGAATACATTTTACATTTGGATGCATTGTTTACCTGGCCTAAAAATAATCACTACACCTATGATCATGTTTTTTGGACACTCATAGGAAAATAAACTAATTGTGAAATTATGCTTCTTCCTTCAATGTATGCTTCTCTGGAGTAGAGAAGAAAGGCCTCCTGCTTGGATTGTAAGGGCACCTGGGGACGCCCTGAGGATTTACGGTCGGCCACGGATTGAGAGTCCATGAATGAGCGATGGAATCTTCAGGCAAGGACGTTTAGAGCGACGGGTCAAAGGTGAGGTGAGCACTCCCAGGAGCAGCACCCGTGGACGGTGCCGATGCCCCTCCGCGCACGCACGCACACGCCGAGCTATCCCCTCCGCCGGGGGGAGGAAACGAGAAGGGGGAGTGTTTTACTGCAAATTTCTCCACACCCCCTGGCCGTGGAGGGAAATCAGGAGTTATGGCCACTCCGAGAGGCCGATCGGAACCCTTTCCGCCCGGGAAATTGAATAAGAAAGACCAGGGGTGGGGGAAAGGGGGTGGTGCGCGCCCGCCCTTTGCAGTTCGCCGCCCCTCCCCCTCTCCCCCCTCCCAAGCGAGAGAAAGAAACTCCTCCCGGCCTCCTCTCGCTCGACACGCCGCAATGGCCATTGACAAAAAATCAAATTTTAGAAAGGCACATCGGCGAAATACTACGATGAAAAGTTAATGCGTAAAGCTGAAGTAGGTACTTTAATTATTATTACTATTATTTTATCCTCTCCCTTTGAAGACAGGTTTATTCACTACAAATGAAAGACGCTCATGCATTTCTTAGCCTAACATAACGGGACAAAAACTGACACCCCACTATGCATTCAACTCTACCTTGATTTCGCATGATATCTATCTTTTTTCATTTCGTTCAACATTACTATTCTTTCCCCACCACCAGCTGGCTTTCCAAACCTCCTCCTCCCGCCTATCACACTCTTCGGCATTCCATCGCCAATCCAAATGCCCTGCCTCCGTTGAATTTCTCCCAGCATTCCCCTTTTCTCCCCTTTCACCATGCCTACTCATACGTCGTTTGATTTCATAACAGTATACCCTACCCCTTCTGGAGAGATAGCTCGTCCCATCCTTCTTACCTAATGCAATGGAATCCCAAAAACCCTTGACTCCCAACTCTTCCTTGGAGTGTGATTTCCCAAGGTGTGCTGAGTCTTGAGGTAATATTGGAGCTTCTACCATACTTAAAAATTCTCCAACATATCCGCATTATTTTGATTCAAATATCAAGTTTCCGAGCCGTGAAAAACCAGGCTCTAAAACAAACTTTTCAATTTCTTAAATATCAGTTATTTTAAAAACTTGAGATCAAAGAAATGTTACGGAATGTCGCTCGCATTCATTATCAGTAGTGATCGTGGCCACCCTCCTTGAGATCCACGATGTTTTCCAAATAATAATAAACAGATTTTGGTGCATCTATATTTTTTCCTTGGCCCGTATCGTTCAGTAGGCCTTTGATAGAACATTTTTCTCTCCATATTGTACTTCCGCTTTTGTTTAACTACCCCTGTGGCTCTTCCTAATTTCCCCCTTGCCTACCCTCTGCATCGCTTTCCTGATCCCCTTCTCTCTCGTGTCGTTCTCCTCACCGCAGAATTCCGTTGCGTCTTCGAATTCTTTCTAACCCCCGTAGGAATATTATTTGTTTGGCACACGCACCCTCTATACTCGTATTAGTATCAACACCATCGCTACTTCATACTTCATTGCTAGAGTTCGCCGTGGAAGGTGAAAAAGTTATATATAGGGATAATGGAATTACTGCACGAAGATTGGAAGAAAAGATTTGCATGGACTTTTTTGAACCAAAGCGCTGAAAGAATCCGAATCCTGATGCTTCAGGCAAAAAAGAGGTTGAGCGAGGATTGTGGAGGCTTTAGAGATGCGGATTACGAGAAGCATTTGAAGAGATTAGGATGGGTGGGGAGGAGACGAGCTGTATTTTAGCATCGGTGGGCGGAGAAATGATGTTTAAAGGAGAAAGTGGCAGACGCCACAAGAAGTGGGCGGAGGGAACACTTGAGCGAGGTGAAATGCGTAACTTCGTGGTGCACCGACCCTTGCACTTACAGATATAGTGTGCTCTAACCCTGTCGGCAAGGGTCAATCAGGCGTACCCATTTGTTCCGTCTGACGCCAGTCCTTCACCCTCCCTTAAATTCTACCTCCCTTTCTGCTCTGCGTCTTTTATTAGTAGCGTGCTCAAGACGCTAGTTCTCCCTAAAGTGATTAAAGAATTCTTCAGTCTTTTAAAGTTGTTACTTTACTTTTCAATCCTCGTCACGTCGGGTTGAGGTTAGAAGGGTTTAGTTTTTGAGCATTAAAATATAATTATACAATGAGTTTCGGGGCTTTTCTTTTCTCGGAATAAACACATTGTGTATTTTAGCCATAATGTGCTTACATAATAAATCGAAGTAAGGTATGCACAATTAATAACTTGAACTCTGAGTCTGTCAGTGCCTCTAATGGAAAAGCTGTGAAAAGCATACATACGTGGATATTTTTAGTGCAGTGAAGATGATAAAAGAAGCGAAAACTGATGACAATGACTGCAAAAATATCAGAGTGTTAAATTCATTCGCCTTGACCGAGAGTCGAACCCAGATCCCTCGATGTCCGACCGAGTTCTTTTAGCCAATTAAGCTATCGAGGCGTCCTCTTAAACTCTGAAATTTTGAAACGGCCGAACAATGAGGGGTCCGGGTTGGAATCTCGGCCAAGGCAAATGATTTTTACACTCTGAAATTGTTGCATTAAAATTCATATTAGCGGATGACTTCGTTAAACGTACTGTCGCGACATCTCCCGCAGTCTTGGAATTTGATGATAATGAATGTTAGAAATTAATTATCTGCTTTGTCAAATTTGTATATAAATTAAATTTGTACTATAATTGCTAAGTATTTGCTAATTATGAAACACATTTGAGGGTAGTCATTTTTTGCAATCACTAAGAAGCTCTCAAACATCCGTAAATTTTCTATAGTGTATCAGCATTGAGGCGATGCATTTATTTAGACCGAAGACACATTTTCACGCTTCCAGGTGAATTCATTATGAGTGATGATACCTTAATAGAAGGTGATGCTTAATTGAGTGTTGCACGTGCGCGCAATACCGATATTGACATTTTTTAATTGTATACAAATCGGTGTCCCACACACTTCTTTATGCCTCACGGTTTGCTGAAGGTAGGTGATTGCTAATGACCAGAAAAACCAAGAGCCGGAGTACATCAGAGATAACTACGGAGAGAAATGTTCCCTGTTCGGCAGTGATCGCATCACCGAGCATCAACGAACTAGAAACACTGGTGGAAGACGCGACTGCTGATGAAATAATGTGCTTTGGCCTTTGATGTGACTCTTGACGTGAATCTCCTCTTTGCCTGACTATGCCGTCAATCCAGCAGAGTGCAGATAACCCTTCCGTTCCTTATAAACATTTTTAGGCGCTGAACTAAATTTGGACTCAATATTTCTAAGAAAAAATATTGTTCAAGATACAAGACGTACTTCCTCCAAACTGGTTGTTTTTAAAATGAATTTTAAAACAGTTAATTATTAATCAGATTCATATGGTCTCTTCCATCTCCCTTTATTTCGTATCCAACGCTCTTAATCTTTCCGTCCGTTTGATTTTTATTGTCTCCTCGTTTGCCATCATCAACTCCCACTGACTTTTGCACATCAATTCCTGCCAACTTTAAAGTTCTTCCACAAAACTCTCTCCTCCTCGACTATGCTCATTACTTACTTCGAAATTTTCCTTTCTCAGCAAGTTATATTTTCCAATATTCCTAACATACCGTAAATTTGTGTACACAAGGAAGTGTCATAGGCCCCCTCATAATCCTTATTTACATAAATGGCCTCAGTACGGTAGTTAATGGCAAGCTCCGTCTTTTCGCCGATGATGCAGTAATTTACGGGGACATCCGAAGTCACGAAGACAGAGTCGTGTTAGCCAACGACCTAGATGCAATTCAAAATTGGTGCGATACGTGGCAATTGGAATTAAATTTTAAAAAATGCGTAGTAATACATTTTTGGGAAAAGAGTAATTCCCTCCCTTATAGTTACAAAGTGAAACAAACCAAAATCGCGAGGGTAGATTCCTTAAATACTTGGGTGTAACAATTACTCACGATCTGTCCTAGGGAAAACACATACGAGATATATGCGGTCGTGCTAATAAAAAATTGGGATTTGTGAAAAGAGTGCTAGGTAAATGCGACGAAAAAGTGAAGGAACGATGTTTCCTTGCCTTGGTCAGGCCCCACCAAGAGTATGCTGCCAGTATATGGGATCCTCAAAATATAAATTTGATTTCGGAATTAGAACAAGTTCAGCGGAGGGGGATATTTGTCAAACATTGTCATGACCAACGCATCAGCGTATCTACTTTGCTAGACAGTTTAGGTTGAGATTCTCTTACACAGCGGCGTTTATAATATAGATTAAACTTATTAAAAACATTGTAAGTTGGGTCCTTTTCCGATGACAACCAGAATATGATACGAACCCCAACGTATTACGGGCGGAGCGATCACGAATATAAGATTAGAGAGATAGACTGCAAGACTGACAAGTTTAAAATGCCATATTTTCCTAGAACGTTAAGAGACCAGAATGTTTGTAGTCGAAATCCCCCAGGAGTCAGTTCGACACAATAAATATTAACGTACAGGTTAGGGACCTCGCGTGGATATATACGAGGGTCATCCGGAAAGTAGTACCCGTTCGTGCCGCATGAAGTGCTGACGACGCGAGTAGCCGCTGGACGAGGTCAGATAGCTTCAGTGGCTTGTCTGCCTTCTCTGAGCCAAGTTGCGTGACGCTAGCATTGCCTGTGTTGTTTCTGTGATTGTTTACAATGTTTAAAAAAATTGAGAACGCCGCCAGTTGTGAAGTGAGGGCAGTGATTAAATTCCTCAATGCAAGAAACGTTCGCCCATGTGATATTCATCGCCAATTAAAGGAGGTGTATGGAGACAATGTAATGGACGAGTCGTCTGTTCGGCGGTGGTGTCGCAACTTCAACATGGGGAGGGGGAACGCACACGACGATGAGCGTTCGGGGAGACCGTCTGTCATTACAGACCAACTGGTGAGCTCAGTTGACGAATTCGTGAGGAACGATCGGCGCGTCACAATTGATGACATCTGTGAGCATTTTCCCAATGTTTCTCGAACATTTCATGTTCATGAAATTGTTAAACACCATCTGCATTAAGCAAAAATTTGTGCAAGATGGGTCCCTCGCATGCTTACAGATGAGCACAAAACCAAGCGTATGGCTGCAGCACTGACGTTTTTGGGACGTTATTCTGATGAAGGAGACTCTTTCTTGACTCGCATAATTACTGGTGACGAAACATGGGTTTGTTATGCATCACCTGAGAGTAAACGACAGTCAATGGAGTGGCATCATGCTCATTCACCAAACAAACCAAAAAAATTCAAGACAGTTCTGTCCACCAGGAAACTCATGGCAACCATTTTCTGGGATCGACGAGGTGCATTGCTTATTGATTTTATGGCCCGTGGAGACACTATTAATGCCAATGCGTATTGTGAAACATTAAAGAAATTCGGCGGGCAATACAAAATCGGCGGCGAGGTCTATTGTCTACTGGTGTCATTCTCGTTCATGACAATGCCAGGCCTCATGCAGCTGGGATAACACAAAAACTTTTGCAGCAATTCAAATGGGAAACTTTCGACCATCCACCGTATAGCCCGGACTTGGCCCCTTCAGATTTTCATCTCTTTACAAAGCTTAAAGACTTTTTGGCAGGAAAAAGATTTGACAGCGATGAAGAACTTAAAGAAGGAGTGACCCTGTATCTCAATGAGCTGGCGGCGAAGGACTATGCAGCAGGAATACAGAAACTTGTCACACGTTATGACAAATGCCTTAATTTGCTTGGAGATTATGTTGAGAAGTAATTTAAAGTATCCTCTTTCAAATAAAATTTTTTATGTTTGTTAATATTTACTTTTGTGTCTTTATTTCACGAACGGGTACTACTTTCCGGATGACCCTCGTATATGTATACATATCCACGTGTATATATATTTTGTTACTGTTTCCCCCAACCTATTTGAAAAACCCCAACCCCCTCATCCCATACCCTTTCCTCTTGGTGCTACACCCCCTGCCACACAGTGGTTCGCAGGGTATTTATGTAGATGTAAATTTACAAGCCGTGATTGAATTCTCAACAACCAACTTTCAGAATAATTCCACCTATTTTTCTTTTTCGGAATTTTTTTTATCGCATAAAATTTAAAAAAAAGAAAGCTTTCACTTTAATGTCCGCTTCTCCGGAAGACGCCTGCCGTCTTTCAAAGCCTTCCTCGCTGAGCTCCATTCTTCCCGCAATGTCATTAACGCTTTGCGGGGGCGACACCGATAGGAAGGACCAAATGCCTCCATTTCAAATGCGCGCTTAGATGGGGGGCCCTTCGCTCCCCCTTCCGAACATGGGAATCAAACCGTGACAGGCTCGCACTTATCAAGTGAAAATAACGAGAGCGTGCAGAAATTGAAGCTCGCACTAAACGATCGAGTGAAGGAATCACACATTCCCCACGACATCGAGTTAAATCTGCTTATCATCATGTTGACAACGACATCGGGAAATAAATCCGTGTCGAAAGGCCCCAGAAGATCAAATGGGTAAATGACCTCAAAAGCAAGCCTTAGCTCGTGTTAGGCGGTTTCCTTCCACGAGAGAGTGTATCTCAGAATGCAATCCATTGCATTTAACATTTATTTCTCGCGGTGATTTATTCCACCGGGCATTTTTCAAGCCCTCCTTAATCTCCGCCTTCCCTGCCACCGCGACCCCCTGCCGCCTGCGAACCGCCCCGCCCCCACACCACATTCGTCCCCGTCACATCCCCCCGCGGTGGCACCCTCGGAAGGATTTATTCGCGGGGGTCGTCGGGTTGGAGGGGACGCGGGAGGAAGCTCTCCCCGGCGGCGTCGCCCCCGATTCCGGCCTTATCACTCCCCGCCCCTCACATATCACACACCCTCGACATATTTCTCTCGTCGCAGCGCGGCGTTTGTCATCCCCGCCCCCACGATACCCTCGCCTTTCTCACGGACACACACCTGTGATCTCCCCCTTCCACCCCAGCGTAAAAGGATTTGGAATCGTTCCGTTCGGATTTCCTAGGGCAGATGGGTCCGGAGGATGCGGGGGGTGGTGGCGTCTCCCTCCCTCCCTCTTGTGAAGAAGGGCGGGAAAGACTTGTCCATAAGTGACGTCACGCCCTCCCAGGATCTGGGCGTAGGCTCTGCTGCGTCCAGAGCAGGACCTCACTGGAGCAGGGGGTATAAGAAGGAGATGCCTGACGAGAAGTGCAATTGCGATAGGGAAACCAGCATTGCTTGGTTCATTAACTGCCCCAATCGGCGGCATAGACGACGAAGTTAACTTCAAATTAATGGTCGGCGGGGAATATCAAAAATATAACCTTTGACAAAAGAGATAAATAAAAGGTCGTAAACGAAACTATAGCAACGACAAATGGGAAAAGGGGACGTCGGAACCATGGATTGTGGGCAAAATAATGAAGGAGATAGACGAGAGAACTAAATGGAAGAATGTACACATGGTTTTTTAGAAAGAAGTAAAAAGGGGAATAACATGCTGAGGCGAGAAACAGGCAGAGAAGAAAGCGTGGTGGAAAGCGCATTATGGGGATACAATCTTAAGGAAAGGTTAACTTGGCGCGCCGTACAGTAAGGTGAAAGCACTGCCGAGAAGTAAGAAGGACAACTGTATGCAATATGTCAAAGGAAGTTGAGGAAAATGAAAAGAAAAAGTATAATTTGCATTGTATAGATATTAGGTGAACAATATTGGGCAGAGAAAGAGAATATGGGATAGGAAAAGCCAAGGTAAAACATTCATTTATTGCGAAATATAAAGAGAAAAAGGCATTTGAAGTGAAATAAAACCCTGGGGTTGGATAAAATTTCCGAAAAACTACTTATGAGTTTATAAAAAAGGGGGAGGAGTGATGTTTATGTTTTAAGCCTCCTCGTTTATAAGGGTGGAATTTCATCAGAAGATTTCGTCAGATCAGTGTTAGTTTCGATTGCAAAAAACGAGAAGGGCAGGGATACATGAGGACTACGGTAGAGTAAGTTAGAGGGCTATGCTTTACAATAGTATTCTTATCGCCGCAATGGCATTTCCTCGTGCAAACGCAATGGTTATTCCTCCCTTTTTGCTGAAGCCAAACATTTTGGCCCAGATAATTATTTACAATCATTTGCAACCTTCTTCGATGATTTATAAGGGCTAGATTTGCAGCATGGGAAAATTATCTAAACGTCCAATGCTCCACCAATAATGCATACATGCCTTTTAAACAATGGTCAAGTTTACCAAAGGATATCGTCCGGACATATCCATCCTCTTGAATACTGCGTAAAAGTACAAAAAAATCCCTTTTTTTCATTTTCCCAGAACTCTTAATAATTCTGCTGAGTAATTATTTAGATTTATTGCCTAACATTCGATCGTTCGACTCCATCTCCGTTAGTGGTTATGCCACAGATTATCTAGGATTCCCAGACACATTCTGCCGTCGTCACCGTCGCATTCCCTATCTTTTTGTTTAATCCGGCCGCTCTAATATTTTTGCGAGAAAGTATTCTAAGTATTTTTACGCGTTCCCTGAATCACTTTGACCTTGTTTCTGTCTTATTTCGCACGGTGTGCGCATATTCCTCGTTATTTCTTCGCAATTCTCTTACGTTATTACTAAGCGCTTCTACTATTACTTTTATCTTAAGATTCTCCATATCCTAACAATGATCATTCGACCATATTACGGTACCCTTTATTAACTTCTTTCCTGAGCTTATCGTAATATTCCCTCGATACTCTTCTCACAATTTTCATGTCAATGCTCTTCCATTTTCCCATCTCATCCATTATTTTAAGCATCTCCCTCGTGACTTGCCTCTTCCTTATTCTCTTACAAACTACAATTCCTATTACTCCCTTGATGCTCCTTCGATCTTGATCTTAGGCTCCATTCACGTTTCTCCAAACGTCTTCATTCTCCTGTCCTCATTTAGAGAGCCATTAAATTTTCATAAAATTCCTTTCTTTTACTCCCTTCAAGATATCACTTTAGAAATCTTCAAACTCTCATCTTTTTGAAGGATAAATTGCCTTTCATGACCACTAAATTATTGTCCGAGTATGCATCCGCAAAGAAATGTAATTTGATGGCAATATTTCTAAATCTATGGTGAATCTTGATATAACCTAACTCGCATATCCCTGTTCCTCCCCGCATCCTCCTTCCAAGTGTATGATGCTTGCGTCTGTGGTGATATATATACCAAATGTTATTTATTATCAAAATAATTTTTCTGCACTTAATCTGAACGAAACTGGTTCCTCTGCTTGATCATTTCTATTTCTTAAACCGTGCGCAGTATGCTTATAAACTAGTCAAAACTTCGATGTGGAGAATAGTTCTGTGCGGCGCAGAAACGTGGTCATTGAAGCAAGATAACTGGTGTGGATTGGAGGCTTTTGAAATGTGGGTTTGGAGAAGTATGGAGGTGAAATGGACCGAAAGGAAAACAAATGAGGAAGTAATAGGTAAGGTGGGTGAGGAGAGGGGATTGTTGGGAGAAATCATAAAGAGGCAGGAAGACTGGTTGAAGGGCAAAGTGATCGGAAGTGGGATGTTGAAGAAGACTGTGATAGAGGGGAGAATTTAAGGCAAACGAGAAAGGTGAAGGAATAAATATGTTGGACATGATAAAGGGAGGAAGGATATACGCATGATTGAGGTAGCCTTTGGTAGCTTATGGAATCATGTATATGTTATGTTTTGTGTCGTCCATTTCTCCTTTGGTGGATAAAACAGCCCCCTGACGCCATCTCTTGGCCAAAGAATCGGGGCACTTGCTTGCATAAAGACCCCGCAGATCTCAGTGTAAATTACGTTCCTTGATAGCAGGTCGTCTGTGTTTACCGAGTGCCTGATTTCGCCGGCGATCGCGGCATCGGCCGCCGGGATTTGGACACCGGCACTGCCAGACTATCTCGGAAATCGAGGTTCTGATCGCGTTTTGTTTCGAGCGGCGGACGACCGCCTAGTTCTTCCAGAATTGTGAAGTTTGACTCTCGACTTTCTTCCGCCGGGAAGGCCTTGCTTTCGTTTTGTTTACTGGTTCAAGACTGACCTTATCTCATAGTGTGGATCTTAGGCTCCTTTTTGTTTTTCTACCGTCGGGTGAGTGTAGTGGGGAGGGAGTGTACATTGAGTGTTTTTTTCCTTTCGAGTGCTCGTTCTTTCGGTTCCCTTTCCTTATTTATGCAGGTGTGCTAAATTTTATTGCTTTAAATGGCTGTTCTCCGCCTAAAAACGCTCGCCTTGCAAGTTGACGAGAAGGCGAAGCCCCTACCCCGTTGGAGGTCCACCTCTTCACGTTAGAGTCGCTAGATCTTCAGAGCCGACGAAATATTGGCGATCCAATTAGGATAAAATCGCCATTTTATATTCCTGAAATTGGCAACCGAAGGTACAATGAATAGAATTTTAAACAAGACTCCAAGGACGCGAGTCCTGGGGGACGCCCAAAGTTACATCTCTATTCGTTGAGCACAGCCCATCGATAACTACGACTCTTGTCAAATCGAAACAAATACATGAAGGATTCTCGGGTCTTCCACCGGGTCAGGGGTTCCATGTTGGCCGACGCTTCGATGCCCGACTCGAGCATCTTAGACGGCCAAATGCCGAGTGGTAATCATCTACCCTGAGGACGATGCACGAGTCAGGCATCGCAACGTCGGCCAACATGGAACCCCTGACCTGAGAATCCTTCATGAAGCTAATACACCGGAAAAGCACCAGATCTTACTTTGCAAATAAATAGTTTGCGATTTGGCAAGAGGTTTCTAATCCACATTATTATTTCCTTATTCATAATATAGCGTGTCAGTTTATGTAACAATTTATTGTGTGGGACTTTATCGAAGGCTTTTTTGAAATCCAGAAATACTGCGTCGACTTTTGGGTTGTTTTCTCCCGATCTAAGTATATCGTGAATGAAAAGACCTTATAGTGTTTCTCAAGATCTGCTCTGTTTAAATCCGTGCTGGTTGTGGCTTTGTATTTTTCTACTATCAAAAAATCTCATAATGTTAATCTACTAAAGTGAATTTAATTGACTAAACTAAAGTCATCACTGTCAGGATGACTCGCGGAGATAATTTGGATTGGTAAAATGTCTTTATATTTTGACTGGTTGCGATATTTCCGGGAAAACTATTATAAAAAGAGGAAATGTTGTAGCCGCTATAGCCAGCTGAAGCTTCAAAAGATGAATGATACTTTCAAAAGAAAATTATTATTATTTCTAAGATGAATAATATTTTTTGGCTCCTACTCTCCCATAATTGCCATTACTTAGTATCCATCTTACCAGGAAGTATGTGAGGTGGGTGCAGTTTTGGTGCAAATCCCCAAGTTATGTTATCCTTTATAATAGATATTATTGATGTAACAGAGAAGACGCAACATACTATTAATTGCATGGCTAATTAATGCTTATTTGCTGGAAGAAATATCTTATCCTCTTTAGGTGAGTTTACGGTATGGCTCGCCAGAATGTTCAAAAAGTTTCAAATTCCAGTGACCTGGAGAAGGGAATATACTACTCTAGTTCACAATTTAAAAAAATATTTAGACTTGATTATGTAGACATAAATTGAATAAACCACTCTGCTACGGCTGTACCACGAACTTCTTGAGAGATGGAAATGCAATTTTCCATTGCATAGGGTACACCTGAAAAGATCATGCATTCCCTCATTTGGTAATGTAATCTTTATTGAGTGTCCCAGAATATTTGAAGCTTCCAGTGTTCGTTAACCCCTATAAGTGGAGGGAGGAGCACTTTCTGGAGTTCGAATTTCACGGAGATGGCAATACACTCAATAGTAATATGCTGAAAATAACGAATTTAGTTTTGTTTCAGGCGTGTGGTACGGAAAAAATATTGATTGCTCCAGGAACATGTGAGGTTTCTTTGATAGGAGAAGAGAGCAGCAATCCTAGTGATTTCAGGCACTTACGAATGTTCACGCATTGAGGGCAAATACTCCACCATCTCCTCACTCCGATTCAGCGTGCAGTTGCATTACTTCGGTCTGCTGTAGCTGGTCGCTGGATGCGATGCGGTCCTGTCATTTGAATGAAATAGCTACGCCGTATCCAATTCCATGGTTGGCATTTCGATCAACAGACATTTAGGTGAAATGCTGTTGACACTTCGTAACCTTTTCATTAATCATTCTAATTATCATTCGAAAATCAACCCGAGATAGAGTCTCTTCGCCCGTGCATACTCTTTGCTGTTGATATTCCGAGCGATAATTGCATCGTCCGGAGGTGCCCTCTGTGTTGTGTTTGCTCGTTCTCACCGACGGAAGGAATTAGATGAGGAGGCGCATTGGCATCAGGCGTCAATAATGGCGCTCTGATGCGTGTGCATTCGAGCGTTTACACGGTGAGTGTGCGTGGTGCATAAGTCATTCCCGAAAGTCTCGTTTCAGCTCTCGGTAATGTTTCGTTGACTTTGGCGTTCCCGCTCCATCGGTGTCCACCTTCCACGTCCGTCCACTTGCTCCCCTTCTCTGCCTCTTCCCCTCTACCCTTCCATCGATATTAATCCAAAGGGAGAATCCATTTTCCCCAACCGCAGATAGATGTGATAAGTGAGGGTGTAACTGTCCTTGTGTTCCCTATACGAATTGTAAAATTCATACGCGAGCAGGGAGGCATAAGGAGGCCAGCGTCTTTACGCGTGCCGCCTACGGTTTCCCAGTAAGATGTGATTGACCCGAAGTGTATTGCATATCTCGGGTGGAGTCGGGGATTCGCAGAAACGTCAATCGGAATCAAAGCCGAGTCAGCATAGTCCAACGGGCATCCCCCCACTCTCAGTAGACCCCTTGCAATACTCTTTAAGATAATTTGTTTCGGGAGGGTAGAGAAGATGTTGAAGACGCTTCGACCTTAAAAGTGACGAAAATCTTGCAAGATTGAAGGAGTTGTTGGACAGGGATTGCAGATTAAGTGTTTGCATGATTTTGTTATGAACTTGGAATCCCTAAAAATGTGCATGAACTTGTGACCGAAAACATGCGCATGAGAAAAGTGTGTACAAAGCTGGTAACACGAGTGTCCTAGGATGAACAAAAATAAACTCGCACGCGGATCTGTCAAGGGCTTCTGGACCATGTCACTGTGGATTCATATTTTTTTAGAAAATGCTCCACCAGACTTCTTCCTCTTCCCCCGCCGTGCTAAAATCCTCAAATACGTACTTAAAGGACGTCACAACGGCTCAGTGGAAGCTTTACGACAGGCGGTGACAAAGGAGCTCAGCAGAATTCCGGGGGCCACCTTCCAGAAGGCGTAAAAAACTCGCTGGCAGCGATATATGGACGCACAACAGTGTTACATCGAAGACTTTTAAGTGAATGTATCAATTCTGGTAAGACAGTTTTATAATCAACTCAGTCTTACTACTTTTGGGACAGACCTTATGTATCCACAAAAGTTATTTCACAGGCATCATTACCTTTATTATTTGCAAATGAAGTTTTTGAATGAATACTTAATTATAAGTGACGCTTTGATCTACTCGTGTCCCAGGTCGAAAATGTAAAAGAAATTAACTTCTAAGCTATAATTGTATTTTAGATATTTAAAATACGACCACTTAAATTTAAATATTGAATATTCAGGGATATTTTATCTATTTGCTTTTTCCATAATTATTATCTAAAGAAATTCTGGCGAAAAGTTTTGAGAAGATATTTCATAAAAAAGTGTGTGAACAATACCGCCGAAAAATGTCAAATCCACTTTTTGCGAGAGTAAGTATAATTTTCCAACGGATGGAAGAAAATTAACGATACAGATGATGGAAAGGGAAGGAGGGCAGGTTTGGGAGAGGGGAAGGGAGTATCTCGAGGGAGGGCGGCAGGGGTGGGGGTGTGGAGCCATGGGATTCGATGTGATTTGCTGAGTTCTACAATGACGGCCCTCGCGAGGTCAAAAAACGCTGGGAGCGATGTACAACTCAAAAGGACTATCTAAATAAATCTCAAGAATAACAAATAAATATTTAGTTTATATCTCGATAATTTTTTTGGTGATAATCAAAAGTTTAAAAATATCCCCTCGTACATAATTATGAATAGGAAGTTAATAATTTTCTTACTGGAGGCAACATTTTAACTTCTGCTTACATTGATCCTGTCACACAAGAGTACTAAAATTTCAATAGCAGCCTCCGACACACACTAATTGCACCCTCCCTCATTCCATTTACGTGCAGGGTCACCATATTTGTAACAGACCCCAGATCTCTCATTACTTTTCTTTCTGGTCTCTATGCTTCAATCATCCAGAACGATTATTCAGAACTCCATCTTAGCTAAACAAATACGCATAGATATATCAGCATGAAAGCACTTGTTAGAGCCAACGAAATAATCTTTCCATCTCGCACCATTTAGTTCCCTCTTGTGCAATCCCGAAAAGCCGTCGTAAGAGATCTTTTCCACATTATAGACAATAGCGAAACCTCCTGAAATACATTTTAGAACATTCACTTACACATGGCCCGGCATATCCCTTTCCCAAAGTCGCATATTTCTAAAAAAATATAAACTTCATAGTGGTCTCTGTTCCCTGCACCCATTAAAATAAAAAAGTAAGGGAATTTTCCGACGTGCATAACCTATTCCTCGGCTTAGCAGAGCTCACTGACGTCCTCTGATTCTACTTCCCTCTACCTTCTCCAGCACCGTACATACATGTGTCATGGCATGAGGAAATGAATTGCAAATTTGTACTTCGCAAAAAATCAACCTTTTTATCCTTTAAAAACTCAGTGTGTACGAAGGGAAACATATGTGTTCACCAGTCACATGGTTTAGAGTTCCATTTTCAGCACCAAAACTTGCACCAACAGCTTGTTTTGATGATCAAAATCTCTACCCAGTATACGAGTCATGTTCATTTGATTTTATTAAAAACATTT
The DNA here is from genome assembly GCA_037158775.1 of Hetaerina titia. Lineage (NCBI taxonomy): Eukaryota > Metazoa > Arthropoda > Insecta > Odonata > Calopterygidae > Hetaerina > Hetaerina titia. Next base: position 14,059,950 of record CM073768.1, on the reverse strand, counting down.
GCATAAAAAGCTAATTACAGAATGCAAACGCAGTTTACGCCAAAAGTAACTACTATGACCGCATTAAAGGAGTTTGTAGTTTTCAGCAGACTTTATTTTAAGGTACAATGCGTTCAAACAGCAACATGACCGTAATCATCGCCGATTGCACACTCAATGGTGCAGTTGCTTGCGGCAGGTTACATATCTTTGAATTCAATGAAAACTAATGTCTGTCTTAAAGATTTTCTTCTCAAAGACTAATATCTAATTTGGCCAACACGCAGAAAGACTTTTTGAAATCCAGAAATAAAGCATCGATCAGATTTTCACATTTTTGCGTCTCTAGTGGTTATTATGGGAGGCGACCGACGGCTGGGGTAATTTTCACCATTAGGGATGAATGGGAAAGGAGGAAGGCTGGAAAGAAACCCCCGCATCGGTATTTGTCTATTCTTAACAAAAGGCGAAAAGGGGTCAAACATTTTACGTCCCATCCGAAGGACGGCTCACTCACTCAAAGTGCCTTTCAAAAAGCACCTCAAGTAGGGATCGGGGTATCACTGATCTCATGGCTGAAACATTAGCCATCTCCAGGATCCACACCCGGGCCCTCTGCACTCATCTAAATATCTAAAATATCGAGAACAAATCTAACTCCATGAAATAAAGAAACACAATGTTTGCATCCACTGTTCTTTCATCACTGAAAGAACAGTGGGTGTATACATTGTGTTTCTTTATTTAATGAACATGAACTTCCACAAAGTTGAGCTTAAAATAATAGAAAGCACCAATCTAACTGCCAAGACTGACCAGAAACCAACCCTCCAATCTAATCCTCAAGTTGCTGCGAATGAATGTATGAAATAATAAGAGATTTTAAGAGTATTTAAACAACGAATGTATAAAAAAAATAAATCGCGCTACTAACCTGGGCAGGATCTCTTCTATCGAACGAACAATCAGCAGTGTGGGCACTGACTTCTCTGTGGACAACGACGGAGAGTGATCACTAATTACGAAGGCATCACGTGACCATCGAATCATCTCTGTGGGATCTTGCTATCGCATCAACTTAATGGCGTATGCGTGTGAAACGAAATAGACGTTGAGTGATGCGTTGGTCCGGTGACGCCTCGAGCGGAGCGGGTGCCAAGGGGCGCTTTCCCCTTCTGGAGCTGGATTAGCATGCTCCCCCTTCTGGAACACGTGGCGTCACCTCCTCAAACATCCGCCGTCCGGAAAGCGCGGGGGCGACGAGGGGAGAGGGACGCGAGGGCGACAGTGAGGCAGATGAACGCCAAAAGAAATGACGCGGGGAGGAGGGGGTTGTCGGGGGCATAAAACAAGATGTCGGGCCGGGCCTTTATTCATTCCGACTCCACCCGCCCCTTTCTTTATTTGTTCACCGGCGGCGAGTGGGGGCGCCCTCCTTGCACGGCAGGGGGACAGCACAGAAGAGAGGGTGGAGGCGAAAGAGGCATTTGTCTTTTCTCTCTTTATCCTCGCTCCGGAAGCCTGACTTATCGCCTCTTTTGAGCTTGCAGAATGAAATAATGCATGCTTTGAACGCTCCGCGTAAACGAATAAACGTTGCCCAACTGGCAATTCAACTGTGAAAAAGGCGTGGGATTTGCTAGTCATGCTGTTCCAAAGCTTTCAGAGTTGGCTTCACGATATCCGGAGATATTCTCGTGAATTGTACATTCTAATTAAGTGGAGCAGGGGTCTCCAAACTACGGCTCGCGGGCCAGATGCAGCCCGCGAGGCCCTCTCATCCGGCCCGTGGAGACATTATCTACGGAAAAAAATTGTGGAAATTTACGCGTATCCTGCCAAGATCAGCAGCCGCTTACGTGGATGTTACGTGTTTACAGAGTTAAGATAGAGCCGCGCAGTAGTGCGTTATGTTTTCCAACCGATCACTACATTGCAAACCTTATTTGGTTTTTACTTTTTCTACTTCTGTTCACAGTTTACTGAGATGCTATAACGCCATCTAGTGACAGAGTTTTTAAATAGTTTGCCGCTTGTTCAAGACTTGATTATTTGGATCAGAGTTTGCCAGTTGCGGTTGACTGCTGCGATGAGGTGGTGTTGGTGTCAGCATCTATTTGCGGAACATGATGCACTCAATTTTATTTTGTAATGTCCTTCGCGCGATTTCTTACCAATGTGTATCAAGTATTGAGAAAGTCGTTAATTTAACAAGAATTTTCTGAATATTCTGATGAGGGAAGATTAAAAGCAACAGCCTCTCTACCAAAAGTGAATATATGTCGCAAACTATATTAAGGTAGGTTTAACTTAAGGAATCATAAGGATTTTTGAAAATTATTTCGGGTCATTTGCAGCTATAATTGCGATGAAATTAGTTCGCAGAACAGGTTTTGTTAGCGATATTGTGCGCAAAATACTTGTTGCATTACTATTATTAATCTTGAAGTCACTTTATGTAAGTTCTCAACGATGGCCGAGATGAGGAAAATAAAAATAGACGATGATGTCGGGATTTTTGAGAGGTATGGAGTTTGAAATACCTATTCGTCAAATTCGATGAGAAAGCATTGCGTGTGATTTTGTGACCGTGGCTGTGACGAAAGAATTCAACATGCGCCTCACCACTGAAGAAAATATGAGGAGGAATACTTATGCACAGGTGGAGGGTTATGTCCGTGCCGAAACATTTTATAAATTACAATATCAACTCACATCTCAGAGGGCATTGTTCAGTAAATCCTCAATTGAAAATGACTCCTTAACTAAGGCCAGTTATAAAGTTGCCTTTGTCCTGACCAAAAGTGGCAAACCGTTTACAGATGGTGAAGTAGTGAAGGAATGTTTGTTGGAGGTGGCTGAGGAGCTTTACCCATAAGATTCGAAACAATTTAAAAATGTAGCTTTAGGTACAAATACCATCGCTCGCTGTGTTGCAGACATGGTTAAAAACATTGTGACACAAATAGCGAAAAATGCAAGCAAGGTTCGCCATTTTTCAATTGCAATGGAGTAATCGCTGGACAAATGTTCCACTTCTCAACTCCTTGTGTTCATTAAGGGTATGGATGTAGACTTGAATATAACACATGAGCTGGCTTCCCTATTCTCTACAGGTTTTATATATTCAATGAATCAAAAAAAAACATTTGCTGATTATGACTTGACTGGACTCAGTTGCCTGACTGTTGATGGGGGAAAGAACATGAGTGGGATAAACAAAGGCTTGGTTGAATAAGTCAAGTAAAAGTGTAATGAGAAAAACATCCCACAACTATTGTTCCTGTATTTAGTTGTTCCTGCATTGCATGTCCACATAATTAGCACACAAGCAAGGTTTGTGTGTTAAATATGTGGACATTGACAGTGTACTGAATCCTGTGGTGAAGATGCTGAATTTAATATGGCCACATGGGCTCTACTATACACAGATCAGAGACATGTTGAAAGATACAGACACGTAATCGCATGATTTCTCATATTACACAGCAGTAAGATGGCTAAGTTGTGAGAAGGTTCTTAGCAGATTATTTGAATTATGAAAGTAAATAGGTGACTTCCTGGATAGTAAAGGAAAGCCACAGAAATTATGGTCGGATGAAGACTGGGCACTGAAATTGACCTTTGCTTCAGACATAACTAGTCATCTAAATTTTCTAAACTAAGACTACAAGATAAGAAAAATTTAGTTTCTGATCTATAAACCCACCTAAAGGCCTTAAGATCTAAACGTTTTTGTTTTTGGATCAAGTACAGGCCAACGACGCACTTTCAAGAGTGCAAGGTCTTTAAGGCTGAAGCGACAGCTAAGTTCCCTTCGTCATTTGCATGCGAGATCATCAAAGACCTCCAGCTACAGTTTCAGGATCATTTTTATGACTTGGATTCAAAGAAAGAAATAGTGAGTGTTTCAAAATCCATGTGAAGCAGATGTTGTCAGTTGCCCAGATGAACTGCAGCTGGAGGTCATTGAGTTTCATGCAAATGACCTCCTTAGGGGCAAGTTCAAAGTACTGACGGATTTTTACCAGTTTTTGCCCAAGGAAGACTTTCGTAATGTCAAAACTTTTGCTTCAAGGTACCTTTCAATCTTTGGGACAACATACTTTTGTGAACAAACATTTTCAAGAATGAAATACGTGAAGAACAATTTGAGAACAAACTTGTCTGATAATAATCTCAGATCACTCTTGATGTTAGGGACACCAAATCTAAAGCCAAAAATGCCTGCCTTTTTGACATTCAGGATACAGTCTCACCATTCCCATTAATGCAGGTGTTTTTTTATTTTAGTATCCTGCCAGCCACCGCTAGGGTGTGTGGCAGAGGGTGAATACACACCAAAATAATTTTCATCCGTTTATGACCCTACCTCGGTCGAACAATGTTATTATGGTGAAGTCTTCGCGGGTTTTCCACCGGGTCAGGGTGTCAGCGGCCGACGTTTCAATGGCTAACTCCGCCATCGTCCTCAGGGCATTGATGGCCATCGTCCTCAGGGCATTGATTGGGCATCAATGCCCTGAGGACGATGGCGGGGTTAGCCATTGAAACGTCGGCCGATGACACCCTGACCCGGTGGAAAACCCGCGAAGACTTCACCAGAGTCGTACGCCAGGAAAACACTAAATCTTACAATGTTATTATGTTCCCCTATCGTTCATGGAAAAAATGACATCATAAATCTATTGTTCTACAGTTTATCTTTAATCCGCGTCACCCGTAAATACGCCTTCCCTCGTATGACGAGATTTATGAAAATGTGATGAACAGAGGAATAGCAGGTGCCATTTTGTCTTGTTTATATCATGTTGGCATATTCGGCAAGTATTTTGGATTCCAAGGATTAATTACGAATTTATGAAATACAAAATATTCCAAGAGTGACCATAAATGTGGCCAAACGTTGTTGTGAAAAAAATATATTATAACGAGGGATTTAGAAAAACTGCAGGCGGAAATCTCTTTAGGTATTAAGACAGCAAATGGAGTGAAGACGTTTTCTTAAGTACGGATCGGAAAAGAAAATACTTTATTCCTCCACATATATTTTATTATTCACGATCTAGGTTTCAACTTATAAAGTCATCATCAGGTCCTTTGTAAGTCGAAACTTAGGTCGTGCATAATAAAATATACGTTGAAGAACAAAGTATTTTCTTTTTCCAATATGAATCGCTTCCACTAAGTGACGCCTCAAACCATTCTATTCTTTTATGTACGGAGTTTTTCGGTGAAAACTAAGGGTTTACATTGATTACCCGACTTTACATTACTCGGTTTCATCATGTGGACAAAAAAATATATGAACTGATTGATTTACAAAGATAGAAGTGAACAAATTAAATATCTTTCAGAAGGCAATAATCTGGTGTGAATTTTTTTAGTATGTTTTCCTAGAGGACCATTTTACGTTACATTACTTCACCAATTTAGTAGTAGAAAGATCATGCACAGTCTGGCACTTTTATCCACCGACGCAAGTTAGTCATTGCCAAATACTAAAACAGCTTAAAGGCTGAAGACGTCGACATTAAAAAAACTGGAGCGGTTTTTAGGAGGGTATTTTCATGACAAAATGAATAAATTGCGCAAATTGGTGGTGCCAAAGGACCTGGATAATTTAAAGGGAGAAGACGATATCAGAGAAAGGTGGAATCGAAGGTGAAGTTAACAATCGAAGCTAAAGAAACACTCGGTTACAGAAAAATTGCACCCGAGACATATTTGTGGGCATTGGTCACCGACTTACGGCGTCATCAGGTTCAAGTTTCATGATGATCATATCCCCTTCCACCCCCTTGTCCGTTGCTTATTCATCCCTTACCTCTTTTCCTCTCACCCTTCTCTCAAACACATCCTCTCCGCTCTTCCTCCGAGAACGGCATTCTGACGATGACACAAGTGTGAGTGTCTTTCCTTTTTGTTTTAAAAACTACATCAATGTTTATAAAATATATATATATATATATATATATATATATATATATATATATTTATTTATATATATTTATATATACATATTTTTATTTATATATATTTTTTTAGGTAATCTACCGGTTAAGGTAGGTTTTTTGGATGGACACAACTATCAAATAAACATTTTGTGACTCCCCACCTAGCAAACTAATCTATATCAGGTCCCTCTTCATCTCGGTGTACTTCTTTCCTCCCTTCATCCCGTCCAACATCCCTATCCTGTTCCTACCCTTTCCTCGCTTACCCAACATTCTCCCCTCTATTACCCTCTTCAACATTCCACTACCGCTCAATACGCCTTTCATCCATTTTTCCTGCCTCCATAGGATTTCTCTCAACAAACCCCTCTCCTCCCCCACCATTTCTAGTACTTCCTCATTTGTTTTCCTTTCGGTCCATTTCACCTTCTCCATTCTTCTCCACACCCACCTTTCAAAAGCCTCCAATCTACGTCTATCCTCCTGCTTCAGCGACCACGTTTCCGCGCCGTACATAGCTACGCTCCATATAAGAGTGTTTACGAGTCTTGTGTTAACATCCCTACTCAACGTCCCCGTCATCAACTCCGTCCTCCTTGAGAAAGCCTCCTTGCCTAGCGCAATTCTTCTCCTTACGTCCCTACCACTTTGACCGTATTGGTCCAAAACACTTCCGAGATATGTAAACTGTTCTACCTGCTCTATTTTTTCCCCGCCTATTTTAATATTTAGCTTAGCCTTTTTCTTTCTGGCAAATCGCATAACCTTTGTTTTATTAATATTGACTCTCATCTCATATTTATCGCACTGAACCTCCATTTCACTCAGCAATGCTTGCAACCCCTTGGCTGACTGAGCAACTAATGCTTGGTCATTAGCAAACCTAACCGATTTTACGAATTCCCCTCCGACTTTCATTCCTACCTCCAGTTCTTCCCATGCCTCTTTAATCATTTCCTCCACATACTATATACGTTGAACAGCACCGGTGACAATAGGCAACCCTGCCTTACCCTTCTTCCTAACACTGCCCATCCGGACTCTCCGTTCCCCACTCGCACGTAGCATTAGTTGCTTTCCCCTGAGCATTAGTTGCTCAGTCAGCCAAGGGGTTGCAAGCATTGTTGAGTGAATTGGAGGTTCAGTGCGATAAATATGGGATGAGAATCAATATTAATAAAACAAAGGTTATGCGATTTGCCAGAAAGAAAAAGGCTAAGCTAAATATTAAAATATGCGGGGAAAAAATAGAGCAGGTAGAACAGTTTACATATCTCGGAAGTGTTTTGGACCAATACGGTATATATATATATATATATATATATATATATATATATATATATATATATATATATATATATATACACACGTATGTAACATTTGGACGGCAGAATAGAACACAAAAATAAAATAGGTAACACGTTAAAGGACACTCATATTTTTAGATAGTTAAGTATATAGGACATTGTCCAACAAACCCCACTCCTTACCCACCATCCCTAGTACTTCCTCATTTGGTTTCCTTTCAGTCCATTTCACTTTCTCCATTCTTCTCCACACCCACTTTTCAAAAGCCTCCAATCTACGTCTTTCCTCCTGCTTCAACGACCATGTTTCCGCGCCGTACGTATTCCTACGCTTCACATCAAAGTTTTTACGAGTCTTGTCTTAACCTCCTTTATCAACGTTCCCGTCATCAACTCTCTCCTTAAGAAAGCCTCTTTGTCTTGGCAGTGAATTCTTCTCGGGATTTCATCCGGGTAATCTCCTCCATCTCCATCGCTGCCGACGTTTCGATGAAATCCTTTTTCATCGTCTTCTGGGCCGATGATGCCAGTCTGTAGGTGCCGGTTTATATATCCTCGGTGGTCATGTTGGGTCCCTTCTGATTGGCGGAGGCCGAGCACGTTTTCCCGCCATTTTCAGGATTGGGTTCCATGTTCTGTTTAGGTCATGTTTGGTCCCTTCTGATTGGCGGAGGCCGAGCACATTTTCCCGCCATTTTCAGGATCGGGTTCCATGTCCGGCTTAGGCTGAAACCCTCGTCTCTGTTAAAGTTTTTCTCAGAGAGCCGTATTTCAATTGCCTCCTTGGTGAGGCGGTCCCAGTAGCCATTGGAATGGTGGAGCATTTTGGTTTCTTCCCAGCGTATCGCGTGGTCGCAATCAATGGCATGCTCCGCAACCGCCGATTTTGATGGTTGGTAGAGTCGGAGATGACGCTTATGTTCTTTAATTCCAGTCTCGATCGTTCTTTCCGTCTCACCGATATACCCTTCGCCACACTCGCATGATATGCTGTAGACACCAGGCAATTTCAGTCCGGCGGGGTCTTTGGCGCGAACTGAGACTTGTCTTATTTTTTTGTGTGGTAGGTGCACTGTCCGTATGTTATGTTTACGTAGAATGTGCGAAATCTTGCCAGATACCGTAGATATGTACGGTAGGAATGCGTTGGCCAACGGTTTCCGCTCTTTTTCACGTGTCTCCCTTTTTCCTCCGAAGGCCCTTTTCAGGGCCTTGGAGATTTCTCGCGGACTGAAACCATTTTCCCGGAATGTCTTCTTCAGATGTCCGAGTTCTGCAGGAAGGCTTTGCTGTTCGGAAATCACTTTGGCACTATGCAGTAAGGATGAAAGAACCGCCGACCGTTGTGCTGGATGGTGGTGACTTTTTGCGTTCAGGTATAAGTCGGTATGAGTCGGCTTCCTATATACCTTATGGCTCAAACTCCCGTCTTTTTTCCTTTAGACGAGTATGTCGAGGAATGGCAATTTTCCTTCTTCCTCCGACTCCATAGTGAATTGGATGTTTGGGTGTCGGCTGTTCATGTGGTCCAAGAACGGCTTCAGGGCGTCAACTCCATGTGGCCAGATAACAAAAGTATCATCCACGTACCGATAAAAATGTTTTGGCCGGTAGGGGGCTGATTGGAGCGCATGTTCCTCAAATTCTTCCATGAAGAAATTGGCAATGGCCGGTGACAGTGGGGACCCCATGGCCACTCCGTCCTTCTGCTCATAGTAGCAGTTGTCGAAGATGAAGTAAGTCGAAGTAAGAGCGTGGTGAAAAAGCTTCACTGTGTCAGCGTCGAACTTCTTCTCTAGGAGAGAAAGAGTGTCCTGGAGTGGCACTCTGGTGAATAATGACACTACGTCCAGGCTGATCATGATGTCCGATGGATTTAGGTGGATTCCCCGAAGAGTGTTGATGAAGTCCGCGGAGTTTTTCACATGATGGCTACAGTTCCCGACGTGCGGCGCTAAAACGCCTGTTAGATATCTAGCGAGATTATATGTTGGCGAACCGATGGCGCTAACGATCGGTCGTAGCGGGATTCCAGTTTTATGAATCTTTGGTAGACCATACATTCGTGGTGGAGCTGGTGCCTGTGGCCGCAGGTTCCGTGAGATCTCCGTAGGGATGTTGGATTTTTTGATGAGTTCAACAGTCCGCTTCGTTATGGATTCCGTGGGGTCCCGGGACAGCTTCCGGTATGCCGCATCGTCTAGAAGGTCTAAAATTTTCCGCCGATAGTCTTCTGTTTTCAAAATTACGGTGGCGTTTCCCTTGTCTGCCGGTAAGATGGTGATGTCTTTGTTCCTTGAGAGTCTTCGGAGGGCAGATAGTTCACTTTGCTTAAGATTAGCCTTCGGTGGTTTGGCACTCTTGAGGAACGTGGAGACTTCGGCCCTTACTTCCTCTGCCACGTCCTGAGACACGCTCCTTACCGCTTGTTCTATCCCTCCAATAATGTCTTGGCGGTTGCGGAGCATGCCATTGATTGCGACCACGCGATACGCTGGGAAGAAACCAAAATGTTCCACCATTCCAATGGCTACTGGGACCGCCTCACCAAGGAGGCAATTGAAATACGGCTCTCTGAGATAAAACTTCAACAGAGACGAGGGTTTCAGCCTAAGCAGGACATGGAACCCGATCCTGAAAATGGCGGGAAAACGTGCTCGGCCTCCGCCAATCAGAAGGGACCCAACATGACCGAAGCAGGACATGGAACCCAATCCTGAAAATGGCGGGAAAACGTGCTCGGCCTCCGCCAATCAGAAGGGACCCAACATGACCACCGAGGATATATAAACCGGCACCTACAGACTGGCATCATCGGCCCAGAAGACGATGAAAAAGGATTTCATCGAAACGTCGGCAGCGATGGAGATGGAGGGGATTACCCGGATGAAATCCCGAGAAGAATTCACTGCCATCATCCGCCGGGAGAAATTGAAGTCCTCTTTGTCTTGCGCAAATCTTCTCCTTACGTCCCCTGCTACTTTGACCGTGTTGGTCCAAAACACTTCTGAGATATGTAAACTGTTCTACCTGCTTTATTTTTTCCCATCCTATTTTAATGTTTAACTTAGCCTTTTTCTTTCTGGAAAATCGCATGACCTTTTTTTATTAATATTAATTAATGTTATACACGCATTAGTTTTATGTTTATATTTATCAATGATAAAGAAGTACTCACAAGAGCAAAATAACACTAGGATGGCACAAGAGAGCAAAACAGTATGATAGAAAACATGTAAAAGGACACAATAAATGTTAAACTTTCGACTTTCTCTTAGGCCTTTCCCAGGTAAGACCTTGAACTTTCATTCTAATATATAGTGCATACACACACATACTTTATGTATACACACACATTCTATATATGTATATACATATATATATATATATACATATATAAATGTATATACGCATGATATGTTACATTTGTGATCTGCTCAAATCCGCCATCCCCACCTTTCCTGTGTTCGTCTTTCATGTGTTTTCCTATCCCCTTTCCTTTTCTCTATTTCTATGAATTTGAAGTAATATATATATATATATATATATATATATATATATATATATATATATATATATATATATACACACACACACGTATATAAGTGTTTGAATGACCTTTCCTAGTTCCTGCTTCGTATAAATGCTTTTGGTTTTCCTGTGTACCCCAGAAATGATAAACGTCGAAGCCATCCTCCGATGTAATGAGATATTCAGTCGCGATCGGAGGGGTGGGGGGAGAACCGCGATTTTACCGAGTACTAGAAGAATGAGCACTCCCCAATCCCCATACTCCCCCTCCTCGCCGTTGCCTTCATGAAAAGCGTGCACTCCGTTGACGGTTCCCGCGAAAACAGAAAATACGTCCGATTTTATTATTTCCGAAGCGGCAGAAGAGAGATGGTTTTGGCTGACAAGCCGACCGCCTGCTCCCCTGGGGGCATTGTTGCGTCAAGTTGAGAGTGTGGTGGAGGGGGAGGGAAGGATCGAAGATTTAAGGCCGTCTTGTTCTTGCGCGGTGTGTCATTCTAATGTTGTGCACGATGGTATGAGGGGTAGGAGAAGAAAGAGAAGGGAGGAGGTCGTGTGCAGAAACGTCGAAGCGCGAAAGAAGGGGGATGCGAGAAAAGGGTAGGAGAAAAGGGAGGGTGGGAGGAAAGCCGACAGGATTCATCGGTCATGCCTACTCCGAGCAAATGGAGATTTCCACATAATAAGCAGGAGCAGGCATAATAAGGAGTAATAAGCAGGAGTAGAAACGGTCGCCGTTATGTAACAAAATATTTGTACTTGTCATGGTAAGGCGGAGTTAAAAATGCCGCAGGGGTTTACAATGATGATCTATAAAAGTTAGCCGGAGTTAGTTTCGTCTAATCTCTATGGGATCTTATCTCATGTCGCCTGGCAAGCACTTCCTTAAATTAGTCGCGAGTGTAGCATTATTAATTTATTCTCTAAAAGTTACTTTTGCGTGTATCATGCGCAATGTGTAAGAATGTACATGTTTCAGTTTTTTTGCAGCATTCGGAATTGTAAATACGATTTTGGTTTGTCTATTTTTGTCAACTAAAGTTAGAGAAAATAAAGTAAGTAGAGAAATTTTTGACACGAATTACTCGATATACTTGCCACCTGGAAGTCATGCTAGATTAATTAAAAATGCTAAAATAACCGCTGAACATATTCTTAAAAATCAAAACTTTTTCTAACCTGAAATTAATTAAGGAAAATTGTAAACTATATTTATTTTTCAAAGAAAAACTACAATAGCTTGGATGGAAATTAAAACACAATAATGAGCATTCATTTAGAGTGGAAACTCACAGCGCTGACACAGAACTCACAAGAAAAATGTTTTTCGTATTCAGTGGAAGTAGAGGTATTAAGTATGCAAAGAGAATTCCATATCTATTTTATCAATAACGACGAAATTCTTATGAAAACTCCGGGAGAAAAACACGTAGAATATCAAACAAATAATTGTGGTTTAAATCTCGTGGGATGCAAATATTTATGAGATAACTATACATACTTTCCGTGTACTTAAAAGAAATTAATGGAACGACCAGCTGTGTATTTCGCTCGCGCTTATTTTTTGTAGTTTGGAACCGTAGGATTGTTTACGCTAGAGATGAAAAATTTGGAGAGGGATGCCGATATCTCTATTAAGCTCTGACGTTGAAAACACAGTATCAAAAATAGATTTATTGACTTGCATCTCATGGCATTTTAATGCGTTTTGAAAATAAATTCAAAATAAGTTTAAACAGGTTAAATTATAGTGACACAGGAAAAAGGATTTTCTCAGGAAATGTATTTCTTCAGATACATATTTGTTACATAAAAAATATATTATTTCAAATGTATTAACTGAAATGAATATATAATGTACGAAATTCGTAAATTTCCATTGTCGACAAACAATAAAAACAAGGACAAAAAATGACATAACTGACACCATGCGCACAGCTCAACGATCCGCCAAACACAGATGGCTCATTGGGTGTCAGGCAACTAGCGCCGCTAGTGGGCGGCGGTATAGTCCACGTTTGGCCGCCAGATTGCACCAGTTCGTGTATTTATTGGACAGACCTCGTATTTCATTAAACAATTTTAAGTTTATTCCCGTGTGCGGATATAAAATGTATTTCCTTGAATGGTTTGAAAATATATTCTCTCGGATTATTTTGAGATGTATTGCTTAATGTCCATTTGAAATGCACCCAATGTGTTTTACTTCAAATAACTTCGGAAGTGGACTTAGTGAAATTACTTGGAGAGGAAAATGTCAGATCATGTGATTCATGCATCAGAAATGCTACGACTTTCAACATCATGCCTTCTACTTATTTTAGTTATAGAAATAGTATTCAAAAATACATTTGACTGTACAAGATAAATGTAGCCATAAAATAGTGATGAGCGCTATTTTAATGCATGAGGAAACATTCATAAAATATTCTTCCAAATATTTTCCATTTCATCACCAAGAGTCAACGAATCACCCTTGTCCTAAAATGACACTAATTTACGAAAACTTAAGTCATTGATGGTTTTTTTCCAGTAATTATAGAAGTGAATACAAGGCAGTACTACAAACCTAATGCAATTATAGTTCTATGAATTAGTTCTCAATAACACGTAAGAATTAATTCTAACTTACACCTGCTTTACACTATTAAATCAAAGTATTAAGCTCTCTTAATAATTTATGCAACTGTAATTATTACAATTTATTTGCCTTTTCTCTACAAGATTAATTGTATGGATCAATATATGCTTCAAAACGTAGAATAAGCCTACGGTATATTTTTAAAAGTTTTAAAGTGGTGACTAAGGTGATAATAAATGTCATTATTTTTGCTCTAAAAATTGCATCCAACTTATAATTGTCTCTATGTAAGCGCAATGGGTCAGTACAAATAACGAATATTTGGTATAACTCTACTGTTCATGCGATTTTAATTTAGAGTTTGAAATTAATTAACGATATAGTTAATCAAGACACAATCATTTGACATATTGGAACATTGCTTTATTCTTTTCAATATGTCAACATTCATTTATCACCATGGTAACAGTGGTACTCTTTCGGGTAATGGAGATTCCATGTGAACGACCTCTCTATATCTCAGTCAAATAATAAAGTCATAAATTCATGCAACCAGAAGTTCACTCTAAAACACTGTATAATCAGCTTTTACAAACCTTATCCAATAATGAGAGAATTTTCTTTCACTATGCTCAATTTGGGTTAGGAAATGGAACATAGAAGCATTAAATGGATTAACGAGGAAGGAGTATCAGCAGGCTGTAGAGAAAATGATGGATAACGGTAAAGAACTGAGTGCAATCGAAGAAAAATGGGAATGTATCAAGCAAGGGATATCGGAAGCAGCAAAAGACACTATAGGAACCGTTAACGGGAAAAGAATAAGGAAACCATAGGTAACTGATGAGATGATTGCAAAGATGGATAAGAGAAGAAGATGGAAGAATGTAAACACAGAGTTAGGCAAACTGAGGTACAAAGAGTTGAACAATAAATTAAGAAGGGCCACAAATAAAGCAAAGGAAGAATGGTGGTAAACGCAATGCTAGGATATGGAAAGTTTACAGAAGAAGGGTGAAATTAGTGCTCTGTACAGCAAGGTTAAGTTATTATCGGGAAGTAAGAAGGCAATCTGGGCTAACAGTTAAAGAAAAGTGGGGTAAGATAATAGTTGAACCAGAAAAAATCCAAGAGAGATGGAGGGAATATAGAGAAACACTGTATGCTAGAGAACTTAGGCCGACAAGGTTAAACATAGAAAAGGAACATGACGTAGAAGAAGATAGCTTAGGTCCAGGCATACTCGACGATGAAATAGAAAGGGCATTAAAGGAGATGAAAGCAAATAAGGCTGTGGGGGTGGACAATATTCCTGTAGAAATGTTGAAATGTTTAGGAAAATGCGGGAAAAAGGCCCTATATGGACTGATCCGTAGTATCTATGTAGAAGGAATCTGGCCAGAAGATTTTGTGAGATCGGTGTTAGTTCCTATTCCGAAAAAGGTAAAGGCTACATTATGTGAGGATTACAGAACAATAAGTTTTATATCCCACGCTGCTAAAGTTATTCTCAGGATCATCAACAAAAGGATAGAGATTAAGGTAAATGATTACTTAGGGGATGATCAGTTTGGGTTTAGAAAGGGAAGAGATACGCGTGATGCCATTGCAGTAATTAGATCACTAATCGAGAGGAATATAGAATACAATCAGGACGTTTTTGCCTGTTTTGTAGATTTCGAAAAAGCGTTTGATAGAGTGAATTGGGAAAAATTAATGCGCGTATTGTAGAAAATAGGAATGGATTGGAGGGACAGGAGACTGATCCGCAACCTGTACATGCCTCAGACTGCTTAGGTGCGAGTGGAGAACGGAGAGTCCGGATGGGCAGTGTTAGGAAGAGGTGTAAGGCAGGGTTGCCCATTGTCACCGGTGCTGTTCAACATTTATATGGAGGAAATGATTAATGAGGCATGGGGAGAACTGGACGTAGGAATGAAAGTCGGAGGGGAATTCGTAAAATCGGTTAGGTTTGCTGATGATCAAGCATTAGTTGCTCAGTCAGCCAAGGAGTTGCAAGCATTGCTGAGTGAAATGTAAACTCATTGCGATAGATATGGAATGAGAATCCATATTAAAAAAACAAAGGTTTTTTCAGACATAATAATAATCAGAATAAAACAAATTTTCCAGAAAGAAGAAGACTAAGCTAAACATTAAAGTAGGAGGGGAAAAATAGAGCAGGTAGAGCAGTTTACATATCTCGGAAGTGTTTTGGACCAATATGGTCAAAGTGATAGAGGCGTAAGGAGAAGAATTGCGCTAGGCAAGGAGGCTTTCTCAAGGAGGAGGGAGTTAATGACGGGGACGTTGAGTAGGGATGTTAAGACAAGACTCGTAAAAACTCTCATATGGAGCGTAGCTATGTACGGAGCGGAAACGTGGTCGCTGAAGCAGGAGGATAGACGAAGATTGGAGGCTTTTGAAATGTGGGTGTGGATAAGAATAGAGTAGGTGAAATGGACCGAAAGGAAAACAAATGAGGAAGTACTGGAGATGGAGGGAGAGGAGAGGGGTTTGTTGAGAGAAATCCTATGGAGGCAGGAAAAATGGATCAAAGGCGTATTGAGCCGTAGTGGAATGCTGAAGAAGGTAATAGAGGGGAGAATGTTGGGCAAGCGAGGTAAGGGCAGGAACAGAATAGGGATGTTGGACGGGATGCAGGGAGGAAAGAAGCACACAGAGATGATGAGGGACCTGATATAGATTAGTTTGCTAGGTGGGGAGTCACAAAATGTTCATTTGATAGTTGTGTCCATCCAAAAACCTACCTTAACCGGCAGATTACCTAATAATAATAATAATGATCAATTGGTTGTAAACAACACCCCTATGTCCCTGCCTTAGACAATGCTAATTACTATTTGCTTAAACATCTGCAGGTGATTACAGTGAAATCAATTAGTAGCATTCATTTCAACTACAAAATAAATTTGTACGTGGTTGATGTCTAAACATATGAAGGCTATTAGTCCAAATATTCTGTAGGATGACTTGATAACAATATTTAACCGTTGTATATTAGAGTAATTACCTTGCTACCTAGACAAATGTGATGTCTTTCAGAGTACTAAGGCGCCACTCTGAATCTATAATTGCCAAGAAACCCCGATAGACAGACGACATGAATTCTAAAATTCACGGGAGCGCCTGCACGATACAAACACTAGAGTTGAGGAAATTCAGAGAATAATTTGTCATTGATAATCTCCATGACACGGAAGTTCACATTTTCGAGCTACCCAATGGATTTGAAGCGAACGAAGGTATTTAGTGACAGGAAATGAAAACATAGATTTGACGATAGGGATCACATAATTCTGGGATGGATTTAGTGGTAGTCTTTCCTGGACCGACCGAGGCTTTTATTCCCAGATCTCATGCATAATAAGTTTCCAAACTAGGTATTTTGTGCCTTGAATGAACTAAGTAATTAGTTCTGCAAATGGAAATTGCGCACTAAATATTTAATAATCGAGTTTTGTCCTGTTCACTTAAACATCAATCTCAAAAAATCTTTCATAGATTTGTCTTATCCTTACATGGCATGCTAAATATATTTTTATTATTTTATTTATTCAATATATTTTTCTCTTCCCATATACTTTAAAATTAGTGTCGCGGAGGGACTTCTAAATCTCGATGATCCATAGAGCTAGCTGTATTGATGGAAGCAAAGATATTTGCTACTGGTAGAGTCGACCATGCAAAATATATAGCAGTTGAGTACGGACCTTGGGAAGTTGAAGGAATCGGAATTAAGTGACATTTTAATTAAATTGTAGAATATTAAGACAAAGGTAGCCCACGCAGCGCCTGTTCCACATCGTAGGCGAATACAAAGGCGTCTGGACCCAGTAGCAATAAAAACGGCAAATAGGAAAATGACAAGAAAAAATGAATGAAAAAAAGAAAACAAGGAATACGAATGAAATTATCACTAAGATAGACGATAGAAGGAAATGAAAGAAATGTAAATACTGAGTTAGATAAATGGAGTTTAAAGAGTTAAATATTAAGTTAAGACTGGCAACAAATGGAGCAAAAGAAGAATGGTGGAAAACGCAGTGCGAGGATATGGACAGTTTACAGAGGAAGGGTGAAATTGGTGCACTATATAGCAAGGTTGAGTTATTATCGGGAGGTAAGAAGGGAAGATCTGAGCTAACAGTTAGAGATAAGTCGGATGAGATAATAATTGAAACAAAAAAGATCCAATAGAGATTGAAGGAATATATAGGAGAACTGTATGGTAAAGAACTAAGGCCAACAAGGTTAGACATAGACAGGGAATATGATGTAGAAGAAGATAGCATAGGTCCAGGTATTCTCAAGGATGAGATAGAAAGGGTATTCAGGGATATGAAACCAAATAAGGCTGTGAGGGTAGACAATATTTCTGCGGAACTACTAAAAGGGTTAGGAAAATATTGGAGGAAGAGTCTATATTGACTGATTCGTAGCATATATGAGGAAGGAATATGGCCGAAAGATATTGTGAGATCAGTGTTAGTTCCCATTCCGAAAAAGATAGAGACTATGTCATTTGAGGACTACAGAACAGTAAGTTTTTATATCCCACGCAGCTAAAGTGGCTCGCAGGATCATCAACAAAAAGATGGAGAGTAGGACAAATGATTCCTTAAGGGATGATCAGTTTTGGTTTAGGAAGGGTAGAGGTACGCGTGATGGAAATACAGTAATGAGATCACTGGTCGAGAGGAATGTAAAATACAGTCAGGGCGTATTTGCCTGTTTCGTAGATTTCGAAAAAGCGTTTGATAGAGTGAATTGGGACAAACTAATGAGTATATTGCGGAATATTGGAATACAGTCCTGTAGATTGAATGGATAAGAGGTTAATCCGCAACCTGTACATGCCGCGTAATATTTGGGGGCGGGTGGAAGATTTAAAATTTAAATGTACAGTGTTGAAGGAGGAGTAAGGTAGCGCTGTCTATTATCACCTATGTTTTTATCTTAATTGTGAAGGAAGTGATTTAAGAAGCACGGGAAGAACTGGAGATAGGAATGAAAGCTGGGAGGAAATTCGTAAAATTAGTTATGTTAACTGAAGCCGAAGCTTTAGTTTGTCAGTCAGCAAAGGGTTGCAAGCATTGCTGAGTGTATTAGAAATTCAGTGCGATCCCATTCATATGGGATGAGAATCAATATTAACAAAACAAAAGTTTTGCAATCGCAATTTCACAGAATGAGAAAGGCTTAACTTAACATTAAAATTTAAGGAAAAAACTAGACCAGGAGGGAAATCTCAGAAGTGTTTCGGATAAAAATAGTCAAAGTAGTAGGGACATAAGATGAAGAATTGCACTAGGCAAAGAAGCTTCCAGAAGAAGGGAATTGATGACAGGGATGTTGAGTAAGGATGTGAAGAAATGGCTCGTAAACCCTTGATATGGAGCGTAGTATTGTACGATGTGGAAACATGGTCACCAGAAATTCAGGATGATGGACGTTGATTTGGATGCTTTTGAAATACTCCTGTGGAGATGACCGGAGAAGGCGAAATGGTGGAAAGGAAAAAAATAAGGAAGTGCTGGGTATGGGGGGGGGGAGAAGAGATGATTGCCTTGAGGAATGAAAAGGAGGTAGGAAAAATGGATGCAAAGCGTATTGATTGGCAATGAGATGCGGAAGACTGTGATAGTGTGTTGAATGTTTGGCAAATGAGAGCCAGCACGAGAGTGATATAATACCTAATAAATTAATTCATTAACTATTTCATTGCAAAAATTTCAGTGTAAAGATTATTCACCTTGACCGGGATTCGAACCCGGATCCCTCGATGTTCGCCGAGTGCTTTAGCCAGTTAAACTATCTAGGCGTCATCTTAAATTAAGACATTTTTGGGCTTTTAAAGGTACAAGATGCTGTGACGATATACCGTACATACAATGTACAGCGAGCCAGAATGCGTCAACTGGGATGATTGAGCCGAAGTTTCAACGTCATATGCAAAAACCCATGTTTCGTCACCTGTTATACTACGTTTCAGTAATTTTGGATCGTCGTTTACTTCGTTTAGTGACTCCTGAGCAACTTCCATTAGCCACTGTTTTTGTTCAAAATTCAACAATTTTTAACGAATTTTGCTGCCACGCGTTTCATACCCAAACAATTAGAAAAAATGTCATGACATGATCCAATCGATATGCCAACATCATCAGCGATCTCTCTAATTGTGATTCGGCGATCGTTCATAACCATTTCTTTCATTTTTTCCACGTTTTCATCGATTGTTGATGTGCTGGGGTGTCCAGGGCGTTCGTCATCTTCAAGGTCTTCACGGGCTTCTTGGAAACGCTTATACCACCCGTAAACTCTTGATTTACTCATAGCAGACTCACCATAGGTCTTTGTTAACATTTCACACACTTTGTTACACTTTATTTCATTTTTTACGCAAAATGAGATACAAATTCTTCGATCCATTTCTTTTAACAAACGAAAATCGCCGATCTCACAGAACACGTCTAACCTTAGTGGTTGTCACAGACAAACTCCACAATGAAAACAGCTGAAAGTTTAGTCAAACTTCAGGGACATGTATACCAACATAATGAATGAAAATTTGACAATCGGACTCCAAGCCCGCGAAATGAAAAAATTTCCGTTAATTTTTGAACACATCTTGTTTATAGACTTATTCAGGCAAATGATACCTCCCAAAATGAGTGTCTTCTGGAATACCACTAGTTATACTTTTAATTTAGATTTACACAATTTTGCAAGCGAAGTTTGTTTGTAAGAGAAGACTGCATTTTTTTTAAGAGAAGACTGCAAAATAGACAGTATTCTGTGAATAAGTACTGTAAAGAAACCCACTTTGGGGGACACACTATTTGTTACTCCAACACCATGATATTAGAACACATACTTTTGCCTCTTTGCTAAGCACAAATGTTTATCATTCATCTGAGATAAGATAGTGAAGACTATTTTACATTTGAAAAATAGTTACATGTATGTACAAGTAAACACTGTCTTATTGTAGTAACATCTCGTGCATCGGGAATTAGAAAGTAAACCCAGAATTTTCATTTGCAAAATATGCTAATGAGAATCACACTGGCACAATTTTCTTAAAAGGAAAATAATACCTACTTAAGTATAAACTGCAGTGAGGAAGACATTCTGCGAACCAGGACACTAAAAACACTCATCTTAATTCTAAGTTTGACTGAATATTCTGTTATTAATATTTAGAAATAAAATATTCCATTTATGGATTCGTTTCAATGGCATTATGATTTCACGGATTAGTACTATTTCTTTTGACGTAAACGCATAAACAGCTTTGTTAATTCCCATCTTTGAAACATACAGAAATATGCATATCGTCCCCAGGAAGAAAAAGAGAGCATCGAATCGATTCCATCTGCCAGGCGGTGGTTTCTTTTCGCGCCTCCACTCCCCAACGTAACTCTCATCTGGCTCCTTTTCACATTCTTCTCTTAAGTTCAATACGCAATCGTTGTCTTTAAACGAGCATCATGCCCCCGCCCTCTCCACCTGGTCATCCCTCCAACGCGCACCCCTTCTTGTGCATGGCTACAAGTCCACGCGATCACTTCCCATTTCCCAATGTCCGACCTCATTCTCCTTCAGCCAAATGAACGAAAATTGCTAGCGTATTTCCCATGGTTACATGTATGTAGTTCTACTGGTTCCGGTTCTGGAGATGCTGGCCTATCAAAATGATACTTATCGATTCTGGTATTCACTTAAGTTATTTCCAATATTTGGTAATAAATTTTAGTTTTTACTTTAAAATAACTTAACTGCTGCAAGAAAATATTAATGTGAATTATGAACACGTTTAAACTGGCAGTATTAGTAGATATATTCGTGGAAATCACTCGGCGTTGAAATGTTTTTCATGTGCCGGTGGTTTTCAAACTTAGAACCACCGTAATTATCCATGAGAACCAAAATCACAATTTTTTACAGCCTAGTTCAGCTGTTAAAGCTTTTGCCAATTGAAAAACTGTGTAAGTGAAATTGAAAAAGTGAAATTTCCTACTGCATTTCTCATACTGCATTACGGTATATGGATTATTAATGATAAATCATAAAAACACGAAAAAAGACGAAATAAATATAAGTTAATCAAAATGTTGGTAATCTTTTATGTGTAGAATATTTTATCAACGGTGCAAAAGGAGAAGAATTCAGTCTATTATGCGGCGGGGATGCACTTTAGACAAAACTTCTTTTTCTCAAAACTTCTAAAAAAACTTTTCCGTCTGCAGCTGTTAAATCTTAAGAAAGTACCCATATATAATGCTGAGCCGTCTTAATATGTAATAATAAAACATTTTACCCAAGCACCGAAATATTTCTACTTAAATACTAAAATTCAATGATTAATCTGATACTCTCATTAATTCATTTGATTTATATTTTCAAAAATTCACTCATGAATAAAGCTTTGGCCAAGTGTATATAATCAAATACATTCGGAATGCATGTGAAGATACAATTGGGTAAATACATTTTTTAAATGGGTTTCAAGTTCATGATCACCTGGGTATAATCATAGTGCATTTTATGCATTTTTCCAGAATCGTCCAGGGTAGCATCCTGGCCTCTCTGCGCGGTCGCACTCACTGCCTGCTCCCAGTCACTACACGCATCTCAGCCGGCACAGAAGCGCGGGGACTGGCAAGTATTATTTAATTTTCTTTCTATAAAATAGTTCAGAAATGTTTACAGTTTTAATAAATAATTTTAGAGCCTAGACGTCTAGTTACTTCTCGACAATTATTTTATCCAGGATAATAGAGGTAAATGCTCTGATTTAAAAATGAATTTAGAATTAAACAGCCATTATTTCGATAAATTATGCAATTCTTAATTCAGTTGAGTAGTATTTGCAATCTCCAAATCATCATTTTGAGAACGGCTTATTATCTTGAAATTTCCTGATGAAGTGTCGCAATGTTTCACAGTTTCAGTAGTTTTGTTGCTGGCGCCGCTCGCGGCATCACAAAGCTTATTCCATGTGTCCTCGAGGGGTGGATGAGCACCAGCAGTAACAGGGTCACGGCCTCTTTCAATGCCGGTTGCTTGCAACCTGAAGCTCTAATGTCCCAAAAATATGCAGAGTGACTCCATTGAAAATGCCTTGCCTGTATAATCGACCCGATTTCAATCAATATGGTCGCAAATTGAGAAGATACATTTCCAAAATAAGAAAAAAAGCGCACGTGGCGACATCTTACCACCAAATCGAAATGTGTTTTGGTCGTGCTAAAATAAAAAGTCTCATAACTCCAAAATAAATACAAAAATATAAAAATATATCAAAATTATGTTCTTTTTCATTCATTTTTCTCAACAAATATGTGCGTGTCATCTTCATTGAACTAATTCTGATGACGTGGAAAGGATTGCAATGTAACATGCACGCTCAGCGGAGGCCATTCCGAAGTGCTATGACCAGGAAAAGAAACATAGGCGTAACTTTACCACAAGAACTTACCTTTCGTTGAATGAGTTCGAACAAATTAATTTTCATTTTTATGCGACGAATTTCAAATCGATGCATTCGAAACTATTTTTCTCGGCATCATTTTGGCGGGGATTCCTTGAGGGAATGCCTCATCGGGAACTTCGTCTGAAAATGCATCGGCTTTCAAATATGCATATTTATAGCTGCACTCCATAGCCGTAATATTGCAATTGCATCTAGGAGACTTATAATAATACTGCCTTAAACCTAGCCCATTTACTTTCTGCAATCTTCGTTTATATAATTAAAGGTTAAAAAGTTGAAGTTTGGAAGGGTATGTGGCCAGCGGAATGGCATAAATAAGTAAAAACAGAACATTTCGATTGGGTAGAGAGTTTCTTTTAGAGGCAGCTTTGCTAGGGAAATTAGTCATTAGTTGATAAACGCGCCGCTTAAGCGTGAAAGGCCAAACAAAGTTGTTTGAATCATATATCGCACGATTGCAAAAATATCTCACTATTCCAAATTTTGAGCATTCAAAAGAAGAGATATTTGATTGTGTGGCTTTTAAAATGTCGACTTAGATAAGAAAGAAGGATAAAATGCATAGCAGCAATCACCAAAGTCCGGGCATGGTTATCATGGCTATAGCTATGGCAGACAAGGTTATCGGGAGAAATCAGGAGTAGGAACAAGGCATATTGGGAGAGAGCAAACTATGGAATACTTTGAACAGTGGGAAGTGCTGAAGAGTGAAGTATATTAGGGAAAGTAGTATGCTTATTTGAAGCCATGGTGGCTAGAGGAAATAAAGCATATTAAGGTGGAAATGAGTTTTCTGGTATTCTGACGGTTTGATTTCTCTCGGAAATTCTTCTGGCACACACATGCATTACAAATCACAAATCCTACTTGGAGAAGAGGAGTTTTATCGAGGGAAATCCTTAATTATCGTGGTTGTGGTAAATCTTTCCTCATTAATGTTATTTCTATTGAGAAACTCATTCATATATCACTACTAAATAACTAGTAGTAATATTTGTTTGAAGTTTGCTATGCTATTTTTTATGCGAGTTTGAAAATATGCTATTCTCAACATTTGTGGCAGCGTTTGAGAGTTTTCAGTGACAAAATACCTTTTTTTCCTTTTTTAAACGATATTTTCGATATAATTTCTCTTGATGAATAACAAGACTGTGTGACCATGTTTCTTAAGTAGGAGATACTTCATTTTTAATGATATAATATTTTGTAACTTTTAACAATCAAATGTATAGATTTTATTTTTAAGCAGGTTATCTGAAATCATGTAAATGGTTTAAAAAAAACTTAATTTCTTTCGAAAACCAAGCTTTCAATATTCTTTTCTACTGACGTTGCTCTGGAAATACGTAGTTTTG
The DNA here is from genome assembly GCA_037158775.1 of Hetaerina titia. NCBI lineage: Eukaryota > Metazoa > Arthropoda > Insecta > Odonata > Calopterygidae > Hetaerina > Hetaerina titia. The sequence continues at coordinate 14,035,720 of CM073768.1, read as the reverse complement.
AGGGACATCCTGTTCTCTTTTGAAATGTATAATATCTTAAAATCTGTGCATGTTCTCAAAGACAACGTTGAAAGAGTTTTTCTTCCGGTTTCCGAAAGCGACATTTAATTCATCTTGGGCCGCCCAGTTTTTTAATTTTGCTAAGGTCATTCCTAAAGTAGTATGTCGGAAGTAGAGTTATTGAGGACGTAGCTTGGTAAAACCTCATGGATAATGTTTCTTTCGGTAAAATGAGGCATAAAAAATGCTGGATGTCACTTTTCCCTCTGTTGCTATCTTATTAAAGATTAATGTTGAATGTTTTATGGTGTTTAGTCTTCTCAATCAAGGAAGCGAGAAAGCTGTCCGTCAGCTCCCAAGCATCGCTATTTTACAAAAGTTTAACGTAATGCCCATCTAATTGTGAGAGAGCAAGTTGCGAGGCATACCATATTTTTATATTTTCCCTTCACAGCACGGCCGCACTCGGGGGACTGTGGAAATGGGAGAGTGAATTCATTTTCATGAATAGACGGGAGGGGCGCAAATACCGCCGGAGTAAGTAATCGCGCTCAGGGAGTCCGAGGGATACTTACTGAATCTATTGTCTCAGGCGAGATCCGTGGCAATTCCTCCGGAGCGCCACTCCTACCAAGGCTCAAAGTGTGCGATTGTCTGGGCGTCCGATCTTTCTGGGAAACCTGATTCGACACAGAGAAAGGTAATGCCGTAGCCTGAATGCGCCAAGGTGCCATCATGAATGGAATCACCATGTGTGTATGTGTGTGAATTTCACACGCAGGGCTTTGAATATGAGATGAGCTCCGGGCCCAACCTATCAGCGCTAGCCTTTGGGCCGATCAAGGCGGCGGCTGGGGTAAGAGGGAGTGGAAGGGAGGCGGAGGGTCGTCGATGGGGCCCTACGAATTGGAGTGGAATCCATCTCTCTGGCGGCCTGCGAGGGTACTCCCAGCACCCTTCCTTCCCTTATGTGCCGGGGTCCCTACGCCCATTCAGCGGCGATAAAGATTTATGCTTCATCTCACCCGAATTACTCAAGCCCACACCTTCGCCCACGCCCTGCATCCTCGCTTTGCAGAGGGTTAGGGGGAGGAGGGGGCCTCACTCCACCCCACCCCGACCCCTTAAAAGGCGTAAGGAGTGGTCATTTGTACACGACGCCAGATTGCTTCCGGCGGGCCCCTCTCTCTCCCCTCAAGACGTCGCTCCAGAACGGGTCCGCACTTGGGGTGACCGAACGCGCTTTTCTTAATCCCTCTTTACCACCAGCCTTGAGAGGATCCTCTTCTCGGCGTGAGGAAAACTCTCCGAAGACAATCCGGCGAGCGACGCATAAAACTTCACGTCAACTATGATTTAGTCAAGGAATGCGCCTATAGTGAGTGATCAAGAAGAAGCAGAATAGCAAAATTTGTTAGAAATTACAAGAGTCTTGCGAAAAATTGAATTAACGCAGTCATTGACTTCGATCATTGTGGTTATGTTCGGATATTCAATTATTTGCAAATTGACTTAATTGTGAAATGGTGAAGATTACCCTGGGAAGCTGTGCCAAAAAGAAAATGATATGCAGCGCTACATGCAGTGCGTTTGGATTTTGAGTTTGCACGGAGCGTAAGCGTTGGCGAAGAAAAGGAGAACGGGAGTTAGCCGGGATTAGTCCGTATTTCGAGCAATCGTCGGAACGTGAAAGTTAGACGCCCAGTGGTCGAGGGAATGCGTCTCAACCGGCGAATGAGAAAAGAGCTCCCGTCGACACTTAAGCCTGGATACACGTCGCCCGCCCGTTCGTGTCCGCTTGAGGCCACTGGAGCGGTGTGCCGCCCGACTCCTTGGAATAAATTACTGGAGAAGCCCCAAAGTTGTGCCTAAATGTATGCACCTGCCTCCGGGCTTTTCGGCGGTGCATTTCGGAGTTGCCATAGCGACGAGACCGGAGAAGAGTTCGGTTACTCTGCGGTGCCTTCAAGTTGGCCGCGTTGCATAACGCTTGTTGTGTTGCGTAATTCCTGCAAAGGGGCGCTAATGTCATCTTGGTATATGTTTGGATTGCGAGAAGTTGATAGATGCGTTCCATCAGTCCGTGAAATGATCGAAATCATGTCCACACGTGACCACTCGACCCTTATATCGGAGTTGGCCATCAAAGTGATCGAACGTCCGCTTCCTCTTGACAAATGCGGTTTCACTCCGGGAAAGAGCCCGTGACATCAACCACTATCCTATGAAAAGATTGAATGAAGTTTCCCCGGCTTTCCAAACGGGTTATATTTTTTACTCCTTCCCACTTCTCGACGTCCGAATCATTCCTCATTATCAGAGATCTCAGGAACGAGGAACAAGTCGGCCCTCGAAACGTTGGAACCAATGAAAAATGTAACCCGTTTGGAAATCCGAGAAATTTTCATTCAACTTATTCACAGGGAAAGCACCAGATCCTTCTCTGAAAGGGTTCCCCGACTGGATATTGATTCACTTTTCCACGGCCGAGGATCTTTTATGCCGGTGCATTTATCACATCTCCGACACTAGTCTTACTTTTCCTCTTCTCAGCAAACCCGCCAGTAGAATTTTTCCTTCATTTTATGAAGGGTCTTGTTTATTCCCGAATGTCCCCATATTCCGACGTGTGCGTAACACTTCAGAGAGCAGCTTTTATCCGAGATACGCTGGTCGTCCCTTCCCTGCAACTGTCCGCTCAATGATGGCTCTAACGTCCGCTCCTCCTCTCAATTCCTTGAAACTTTAGCCCGACCGATTGAACACTCCAGTGTTCAACTGGTTGGGCTAAAATTTTAAGATGAAATGACTCACCTTCCTTTCATTTCACCTTAATACTTTTTAAATAAAACAGTTTCTGGCGTAACTTGGTGGAAAATCTTCATACTGACTTTTAATAATCAAACCACTTTACGTTTAACTTTAACTACTTTAAGTTTATGTGGAAAAGTAAAGTGGTTTGATTATTAAAAGTTAATACTTTTTATTATACAGGGCAGTGTTTCCTAGATACGGTATCTGCGCTACCCTGAAGGCCTCCAGCTTGGCGTTTAATCTTGAACTGAAGTCTCTGAGGTCGTTGGGAATGGTAAACCGTTTAACCATCGTGATTATTTGTACATAGGAGCTGCCTCAGACTAACTTAATCCGTTCTTCAGCAAAAGGGTAGATGTAAGAGTATTTACATTTATACAAACCCTCACCGTTGTTAGTTATTCTCTCCTGGTGACGTAACTAGGAAAGCCTAATTGAAATACCAGTATACTTTCACGAAATTATATTTTGACATAGATGCTGCCATCAAAGTAGGAGTTTATATATCCATAATATTGGTTTTAAAACTTATATTTAATTGCGCTTATAGTGATATTCTGAGATGAATTAAATAAATTATTCTGTTCACTTAAGGTCGAATATTTTGCCACTTTGTCGTGAATTGCCTCGTGTCTTGAATAAGAGTTCGATTTATTTTCACTTAAAAATATAAAATTCAAACTGTATACTCATATTTTCAAGTCTAAGTTTACATTGATAAATGTATTATGCTGAAAATATCAGTAACATATAATCAAGATATAACACCTGATATGCTAAAACACAATAAGGCTGAAAATCAATGTGGAGTAGATATTTACAGGATAGATATTTATTTCCTGTATACCTTAACACCAAAGTAAAAAATAAGCAGCGGAAAAGAGACGCCAGGCAAGAAATGAATGGCACTCTTGGAAGTTTATTTTGATTTTGCCTTTCTCCATGAACGTCGTTATGCCATGATTGCATCGCAAAAATGCCCCAGTCCGTTTTAATATTTTTGAAGCCCTTCCTCCTATAACATGTACAGTGAAGACCAAGACGACTTTGTCAGGGCGGCGGGCGAAATGAAGCGCTGAAGTCCGGTTTTCCTTCTCAAGGAAAACGAAGTAAGCGGAGTTGCTTTCCTTGAAGGTTGTGCAACGGGAATGGTAAGGGTAACATTTTGCATACCTCTCCTCTTTCTTTTAAAGATTATTGCCTCGAATTCCCTTCATCTTTTGCCGTGCTACACTTATCCTAAGAGTTAGCATCATCTACGAGCAATTCTGTGGAGCTCCCTTATTCTTTAAGCCATTTCTTGAACTAAATCGTCACAATTCTACCTGGCATACTCGCTCTCAAACACGCTCCCAGGTGGCGGAAGCGTGACGTCGTATTCTCTTCTTCTTTCTTTATTTCCCTCATCTTTCATCGAAAAATCACAAGCTTCCGCCTTTCTTGAATACTGCGCCCCAGATTATTTTTTTCAGTAGTGAATTTATATGTTCATTGCTTTTCTTATTTGAGGTAATAATCATCACTGCATTTTTGTGAAGATTGACGAATGATGAAAAGGGAAGGGCCACCTCATGAACAGAAAAAGGCTTCAATGAGCGATTAAATGCGAGCGGATGCCCCTTCGTCACTACGAACGAGCCTTAAGGGCACCATTTATACGCCTGCTAGCGCCCCTTTAAATAATCTCGAGATCATTTGAGAAACTGCGGTATACATTTTTAAAGGCATTTACATTCCTCCATATTTTTCGCAGTTTTAGCATAGCGTATGAAGGGATAAGACGGACCTACGATGCTCTTGCTAACCTTTTTTTTATTTAGCCACTACGGCAACTATCTACATCTACATCTACATAAATACCCTGCGAGCCACCAAAAAGGTGTGTGGCAGGGGGTGTAGCACCATGGGGGAAGAGTAAGGGTTGAGGTGGTTGGGGGTTAGGTGAGGAAAGGTGGGGGGAACCTGTAAGAAAAAAAAACTATCTCTTTTGTTTCAGCACCCATTGCTCAGCTCTTACCCTCTTTCTCTGACCTCCGGAATATCTTATTGGCGTAATAATATTTGATAATAATGGAACTAATAAAACTAAAAGGAAGAAGTTGTTGTTGCTTTATGAGAAGGGTGTTTGCAGAAATTCGGAGACGACAATAATAGTGGCTGGATGAGAGTTATTGAGTGGTAATGTAATATTGAATATTGTGAGGCAAGAGAGGATGTTGGACATGCACTGTTGGGCTGGCATGGAAAGAATAGTTAGCATTTTAATCGAAATATAGGCGGATGGAAGTATTTAATTTAAGATGATGCCTTTGCGTTGAAAATGGTGGCATAGGTAATACAAATTGTACCATTTAAAATTTTTAATTGAGTTTGATGATATAGAAATGCCTTGTCTCTGAAAGTGTTGATTAAAGCAGGGCGTCATGTGTTATTAGCTCGACGTTAGAAGTGCTGTCCCTATAGAACAATACAGCGCCTTGTACTTTTCCATTTTTCTATAGAAAGGCTATCTTTGACCGATAAACTGTGGCAAATAGAAATAATCCTCTTGAGGATAGTCATTGGAAATAAATTAATGCTTGGGATGAATTTAAAAAGATACTAAAATATAGGTTGTAAAAAATTCACCCAAAAGATCGACACTAACTTTTAACGGACACATCCTCTAACATGCTTTTCACTGCAACAATTTCAGAGCTTAAAAATCATTTGCCTTGACAGGGAAAGGCGAATGATTTTTACACTCTGAAATTGTTGCATTGAAATGCACCATTAGTTTTGGAAAGACAAAAACTTTGCTGCTGTCAGGCTGAAGGGCCTTGGACTCTCGGTTCCAGATAGGGCAATGAATTTAAAACATGCATTATCTATTTTTTCTCTATTCTCATTCAGTTTTTTCTATTCAATTTAGAACGTAGAACATGGTGACTTATATTTTCAACATATTGCGTACATTTTAGTATTTATTTTATAAGCTTATCTACCGGTTAATGTAGGTTTTTTTTGGATGGACACAACTATCAAATAAACATTTTGTAACTCCAAACAAACCCAATCCAGCAACCTAATATTCATCAGGTCCCTCTTCATCTCTGTGTACTTCCTTCCTCCCTTCAACCCGTCAAACATCCCTATCCTGTTCCTGCTCTTTCCTCAATTGCCCAAAATTCTCCCCTCCATTACCTTCTTCAACATTCCACAACTGCTCAATACACCTTTCATCCATTTTTTCTGCCTCCATAGGATATCTCTCAACAAACCACTCTCCTCACCCACCATCTCCTGTACTTCCTCATTTGTTTTCCTTTCGGTCCATTTCACCTTCTCCATTTTTCTCCACACCCACATTTCAAAAGCCTCCAATCTACGTCTATCATCCTGCTTCAGCAACCGCGTGTCCGCGCCGCACATAGCTACGCCCCATATCAGAGTTTTTACGAATCTTTTTTTAACCTCTCTACTCAACGACCCCGTCATCCACTCCCTCCTCTTTCGGAAAGCCTCCTTGCCTAGCGCAATTCTTCTCCTTACGTCCCTACCACTTTGACCGTATTGGTCCAAAAAACTCCCGAGATATGTAAACTGTTGTACCTACTCTATTTTTTCCCCTCCTATTTTAATGTTTAGCTTAGTCTTTTTCTTTCTGGAAAATTGCATAACCTTTGTTTTATTTATATTGATTCTCATCCCATATTTATCGCACTGAACCTCCAATTCACTCAGCAATGTTTGCAACCCCTTGGCTGACTGAGCAACTAATGCTTGGTCATCAGCAAACCTAACCGATTTTACGAATTCCCCTCCGATTTTCATTCCTACCTCCAGTTCTTCCCATGCCTCTTTAATCATTTCCTCCACATTTACGCTGAACAGTACCGGTGACAACGAGCAACCCTGCCTTACCCTTCTTCCTAACACTGCCCATCCGGACTCTCCCTTCCCTACTCGCACCTGAGCAGTCTGAGACATGTACAGGTTGCGGATCAATCTCCTGTCCCTCCAATCCATTCCTATTTTCTGCGATACACGCATTAATTTTTTCCAATTCACTCTATCAAACGCTTTTTAAAAATCTGCGAAACAGGAAAATACGCCTTGATTGTATTCTATATTCCTACTGTGATCTCATAACTGCAATGGCATCACACGTACCTCTTCCTTTACTAAACCCAAACTGATCATCCCCTAAGTAATCATTTGCCTTACTATCTATCTTTTTGTTGATGATCCTGAGAATAACTCTAGCTGCGTGGGATATCAAACTTATTATTCTGTAATCCTCGTGTGATGTAGCCTTTGCCTTTTTCGGAAATCTCACAAAAACGTCCGGCCAGATTTTTTCCTCATAGATACTACGAATCAGTCTATATAGGGCCTTCTTCCCACATTTTCCTAAACATTTCAACAGTTCTACAGGAATTTTGTCCACCCCCACGGCCTTATTTGCTTTTATCTCCTTTAATGCCCTTTCTATTTCATCGTCGTGTATGCCTGGACCTAAGCTATCTTCTTCTACGTCATATTCCTTTTCTACGTCTAACCTTTTCTGCCTAAGTTCTTCTATATATTCCTTCCATCTCTCTTGGATTTTTCCTGGTTCAACTATTATCTTACCCCACTTATCTTTAACTGTTAGCACAGATCTTGCCTTCTTACTTCCCGATAATAACTTAAGCTTGCTGTATAGAGCACCAATTTCACCCTTCCTCTGTAAACCTTCCATAACCTCGCATTGCGTTTTCCACCATTCTTCTTTTGCTTTATTTGTGGCCCTTCTCAATTTATTGTTTAACTCTTTGTACTTTATTTTGCCTAACTCTGTGCTCACATTCTTCCGTCTTCTTCTCTTATCCCTCTTTGCAATTATGTCATCTGTTACCCATGATTTCCTTATCCTTTTCCCGTTAACGGTTCCTATATTGTCTTTTGCGGCTTCCGATATCCCTTGCCTGATACATTCCCGTTTTTCTTCGATAGTACTCAGTTCTTTACCGTCATCCTTCATTATTCTACAGCCTGCTGATACTTCTTCCTCGTTAATCTACTTATGCTTCTACATTCCATTTCCTAACCCGCTGCCCTTGCCTTATCTTTTTGAAACCGACGTTACACTTCATAACAACGACATTGCGGTCTGAGTCCGAATCCGCTCCTGGGAAACTACGAATTTATCACACTCTTCCTAAACCAGTACCTAACCATTACATAATCTAGCTGATACCTTTCTGAGTCACCTGGCATTTTCCATGTATACCTACGCCTATTGTGGTGTCTAAACCATGTGTTGGTGATAACTAAGCCCTGTCTCCTGCAGAATTCAATTGCTTTCTCTCCGCGTTCATTCCTCGTGTCCTACCCATAGTCCCCCACGCACCACCATCTCTTCCTTCGCCTACCGTTGCACACCAATCCCCCATTACTATCAAATGTTTCCCTGCAGAAACACAAGTAATTATATCCTCTAACTCATCGTTTATCCTATCGACTTCTTTTCTCTTGTGGTTTTTCGGTGGCATGTAGGCCTGAACAATATCCATTTAATTTTCCCTCCCCCCTGCGGCCCGCGTCAGACATAATGCTTGGAGAAGAAGGAAGCATAGAGCTCGCTTGTCACCTTCTTCCTCTTAATGCACGTTCGCTCTACCCATGATGTTCCTTGGTCTTCCTTCATTCTTGCTAACTTATCCGTGGTCCTTATCGTCTTGATACTAAAGCTGCCTCTCCTAATGCTGTCTCCGCCGCCGAGAAAAAAGAGCCGGCCGTGCCCGAGATGGAGGCCCTACTTCAATTGATCTCGTCTTCTGTGGGCATTTTTCGAATCCTCTTCCAGCACCAACTATTGCCTTTGCTGCAAAACATACTTGTATTCGACTTTCTGCACCGGCAAAGGCATCTCAGCCTCAATATCAGAATCGCCCATTCTCTTGAAATCCCTTCCCCGTCAGCTTTGATCTCCACGAAGCCGCTTGCCATAGCGTCAGCCACTTCAGACACCTGGCGTAGTTTCAAGAAACTGCGGGAGATGCCGCAACAGTAACTATTAACGGAGTCATCCGCTATGTGTGTATTATAATGCAACAATTTCAGAGAGTAAAAATCATTCGCCTTGACCGGGATTCGAACCCGGATCCCTCGATATCCGGCTGAGTGCTTTAACCATTTAAGCTACCGACACGTCCTCTTACACTCTGAAATTTTGGGGGCTTTAAAGGAACAAGATGTTGTGACGAAATACCGTACATACAATGTCACAGGCATTCGTAGTCGTGCGCGAGGCGCCACAGTCCACGAGGTTAAAGCCAATTTCAAACACTTAGGCTGTTCATTTCAAGAAACTGCGGGAGATGCCACAACAGTAACTATTAACGGAGTCATCCGCTATGTGTGTATTATAATGCAACAATTTCAGAGAGTAAAAATCATTCGCCTTGACCGGGATTCGAACCCGGATCCCTCGATATCCGGCCGAGTGCTTTAACCATTTAAGCTACCGACACGTCCTCTTACACTCTGAAATTTTGGGGGCTTTAAAGGAACAAGATGTTGTGACGAAATACCGTACATACAATGTCACAGGCATTCGTAGTCGTGCGCGAGGCGCCACAGTCCACGATGTTAAAGCCAATTTCAAACACTTAGGCTGTTCATTTCAAGAAACTGCGGGAGATGCCGCAACAGTAACTATTAACGGAGTCATCCGCTATGTGTGTATTATAATGCAACAATTTCAGAGAGTAAAAATCATTCCCCTTGATCGGGATTCGAACCCGGAATAGCGGATGACTCCGTTAATAGTTGCTGTTGCGGCATCTCCCGCAGTTTCTTGAAATGAACAGCCTAAGTGTTTGAAATTGGCTTTAACCTCGTGGACTGTGGCGCCTCGCGCACGACTACGAATGCCTGTGACATTGTATGTACGGTATTTCGTCACAACATCTTGTTCCTTTAAAGCCCCCAAAATTTCAGAGTGTAAGAGAACGTCTCGGTAGCTTAAATGGTTAAAGCACTCGGCCGGATATCGAGGGATCCGGGTTCGAATCCCGGTCAAGGCGAATGATTTTTACTCTCTGAAATTGTTGCATTATAATACCTGGCGTAGTGTTTCGAACCTCCCTTCTTAAAGTCACACCAATTCAAATCACAAACAGCAGAGCAGGCACGCATATGGTCACTTAAGCCCTTTCATTTTCCCGACTCTAATGCTGCTCGTCAACACTGTTCCCGTAAGAGAGAGGGAAAGCTCCCCTCGCCATCCTCACCTCTCACCGCCTCTGCAACCTTCGCTTTCCCACTCCGCCTATCCACGCTCATGTCTCGTAGCCCTAAACTTTCCTTCCCTCACCCCCCTTGGATATGACCTGTAGAGTATTACACAAGGAGCACTGCCATTGTTGGAAAAGCGAATGCTCGTTGGTTTGTGTTTCTGTGTTGCTTTTGCGTGTTCCGCTTGTGAATTTAAATATTCTACCATACGGAAAATCTTTTTATTCGAAATTTATTTAACCGCTGATAATAAACATTGCTACTGTGTCCATTTTAATGTAAAATCCTAATTTAGTGAACTAGGTTGTTTAAATTATTTGTTGAAGTATACGAGTCACAGTTAGCAAACTTCAATTTTCATCAAAAGGGAAAAGGAAAATAAGCATACATGGATAAAATAACCAGTCGTATTAATTATTTTGAAATCCCTTATGTGATTTCAATGACACGTACCAAATTCATATGAAAACACTCAATCATTTCGACTGTACTTTTCGTTTTCATATGAATGGTAGATGGTAACTTTATCAAAATATGATTTCTTAGATGGAGCCTTAAGAAGGCCGAATCCTGAGGGGGATTCACGCCGTAAGATGTCATTGCCTTATTTATTTGCCTTATAAGTGCATATAATAAGAGTACAAAAACTATTTGGAAGGAGATTTATCACGAGAATAGGGCGATAAACATCGCTCGCTGGGGCGTGTTCGTCGAGGGAGTTCCCGGCCCCCGCCTGTAAATCTCGCCGCTTCAGATCGCTCCCTGGCGCCGGAATGAGAATTTGGACGCTGTTGGGGCTGGGCGCCGTGTACTTAATGCAGCCGGCCAGCTATTCGTCAATACCGCTCGCTTTCCCAAAAGGGAGGTCGATGTCTCACTGTCCGTCCTATTAACTTGTGCCTCCGAGCAAGCGGCGTTTCAGAAGGGCTTCTGCGATCTCTATGCTAGAATTGTCACTTGAAGAAAGGTCACGGTCTTTATTTTGCAGGTAAATGTAGAGTAAGCATATTTCATTGTCAATGTCAAACAATTCGAAGCATGATGGAGCTCTTCATGTGACTCTTCTGTCCGCGAGAGAAGAATACATGAATTTTGAAGTGTCGTAACTTATTACTTGTATTAAAATTGACGTGCCATTACTTGCAATGAATACAAATTACCCAAAACCGTACTCTTGGGTATTACTTATTCCAGTTATCTAAACTTTCTCACACGTCTTATAATCCCACTTTACCTTTATTTTCCCTTTTTCATTACTGAGTCTTCTTCAGACTATTCTATGCAAGTATATATTTTCTTTAAAATTGTTCATTCTTTTTTATTAGTGTCATTAGGCGTCCTTATTTTTCGGTTCATAGCTTTTTGGTAAGCTACATAATTCGTTCACCTGACATCCTTCTTTTCTATGCATACCACCACAATTTCAATGTTTTTAACTGCACTTTTCTGCTCTTTTAATTTTTATACCTCTTTTAATTGGTTAACTCATTTAAGGAAGATGACGCAAGAGTGGTAGTAGAATCGGATGGCTTCTCGAACACCTTTCTTTCCTTCGTAGATATCGGTCAACAGCGCTAATCATTAATGCGTTGGATTTTAATGTCGAATTATGTTCATTCGCTTGGTACAAAATAAAGCACACACTGGCTTCACGCTGAAATATGTGTTGTGTCCCACGATATAGTATTGTAATTAAAACATGAAACCACTTTCTCGGAGTGGATTTTAAATTTCCATGACGTTCCCCTTCAGAATAGAACCAACGGGGCATCACACGTAATATGCGGCTTATACATACATATTTATATATATACACATATTCAAACTCGAAAATCCCGCCATACGGTGAACAAATATTATTTTCGCACATAGAAATAGACATATAAGAAAAGGGGATAGGAAAACACATAAAATACCAACACAGGAAAGGTGGTGAAGGCGGTTTTGAGCAGATCACAAATGTGATAAGGAAATATTTTTACATTTGTGATCTGCTCAAAACCGCCTTCCCCACCTTTCCTGTGTTGGTATTTTATGTGTTTTCCTATCCCCTTTCCTTATATGTCTATGTCTATATGCGAAAAAAAATATATATATGTGTGTGTGTGTGTGTGTGTGTGTATAAATATATGAGTGTATGTGTAGAAGTCAGGCCTAAAGACAAACAAAGAGAAAGCCGAAAGAAATTATCTCAAATGTGAGTGTCCTTTTACGTGTTTTCTATGCATATATCGTATTCTATAGTGCCATCCAAATGTTAACTTTATCTCGTGGAAGCAATGCAGAATGTATGTATATGATATATATGCACACACATATATACGTACACACACGCATGCAAGGTTTGTATAAAAAGTATCGGTAGCAATTCTTCCCTAAGGTGTGTATGAAGTTTCGAATTCCTTCAAAACTTCTCGCACACCTCAGGGAAAAATTGCTACCGATCCTTTTTCGAGTGTCGTTTACGTGTACCCATGATCGCAGATTGTATATTGTCATTGATAAAATGACAGTGCACATACCATTATCACTGAAAACTTGACGATGGGAAATATCTGCGATACACTCGTCCCGAAAGTCTTAACTGACAACCAAGAGCAGAGTCTAGAGCCTACTGGAGAAGACTTTTTGAAACGTTAACGCGGCGATTCCCCAATCCCCTCATTTCCCGACTTGACTCCAGCAGCCTATATTTCCTATTCCCTACAAAAGTGAAATCCTCCCTCTAAGGACACCACCACAAGACTCTTAGTGCCGTCAAAGATACTTGGACGCATAATGACCTTCCGGAATACGCCAACCAGGGAGCATTCAAGTCTTGAAACATTCGCTAGCAAAAATTTGTAAACACTCAAGGAATGTAATTTGAAGAATTTTGAGGCATCGAAGAAATATCTAAAATGAAAAAACATATGTTCCCAAAAGTTTTATGTATAAATATTATATATATATATATATATATATATATATATATATATATATATATATATATATATGTGTGTGTGTGTGTGTGTGTGTGTGTGTTTGTGTGTGTATTATGTATATATATATGTGTGTGTATGTATATAATGTATATATATATATATATATATATATATATATGATTTCTTCGAAGTAACACGGAAGTGTTGAATAAAAAATTTAGACTAACACACAGCACGAGAACACATAAAAAGAACACTCACAATAATATCTTGATAATTTCGACGGACTCGAACTCCGTCTTCTTCGGAAGATAAGATATGACTGAGGAAAAGGGTACGCGGTGCAGAGAGAGAAGGGGACGAGGGAGAGGGGAAAAACAGGTAGTGGGGGAGGGGTGAAGGAGGGGTATGTGGAGGGGGAGAAAGCGGAGCGGAGAACATGTGGTGGTAGAGGGGTGGAGGGAGAAAGGGAGGCCAGAAGGGAGCGGAGATGGAATAAGGAGAATGCGGAAATAGTAACAAGCGACACAGAAAACTAACAATTCATCCACAGATCCCACAACACCCATGACCAAGGCATCAACTCACCAAGTCATAAGGGCTCGACAAGTCAAAACCCAGGACAAGGATGACAAAATGTATGCGGATGAATAAAATTTACCCACCACCTCGCACGAAACAAATCCACCTCCATTCACCCCAGTCCCCCTTTTTGGGGGGGCTGGGGAGCTCGTTAAAGACGATCATCGCTCCGGAGGGGCGTCGAAGGCAAGAACCGACACGATTGTGGGCGGAGTGAGGACACTGCTGAACACAGACCGACGCTTAACCAGTGAAGAAATTGCAGACCAGTTGGGTCTGTCTGAATCCAACGTCCAACGCAATATTTCACAGGATTTGGCCATGCGCAAGGTGTGCGCCAAGATGGTGCCGAAAATGCTGAGTTCGTCCCACCAGGGGAGACTGTGAATGCGAACTTTTACGTGCAGGTGCTCAACCGCCTCCGAGAACGCGTGAAAAGAGTCAGACCGGCCATCGCAAACTGCTGGGTGCTTCATCATGACAACGTGCCGTGCCATGGCGCGCTCGTCGTCTGACAGCTCCTGGCCAAATACGGCGTTGCCACGTTGCCGCACCCTCCCTATACTCCCGATCTGGCACCGCCGGACTTCTTCTTCTTCCCCCTGATGAAAAGATAGCTCAAGGGACGACGTTTTGACTCGATAAAGGCCGTTCAAGAGGCTTCGACGAGGGTCATCAACGGTATCCCTAAAGAAAATTTCCAGCGGGCGTTCAGGGAATGGGAGCAACGTTATACTAAGTGTGCCGCAGCTCAAGGAGCATACTTTGAAGATTATTAAGTCGATGTAAGTATATCGTGAATAAAATTCTTGTAAAAAAATCAGTCCTACCACTTTTGGGTGCGAGTCTGTATATGTAAAAACACGCACTCATTTAGTCCAACGAGAGAAAATTACTCGAGACCCAAGTTCCAGCAAAAATATTGTAATTTCAGAATGGGATCGGATACCTTAATGGAATTCGCGTCGCCGTTTAACCATAATTTGCCATATCCGTCTTTATTTTGAGGCTCCTCTTCCCTCTCAGAGAGAGAGAAGACTCTTTTGAAACTCACCAATTTGGCCATTCAGGGAGGCAAAGCGGCAATTCCTTTGCCTCCTTGTAGTCCAATTATTATGAGACCCAAATCCCATCTCTCCCTCTAAGGAAATAAAATTCCGACGTCCCTTTCGGCCCGCCCCTTTCATCATCCCCCCTTTTTCTCTCTTGCCCTCTTTCAAGTGATCCGACGGACCCTGCCCCTCCCCCGTTTACTCGTTGCCAGCACACGAAAGGGCGGGCGCCCCTCCCCTAATCCCCAATTCCCGTGTAAACTGTTTATTCAAATGAAGCCACCAACACACGCGCTCACCGTACTCCCCCGACCAATGACCACCACTCCATTTGCTCCAAGCAGACCCCTCTCACAAACGCCTTTCAATAGATGTCCCATTTACTCCTACGTTTAGTCAGCATCCCACTTGCATCCTGAAAAGCCTTCCATTAAAGAATTTTCACGAGAAAGGCAATGTGATATTATACATATTATATATGCGTGTATATGAGTTCCTTTTTTCCCCAGAGGAAGGTGGCTTGGTCACATATGTATATATATATATATACATATATATATATATATATATACCTAATATGTATAGGTGTAATATATATACATTCAAACACGAAATCATGCCATATGGAGAGCAAATATTCATTCACATGGAAATAGATATAAGGATAGGGGATAGGAACATGCATGAAAGACGAACACAGGAGAGGTGGGGAAGGGGGAATTCTGTGTTCGTCTTTTATGTGTGTTCCTATCCCCTTGCCTTATATCTATATCCATTTGAGTACATATATATATATATATATATATATATATATATATATATATATATATATATATATAAACCATAAACACAGTAATCAACCCGAAGGTCGGTTTAGTAGGTGATGGTAGAGCTCACCCATGTAAATCCCGGCGTGTGAATATTCACACATCAGGGTAGGGGGGCCAGTTCCTTTCCCTGTGCCGGTTATGGTTTCCCAGGAAGATCTGGTACCCGAAAAATCAACTAGCTTGGGTGGAGCTGCAGGTGCCCAAAGTGCCTTGCCCGGGAATCGAACCCGGGACCCTCTGGTCAGCAGTCCAACGCTCTACCCGCTAGACCACCGCGACCCGCATATATATATATATATAATTATAAAAAATATTTAAACACACGGATACAAAATATTCAACGCACAGAAACATTTAGGAAGGACACTCACAGTATGTATTGACGTTTCGATGGCTCGGCCGTCGTCATCAGAATTGCGTTCTCTGTGTGTTGAATATTTTGTATCCGTGTGTTTCTGTGTTTGTGCGTCGCCGGAGAGCGTCAATTTCAAAGATATATATATATATATATATATATATATATATATATATATATATCTTATATATATATATCTTATATATATATAAAGGTATGATTTCTGATACTGTTAATTGGTAAATGGAAATGGTAAACTTTAATTCAAACCATTCATTTTCTATTAATAATATTTTTTCATTTAAATCCTTGTATTTTTAGTCATCCGGGCATATGTGTACTTCTTTCCAGATAGGTCACTGGATACATATTATGACTTTCGTGTCCAAATAAAGGGAGTAAAGCTTTACTCTTTTCTCGGCAGGAGAATGTCGATTTAAAAATATCATCAGCTGTCTCAAAGGTACTCTAGCTCACGATAAAATTATTTAATTTGTTGTGTTGCTATTAAATATGGATAAATGTGAACATTTTGCTTATAGACTTTATTTTATAATATTTCTTGAAATAATTTAAAATTGTATTCGTTTATAGTTCTCTAATTATTGGTCACAAATAACCATCAATTGATAGATTATGGATTCATGCCCTCAATGCGTGGCAAATTTCAAAAGTTCTTTGTAGCAGTAAATAATTGCAGACAAATTAATATTTTAATATAATTTCCAAAATGTTTGTCTATAAGAAAATATCTTTACTTCGATAATCTTGTCCTCTTCTCTTATTTTTGAAGCTAATTTGGTGCACCCAGTATTATTTAAGAAACAAGGTTGCAAGTAGGCAAGTAAGCAATAGGGCATTTTTATTCGTGGAACCGGTATATTTAAGAATCATCATCACTATTTCAATCCTAAGATTGGTTTACTGCAGCCCTCTATTCTTCTCTATTTAGCGTTAATTCCCTCACCCTCTGATAAGTTCCCCGTTTTACTTTCTTCTTAATTTTCCCTATGTACTTGTCTCTTAGCCTTCCTCATGGGATCTTTCCATTAATCTTTTCTTTTTTTAAGCTTCTAACTAATCCATTGTGGCTCAAGGTATGTCTAATCCATCTAGTTGTTCTTTGCTCTAGAACTCTCCATATAATACTTTTCTCTTCTGCTCTTCCATATACTTCATCGTTCCTCACTTTGGCTAACGTAATAATAGGATACTAAAAACTTCAATTTCGTGTTACTGGTTGTAAGTTTCAAAAAATAAATTGGCAAAAAGCATTAATCACGTGTGTTCAGAGTGTGGCATCATCACCTTAGGCAGTTATTGTGACCGACGAAATCGGTATTAAGATTTCTTGTTATGATAACTTGAAACTTGCAACCATTTCAGAGAGTAAAAATCATTCGCCTTGACCGGGATTCGAACCCGGATCCCTCGATATCCGGCCGAGTGCTTTAACCACTTAAGCCACCTAGACGTCCTCTTACACTCTGAAATTTTGGGGGCTTTAAAGGAACAAGATGTTATGACGAAATACCGTACATACAATGTCACAGGCATTCGTAGTCGTGCTCGACGCGCCACAGTCCACGATGCCGGATATCGAGGGATCCGGGTTCGAATCCCGGTCAAGGCGAATGATTTTTACTCTCTGAAATGGTTGCATTATAATGCACACATAGCGGGTGCCTCCGTTAATAGTTACTGTTGCGGCATCTCCTGCAGTTTCTTGAAATGAACAGCCTAAGTGTTTGAAATTGGCTTTAACATCGTGGACTGTGGCGCCTCGCGCACGACTACGAATGCCTGTGACATTGTATGTACGGTATTTCGTCATAACATCTTGTTCCTTTAAAGCCCCCAAAATTTCAGAGTGTAAGAGAACGTCTCGGTAGCTTAAGTGGTTAAAGCACTCGGCCGGATATCGAGGGATCCGGGTTCGAATCCCGGTCAAGGCGAATGATTTTTACTCTCTGAAATGGTTGCATTATAATGCACACATAGCGGGTGACTCCGTTAAAGTTACTATTACAGTTTCTTGAAATTTGTCTAAGGTTGAAACTTGCACTTCGCAGAAATAAAATATTCACCAAAATGTTGTCCTAGTTATTTGTGTCAAAACATAGGATTTGATTTTCGTATGAGATGACAACGGCATGAATTGCTTTGCATATGGTATTTCTCCCCTTGCTTCTTACAATCAGTCATGGCCTTCATCTCCTCCCTCTGGGCGCCAATCCTCTCTCTCTCTCTCCTGGTGCTTGCGCCTGCCTGCACCTGCTCCGCCATTCTCCAAGTCCCAACGCCTTTTTATTATTATTCGGTGTGATGGTGCTCAAACTAGGTCTTGTGAGAAATTTTACTCAAAGCGTCACAACTTGAATGCACGACCCAGCCTCTAATTCTCAAACTTCTTCCGGGACCCTTGAGTCTCACTTATCCTTCCTCTTCCTTCCTCAGAGGCTTTTTAACTTTCTTTCCGAAGTCTTTCTTTAAGTCTCCACTTCGTGAACCTATTAGACAAAGGTGAACCACTACCAATACTGTCAATTAGAGTTTAATCAAGATGTTCGGATATGTTTGTTTTAATGTACAGGTATATTCCTTTACTATTCAAACATGTTTCGTTCACTTCCCTGTCCAAAGTAAGCGCGACGTGACGTGACAAAGCGTAGAAAAGGCGAAAATCTGATATCTCGAGACAAGAGGTTAGCCCCCCTCAAGTGCACTGACATGTAAGACGTTTTTCGTCAAAAAATGGAATAGATTTCCTCTTTGACGCCTCGTGTAGTACGAGTCAAAACGAAAACTCCCGCTCCTCGCCGTGCTCATCAGAAAATCTGTGTAACGTGATCATGGGAGGCACGAGGGAGGGTAGGAATCGCTGAACCCTATCTTAAGGATTTTTCACCCGATGCCGGGGCCAATGTTGCCCCTAGGGGATGTTTTGAGCGCCACCCCCTCCGCTGTGGAAAGGGAGGGGAATTATTCCCCGGAGGCATTTGCAATTCTAGTGATGTCCAGGGTCCGCCTCTCTCCCTCGTCGCCGACTTTCCCCGGCGTCGGGGGCGGAGCGTGTACCTGCGCCTCCTCCGTGGGCCCCATCTCAATCGCGGATCCCTCCCCCCCCCAGCACAGCAGCCTCGCATCTTCGAGAACCCCCCTTATCCCTGCGCTCCCCTCCGCACTCGCGGCGCCGATGCACTCCGTTGCGAAATATAAGACGACCGACTTTCCTCCGACGACTCCCTCTCCGTCCTTCGTCAAATATAGGGGTGGTTCATTTAATATTATCCTGGGATTCTGTCCAATGTCCTATCACGGTATTGCACGTACAACAGCATCGTCCTATTATCGGGCAGCCTGGATAGGGTGTCCGATGAATATACGATGGATGCCGAGGGAAACCAGTGTGGAACACTAATCCTATGAAATATATCAATCGCTGGAGTCTAAAGTGGGCACGGGTGGAATAGACTAAGCATAACAGCAGGCGCCACCGTACGACGAGAAGCCAAAATAAAACTGATATCAAGGCATACCAACTCAAAGCATCCCTTTTACCCCAGCCGTATCGTCGTAGTAGGGAATGTCAGGTATTAGGGTCGTTCAGGCAATGGGCACAGTAAATATTACCAATTGCCAATAACCATCTATTTCTCTAATTACTGATTGATGCAAATAGGTTAAATATTCATGTCTTCTAAAGTTATTTCGATGAAAGTGGGTTGATTTTCATTTTATTATTTTAATACGAAAACCATTTTTCCCATTGTTGACACTCGAGACGCAAGGTACTTACCAGTATTTCTACGAATAGGACGAGTACCAGCACTAAATATATTCAGGATAGAAAAAAGTTTATTTCGTCCCGAGGCAGATAGGAAATGATTAACTATGAGTGAGAGCAACGGACCAACTGAGGGTAAACTGTAAAATGATGAACAGTGAAGACAAAAACAATTATATGGGAAGCCACTACGATTATAAGCAACATAATATGCGAATATTTAATTAATAACCCAAAATCGTCTTCATCTAACACCTGGGTAAAACAAGGAAAACGTCTAATTGCTCGTTTGTGGTAGATAGCGCAAATGAGGTTTTTAATCTTAAAAAGAATATATTCAACAGATTCAGGCGAGATATAATGGAAGTTCGTCATTATGAGACAAACAAATTTACACTTTTCCAAATATTTAGTTGCAACGTACTTGGTAATGTATCGTTGATACGCTACAAGTAATCTGTGGAAAAAGTGCAAATTAGTTTTTCTCATAATCCTAAAAGGCTTCTTTCCGAACGTCTACTGCTATAAAGTTAGAGCACAAAGCTAAGAATGTAATAAGTATGAATGAAAGACTATAGGGGGTACAGCAAAACGGTACAGCACCTACAGTGGTGATAGTGCAAGCGAATGCAGGCAAGTAATAAGAGTTAGAAAGAATCAGATAGTTTGTGCGATCGATTAAAATAAAAGATAGGACCTTTTCAGTAAAGAAAGAACTAAGAGCGAAGTGGGAATGGAAGGCAGTGACAGGTGAAGTGAAAGATAAGAGGGAGTGGGGAGAGAATGGTTTGAGAATAAGGAAGGCTCGCGGAGGAAAGCAATCGCCTTCTGCTGGATAATGAGTGTGGGGACTAGTGACACATTGCTCAAACAAAGAGTTAAACTTGGCAACGCCGGATGGAATAGGATGGAATCAGTTAAATTTTATCATCACCAACACAGATTTAGGAATGTCTCCAACTCATACAGATTTTCGAGAGCTGAAGAAGATTCGAATCATAAATTAGTTTCACGAGATGAGATTTTAAATTCAATAGATTACAACAGGGATAAAATAGTTTCAGCATGGAATCTTGACGATTCAACGGTAATAGAAGGAAAGAAAAAAGAAGACAATTTTTCATTATTACGTAAATAGGATAGAGGAAAAAGGAAATGGGGTAACGTGTGTGGATATTTGATAAGTCCGGATTACATCGATCGTTGAAGGAAGAAATAGAGATGGCAAACATCAAAAGAAACAAGAGCGTATTGAATATTGGAGAGAAATGACACTGATTTGGGCGTTGCACAGTGGGATTTCTTCATATATAGGTAAGAGAGACGCAGAAATTCCACAATTAATATTTATTGACGACGATGGTTTCACTACTCTGTGGCATCATCAGGTGGCATCACGTGAGAACTGATCGCACATGTGTTAAGCAATGGAAAACAAAAGTAGGCTATAAAAACGAGATAGTTGAGACCATAAAATTGATTGGCACTAGGTTGCAAAGAGGGGGGAACTACAAAATTACAGGATAAGGACCCACACAAAGTCACTTGGGTGTGCTTAGGAAACAGTGATCCACGTATACCTCAATCACACAGAAAAAATGCCTTTATTAATTGTAAAAAATAAAACAAACTTACAACTTTACGATAATTAGGGTATGTTAAGGAATAACAGTCATTCTCGTGAATCGCATTCACACACATACTCAGGGTTGACAAGGATCCCTCCTATGCCAGTGACCCGTAAATTACACATATGAATACAAAATTATAAAACATGTTTTATAATTTATATTAATATTTATAATTTTGTATTCATCTATATGTTTGACAGGTCAATTGGATAGGAGGAATCCTTGTAAACCCTGAACAATTGAGCGAGTGCGATTCATAAAGGTCTAACACACCCGAGTTATTGAGTGATTGCGTGTTTACGTAAGTCCTTTCTGATTCATTACATCCGTTTTATAATTTTGCATTCATCTGTGTGATTGACGGATCACTGACATAGGAGAAATCCTTGTAAACCCTGAGTGTGTTTGTGTGTGTGAATGCATTTTAGGAATAAATTGGAGGGACAGGAGCCTACTCATTCTCCGCAACCTATACATGTCTCAGACTGCTCACATGCGAGTGATGAACGGAGAGTCCGGATGGGCAGTGTTAGGAAGAGATGTAACGCTGAGTTGTACATTGTCACCGGTGCTGTTCAACGTATATGTGGAGGAGATGATTAAAGAGGCATGGGTAGAACTGGAGGTAGGGAAGAAAGTAGGCGAAGAATTTGTAAAATTAGGCTATCGGTTCGTTGATTTGTGTTTTTTTAGGAGCGACAAGATATTTATTTGGTCGTTGTGTCCGTCCAAAACTTAGCACACCTTAACCGGTGTATTGCCTATAACAGTAATACCTTCTTTGAAAGGGCTGATCTTCTTTACAATGCAGAGATGTATCTGTTATCTCTAACAATTAACCTTCTAATGTAACAGATCTCTTCTATTTGGCTTATCCTTAATTCTCCGAAATTAAATTTACAAAGGGCTCCGTTCTGTTTCCAGTGGTTTTCGTAGCTTGTTTTTCTTCCCATTAATTTTGATGTTTTCATTTTGCCAGAGCTGTGGACAGGATTTTGAGCATCCTATTCATATCTTTGGCTGATTCTACCAGTGTTACACTATTGTCTGCGAACCTAATACAGTGTATCTTTCTTCCATTAATAACAAAATTGGACATCTCTGCCTCGCTCTTTTTCTAATCTCTGTTTTTTTCTCACATCTCTTTAGAATGATGAAAAGTCTTCAATTAAATAGATAAAATAAGCTTCTTGTATTTCTAGTCTATTCCTTTTCTCATCATAGTTTAAAGCACTAGTTTCCAATCTACAGTATCGAAGGATTTTCCAAATCACTGAAAGTAAGGAAACTTTCAAATTCATTTCCAACCTCCCCCCTTGGATCTAGCGCAGTGTCTGATAGCTTCTCTCGGTCCCTAACCTCCCTGGAAACCAAAAAATTAACATTAGGGAGCAGTGGCAAAAATAGAATATTCTTCACTACATTTTCTCATGCAAGCAAAGACGGATAAAGTAGGTTAGATGTAGTCGTTAAAATCGATTGTTTTGATGTATTATATATGTTCAAAATATTTTTCGCGAGTAATGCACACACTCAATATCAAGAAAATAGGTATGCTCTGAGATGAAAGAAAAATGAATGGTAAAGTAATGAACTTTTTTGCTCGCAATGAATACCATTCCCGTCCAAAAGACCTGCTACGTGTGTTGCACTACCGCTTAATTAAAAAGAACTACAAATGTTGATCCCCGTTAAAAAAATTCACTTTCGTAAATTAGGAATGTATCTAATAACTTGAAGACTTGAAATCCCAGGAATGATACGTGCTATGAGTAATTTAATATGTAAAACCTCTGGAAATATGCGCACTCGTTGCCAAATATCGTTACTTATTTCAGCATAATGAAGGTATTCAATCTATACCTACTGAATAAAAGTAAATAAAAGAAAACCAATTGGAGTGTCTTTTTATGTCTTTTAAAAACAATGAATTTATTTTAAAACAATTTTAAATTTCTAATTATTGGAGTTTAGGATTCTCATCTTCCAACTTATGTACCAACGTAATGCCTAGTGAAACAGTTACGCATACATTGACTCGCCTATTATTTCCTGGTCTATTCTATTAATTAAGAAAAAAAATGAAATGAATAAACATTCCTATCCCTGCAATATCACTCATTTAGGTCTGCCATTTTAAATCCTTGCTTTGACGTCACTCAGCTCTAGCAGATGGCACGAGATGGAATACATGATACGAAAGAGAGAGAGCAATCGAATCAGCAGCGATCTGTGTGCGAAGAGAACGACAGCTGGGGTTTTCCCTGTGTTTCCATCAAAGCACCCATTTTATCTCTGGAAAGTCAGCTATCTGAGAGGTCGACTGGTCTTGGGGTGTGAGAGAGGGATAAGGTAAGGACATGCTAGAAAGCGGCCCAATATTTATGAACTCAAGTCTAGAATTTTGCTTGGAATTATTCTATTGGATATGCCTGAATTCGAGTCTATAAACATCCACTATCATAAAAATATTGGAAACTGCGGCTTCACGAAGGATATACGGTGAATGTTTGATAATTAGTGGTTACGTGGTGGTGGTACTGAAATGTGAAATTATATATTAATATATATATATATACTATATATATATATATATTTATATATAAATATATATATATTTATATATATATAAATATATATATATATATTTATATAGAGTTATTTAGAAGGAAGTATAAAGAGTTCAATAATAAACTGAGTCGAGAAAAACATAGGACGAAAGAAGCGTGGTGGTTGACGCACTGCGAGGATTCGGAATGTGTTCGGAGGAAGAGTGAAATCGGTGTTTTATATAGGAATATGAATGCACTGCCAGGAAGTTAAAAGGGGATGTCGTTGCAAACAATTAAATAAAAGTCAGGAAATATACTATATTAGTTGAAACAGAAAATATTCAAGAGCGATGCAAATAATATATAGAAAAGAATTGTGTGGTAAAGGCATTAGGCCAGCAAGTTTGGGCATAGATAGACGTAGATGAAGATAGCTTTGCTCCAGTCTTATTCGATGATGAGATAGAAAGGGCATAATGGGAGATGAAATCAAACAAGACCGTGGTTTTGGACGACATTCTGGCCAAACCACTTATAAGTTTAGGAACAGGAGGGAGGAAGAGTTTTTTGGACTAGTTCTTAAAATTAATGAGGTAGCATTTGGACAACAGCCCCAAAAAAGGAAAGACGGCAATATGCGAAGATTACAAAACAATAAGTTTCTTTTCCCACGCAGCTAAAGTGTTTCTCAGTAAAATCAACAAGGGGTGTAGAGCAGGGAAAATAATGACTTATATGACGATTAGTTTGGGTTCAGGAAGGGAAAAGACACGCGTGATGCCATTGCAGTAATGAGTTCACTAATAGAAAAGGACATAGCTTTTATGTATGGTAAATGGCATTACATGACTCTAAGACAAATTGACAATAAAAAAACGAGGCAAAGATGAATTATCAGCTTCATTTTGTTTGCTATTTTGAAACAGAAATTTATGTTTTTGAAATATTTGACGAAAATATTTGGGGGGAAATTATTAGCCAGGCGTTGTCCTCCGGAGGCATTGGGGATGAGACGATCTGGAAGCCGCATAGAGTACTGTCTTTCATCAGAATGACCCCTATCGTCTTTGTCTCTTGGTGGTGGATCTGATTCAGTTGGCCCTAAGATCGTAGGAGTCGTCACATTTCAGGAATTTGGAGATGAAGAATGTGTCCTCGTCCTGCGGTGGGTCCGGAGTTAGCATTCGCGACAGATGCAAACGCGCTAATTGTTGTGCGCAGCGGCGAAGGGGTCGGCGCCGTGGAACGCCGTGCACGCTCGGCCTGGCTCGGGTATGCGGCGTCTCGATGGCGTTCCCGGAGCCTGGTGGGTCGCGGCCCATCAAAATTCGGAGTTGTCTGTGCTGGTTGTCTGATGACCTCTTCTCTCAAATATCCTGTATTAATTTGGTGTACCTGATCAGGAGTGATATGCAGCCAGTGAGAATCGGAGCACCGGTTGGTGTCTTTGGATGAGGCTTAGGGTGGCATTCTCGAGTGCACCCTACGTGGGCCTCGCGCACAGAGAGAGAGAATGTTTGTGTTGATGCACATCCCTTCGAGGAAGCAGACCGTATGGTTTAGAGCTATAAGAATAAGTTGAGCTGAAATATTGTTTTATAATTCAAATAGTTTCGTCACTCATTTCCAAAGATGAAATCTTGGGTTTTATTGAGGTGAACGTGAACATATATGGAGAAACATTTAGTAATGCGATTCTTATCTTTAATCACCTACAACATCCCTTGCTCGAGAAACTTCCTGCGTGGTCCACTCAGAAACTGATTGTCGTTTCAAGTTGTGTTAAACAATGCATTTGCAGAAATGAGCGGACATGCACAACCTTGTAGGTGTAAATGAAGACTATTAGTCGGTGAGAGGAAGGAGTATAGAGAGGACACAGGAAAACGGAATAATTGGTTGGCAGAGGAAAAAAGAGTTGGCAGAGCAGTGGAATTGGAGTGCGGTGGCTGGCGAAGGAAGAGAGAGGGAGAGTGCGGTTCCGGAGATATGAATGACCGCGGGATGAAAATTATAGTTTGTAGGATATGTTAATTATAACTCACACAGAGTTTTAATACTACAGTACATATGAAAAACGTACATAGATATATCAGTTATAATATAATTATGGCTAGGCATTCATCAAGAATAGCGTGATCAACTCGCAGAGCTTACCCGGAGCAGATGAAGATTTGGATTATACTTTTACGCTTCTGATGTGTAATGTTAGAAATACGAGATTGAGAAAGGAGAGATGATATAAGGAAGGAACGAAAATATTAAATTTAAGCAAAAAGGAAGAAGTCCGGAAAAATTTTCATTGAATGTTGACCGAGAACAAGTATCGTAAAAAAGTATGGGGATATCTCGGACCAGAAATGAAGATGGTGAGGAATGGAGAAATAGGAGCGTAAATAGAAAAGAGTTTGAAAGGAATAGATAATAAAATATGAAATCAGGAAGAAGAGTGCAAAATGAAAATGGCAGAATGAGGAGATAGAGATAGGGAAGATAAATAACTAATAGCCAGGAGGCAACAAACTTATAGGGCAAAGGAAATGTGGTGAGAGCGAATGCATTTATAGTTTACACGGAAAGAACAAAGTCGATGCAAGAAATGTGAAGGAACTATCAGGATTAATGAAAAAAAATCCTTATATGCTATGGGAGAACCAACAATCGAAAAAGAAGAGGTTCCTACAATATGGAAGGAGGATCAAGAGAAACTATATGATGAAGAGAATAGAACAGTGAATTTTGATTCAGTGAGGAAATGTGATGACTCTGACAAAAGCTTAATACAAGGTATACTTGATTTCCAGACTTGTTGCAGCAAGGAAAATCATTAAAAGAATTGACAATGAGCATATCCTTGCTTCTCTACCGAATAATAAAAGAAAACGAGGAAGAGCTCAAGCTAAAGACTTTTTCTTAGCGTTTCTAAAGAAGGGAGATAGCTGGAAAACTTTCTTAGATCGATATTAATACATTCCTAAGAAACGGAAAAGTAGCACTATGTCTGCGTCTTGCCCCTTTTTTGTATTCTCTAGGAATATTTTATTTCTAGGCAGTTTTTATTTCTCACACAGTACTTAGGAACTTAAACAAAGGGCGGGAAGAGATAAAATGTGTATTGAGTGCGTATTTAAAAGGAGATGAGTACGAGTCATACCATAGCAATCAATGATGCTGTCGTTGCACAGAGTAGAATTGGTGCAGTTGATGCATATTGCCAAATAAATAGAAATATAAGTGGCTATTTGAAATCTATAAAAATAAATGAAGCAGATTTATGCCAAAACTATTTATTCCAGTTAAGTAATATTTTTCTAAACGTTCAGTAGGCCGAATCCCTCACTTCGCTCAACCCCTTCTTCCGAGCCTGACAGAAATAATATCGTAGTCATAGATGGGAAGATTGAGGGGGGGAGCGAAGCCTTTTTTTCTTTGGATCGACATTAAACATCGACCTTTCTCTGGCATCTAGTACTTTATATAAGACCTAATTCACCGGGATGTGGACCGCTTAGAGTAAGCACACCAATGCAGGTGCCATAACAAGTAATCAGAGGGGGGAATGATCAGAAGTGAGGATTATTGGAGTGCTGGCGAAGCGACCCTTGAACCACCGCGCATGAAAGCAGATAGGACGAATTAGTGCTTACGTAAAGAGGCAGAGGGAAAGTTAATTAAATGTGCGCTGTGAGTTGAAGACGCCGCGCCGCCTCGGGCAGGCGTCGCGCGAGTAAAGATGGCGACGGAGGTCTGCGGCGCCGGGAAGGAATGTAGGCGAGGGTCAGGCTGACTCCACGGCGCTGCTCAAGTCGAAATTCCTCATCGACGATGTCACTGATTTTCACGCTTTATTTTGCAGATACCTCATCAGAGGTCGCATTTGAAGTAAAATTATCATAATAGTATATAAACGAAGTAATGCGAATTATTAATAGAATAAACGAAGGATTCAACAATTAATTCACTTAAGAAACAAATATAAGGGAATATTATCTCTTTGTTAGAAAGAGTGTTGTAAGGAAAGTGAAGAAAAAATAAACGTTAAATACAAATAGAATAACGTAACTATTAACCTTAGGGGATGTAGAGTGAGATAAAAAATTAAATAATAGTAATGCGTCAAGTAATACCTCCATTTTACTACTTTCCAAACCACACCAAATGCTCGATTCCCAGTTCTCTCTCAATCCGAGGACATTGGATTAGGAACTCCACTGCATCCCTCGCGAAACAGTATCCAATCTCACCTCCACATGCGCGGCTAGCCTGCAGATTTC
Source organism: Hetaerina titia (assembly GCA_037158775.1). NCBI lineage: Eukaryota > Metazoa > Arthropoda > Insecta > Odonata > Calopterygidae > Hetaerina > Hetaerina titia. Next base: position 14,007,656 of record CM073768.1, on the reverse strand, counting down.
TTACAGAAGAAAATCTACCGCTCCTTCCTACCGTACACACCACTGAAAAACACCCTTATTTAAGGCAAAACTCCTAACTATTTCCCTGGATCCCATGGGCCAAACATCTTTCACAGTTAATTCTTTTCGGTTTTAAACGGAAGTGACGCGACCTCCTCTTCCCTCACTCGATTCGTCGCTCCTCAATGAAGTAAATACATTTAAATGTTAATAATTTTGAGTGAAACACGCACTGCCAACTTTCCTTCAAAGTTATATAAAAAACATATTTTTCAAATAAATTAAATTATATCTCAAAACTTCAAGAAGGGCATGTCTAAATCATACATATTCTATATTTATGCAAAACATTAGAACTCCGTACAGTATTTGCATGATGTCTTCCCAAGCGAATTAACACACACACACACATATATATGTATATTTTTTATTATTATTTGTGTATGTATATATATACATATATATATATATATAAATATATTTGTAATATACAAATATATACATTATATATGTATATATATTTGTGTATATGTATTTTTTATTTATATAAATTCGTATATACGCACACATCCTTGATGTGGTGAAAAGGTTTCTACCGTTCGATGTCCCATAACTCTGTACTGGTGGAGGCAATTACTCCCACCAGGGCCACCCATGCCAGATAGGTCGAAGATTAGAAGCCAGACGGAAGGTAACCGGTGCAGTCTGTCAGCCAAAGCAAGGCGGTTGCAAAGGCATCTGGCCCGTGGGGCGTCCATTGAGTGATGGTGTCAACTTAAAAACATTAATGAGGAAGGAAACGGTAAACTACCTCAATTATTATTTCCAAGACTTTTATATTATATTTATAGTTTATGAATATGTGTCCTGGCAAATGAGGGACTCGGCCCAATCGGTCGTGTATCGTGCCTGGCAGCGGGGGAGGCAAGGCCTCCGCGGTCGTCATCCCACAAAAGCATTGCAAAGGAAAACCAACTGCAGTAGGACAGAAGACGAAGGAGAAGAAGACGAAATTAGTTAAAATAGTAAATTGGAATGTAAGAAAACTCTTGAGGACAGGAAAATTAGAGAATATTACGCGAGAGATAAAAAGAGGATATATAGATAATTTAGGTCAATGCGAGGTGAGATGGAAGGATTGTGGGTATTACTGGAGTGATAATTATAGAATAATTTACAGCGGTGTGGACGAGAGCCAACGAGGGGTTGCCATAATATTAAATAAAGAGATAGGAAGCTTAGTCAGCATAGGGCAAGCAACGGATAGAATATTACTCGTGGAGATTAAAGCAGAACCGACGAACTTGGTAATTGTTCAAGTATACATGCCACCAAAAGCAGGAAGAAGTCGATAGGCTATACGATCAGTCAGAGAACATAATGGCGTGTGTTTTAGCAGGAAAATATTTGATAGTAATGGGGGATCGGAATGCGACAGTAGGCGAAGGAAGATATGGTGTTGAGGTGGTGGACTACGTTTTAGGCACGAGGAATGACCGCTGGAAGAAAGCAATTGAGTTCTGCAGAAGACAGGGGTTAGGTAAAAATAAAAAATGCCAGGTGACTCAAAAATATATCAGTAAGATTAAACTATGGTTATGCACAGATTTAGGAACAGTGAGATCAATTCGCACACTTCCCTCTCAGTCGCGGACTCTGATCACAATTTGGAGCTCATGAACTGTGACGTCCGATTCTAAAATATAAGGCATGGGTGGTGGATCATGAAATGGAATGTAGAAGTATTAACTGGAACAACAAAGAAGGACTATCATCAGGCTGTAGAGAAAATTATGAATGAGGGAAAGGAGCTGTGTAATATCGAGGCAAAATGGAACTTTATCAAAAAGACGCAAAAGAAACTAAAGGAGCCGTTAACGGAATAAGGACAAGGAAACCATGGATCACAGATGAGATGATTACAAAGATGGATGAGAGAAGAAAATGGAAGAATATCAACACAGAGTTAGATAAACTGAAGTACAAAAATATAAATAATAATTTGAGACTGACAACAAAGAAAGCTAAAGAAGCATGGTGGAAGACGCAGTACCAGGATGCTGACAGCTTGCCGAGGAAGGGTGAAATAAATGCGTTGCACAAAGAGTTTTTAACACTTTCCGGAAATAAGAAGAAAAATTCTGTATTGACAGAGATAAATCGGTGAAAATTTTACTCGAACCAGGAATGATAGTCAAGGGATCGAAGGAATGTAAAGAATTGATTGGTAAAGATCTTAGACCATCAAAGTTAGAGAATTACAGAGAATATGAAGAATGAGTGGATGGAGATAACTTGGGATGACGATGAGATTATTATTAGAACCTCCTCTTGGAAATTTGATCTGTCCCAAATATCCGTTTTCTCCACTTCATAAATCTACGGAAAGCTTCACTTCCCTCGCGTTATTTATTTGCCTTAATGTTGATTCTTAGTGGCGTATTTTTCCCCGGGTCCCACCGCTTCCTCCGGCTTCTCCTCCTCTGATTTCTTTTTCCTTGGCCTCCCCCCACATCTTCTATTTTCTATTACCTTCCCTCCTTCCTTTCGCCGTCATTATTTTTTCATTCCCTCCCCTTCTTCTTTCTTCTCTCATGGTCTTATTTGTATCTCGATAACATTTATTAGAGAAGCTGTAAATAATAGTAAAAGCTTGCGTAGTTTTACACCAACCAAATTATTACATGCGATGTCATGATGGTATTTTTATAACCGCATTTTAAAAGAGATAAAGTTATGTTGTTACTTTTCACACGCTCACTTGTCGTCATGGCGGCACATTCCCCGGATAACTCTTGCGCTTGCTTTCGTTAAAGCCGTAGCTGCGGTGCGCCAATGCATGCCGCTCTCTGCCATCCTTTTCATTCTATTGCGTTCGCCTCCCGAGCACACGACGTAGGCTCCCCATGGCGGCACATGTAGTATCGCTCCTGGTTGGAACTGCGAATCATAACGAAATGCATCATTCGCGGGTTATCCGTTTTAGGAGGAGCTGTATTATCGCTCCATTTAGAGTGGAATGGAACTATGAAACTTTTATATATATACACACACACACAAACACACGTTGTATCGCTATTGGCCGCAATGCGAAACCTAAAGAGGGTTAAAGATTTTCGGTTGGAGCGCAATTGGATAGCATCTCCTTCATTTCACAGCTTTCTTTCCAGCATATCTTCTCAAATACGTTGCGTTGTGTGTACATGTTTGTGTGTGTGCGCGCGCGTATCTCGGGCTAAGATATCGTTTTCCGCAGTCATTCCCTTCCCCTTTCAATGCCTACGACAGGGAATTGGGTTATGCCGTCATCCCAGTAGCAATTTAACGCCACCCTTGGACGCTCTTCGGTGGCTAGATAAAGTGTACTCTAGACTGCTGGAGAAATCCATGAAAGAAAGTGGAGGAATCCATAAAAACGGCCGCATCTTTACGACATTGGAACACTATGAATTATGGGCATCTTAAAGGGTATTTTAGACGTAATTTAAAAAGATCACTAGTTATTTTCTATTCTGTAGTGTCGTGCTCCCTAATTACCGGAACTTAGAGACCGATAAACATGCAATGTTTATGCTGTCATTTGACAAGAGCAGATGTAGATTTTTCAGCACTTCGAGTAGATTCACTGACTGAATGTGTGCTGGAGATAGGTATCATTAACGTTTAGAATATGGGAGTTAGGAAACGCTTAGGAGTTTGTTTTATTCGTCGATAAACTCATAAAATATCATTATTTATTCTTATTTGCTTGGTTGCTAAACCCACGGTTTTCTAACGGTTCTCTAGAGAGCGTAAAGACGATCAGAGGCCAAACGTTTTATCCACTTCAGATTCTAAGGTTGAAGTATCCGATAGTTTTCATTTATCCGAAAGAACCTCATCAAAAATACAGTTTACAAAACACAGTGTGTATTGTTTGTCGTTAAGTGGGATTCATAAAAGAATTGTCAGGATGACTTTGAAAAAAATATGCTTCATAAAAATAGAGGCCAATTGAAAAGAACTACGGAAGGTTTTCTAAAAAAATTATTAGTTTTTCAAGGATATCACTTGACAAAAGATATGCTGTTGCCTTCGAGAGATGACAGATGTGGAAATTACTCAACATTATCTTTTCTCTGCAATTTTATTTACATTCTTAGAGTAAATCCCTCCTGGGGAAGTACACAATATTTGCGAAACCATTTTGCTTCCGGACACCCACCGAATTTGTGACTGAAATTGAAATTTATATTAAGAATAAGTAATATGACTCAGAAAGGCACTCCATAAAAGATATCGAACGAATTTTTCAAGAAGAAGGATTCGAAAGAAAAATTATTCTAAAATTTAATGAAAAAACCTGTCCTCTTTTGCGATGTAAACTGCGTGTTGAATATCAAAAGTTTCACCTAAACTACATTTTCAAGAGGAAATATGCTCTAAGAATAAGGGCTTACCGCTAGTCCCTGAAGGAAGAGAAAGCAATAGGTTCGTGTGTGTTCGTTCTTGACAGGTGCATCATGGGAAATCGAACTCTGCCACGACATGGAAGATAGTTCACGGAATATAGTTAGGGGCAACCAGACCTCCAATATAAGAGAGTCGTTTAAGGAAAAAAATTCGCCGGCGCGTAACCTCCACGAATATCATCCAAAAGACTTCCTCAGTTCCACAGATTATATCAGCCATTCATTTTGACCATAAAAAGAGGCGAAATTGGGCCCGCAAGAGAATCTCCTCCATCTACTTGGAAAAAAATGCGCACTCTCTCTATGTTTAAAAATCATCATATCCCAGGCCTACGAGTAGAAGCAGTAGGTTTTCCCCTCCTCCCCCACCTTTTCTCTCTCTCTGCCCCTCCCCCAAGGAACACAGCGGTGGTGACGATAATGTCTCAATCCAGCCTCGGCTGGCACCCCACCGGAGGGGGTCGCTCAGCCCCACTTCCCCGGCAGAGGGTGTGTGGTGTGGGAGGTCGCTCTCCAGGGGTTGTCGAAGATAGCGTCTCGCCCCGTTAAGTTTGGAAACTGAATGCGGGCCCGAGAGGAAAGGAAGTGGCTCATTTCTACTTTCCTCCTGGCACACTCTCATCTGGCGATTCGAGGCAACAGCTGGAGGTGCGTATTCAGGAGAGTGATAAAAATACTTGTTTTTCAGGAGAAATTGAGACAATCCACTCTTCCATTATCTCAAGCTCGGGAACTTGACGCATATTAGGGGGCTATAATTTAACACTCAATCACCTACAGATACCTTTTTTGCAGATAAAAAATTATGAATATATTATATCATTGCCATATATTTAATAGTGGCGACAATGCTTAATTCTGCTTTAGGCTAATGATGTAGGTGAAGTCAGTACATTCGATGGTACCAGGCTTGACCACATGAAAAATCCATTTTGAATGAAAGAGAATACATGCATATTTTCCACACACTTTTGTATGAAAAATACCTAGCATATTTATTTCATTAAAGTGCAGTCGATGGATATTTACAAAGAAGAAAATTGACAGAATATGACATTTTAAATGCAATTCATGTTAATATTACCGAGAACTATACGTAATATATGCCAACCTTTTACTTGAAATTGGCTACTAGTTTCGCTTTTGACATGTAACGGTAGAGCGATTCATAGTTTATATAAGATCTTACTAAACGATTTATGGTCTAAATTATTGCCTAAAAAGTTTAGGGACCCTCCTCTGGACTACAACCTTGACGGGGTGGAAGGGCTCGTGCGTTTCGATGACCTATAGAGCTGTGCTGGCAGGAGCAACGACAACTACTCCTGGTAGGGTCACCCATGCCAGATGGGTCAAAGGTTAGGGGAGGCAGGAGTTAATCATCACCAACACTTGCTTCAGAAACCACAAAAGATGTAGGTTTACATAGAAGATGCAAGGTGGCTGAGAAAGGAATCAGTCTGATAACATTATTGTTAGGAACAGAGTGACCGATTCGCAGTTTCCCGGTAGCGGATGCAGACTCTGATAACGATTTAGTGCTCACGTAGCGTCCGATTAGTCGAAGAGTCAATGGGTAATACGGTGGATCAAAAACATTAGGGAGAGTTAATCTTCTTAAAATCAAAAGGACCCAATCCATCTGGACAAAACGTCCACTAGGACGAAGGATTCACTCAGATCAAAAGTCCATTCTAAATTTGAACCCAAGATCAAAGAAACTCCTCAGTGGAGTCCAGCGTAAAAAAGCCCCGGGGATAGAAGTTTGTATCTAGGGTTTTCATACTCGGGGAGATTGTTGCGTACTGAATATACGATAAAATCTCGTCCAAGAGTACATCAAACAATTTTTAAAACCATGTGTCTAATTTTGCTGTCGCAATTTAAAATTGAAAACGGTTAAAAACCCTTGGTGCACTATGGAACTTTGATCTTTGATTTCAACTCATGTGCGCCCACTGCGCGTGCGATTCCCTTAATCGGCTATCGATTCTTTCACACGTTTCTCTCAATCGGTTAAGAGTTCAACAAAGACCACGAGAAGAAGTTCTCCGCAACCACAAAAACCGTTGCATGAAATTCAAAGGGGAAACCTTCCGAGGAAGGAGCTTTCCATTTGGGAGTATTCGTCATTATGAAATCCAGGTCCTCCTTCACTTCAACTTCCCCGCTCACCGTCTCCTGCGAGAGGGCGGAGTGTACACGACAGGGAGAGGGGGGTCTTCTACCAACCGCCCTCCTCATCTCAGGAGGCTTAGTGCCCTTGCATATTTATTTATTTAAAAAAACATCATTCACCTTCAGCAGTAGCGCCAATTTACAGTGAAAATTATAGTAAAAACATGAAAGAGGGCAAAGTACATTAACAGCATAACAATAAAAAAAGAGAACCTTCTATTTATTTACTTTGTTGACAGGTGGGATAAAGCTTGGGTAGTAAAATTGTTACGTGATAAATGAAAAGGATGAACAGTGTGAGCGAGTAAATTTAGAAGGGAGGAGAGGCGAAAATTACTGAGCGCTTAGTGAGAGATATCCTAGACATAGGTAGGTGGAGTAGGGAGTGGATGCGGGTGGGTCGAGTAGGTATCCTAAAGTTGAAGAGAGAGAGACAGCAGTTCAGGGCAGTCAATATTTGAGTTTAGGGTGTTGTGGAGGAGTTTTTAATCAGCTTTAAGTCTGCGGATTTGGGGGTTGGAAATGGATAAAGAAGACAGAACAGCATTTGAGGGCATATTACGGAAATGTGGGACTCTGTGTTGGCTATTTTGGCAACAAAATGAGAGATACAATCAAGGGATTTTAGTTTAGTTGGGGCTGAGGTGGACCAAATTGAGGAGCAATATGACACAATGGGGAGGACAATTGATGAGATGTACGAATGGAGTGCGACACCTCCACCCTCCCTCCCTGCCTGACCTCGATACGACGTCATGTTCCGATTGCCTTGCTAGACCAATCCTTTATACGTACATCATCACCGGACTCCTCACCTTTGCATAGTTCTCCATTGCTGAAGCCCCGATATCACGCGTAGGCGTGCTCCCTTGCTCATTTGTGTTGGGCGATCTGAATATCCTCTTAAGGATGCTCTTACCAAGCCTCGAAGTGCACGAGCCTCGTAAGTGCGAGTGATCGTTCTGCCCTCCAAAGCGCATGCGTATACACTATCCGAGTTACGAATTCCACCACTCGGCATAGCTCAGCCTGAGTGATTTCCTTGCCGCGAGTCTCTTTATTTCCTCTTTCAACGGATCCCATGTCGTCTTGACCTCCAGAATGGCCACATCCAAGCACCCGTCACTGCCTCGGGAACTCAAGGAATGAATGGTGTGGTTACGGGGGCGGGGGTTCCTACACATCAATGAAGAGCAAAAATTGTGTTTCAAAAACGCAACAAGAGTTGCGCTTGTAAATTGCCATTTTTTAGCATTTCCGATGCAAAGAAAAAATCGAGAGCGTTCTTCCCAAATGTGCCATTCTCGTATAGACCGTGTGGGGGGGGGGGCGTCGTATATGGTGTGGGGGATTGGGTCGTCGGGGTGAGCGTGACATCTGCAGAGTGACAGGAACCCATTAGTATAATAAGTTCCCGGGTACGGGGTGGTGAGTCACCTTATCTGCAATTTTCATTCGCTCTCCTCCCGTTTTCAACAGGTGAAAGAAAATATGATGCATCCCTTTGAAGATGCTAATCATATGATCATGAATTTAAGACAAATGTTTATCCTATGTATATGATCCCTTATTTGCGTGTTCTTGCATACTTGTAATGCATTAAATGAGTATCTCATTGTGATACTGTTTAAGAAACAATATGCAAAGGCACAATTGACTGGTCACTCGTATTATTTAGGAAATAATTCTATTTGTCCAAAAACAAGCGGTAAATTCATTTCAACGAAATTTTTCTCATTTTTAAGTCACTTCCATTACCAGATGTGTTCGATTAAACGACACGAAGACTACACGTGGCGTGTTAAAAAAATAATGAGTTTTAATTTTTCGGACAATAATGCTTATTTATTATTATACATCGATGTTGTCACATTCAATGTAGTCCCATAGGAGATTATGCACTTGTGCCAGCGCTTCTTCCAATCCCCGAAACACTTCTCAAACTCGATCTTTGAGATAGCATTTAGTTATTTCAGCGATGCGCTTTTAATTTCATCTACGGTTGTAAAACGGCGGCCCTTCAAGTTTCTCTTAATTTTTGGAAATAGGAAAAGGTCACACGGAGCCATATCTGGCGAATATGAAGGCTGGGGTATCGTTACAGTATTGTTTTTGGCCAAAAATTCACGAACAAGCAATGAAGTGTGAGCTGGTGCAAAAGCGGTGCAAAAAAAGCGGTGAGCTGGTGCAAAAACCATGGTTTGTTTTTCCACAGATCCAGGCGTTATTGTAGGATTACTTCAAGCAAACGCGTTGAACTCGTAAGTAGTACTTCTTATGGACCGTTTGACCTGGCGGCAGGAACTTATTATGCACTTTGCTATTAAAATCGAAGAACAGAGTGAGCATAACCTTCACGTTCGACCGCACTTGTCGAGCGTTTTTCGATCTTGGCGAGCCAGAATGCCTTCACGGTGATGATTGAGCCTTAGTTTCAACGTCATATTCATAAACACATGTTTTGTCACCTGCTATAATACGTTTCAGTAATTCTGCATCGTCGTTTACTTCATTTAGGGACTCCTGAGCAACTTCCATTCGCCGCTGTTTTTGTTCAAAATTTAACAATTTTGGAACGAATTTTGCTGCCACGCGTTTCATACCCAAAAAATTGGAAAAAATGTCATCACATGGTCCAATCGATATGCCAACATCATCAGCCACCTCTCAAATTGTGATTCTGCGCTAGTTCATAAGCATTTTTTTTCACTTTTTCCACGTTTTCATCGATTGTTGATGTGCTGGGGTATCCAGGGAATTCGTCATCTTCAAGGTCTTCATGGCCTTCTTGGAAACGCTTATACCACTCGTATACTCTTGATTTACTCATAGCAGACTCACAATAGGCCATTGTTAAAATTTCACAGTGTCAACACGGTTTACGTGAAGCAATCCGAAAAAAACGCCCGGATCTCTGGAAAAACAATTCATGGCTTTTGCACCACGCTAATGCACCAGCTCGCACTTCATTGCTTGTTCGTGAATTTTTGGCCAAAAACAATACTGTAACGATGCCCCAGCCCCCATATTCGCCAGATCGTGTGACCCTTTTCCTAATTGCAAAGATTAAGAGAACCTTGAAGGGCCGTCGTTTTACAGCCGTAGATGACATTAAAAGTGCATCGCTGAAAGAACTAAAGGCTATCTCAGAGATCGAGTTTGAGAAGTGTTTCGGGGATTGGAAGAAGCGCCGGCACAAGTACATAATCTCCTATGGGGACTACTTCTCTGAAGGTGACAACATCAATGTATAAGAATAAATAAACATTAATTTCCGAAAAATTAAAATTCTTGTTATTCTTTGAACATCTCTCGTATTTGTGTGTAAGTATATAATATATATATATATATATATATATATATATATATATATATATATATATATATATATATATATATATAGGAGAGGAGTTTGTCGAGATAAATCCTATGAAGGCAGGAAAAATGGATGAAAGACGTATTGACGTATTGAGCGGCAGTGGGATATTGAAGAAGGTAATAGAGGGGAGAATGTTAGGCAAACGAGGGAAGGACAGGAATGGGATATGGATGTTGAAAGGGATGAAGGAAGGAAGGAAGTACACAGAGATGTAGAAGGACATGATATAGAGTAGGTTGCCGGATTGGGTTTATTTTGGAGTTACAAAATATTTATTTAATAGTCGTGTCCATCCAAAAACCTACCTTAACCGGTAGATTACCTGAAAAAATATATATATTTATCGAAACTTTACTTCCATGCATTGCCTTGATGGAAGAGAATTCTTTCCTTTGCCAAATAGGAACGCTTTTCTTTATTACATCAGTCGACTCGTTCAATAATGACGCACAATACTCTTGAATTATAGTTTGTTTTCCTTTTTGCAAGTAATCGAAATATTTGATTCCTCGTTCATCCCAACAAACCGTAGCCATCACCTTGTCGGCGGATTTCACTGTCTTCGCCTTTTTCGGAGCCGAATTGCCATTAGAAACAGTCATGTATCCATGTTTTGCCCACAGTGATGTATCGACGCATTAAATCGTCAGAACTACGACGGAAAAAATCCAACCTGCCTCCAAAATCGACCACACTAATGCGTATACTCTCCAGGATTTTTTTCGCGCCCAAAATGTTGTGCAAAATTGGAAAATATTTACGTGCCTTTTGGTGTGCTAGTGGTCTCAAACATTTCGCAAACTCTGATTCATCGATCACTGACAATCATATCGTGGATTTCGCCATTAATTTCGGAGCAAGTAACTTCCACTGGACGTCCTGAACAACGTTCTTCATTTGTGGATGTATGGACACGTTTAAACTAATTCAACCAACAGTAACAAGCACAAAGTGGATTAATTTCTTCCAACTCGCCTTTTTTGCCGTTTAATCTTTTAAAGAAGTATATAATCGCCGCTCTAGGCTATTTTTTCATTTTCCAAGTAAATAAAAGTATGTTACTTCAATCGACTAATAAAATGGAACCAGAGCTGGTACGTTAAAAGCAGTCAATGGAGAGATGAGGTTAAATATAAGCAAACCCATTCCAATAATGGAAGCGCCATTTCTAGGATTTTAATGAACTTAATGAAGGACTAGTATTCGTCATTTCCATTTAAAATATCTTACCTGAATACATTACTCCGTTTTGATGAAATGTGTCGTTTACATACTAACGCCGCGATGTGAATTGGCAATATCATATGACATCCAAAAGAAAGACTACTGAAGATTAAAAAAATGTTAGATGAAGCCGGTTTTCAGTTTTGTGAAAGTGCCCACGTACTCAGTTTGATTTCCCAATTGTTTATTGGAATCCGTGCGCGAAATATGTGGACGGACATTTTGGAGTGCATTATTGTGTTCCTTGGAAGGGAGTGCCACCGCGAGAGTAGTTCCACTACTCCACCGAAGCACTCTCGGGCGATTAGGAAAGCCCCTCCCACAAGGGTGTGCTAACCGCCCCTCCTCTCCACCTATCCCCCCTCCCCCATCCCTCGTCCTCCACTTGTTTGCACAGATGTACACTCCCCGGAATTTAATTAGTCGGCCCCGGGCGCCGCGCGGGAGGGCACTCTCCCGAGTCGCTGACTCCTCCCGCTCCAAGAACACCCTCGTCTTCTAATGTATTTATGTGCGAGCATCTCCTCCTTCCCGCGTGCGCCTTCCGAGAATCGTTTAGAACGTCTAAGTCTTCGACGCCCCTCCTCCCCCGCAATTAATTCTAGCGTGGGAACCACGCTCCAGATGGCTGGAGCCTGATTCCAGATCTCTTGGTTTTACATATTTTAAGCCGCGTTCTCTGAGATGTGAGTGGTGGGCAACATTATGGGATACATTTCTTGAAGATGCAAAAAATATTAACCTTAAGTTTGAAGGAAATGGGATAATGGAAGGATTCTCTGGGATCAAGATATGCCATTACGATCAATTTCCTTCGTGTAAGTAATTACTTTTTGACAATCCTAGAAATATAAGTGCCTAGCGCCTAGTTTTCCTGAGACAATGATCCGACGTTCTCCTTCGGACAGGGTGTAACTCTATGCTGAACATGCTAACATTTTTGATTGCAGAAAAAGCTTTTGATTCCAAACACTCTCTCTCTTCGTGAAGCCTACGTATTTTCTCCCTGGCCCTCGCTTACTCATAATTTTTCATTCTCATACCGTCTTTAATGTTCCATTGCCGTTCAATTTCTCATTTATCCGCACTTTTCGCAAAAACTTCAAAATTTCCCCTTCACTTATGGTCTTCAGCTCCTGTTCCTTTTTATTTTCTCCATTATTCTCCATGCTCACTTCTCAGAAACCACCGATTTATACTACCCTCTCTCTCTCGTTAGCGACTAAGTTTCTGGCATACACATACAGCATACTTTCTTTATCATACATAATATTCTTACTTTCTTTACTTCCTTACTTATAGTTCCAGTTTATAAGTTTATAGTTCCCCCTCATTCAAGCAAGTATTTCTTTTCTCGATGATCACCCACCGAGCTCCTGTTGTCGTTCACGAGGCCCCTCAAACCAGCAAAATCCTCTCTCCTCCTGCTCCAACCGACGCCTCTCTCGCTTCGATGCTCAACGTCTCCTCCGCCTGAAGATGCAGCGGACTCCTACCTGAACCAGGAACAGTGTGTCGCTCGAAGCAAACAGCCAACCAGCTAGCCCGCCCCAGCTTCCGCCCCCCCCGCCCCTCTGAAATGAGAACATCTCGGCATCCCGCTGCACGAGCGCTGCTGCAGCCAAGGCCATTCGCCGTTCATTCGAGTCACGAAACTTCCGAGCGCAGTTCCCCCCCCCCCCCCCCGAGGGCAAACTTCTTGATCAACCAGGATCACTCATTGTATATTTATCAGGGACTAGGTCTTTGGAGAGCACCAACCGCCGCGAGATTTTATCTCACCCCCCCACGAGTGTGGTCCGATTCACTAACTCCCCGCTCCCTGGAAGAGCGTGGAATCACCCCACGAATTTTTTATGCAGTTAATTTCACTTCCATGTCACGAATTAGTATCGTATTGAGCGCATTTATTCGCATTGGAGAAGAATGGGCAAATGGCCAATGAGAGTCGTCCTGTGTAATGTAACCCATTGTGACCGTCTGCTTTCAAGTGAATCTTCCGCTTCTTCACTTGGCTCCATTGTATTTCCGTTGCATTCAGCAATCATTCGTCCTCCTCGGAACTCTTTTTGTTCTGTTTTCTTCATTATATGCTTAAAAAGAAACCGCTGTATTTAAATATGGCTTTCTTATAGGTGACATCCTTTCCGCCTTCCGCTGGCGATTCCCAGAGTAGACGACGGCGCAAGGAACACTTACTCCTTGCGGCCAGCACGCGCACTTGTGCCCACACTTCATTCCACTCGTTTGCCATCGCTCCTGAGCGCTGTTTACCATTCATTCCCTCATTAATGTGCTTTCTCTGTAACTTTACATGGTTAAAACACGTGTAAAATAAAGGAAACACGCATGCGAAGCGTACGATATTAGCCGAGTTAGTGCTTTCCCACTCGTAAGTATTAAGGCCTCACTTGCTCCTCGTACCGTGGTCTCATCCACCCCTTTCTATCCCAGACTCTCACCTCCGCATAGATCTTCGCCTTCAACGTTCCTCTCTTTCTTCACCAGCAGTGGTAACATTTCCTCCCCACTAAATGCGAAGAAATATGAGGTCTATTCACAAAGTTCCCGAACTATTTTTATTGCACAAAAGATACTTCACTGAAAAATGATTGGCCAGGGTCCCCTTCAAAGTAGTCTCCTTCCCAACGTATACACATATCCCAACGGTGTCTTTACCTTTTGAAACAGTCCTAGAACTCTTCTTCCGAAACGCTCCTCGCCTTCCACTGATTATCACCCCTTTTTGAACCGAATAAACCACTCATAACACGCGGTATGTTTCATAGCATCCACACCATAAACCTTGGTAATCAACTCAAAAGTTTCCGTGAAGGATTTGCAGAATTTTACCGGACAACGCTGCTCCTTCAAAGAGCTCATTTTCCGCGGATCGGATTTTCCGCCGAGCTCCAAAAATACCCCTTCACACATTCGGCCATAGCTAATCAAACAAAACAAGATATCAACAAATTGGCTGTAGGTGGTTATTTGAAAAGTTTTCGCGGACAAAACGCCTTCAAGCGGATTAATAAATAACCAACTGGAGGCGCGCTATTAAGAAAGTTTGGGATTTTTTGGAACAGACCTCGTAGTCGGTATAAACCTTTCCTCTCGTTTTCCTAGCCCCTGAAGTAGTTTCATTGGAATACTATCCACCCCATCTGACTGATTTGATTTTTAATTCCTTTAATACCACTTCTATCTCGGCATTAGATATGTCTGGACCTAAGCTATCCTCATCTGCATCATAATCTCTATCTAAAGTGCTGGCCTTTATCATGCAGTTTTTTCTATATATTCCTTCTAATTTGAGTCTCTATTGGACCATTTAAAGATTTTTCTGACTTGGTTTCAAATGTGTGCGAGGATTTTCCTTCCATAGTTGTTGATAGTGCTTTCACCTTTTCTTTGTTAACTCTCCATGTTCTCGCACTGAGTCTTCCGTCACACTGTTTTGCGTTAGATTCTTGCCTCAGTTTACACACTTCCATTCTCTTCTCTTGTCTATGATCCATAGTTTTCATATGCTTCTTCTCATGTGTACTTTTCCAATTGTTTCCATTGCGGCAAACGCTTTCTTTTTTTGAAGTTCTTCAATTTTTTTATTTAGCACCCAGATCCGTTTTCTTACTCTGTAGATTTATTTACAGCTAGTCATTTAGTCATTACTCCTTTCTTGTGGTGCCAGTTAATTCTCCTAATTATCACGCCCTAAACCGTCTTCCGAGATTCACCTATCAAAATCTATGTTACGTCTAATTAGTACAAAATACTCAGGCAGACATATTCTCAGCAATGAGTGTCATTAATGAGCTATATTATTAATATTATGGCATATTATCAGACATATGACATATTATTATTACATATTATCAGACATATTATTAATTAGTATCTGGGTCCGTATCAACTTTAGGGAGACTGTGCGTATTAATTGAGGTTCTCTTAAATCTGCAACTAACCATAGTGTAGACCAACGGATATCTTTCTGAATCTTCGTGCGTTCTCCATGTACCACTATTGCTGTGAAATGCTTCTCGGACAGATTTCTATTTCATTGTTGAGGTTTAAAGATATTCGAGAGTCTGTCCTTATGCTCGAATTTGCTATTAATTCCTAATAATAAAGTCACATCGTCATTCCATTCAATTCAAATGTTTCATGTGGGTGACTATGATTCCATGTCCTGGTGATAAAATTGCTGGATAATATTTTCAGTGTTGATAAAAATCATATGCAATAATTACTATTGAAGTAATTTCTCAATGATGTATCATAGTAGTTTCGTGGAGAGACCTCTGAGCTACGTAAACTGAGATATATAATCAAATGGGATGTGTTCAAAGCATCTCCATGATCACGTGCTCACAGACGATACCGTGGCAAAGAATCTGCTCACGGACATAAAAAGGCCTGTAGTACGACTTATATCCAAAGTTGAAATTAAAGTCTAAATTTGAATATGGAGTTTACCTTGCAAAAGGTTAGTTTGGAAATTGACTTAATTTAATTTTTATTATATTGGAAATCAAATATTTTCAAAATCTATTCTCGAAACTTTGTTCCCTATCGGGCAAATTATAATTAATTCAAGTTAAAGCAAACGGTAAAGCTATACATTTTACTTCGTTTTATATTAATAGGCGAGCTGTTGATATAATATGTATTTTCGGGGATTTTAAAGGCTCGGGAAACCAATTCATTCGTTCTTTTCTCCTAGAATAGAAGACATTCTGTGAGTGGATGCCTAGTCCTGCAGATTGAAATCATATCTGATATTTCCACTTCAATCCCCAGAATTCATACCAGAGTAATATGAGTGATCTGAAAAGTATTTCTTTTGATGCTTGTTATTATTACTCTACATGTTAAATGATGTCATGTTTGAAAGTATCAATTGAAATGAATCATGAACTCTATTTGTTGAATACCCCCTGCCACACACCTTTTTGGTGGCCCGCAGGGTACTTATGTAGATGTAGATGTAGAATACACTTTCTTGCTACAGGATTTCTCACGGTTCGATGGCATTTTTTATCATAGTAAAGGCATTTTGTGATAATTTGGTGTCCGATCAATGCTGTTCGGTGAAACGCTTTTTTCCATGTTACCAGAATAACAAATCGTATTCAATATTTCCTCAAATGTGGCCAAGATATGCAGGAGATGTCTTTGAAGTCAGGGTGAGAAATTCTATTAACCGAAGTAAATAATCCAGTCGTCAATCATAGGTCCATCATCTTCTGATTCAATGGTCGAGATGCTGCCACATGAAGACTCTATCTTGAATACCTTTGCTTTCACCGCTTGTTAATCAATCACATTGAAGATTTGTTTTTAAAGAGTATCTAGGAAAATTCAGAATGATATTTGGAAGGTGAAAAGTGGAGTAAGAAGGAATGAACAATAATGAATCAGAAACAAGTCATTACATTCAATTGGGTGGGGATGATTGGGCAGGAAGGGAAAGGGGGGGCAGGGAGCGATTTAATATATTTCTATTTTGTTGGGAACTAGGGTTTTATATACCTGGAGGCACAAGATGTATGCGGAATCAAGTGTTCAGGATAGACCGAGAGAAGGGGTGATCCAATGGTAGCCACCGCCAGGTTATGTGGCAGGGGGTGAATACACCACATTAAATGTTGACAGGAATATGATCCCTACCTCGGTCGGACAATGTTATTCTGATCCCTTATTCTTCGTGGAAAAAATGAAAACCTATCTGTTCTACGCTTGACATCTTTAATTTTATTGACACGATCTCTCCTACCGTAGAACGACGGGGGTAATAATAAATGTTCAATATCATTGCTAAAGAGACCTCCTTCCGATTTGTGCAAGAAATTTATTCTGTAATTTAAACTTCGCATCCATTGACTGAGTCCCAGCCTAGCTGCTCTAATATTTTAGATAAGCTACTAAGTTTATCATTACAACGTTTTAAAAATGTATCTCATTCACGCTGCACGCGATCCAATTCGGCAATCAACGCATTATCATTAAATAAACATTGACCTTTGACCTTTTCATCACGTTAACCCAGTACTCTTCTAATAAACCCTCGCCTTGATTTCATCGGAAAAGGAATCATCTTTAAATGTTTTTAATAAGTTTAATCTATATTGTAAACGCCGCTGTGTAAGAGAATACCAGCCTACATTTTCTGCCAAGGTAGTTACGCTGCTGCGTTGGTCATAACAATTTTGAAAAAAATCTAGCCCCCCTCCACTGAACTCCATCCAACTTCGAGATAAAATTTTAATTTTGAGGATCTCATATACTAGCAGCATACTCTAGGTGAGGCCTGACTAAGGCAAGATACTATAGACGACTTGCACTGCAGCCATACCTCTCAAGTAACGTTTATTGCGATGAGATCTTCATCTTCCTGTCACGTCGCGATCCACAAATTTCACAGATGTTTCGCCAGCCATATTTGCTTTCTTTTGTCGAATAGTCCACCTTTTTCCGTATCAAATGATTCGCTCCACTGCTTCTCCAAGGCATGCTTGCCTTAGTGAAGCGCAATCTACGATCCGCGATACGCTAGATGCAAGCGGATGAGAAGGGCAATAAAGGGAGGCGCGACGCTCGTCCACGCGATGAAATGGTCCAGGGAATGGAGGACTTGCTGGAATGAGTCTCTGCGGAATGCGGATGGGATGGATGCGGATGGCCGGCCCTTAATCCTCGCTCCTCCCTCTACGTGGCCCTCATCTCGCGCTCCGCCTCTCACATGAGGAGAATTCCATTGGGAGGCGACTCTTTCCGCCAGCACCCTCTGCCACCATCCCGCTCAACCGCCACCGTTTCATCGTTCCGAAGGCAGAAACATACGAAGGGTGACGTGCGAAACACGCGCGGCACTCGGCCAGGGAGCAGACCTCAGTGGCAAGGATCCCCACGAAGGGCACACCTTGGAATGCAATCCATTGCCCGACTCACGCGCTCTTCTCTGCCTCGGCTCTTCCGCGCACAGCTCGTTTCAACTCCAATACTACTGCGGAAAGAGAAACAAAAGCTATCTTAATTCCGCTTAACTTCTTCTTAATTTACCAACCCAGGTTTCAATACATGGTATCATCAGGCATTTTTTCGAGCTTTACCTTCCATATCCTTCCTCACTTTGGTAATGGGGCAACAGTATTTGAGGGGTGAAAGAAGGTGGTTTGTGGTTGGATAGGAGAATGAAGGCGTGGGGTTTCCGAGGAAAATGATTTTGAACATCACATAGCATTGAAGAAAATGTAAAATTGTTCTTATGAGTCGTTACACTGCACTTTCATCTAGAAACGGTTTCACTGCTGTCGCCAACCCAATTAAAGGCATTGCTTTCCTGGGAAGGGGAGGGGACTTTAAACCGTCGGGGAAAAGAGTTCCAAGGGATTTGATGGTGGGTTAAGGGAAAAAAAGAATTCCTCGTAAATCTACAAGTAGGGATCGTGTGTATTAAATGAAATAGGTGTTGCAGTGGAACGGAGAATAGGTCGTTGGAAGCACATTAGCCAATTGAACGTTGTTCGAGGAATGCTGTACGGTCTCTAGCGTCTCCAAAGTTTTCTTCTGTTGTCTTCCGAGCGGAGGACATCCGTCACAAAGTTACCTTGATGGTTGCTATCCGAGAGATAATCCTCATCGAATATGGATACCACGTTCTTTATCTCGAAGCACTCTTTGTGTTCACTCGCTCGAGTGCTGACACTGGCTTTCCGCCCTGCCAATATATTTTCCTGGGCAATTATCACGTTGGAGTGAATAAATGCCGCTTTTTTGGGGTGGGATGAAAGGAGCGTAGAGTGTCAAACAGATGTGTTTTCGGCAGCGGTCTACGACGCTAGCTCGCGTCGTGTGCAGTGCGAGGGCTCTTCCAGAGTTTATAAATCTGTATTTACTCCGAAACATCCAGTATATATTTTTTGAAACTTAATTAGAAAATAATTTAAGAGCAAAAATAATAATAACAGGAAGACGTACCACTTCTCACTTGGGTTTTTGCATTTCTAAACTTTTTGCCGTTTTTTGACAACCTGGAGTTCTTCATCTGGAGTTCTTCCAGCGTAGAATTCTCTCTAGCTATCGTATATTAATATCTATTAAATGCATGTACAATCCCCCTGGTGGTTAGCCACCTCCGTCCAGGAAGTGGGGGCGAGTCGTGAGTGTAGTCAATATCTGCGGTGCAACTGCTCACGTATCTCGGGAGTTCACTAGCTCCACATCTCGCTTAGCATTACACTATTACCTTTCAATGAGTATTTATTCATATTTGTTGTAACTATTTTTGACTAGTTTGAGAATATGTGTCGCGAATGCCATGGTTTGAATAAAGAAGAACTAGAGAAATATTTTGTAAAAGATGAAATAGAAAAGTTCTCAACGCTTGTATAAATAAAGATAATGTTAAAAACTTGAATAACTTGAAGTTTTTGATTCTTCTGAAGGAAAATATGGCATTTTGAAGCCTTGGTGAAATATTTTTTGTGAAATGCGCTTGCCTTCATGAATTGCATTATTTATATGTTAATGTTATTTCTTCGAAAATATTGTAAGTGTAGTTTATTGGAATAATTTCCTCTCTCGGTGCAATAACGATAAAGTAGTATATTTTTACAAATAAATTTTATTTTACCTAGGTATATCCAAATTAAATTAAAAGTTCAATGATTGATCCTAATTGCTTGGCGTTCCGATGCAACGACGACAACGCATCCTCATTGGTGCATAAGCCAATTTCACGACTCCGCACATGCTTACTGGCCAAATTTTTCGTTTCCGGTGAAGACCGCTAAAATATTAGTTTCGGATTTTGCATACTCTATCTCGTTCTCCGAAAGAGTATGACTGGAAAAAGCTACAGGAGCTAAATATCCATAATCCACTCGTTCCAATAAGGCATCAACGCCTTGGCTGATGCGATATATTTCTCAGCGAAGTTAACAAGTGTTTTGAGTGTGTCCATTGGCGGTTTACAAACTGCAAACAATCTGAGTTCTGTGGTGAACGGAATGTCAGTCAAGCTGGCTGCTAAGTGGTCACTGTTAATCCATCCGATTCACCACGGAATTAAGACATGAGAGATACTATACACTCTATATACAATGATATAGTAAACCAGTATTTAAAAAGATACACCACGTCTCTCAATTGAAGCCGCTTTATCAGCGATGGCCTTTGCCACCTTCTTTTTGACTGCCTTACTCCAGAAGGTCCAAGGCTGCTACGAAGTAGGTGCCCGGGGACGAAGAAGGACCTAATCGGTGTTTGCTACATGATACGATAAAGGTAACTGATTACTGAAGATACCTTTACGTAACACATCAAAAAGCATGAATCTTCCTCAAAAATTTACTTCTGTCACAAAAACTTTCCGGGAGGGTTAATGATGCACTCATCTGCTCACATTTACAAAGCAGCATTGAGGTCTCTGACCTGATTTGTTGTCGAGCTGAAATAATTGTCATTTCACGTAATTCCCTCCGGTTGAGTGTTGTCTGAATGTTTGCAGATCGATAGTCATGGGGAAAAGGTACTTTTAGATTATATTCCAATAAGCCTATGAGATTCTCTCCAATGTTTATTTGGTGTCTAAAAAATAGATCCACGCCATATGAAAGCCCGATGCCAAAACGATAGGTTCATTGGGATTCTTTCACCGTAAGATGAAGATATTTATATTCGCAAGTAAATTATTTTCCTTCGGTATTAAAAAATTCCACATTAGTACAGCTTACGTACATTTCTTTCACACTAGAGTGAAGCGTGTAATTGCCAACCTGTCTTATTTTAAACTGCCCCCCCCCTCCAAGGGGTTCGGCAAGAAGGAGAAAGAAGCCAAAGCGAGGGTCTGTTCGTGGGCGTCAGAAGAAGAGCGGCGGAGGGGTGGGGGCGCAAGAAGGCGGACGCGGACAAAGGCCAGCGGAAGGGACACCCGGGTGGCTGACCCAGGAACTCGCAGTGCCTCCTCCGGCCACGAAAGTCATTATCCGCACCCCTAAATCGTCAAAAGACGGCTGCCAGGTGGAGAAGCACAATTGGGCTCGGGAATAAGTTCCGGGTCATGAGAGGGCCCTGCCCTTTATAGGTGGGCCTGATGAGGATTGCATCGGCACTACCGAGGGTTCTTCGTCGCCTGCACCGTTGACGCACCAAGTGAGGGGGGTAGACAACATTCCTGTGGAATTATTGAAATGCTTAGGAAAATGTGGGAAGAAGACTATATATGGTCTGATTCGTATTATCAATGAGAAAGGAATCTGGCCGGAAGATTTTGTGAGATCAGTGTTAGTTCCTATTCCGAAAAAGGTAAAGGCTACATCATGTGAGGACTACAGAACAATAAGTTTGATATCCCACGCTGCTAAAGTTATTCTTAGGATCATCAAAAAAAGGATATAGAGTAGGGCAAATGATTACTTAGGTAATGATCAGTTTGGGTTTAGGAAGGGGAGAGGCACGCGTGATGTCATTGAAGTAATGATCACTAATCGAGATGAATATAGAATACAATGAGTAAGTGTTTGCCTGTTTCGTAGATTTCGAAGAAGGGTTTGATAGAGTGAATTGGAAAAAACTAATGCGTGTATTACAGAAAATAGGAATGGATTAGAGGGACAGGAGACTGATCCGCAACCTGTACATGTCTCAGACTGCTCAGGTTTGAGTGGGGAACGAAGATTCCGGATGGGCAGTGTTAGGAAAAGGGGTAAGGCAGGGTTGCCCATTGTCACCGGTGCTGCTCAATGTATATATGGAGGAAATCATTAAGGAGGCTTGGGAAGAGCTGGAAGTAGGAGTGAAAGTCGGAGGGGAATTCTTAAAATCGATTAGGTTTGCTGATGACTAGGCTTTGGTTTATCAATCGGCCAAGGGATTTCAAGCATTGCTGAGTGAATTGGAAATTCAGTGAAACCTGTATTTCCTATGAAGGAAGTACACAGAGATGAAGAGAGACCTGATGTAGAGTAGGTTGCTGGTTTGTGTTTTGTTAGGAGCCACAAAATATTTATTTGGTAGTTGTGTCCATCCATATATAAGACTATTATTATTAGGTAATCTACCGGTTAAGGTAGGTTTTTGGATGGACACAATTATCAAATAAATATTTTGTAACTCCAAACAAAACCCAATCCAGCAACCTAAACTACATCAGGTCCCTCTTCATCTCTGTGTACTTCTTTCCTCCCTTCATCCCATCCAACATTCCTATCCTGTTCCTACCCTTTCCTCGCTTACCCAACATTCTCCCCTCTATTACCCTCTTCAACATTCCACTACCGCTCAAAACGCCTTTTATCCATTTTTCCTGCCTCCATAGGATTTCTCTCAACAAACCCCTCTCCTCACCTACCATCTCCAGTACTTCCTCATTTGTTTTCCTTTCGGTCCATTTCACCTTCTCCATTCTTCTCCACACCCACCTTTCAAAAGCCTCCAATCTACGTCTATCCTCCTGCTTCAGCGACCAAGTTTCCGCACCATACCTAGCTACGCTCCATATCAGAGTTTTTACGAGTCTTGTCTTAACATCTCTACTCAACGTCCCCGTCACCAACTCCCTCCTCCTTGAGAAAGCCTCCTTGCCTAGCGCAATTCTTCTCCTTACGTCCCTACCACTTTGACCGTATTGGTCCAAAACACTTTCGAGATATGTAAACTGTTCTACCTGCTCTATTTTTTCCCCGCCTATTTTAATATTTACCTTAGCCTTTTTCTCTCTGGAAAATTGCATAACCTTTGTTTTATTAATATTGATTCTCATCCCATATTTATCGCACTGAACCTCCAATTAACTCAGCAATGCTTGCAACCCCTTGGCTGACTGAGCAACTAATGCCTGTTCATCAGAAAAACCTAACCGATTTTACGAATTCCCCTCCGACTTTCATTCCTACCTCCAGTTCTTCCCATTCCTCTTTAATCATTTCCTTCACATATACGTTGAACAGTACCGGTGACAATGGGCAGCCCTGCCTTATACCTCTTCCTAACACTTCCCATCCGGAATCTTCGTTCCTCACTCGCACCTGAGCAGTCTGAGACATGTACAGGTTGCGGATCAGTCTCCTGTCCCTCCAATCCATTCCTATTTTCTGCAATACACGCATTAATTTTTCCCAATTCACTCTATCAAACGCTTTTTCGAAATCTACAAAACAAGCAAAAACGTCCTGATTGTATTCTATATTCCTCGCGATTAGTGATCTCATTACTGCAATGTCATCACGCTTACCTCTTCCTTTCCTAAACCCAAACTGATCATCCCTTAAGTAATCATTTGCCTCACTCTCTATCCTTTTGTTGAAGATCCTGAGAATAACTTTAGCTGCGTGGGCTATCAAACTTATTGTTCTGTAATCCTCACATGACGTAGCCTTTGCCTTTTTTGTAATAGGAACTGACACCGATCTCACAAAATTTTCCGGCCAGATTCCTTCCTCATAGATACTACGAATCAGTCCATATATGGCCTTCTTCCCAACTTTTCCTAACCATTTCAACATTTCTACAGGAATGTTGTCCACCCCCACAGCCTTATAAAATTAACGTTAATAAAACAAAGGCTTTGCGATTTTCCAGAAAGAAAAATACTAAGCTAAACATTAAAATTGGAGGGTAAAAAATAGAGCAGGTGGAACAGTTTACGTACCTCGGAAGTGTTTTGGACCAACAGGGTCAAAGTAGTAGGGACGTAAGGAGAAGAATTGCCTTAGACAAAGAGACAGTTAACAGCTGCCATCCCTACCATACCAAACGCTCCCTCCCTTACTCCCTCTCTATCCGCGGGCACCGCATTTGCAACCATCACGAATCCCTAAACAATTACTTCAACAACCTTCACCATTCCCTCCTCCAACGGGGATACCCAGATTCTCTCCTTCACAAAAAAATCGTAAAACAATCCTACACCCTTAATCCTCCCTCAACCACAGACTCCCTCCCTCTCTCAATATGCACCACCTACTTCCCTGGCATTCAGTCCCTTACATTCATCCTCAAAGACCTAAACCCCATCCTCAAAAATCACAATGTTTCGTCCAACCTTCTTCCTAAATGCCCTTCTGTTACCTTCAAACGGCCCACCAACTCTCACCAATCTCCTCAAATCCACCAAACCTCTTTTCAAATCCCCTCCCACCCCCAGAACCAAACCCACTGCGTGCTTGCGTGCGAGATGCAAATCTTGTCCTATTTTCACCACTCCATTCTTCTCCATCCCACCTTTTAACTCTCTCCCGCCCTTCCCTCACTCCTCATGCACATCTCAGAATGCAATCTATCTTCTGACTTGCAAACTTTGCCCGGCATTTTATATAGGCCAGTGCAGTACACCCCTGAACCTCAGGGTGAACAATCATCGCGCCTCATGTATTCCCTATTCCCCGTCTGCGGGTCTTCCCACCCCAAAACATGCCTCCCACCACAACACCCCCTTCAACCACTGTTACAATGTTTCCGTTCTAGCATCCCTTCCCCCTTCCGATAACCCTATAAAATAAAAAACAATGGAAATAGAATTTATATGGCTGTGTAAAGGCTATCACCATCCGGGTCTCAATGTCGTTCACTAAATGGGGGGGGGGGGCTGGGGTGAATGGGTGTGGATTTGTTTCTTGCGAGGTGGTGGAACAATTTATTCATCCGCATACAGGTTGTCATCCTTGGCCTGGGTTTTGACTTGTCGAGCCCTTATGATGACTTGGTGAGTTGATGCCTTGGTCATGGGTATTGTGGTATCTGTGGATGAATTGTTAGTTTTCTGTGTCGCTTGTTACTATTTCCACATCCTCCTTATTCCATCTCCGCTCCCCTCTGGTCTCCCTTTTCCCCTCCATAACCCCCTCCATAACCCCCTCCTTCACCCTTCCCACACCACCTGTTCTCCCCTCCACCTTCTCCCCCTCCATAACCTCCTCCTTCACCCATCCCCCACCACCTGTTTTCCCCCCTTCCTCGTTCCCTTCTCTCTCTGCACCACGTACCCATATACCTCAGTCATATCTTATCTTCCGAAGAAGACGGAGTTCGAGTCCGTCGACATTATCAAAATATTATTGTGAGTGTTCTTTTTATGTGTTCTCGTGCTGTGTGTTGCTGTCTAAGTTTTTTATTCAACACTTCCGTGTTACTTCGAATAATTCATCCATATATATGGATGAATTATTCGAAGTAACACGGAAGTGTTAAATAAACACACAAACACTAACACAAAAAACACCACACACATAGAAACGTAAATATCCAATGTAAGTGTCCTTCTTTTATGTTTCTATGTGTGTGGTGTTTTTTGTGTTAGTGTGTTTGTGCGTCGCCGGAGAGCGTCTTTTCCAAGTTTATATATATATATATATATATACACTTTTTTGGAAAACCCACAAACGTGTAATGTAAATTCACTGATAAGTCATAACAAACACAGAAACCAAAACACAAAAGAGGAAAAACTCACTGGTTCTCGAATTTTCGGTGGTCCAACCACCTTTCTCAAGAGGAATTAGGAACAGAACACAGGTTTCTGTGTTTGTTATGACTGTGTTTGTTATGAGAACAGTGAATTTTTATATATATTTATATACATATATATATATATATATATATATATATATATATATATATATATATATATATATATATATATATATATATAAATGGATGAGAACACATAAAAAGAACACTCACAATAATATCATATATACTACCTTGATCAAAAAGTTCCCGGAATAACCACCGTGTGGCGCTCCCATCGTTCCGATTTGAGTTCTGTTTTTTTTGTTAAATTTGTACATCTGTTGTTGATATTCCCTTTAAATCTTAGTGTCATTACTTGACATTTGCAAAAGTTACGTAGCCAAGAGTACATCTATCTCTGTGTGTGTTGGCGATGTTTACAATTGCAGAAATGGATTTAAATTTGCAACAACGAACTTGTATTAAATTTTGCGTAAAAAACGGATTTAGTGGCGCATTACTGGAGACGAGACGTGGGTTTATGAGTACGACACGCAATCCAGACATCAGGCAAGTGAATGGCGTTCACCAAATGAGCCAAGACCAAAAAAACCACGTCGTTTTCAGTCAAAAAAGAAGGCAATGCTGACGGTTTTCATGGATTACAACGGTGTAGTGCATCATGAATTTTTGCCAGAAGGCCAGACAGTAAACAAAGAGTATTATTTGGGCGTTATGAGACGTTTGCGTGAAGCAATTCGCCGAAAGAGACCAGAAATCGTCGCACAGTGCGTCGAGACCGTCGCACAGTGCTATCATTATTCGTAATTTTTTGACGAAAAATGCAACAAATACCATCCAACAGCCACCGAATTCACCTGATTTGGCTCCCTGTGACTTCTTTCTGTTCAATCGAGTTAAAAAACCATTACGGGGAACGCGTTTTAGCAGCCGAGAGGAAGTAATGGAAAAATCGCAGGAAGCACTGATGGACATACCGAAAACCGAATATAAAAAATGTTTCGAGGATTGGATCAAGCGCTGGCATAGGTGTGTTGCAGTCGATGGGGATTACTTTGAAGGGGACAATATAGATTTAGATGAATAAACTTGTATTTTTAATTTTCTGAATAAATGCCGGGAACTTTTTGATCAAGGTAGTATATTATATATATATATATATATATATATATATATATATATATATATATATATATATATATATATATATCTTTGGCGCTTTATAAGATTGCAGATCTCAAGGTAAATCAGGTTTCCTTATTAGCTTAGGTGGTAGCGCATCCGCCCGGCAAGTGGAAGGCCCGTGGTTCAAATCCCGGATAAGAAAATATTTTTACTTTCGTGATCTGCTCAAAAACCGCCTTCCCCACATGTCCTGTGTTCACCTTTTATGTGTTTTCCTATCCCCTTTCCTTATACCTATTTCTATGTTTGAATGAATATTTGTGCGCCGTATGGCGGGATTTTCAAGTTTGAATATATATATATATATATATACCCAAAATTTATATATATATATATATATAAATTTTGGGTAACTTATCGTATTACTCTAGAATAATCTTTGATGTTTGAAGGATGTATTAACTTCTTTGTTGACATCGTACAGGTTGTCTGTTCCCTTTCATATAATAAACTAGTATCATCTGGTATTTATTTGTTGAACTCTGATTGCGTGATTTTGAGTAGATATTTCATAAATCCTTAGTATTTTGGTATTTGTTCACACACTTAAAAAACAATATATTTTTGTATCAAAAGTTTTAAGCTTATATAATTCCATTTCCTATATTCAAGGGAGAATATTTTTATACGTTACTCATTAGTTACTCATTCCTTCATTTTTAAGCTTTTTATATAATATTGTTTAGTTCTAGTTTTGAGAGATGGTTGAGGCCGATGCCTTGTGGAAATCCATATGTAAAGTATAAAGAAAGAATCACAAACATTTTGCGTTTCCTTAGTGAAAAAATTATTAACATCTTCGTAGTTTCGCTACACTGTAGCAAGTCCAGATGATGCTACAGTGTAGTTAAACTAGTCGACAGTGATAAATTATTTCCTGTGGAAACGCAGTCTTTGAAATTCTTTCTTCGTGCTTTATAACTCTATTTTCTTTGATCAGGATTTTTTCAAATAATTCACGTCGGAAAAATTTGTACTAGAGAATAAATATTAAACCCAATACCTCCTTTGTGTGTTCTGGTTTTATGTTGGTGCTACGAGGCTTACTGTCTGTTTGCAGCATAATACTAATTTCCCACGGCACTCGTGAAAGTGGCGAAGGATTTGTGTGAAGCACCGGAATAAGAAGGAATAGTTTTGTTAACAGCGCTATTCATTTCGATTTCAGAGAGTACGTATTGCCCTCTCCCGTTGAGGCCTTTGTTTGCCAGGGGTGTCGGAGGCAGCACACCTTTCTACTCTGCGCATTACGAGCGTCAGGATTTATGCTCGCATCGCCGGTCGCTCGTCGTCGAGATTAAAGAGTGCTTACCATTCAGTTTCGGAAGTTTGCTCTCCGAGGAAATATCGATTAGGGGAAAGGGTAACTAGGGGTCCTTCGTGCGTTGAACCTCACTCTCTCTCTCCATCTCCCTTATCCCTCGGACAACACCGACGAAGGGGGTGAAGGTTTGGCCGGAGCTAATCTACTCGCCCAAGTGTTTTGTGTGGGGTCAGTGGGCCGCCATGGTGACCTCTTAATATTTATTACTCGACGATTGCAAGTCTTCTCTTTAGTCGGATTACAACGACTATTTACTCCGCGATTAAGGGCAAACGTAAGGAAGGTTTAGAAGGTATTTTTACACCAATTGTCAACAAAAGCTTTATTGCTAGAATTACTGTAAAGAAGATCTTTCAATTCGATTATATTCATCTATATTTGCGCCAAATTTAGTTCTTTGTGGGAAAATGATGAAAATCCGTAATTGGAAAACTAGTTTACGTGTGAGGTTCATTCCAGTTTTGAAAAATGAATTACAAGTTTGCCCGTATATGATTTGCGCTCATTTAAGCACCATTCATCCAAATCTGCAAAGGTAAATTTTAAATTCTATAGGCTGAGGTAATTACAATAACTTCGTAAAAACACTTCGCTGTGAGCATAAATCATAAAACCAAATGATAATAACACGATTTAAATGTATTAGGCTGTGAAAAAATAAATCTTTGAATTTTAGGTTTTTGGCATTTTACTTGCGTGAAGGTTTCCAGATTGCCCAAAGAAAAAATGTTATTATTTATTTTCTCCTTTTTTATTTTTCATGATCATGTCTTTCGTTTTCTCTCAAATGAAAAACCCTTTCGTTTTGAATCCGAGACCAGCCCGTTCAGAAAGAACGGCAAAAGATTTCACTTGAAATCAAGTGGGGGAGTGTTGTAATATTTCTCACGTCGGATCCAGTATTCCTACGCCGACAGGCCTTGTGTTGAATAGAGGGCGGTTTATTCGGGGAGAAAGGACGCTCTTGACTCCGCAGACAACTTAAGCGGAGGGACAAAGTTCGTGCAAAAGGTGCCTGAAAGTCCCATTTGGGTGTGGTCCTCCAACACTCAACCCTTCCGACAAGAGACGCGACCCCTCCCTCGCCCATTTCTCTGCGCGGGCGAGAAGTTGCTCGCCGGAGGGGAAGGGGGCGTGTCACCTCGCGGGCCCCAAGTTCCTTCCTCTCGTCCTCCTTGACATTTCAATGTCATGAGACCTTCCGCTCGGGTTTTCCACTCTCCGCCTCCCTTGGTTAGAAGTGAGGTAGAAGTACGTTGAGCAGACCAAGTAAAATACGCGCGAGTAACACTATCGTAGGACCTAACGTGAAGGAAGCAAAATCATCCGCGAGCAGCAATAAGATAGCTACGCTTGGTCAAACGAGCAGTGTAGAAATGCTCAAATGAGCTTAAGCAAAATGTTACTCCACGTCGGTTAGATATCGCTTTGAATGCGAGTGAGTTTTTGAAAGCCTTCAAATAATCTCAGAATTAAAGAGGAGACAACGATAAACGCCCTACCTTGTGCAGAATCGTTGACGAAAGGAACAGCAGCAAGTATCTTATTATTATCAACGAATACTAATTAATGTTGCTTGGGTACGAAGCAGGATGATCCACAGGCGGGACCAGAGTGAGAGGAGTCGACACCGAAAGGAGTCACTTCTTCCGCCTTCGTGCACAATTCGAGACCAAAACAGAGGCAAACATAACTTAAGGTATATTGAAATTTCCAAATCTTATCAATTTATAATCAAAAGTTATTCTCTTGGTTGGTGAACAATCACTTTCCGTTACGCGCCTGACACTTTCGAAATGGTGACTTTTCAGATGAAATGTCGATGCAGTTCGCAAAACACCCATCCAAATCACTAATAACTTTGCAGTCCAACTAAAAGGCTCCCGCGTGCGATTCACGGCGATAATTCGCACCAGGGATGAAATGAACATAATTCTTCAAACATTGCCATAGTATGTTCTTTCAGATAGCTTTTCCAAAACAAAGGGTTTTCCAGTTTATATTAAAACAGTTATTTGGAGAGTAAATACCTGGAAATCTATTTAAGGCACACAATCTAAAGTTTTTTAATCTACACAACATCCCGCGAAGCCAGGTGGAGCGTCATTGCTATTAGAGAGGGCTTTGCGTCTTAACTGCTACCTACTCCTGCTGCTCCTCCAAGTCGCTCACGACTCGGTTTGAGCATGGAGTTTACGAAATAATCCTATTTTACTTCCGAATGAGTATTTTGAAACGGAATTATTACGGAAATATTTTTCGACCACGGCCATTTCAGAAATTACCATTTGTCTTAGTGTGATCACCAATCTTGTGAGTAAAGTAAAAAACATCTAAATCTACCCGTATCTGTTATTTTATTTTTCAGAATTCCTCTTATTTTAACCAAGAGCAATCTTTTGACGCAGTATGCAAACCTAGTAATGCTCTCGGCGTTACGTGTGAACTCATCCGCCGTACAATTTGCTAAAGAAAGAGGAATACTCCTTGATCAAAAAGTTCCCGGAATAACCACCGTGTGGCGCTCCCATCGTTCCGATTTGAGTTCTGTTTTATTTTGTTCAATTGGTACATCTGTTGTTGATATTCCTTTTAAATCTTAGTGTCATAACTTGACATTTGCAAAAGTTACGTAGCCAAGAGTACATCTATCTCAGTGTGTGTTGGCGATTTTTTACAATTGCAGAAATGGATTTAAATTTGCAACAACGAACTTGTATTAAATTTTGCGTTAAAAACGGATTTAGTGGCGCACGGACGTTGGAAATGTTGGAAAAGTGTTTCCGCAACGATTCTCTAAAAAAAACGGTCATTTACATCTACATCTACATCTACATAAGTACCCTGCGAGCCACCAAAAAGGTGTGTGGCAGGGGGTGTAGCACCATGAGGGAAGGGTAAGGGTTGAGGGGGTTGGGAGTTAGGTGAGGAAAGGTGGGGGGAACCTGTAGGAAAAAAAATATATATATACATATATATATGTATATATACACACATACATATACATACATACATACACACATGTATACACATCCTCGCGAAGTCCCTAACCTGTACGTTAATACTTATTGTAATGAACTAAGTCCTGGGGAATTTCGACTACGAGCATTCTGTTCCCTTATCGTTCTTGGAAAAAATGACATTTTAAACCTGTCAGTCTTGCAGTCTATTTCTCTAGTCTTATATTCGTGATCCCTTCGACCGTAATACGTTGGGGTTCGTATTATATCCTTGATGTCATCGGAAAAGGGCCCATCTTTAAATGTTTTTAATAAGTTTAATCTATATTGGAAACGCCGCTGTGTAAGAGAATCCCAACCTAAACTGTCTAACAAAGTGGATACGCTGCTGAGTTGGTCATAACAATGTTTGACAAATCTAGCCCCCCTCCGCTGAACTCGATCTAATTCCGAAACCAAATTTATGTTGTGAGGATCCCATATACTGGCAGCATACTCTAGGTGGGGCCTGACCAAGGCAAGGAAACATCGTTCTTTCACCTTTTCGTCGCATTTACCTAGCACTCTTTTCACAAATCCCAATTTTTTATTAGCACGACCGCATATTTCTCGTATGTGTTTTCCCCAGGACAGATCGTGAGTAATTGTTACACCCAAGTATTTAAAGGAATCTACCCTCGCGATTTTGGTTTGTTTCACTTTGTAACTATAAGGGAGGGAATTACTCTTTTCCCAAAAATGTATTACTACGCATTTTTTAAAATTCAATTCCAATTGCCATGTATCGCACCAATTTTGAATTGCATCTAGGTCGTTGGCTAACACGACTCTGTCTTCGTGACTTCGGATGTCCCCATAAATTACTGCAACATTTACCAGTGGCACGAGCGGTTCAGAAGTGGTCGTGAGTCAATCGAAGATGATGAACGCAGTGGCAGACCATCGACATCGAAAGTCGGTGAAAAAATTGATAAAGTAAAAGAAATGTTGGTCAATAACCGCAAATTAACCATCAGAGAAATAGCGGAGGACTTGAACATTGCCTATGGATCCACCCAAGACATTGTGGTTAATGATTTGGGTTTCCGTCGTGTAGCAGCAAAGTTGGTGCCAAAAGACCTCAATTTCATGCAAAAAAGAGACCGTGTTGACGTCGCAAAAGACATGATTTGCGAGGCTGAATCCGATCCCACATTCATCAAAAGGATCATTACTGGAGACGAGACGTGGGTTTATGAGTACGACACGCAATCCAGACATCAGGCAAGTGAATGGCGTTCACCAAATGAGCCAAGACCAAAAAAACCACGTCGTTTTCAGTCAAAAAAGAAGGCAATGCTGACGGTTTTCATGGATTACAACGGTGTAGTGCATCATGAATTTTTGCCAGAAGGCCAGACAGTAAACAAAGAGTATTATTTGGGCGTTATGAGACGTTTGCGTGAAGCAATTCGCCGAAAGAGACCAGAAATCGTCGCACAGTGCGTCGAGACCGTCGCACAGTGCTATCATTATTCGTAATTTTTTGACGAAAAATGCAACAAATACCATCCAACAGCCACCGAATTCACCTGATTTGGCTCCCTGTGACTTCTTTCTGTTCAATCGAGTTAAAAAACCATTACGGGGAACGCGTTTTAGCAGCCGAGAGGAAGTAATGGAAAAATCGCAGGAAGCACTGATGGACATACCGAAAACCGAATATAAAAAATGTTTCGAGGATTGGATCAAGCGCTGGCATAGGTGTGTTGCAGTCGATGGGGATTACTTTGAAGGGGACAATATAGATTTAGATGAATAAACTTGTATTTTTAATTTTCTGAATAAATTCCGGGAACTTTTTGATCAAGGTAGTATAGCAACTTTAGTCATTGTAGTACAATTTGTCATTTCAAAAATAGTATTTTTGGAAATTGAACCTGCAACCTTTAGGTTGGAAGGCGAGAACGTAACCCCGCCGCCAATAGCGTCGACAAAAATATTAAGTCCGGGGAAAAACACTGAATATTTGTCCAATCCTCGTTCAACTTAAAACCATTTAATGAAATTCAGGAAATATAAATCTACCCCTAGTCTTAAGTATCGTCGAGGCCGAAGACAGGGTTCGTCTTTCGAATGCGGCCGCACACTGGATGTGACCACCTTACTCAACATGAGAATCCTTACAGTTTCTGAGAATAAGTATACTCGTTTCTGTGAACATTTAATATGAAATGAAATCGCCATCTAATTTCTTTTGAAAAAATGTTGACTTTCGACAGTCGAGAAACGTTGCCCTCTGCAAGTGGCTTTGGTGGTGAATCGTGCCATCGTCAAACCTGTTCAACGGTCCACAGTGCTGTCCCTCGACCGTGAATTCCATGTTCACGCAATTACAGGCCTTCGCTTTTGCTAGTGCGTACCTCATTCACTTTCAGCGACCGCAGATAACTTGCTAGATTCCAGAGATGAGAGCGTATACTGCTCAAACTCCGACGTATTTGTCATCTTAGTAATGGATTGATTTGTGCTGCGACAAACATTGGGGTGTGGTAAGTACGCTTCCTGTGAACGAGGTACCGTCCGAGAGAAAGAAAAGGTTCCTTTGGGAAGTGAGAAGAAGAAAGTGTGACGAATATTTTCCAATTTGCGGAGCGGAGAGAAGGAAACGTTTTCACGCCTGGGCGGATGAGGAAGGGCGCCCCTCACAGGCCACCCGCACCATTATCCAGAGTGATGTGTGGGACAAGGGTGCCTCCGCCTCTTGGGAGTGGGAGATGTACCCAAGGGGACACCTGCCTCCTTGCGTCCTCTCGTCCCTGAGAACGACCCTCCCCGCTCCCTCTGCGGGCCCTTGAGTACCACCGAGCTACGGTTCCTTCCACCTCGGCCAAGAGTACACAAAGAGAACAATTAGAAATACCTCCTCACCCCCGAACCCTCCCCCTACTATCCTCCCTGCTCTTCCCCCGAGAACGGCATTCTGAAGGCGGAGGCCTGCCCGTCGAAGAGTCAAATAAATACGAGTGCCCTGTAACATTTAGAATAAATGTTTATACATATATTTGCATCGTCGCGTAAGAGCGTTTCTTAAAAAATATAAATATATTTATATGTCAAAATGTCTCTCTCTCTCTCTCTCTCTCTCTCTCTCTATATATATATATATATATATATATATATATATATATAATTTTTATATAAATATGTATAGACAAGTATGTATATATATTTATATAACATATATATATATGTATAGAAATGTATATATATATTAATATAAAAAATATATGTATATATGTATATAGACTTAAGTCTGACCTGAAGAAGGCCTCGGAGTAGGCCGAAAGCTCAAATAATCTACAACGTGAGTTCTTTTTTACAGGGTTCGTCCGGAAAATAAGTGTACTGAGCTCAGGAAAAAAAATGTATTACACTTTTATATATCTTAAGCTAATATTCCTCAAAATAGGACCCTTGTGAGTCGATACACTTGTTCCAGCGGCGTTCCCATTCCTGGAACGCTCCCGCGAAGGCATCATCGGGAACCTCCCGAAGACACGTCGTCACGGCCTCTTTGACGGCGTCCAAAGTCTCGTATCGCGTACCTTTCAAACTCCTCTTTATCTTCGGGAACAGAAAGAAGTCCGGTGGTGCCAGGTCCGGGCTGTAGGGCGGGTGCGGCAGCGTTGCCACGCCGTGCTTGGCCAAGAAGTCCGACACGACAAGCGCGGTGTGAGACGGCGCATTGCCGTGATGCAGCCGTCAGATGTTTTTGATCGCTGGCCGGACGCGGGCGACTCGTTTTCGAAGCCTGTCGAGCACTTGGACGTAAAATGCAGCATTTACAGTTTGTCGTTCAGGTACAAATTCGTAGTGAACGACTCCCCTTTTGTCAAAAAAGACTTATTTGTCAAGACACTTATTTTCCGGATGAACCCTGTACGTGTTATCTGCTTTATTCTGTGTTCTATTGTGCCGTCCAAAAGTCCACACAATATATTATTATATTATTAGGTAATCTACCGGTTAAGGTAGGTTTTTGGATGGACACAACTATCAAATAAACATTTTGTGACTCCCCACCTAGCAAACTAATCTATATCAGGTCCCTCTTCATCTCGGTGTACTTCTTTCCTCCCTTCATCCCGTCCAACATCCCTATCCTGTTCCTACCCTTACCTCGCTTGCCCAACATTCTCCCCTCTATTACCCTCTTCAACATTCCACTACCGCTCAATACGCCTTTCATCCATTTTTCCTGCCTCCATAGGATTTCTCTCAACAAAGCCCTCTCCTCACCCACCATTTCCAGTACTTCCTCATTTGTTTTCCTTTCGGTCCATTTCACCTTCTCCATTCTTCTCCACACCCACATTTCAAAAGCCTCCAATCTACGTCTATCCTCCTGCTTCAGCGACCACGTTTCCGCGCCGTACATAGCTACGCTCCATATCAGAGTTTTTACGAGTCTTGTCTTAACATCCCTACTCAACGTCCCCGTCATCAACTCCCTCCTCCTTGAGAAAGCCTCCTTGCCTAGCGCAATTCTTCTCCTTACGTCCCTACCACTTTGACCGTATTGGTCCAAAACACTTCCGAGATATGTAAACTGCTCTACCTGCTCTATTCTTTCCCCGCCTATTTTAATATTTAGCTTAGCCTTTTTCTTTCTGGAAAATCGCATAACCTTTGTTTTATTAATATTGATTCTCATCCCATATTTATCGCACTGAACCTCCAATTCACTCAACAATGCTTGCAACCCCTTGGCTGACTGAGCAACTAATGCTTGGTCATCAGCAAACCTAACCGATTTTACGAGTTCCCCTACAATATATATATATATATATATATATATATATATATATATATATATATATATATATATATATATATAGACACTTTCTTGAAAAACCACGAACCAACCCATGAGTTCTGTTCCTAATTCCTCTTGAGAAAGGTGGTTGCACCACCGAAAATTCTAGAACCAGTGAGTCCCTCTTTTATATGTTTCAGTTTCTGTGTTTGTTATGACTATTAGTGAATTTACATTATATATATATATATAATTAAATATGTATATAGAAAATATATATGTATGTGGCTCGCGGTGGTCTAGTGGGTAGAGCGTTGGACTGCTGACCGGAGGGTCCCGGGTTCGATTCCCGGGCAAGGCATTCTGGGCACTTGCATCTCCACCCAAACTAGTTGATTTTTCGGGTAACAGATCAGATCTAGAAAACCATAACCGGCACAGGGAAAGGAACTGGCCCCCCTTCCCTAATGTGTGATTATTCACACGCCGTCGGGCTTGATACATCACCTACTAAACTGACCTTCAGGTTGATTACTGTGTTTATGGTTATTATTATTAGGTAATCTACCGTTTAAGGTAGGTTTTTGGATGGACACAACTATCAAATAAACATTTTGTGACTGCCCACCTAGCAAACTAATCTATATCAGGTCCCTCTTCATCTCTGTGTACTTCTTTCCTTCCTTCATCCCGTCCAACATCCCTATCCTGTTCCTGCCCTTACCTCGCTTGCCTAACATTCTCCCCTCTATTAACCTCTTCAACATTCCACTACCGCTCAATATGCCTTTCATTCATTTTTCCTGCCTCCATAGGATTTCTCTCAACAAACACCTCTCCCCACCCACCATCTCTAGTACTTCCTCATTTGTTTTCCTTTCGGTCCATTTAACCTTCTCCATTTTTCTCCACATCCACATTTCAAAAGCTTCCAATCTACGTCTATCCTCCTCCTTCAGTGACCACGTTTCCGCGCCGTACAAAGCTACGCTCCATATCAGAGTTTTTACGAGTCTTGTCTTAACATCCCTACTCAACGTCCCCGTCATCAACTCCCTCCTCCTTGAGAAAGCCTCCTTACCTAGCGCAATTCTTCTCCTTACGTCTCTACCACTTTGACCATATTGGTCCAAAACACTTCCGAGATATGTAAACTGCTCTACCTGCTCTATTCTTTCCCCGCATATTTTAATATTTAGCTTAGCCTTTTTCTTTCTGGAAAATCGCATAACCTTTGTTTTATTAATATTGATTCTCATCCCATATTTATCGCACTGAACCTCCAATTAACTCAGCAATGCTTGCAACCCCTTGGCTGACTGAGCAACCAATGCCTGTTCATCAGAAAAACCTAACCGATTTTACGAATTCCCCTCCGACTTTCATTCCTACCTCCAGTTCTCCCCATGCCTCTTTAATCATTTCCTTCACATATACGTTGAACAGTACCGGTGACAATGGGCAGCCCTGCCTTATACCTCTTCCTAACACTTCCCATCCGGAATCTTCGTTCCTCACTCGCACCTGAGCAGTCTGAGACATGTACAGGTTGCGGATCAGTCTCCTGTCCCTCCAATCCATTCCTATTTTCTGCAATACATGCATTAATTTTTCCCAATTCACTCTATCAAACGCTTTTTCGAAATCTACAAAACAGGCAAATACGTCCTGATTGTATTCTATATTCCTCTCGATTATGGAATATATATATATAAATAAATATATATATATTTGTTATATATATATATATATATATAGGAAGAGAAGGAAGGAACTGGGGTTCTTTCCTTCTCTTCCTTTAAAATGTGGCTTGAACACCGAACATTCAAAAGCGCGTTAGTTTCTCTTTTATTTTTTGTTTGTTTCTGTGTTTTTGTTTTTGTTCGTTAGTGCTAGCTTAATATGCTTTATGAATAGTTTTTATTAATTACAAATGTTAATGCATGGAATAGACTAATATTTAACAAGGAGCAGAAGGGAAGAGACCCACGCCTTGCTTTACGTATTCACGAGATGCCTTCCAACGCAGAGTAAACACCGCAGCTCTCCGCCGCGATGAGGAGGCGAGGTTTGAGTGTTTTAACTGCCAGGGAAGGGGGTGCCAGGAGGGATCGGGAGGAGCGGAGATTTGTATCAGTGAGCCCTCTTGAGCTGAGAGCATTGCAGGGCAGGGATGAGTAACGCCATCTCTTGGGTTTTCACCTCAAGGCTACTTGCACTTTCAGGGTGGACTTCGATTACAGAGAGGAAGGAGCATTTTTCGAAATTTCGATGGAATTCATTCCTGCAACGAATCTTTCCACCGTGAAAACCTGATTCTCCATGTCTTGCTTGCCTTCCAATGTTATCCTAGAAAAATCTATTATAAAGGCGTAACAGATAAAGAGCCATCTCTAGTTGTATTTTTTAAGAAAAATCATAATTTTTAAACAATGCGCCAGCTATATGACCCCAAACCGCAGTATGCATAAAAAATTATATCCTACATTATATTTCAGCATATTTTCCAATTGAACAGTACTCAAGCAAAAAAACTCCATCCCTTTTCCTCCCTACCCAGAGAATGACCATTTAGAAATCCTCCAAAAATACATAAGCCTAACAACCCTGGACGCCCTATTGTTTCTAGCACCAACTCCCATGCGTAGCAAAATGCACTACTTAATCTTGTGCGCATTCCATTGGAACACCCCTCTCCTCATCTTTAAAGACTCCTACCCGTCCCCCTGCTAATCCTTTAAAACGCTAACTCTCTTACGGACACCGTGGAAGACCATTCCCTCTGCCCTTCCACCCACCGCACGGAAGGCCTACAACCTTACCGCTATTTCTGCTCTCGGCGCTCCAACCCGCACATTTCTTCAACCGACATTCTCATTCACCTCGCAGGATTACGTAGTGCTAACCAAAAACACATTCACCTTCAAGGAATGGTTTTTTCCTTCCAGATGAGAAGCCTCGCCATGGCTACACGAACCCATCCCATGTCACCCTCAATATGGGGCAACTCGACAGTAAACTCATCCAAAAATAAGTTCTCCAGACTTTACTTTGGTACCGTCGTCTGTACGATATCTTCCTTCTTCTATCCGAGGGACATGAAAATATATCAATTTTTTGTAAATCCCAATTCTTCTTTCTCGATTTGTTTGCAGTTTCCAGTTCGGGATCGTCTGCAACGCGCTTAGAAGTCAGTATCGTCCTTTAAAATAATGTATTTATCACTTCCGTCCGCATTAAATTGCCAAACCATGAAGAGTACCTCCTTCCCTGTCGCTCATCCCACACTGAACGCCGCACCTTTCCCTCTCCGTTCGTAGTGGATGAAATAACGTCCACTCGCCACGGCATTATTCGAAGACCCTCCTCCACTCTCTTCGCAAAAAAAAGAGTGCCCAGGAAAATGATTGAAGAGAAATTTTCTACCTCACACTGCCAAATACATCCACGGACCAAAACGTACCGCCTTAAATGTCTCAATCTCACCCCCACTGGCATTCACATAATCCCTCCGATTCTTGAGGAATATTACCCATATGATAAATATTGAACCTCGTACATCCCTCCATCTGCCCACTCCCACTCCGGCTTTTTCAAACCTCCAAAAATGTGCACGTCATACTAAACTCCGAAAGGGCCCCTCATCTACCCGCGATCGCCCTGCAGCAAATTTCTCACCCTTCGAATGCCGCGTTACTTAGCCCTCTCTTCTAATGCCGCGCTATTTTCCTTTCTACGGGTATATCTTTCCACCAAATCTGAATGGTCACATGCGTCTCGAATAATTTATTGACAGAAAATCCTCTCTTTTTATTTCTCTCCAGTGTGCAATGGCGAACACATCCTGAACCTTTCCATCTACATCAACAATCACCATTTCTCCGGATACGCTCATCTGTTCCTCGATAACACCTTTCCAAACCATACTGATCCTCAGATTCAATCAATCCTATCAATTTTCCTTCATCGCTACTGTAAATGGAGTCTCCTAGATTTAAAAGGCAGCATTGGGGTTAAAGGCAGCTAGTTGTTATATTTGGCTGCTGAGGGCATTCGGACCACACAGGCCGAACCAATAGCACTAACAACCATCAGCCTCCCCACGCTCCCTCCCAAACGCTGCCAAAACACGTCCCCACTTTTATCCTACAGCAAGGCACAATTGCCAATCCAACGATTTTCTCTACAGCTTACTGGCTTTTATTTCATGTCGTTTCGGTGA
Organism: Hetaerina titia; assembly: GCA_037158775.1. Taxonomy (NCBI): domain Eukaryota; kingdom Metazoa; phylum Arthropoda; class Insecta; order Odonata; family Calopterygidae; genus Hetaerina; species Hetaerina titia. Next base: position 13,967,463 of record CM073768.1, on the reverse strand, counting down.
ATCCTTCTACATTCCACTTTACACACCATCTTCCATATTTTATCTTTTTGAAAGGAACGTCCATCTTCATTTTTACTAAGTGAAGATCAGAGTCCGAATTCACTCCCAAAAACTATGAGAATTAATCAATCTGTTTTGAAGCCACAATATGGTCTATCTTATGCCTCCCTGAATCCCAAGACATTTTAAATGGAAACTTACGCCACTTGTGCTGTTTGTAATATGTGTTAGTCATGATTCACCCGTCCCCTACGGGACTCTTTTGCTTTCTTCCCGCAGTCATTCTTTGCTTTTTAGATAGTGAACATCTTCCTCACTTCCATACCTCCCTTCGCCCACATTCACGTCATAACCTGTCATCGCTATCGAATACATCATGTATTTCCCTCTAGTAACACCAGCAATTATTTCTTCTAATTGAATGTAGTATAGTGGAGGATCCGAAGAATGAACAAGGTCCCTTGTTCAGGTTTAGTCTCAAGGTTTTACCAGTCGCTTGCTCATTGTTAACTTCGCTTCTTTCTACTTTTTTGTTCAACATTATTGCCATCCTTCGATCTCTTTCCCTCCGCTGTATATTGCTCTATTGGTCCAAAAGTGATTGCTAGTCTTATATCTCCCGTAGCACATCCCAGCAGGTCTTATGTTCATCTCTCTATCTTCCGCTTTGCATTTGATAAAATATGTTATATGTGATATTGTATATGTTACTTTCTTCAAAAACTGCGTTAAGGGAAGATATGTTTTCATGTAGTGGCTATTTTTTATCTTCGCTCCTTTGCAAATCATTCATTGATTGCCTCTTTAGCGGGCAAGGAAATAGAATCCCTCAAGATATATATTCCAGGGGTTGACTCTCGACTGGGGTGTTCCCTAGAAAAGTATCGCAAGCGTGGCAAGTGGTCCCCATCTACAGTGGTTCCCTCAAAATAAATGCCCCTCTACCCACCTGCCCTCTTTTCCTTTCCCCGGCACGGGGATCAACACCCCGTGAAATGAGTTTTGATTCGTCAGTGCCCTGCTGCCTCCGACAACCTTTTCAATCGCCCTCTCGAGCCGCCTGCCTCCAGATGGTCCCTCACGCATTCCGCGCGTCGTTTCCCCGCCAACCCTGGGGGCGAGGAAGCGACCGAGGGAAGAAAGAGTCGACGAAGGGAAAGGGCGACCTTCGGGGGGCGAGCGAAGAGTGGAGTGGGAGACTCGACGAGATAAAAAATCAGGATCGTTAGAGGTCGGCAGACAGAATTCGGTGTTGGATATTAGGAGATCCATTCTTTAATGGCAACATCAGATCAGTTTAGAATTAGTTTCACTTATAAGTTCACGCTTGAATTTTTCGCTCATACTTTAAGATCGTTGACCTTCGATGAAAAGAATTGTTTTAACTGGGAGCTCTGGTTCAAATCCGGGTGACTATGCGCATCATAAGATTTGCAGAAGTACTGTTTTTTTAGGGGACATGATAGTCCATGGGGTAGAGCGTTGGACTACTGACCGGAGGGTCCCGGGTTCGATTCCCGGGCAAGGCACTCTGGGCACTTGCAGCTCCCCACAATCTATGTGATTTTTCGGGTACCAGATCTTCCTGGAAAGCCATAACTGGCACAGGGAGAGGAACTGGCCCCCCTGCCCTGATGTGTGAATTTCACACGCCGTCGGGCTTAGTGCTGGGTGGACTCTACCATCACCTACCAATCCCACCTTCGGGTTGATTGCTGTCTTTTCCTCACACATATGTGTGTGTTTATGGTTTTTAGGCGGTATGCTTTTAAGGATTTCGGATCTCGCTGGTACACATAAGGTAACATTTGGGTGAGGAAATTCAATATTATTACAATGTTGTTGTGTGAATTACAGTCGTTGCTGGGATAATTATTCAATTCAACCATTCAAAAGTATAAAGTATTCCATTTTCACACAGACAAATATGGAATAATTTCATCAACGCGTTAAATTGATGGGCAACATTAACAGGCAGAATTTAATTTGGGAATTGCAGCATAAATTAACCTTTGATGTCAGATTGAACCGAATGCAATCTATTTCCTAAAACATATCCCTTAATAAAAAGTGTCTGGTATCTAGCGTGGTAAAAATAGTGCATTCAATTAGATTTAGCGCCTCATTCAAGGACTGTGCCGAGTTTATTGCAATTATAGAATACAATACAAATTGTGTACATATTGAGGGTTCCTTCATATTGTTATCTCTCTTTCGTCGGCGGATACATTTATTAAACAATTTAACCATTGTTGCTTTGGTAACTGTTAATGGTTTGCTTATAATTTGGTTGCTCTACGTTAACTAAATGCTTGCTGTTACATCAATGATCCTATTTTATTTACAATGATAATATATTTGTACTTTTATTACATTTCTTGCTATTTATTTCTAAACTTATTGCTTAATTCATTGATAATTATTGTTGCTATATTTTCAATATCTAAATTGTGTACTGTAGTATTTTATGTCTTCTATAGTATGCAAATTCTTATTTGGAAACCCTGGTTGCGTATCGTTTGATACCATTTCCTTTCTTTTTGACAATCTTCTTAGTGCAAATATCTTTACTCTGTTACTTTAACCTGAGGTCCCGGTTCAACTAGTTCCTGCCACTATTGTCTTAGCGTGAGGCTTCCCTAGCTCTATTTGAGCTATTTGAGTGAGGCTTCCTTGTGAATCCGACAGCGAAGGCCACGCTTTCCTCGCTGCTGGGCAGGACAACAGCCCAAGGGTATAGTTCCCCACTTGCATGGATCAATCTTCGCTTTTTCTCATTCCATATAATCATAGGAAGTACACTTGAGGTGGTTTCTCTCTGCTTTTCTTAATAATATTTAAATGTGGTGCCATCCCTGATACGGCAATGCCAATGGAGTCAGACTCCTTGTAGTTACCTCACAGTAGATATCACTTGCCCTGTCAGTGCAGATCCAGGGTAAAGGAAACACCTTTAAGCTCCAGGTTGAAGGAAACACCTTCCACCAAATTTTTATCATTGTCCACGGATTAGGAAGATTATATTTGTTGAGGATATTTTAGGTTCATAAGAATGCATGCTTTTTTAGAAGCGGCTTCGATTAGTGTTTTCCGCATACTGATTGGTAGTAGATAAACATACATACGCTTGCGGGAAATAGAGCTTATAGGAAAACATATGAAAGATGAACACAGGAAAGGTGCATTTGAGCAGATCACAAAAGTAAAAATATTTCCTTAACCGGGATTTGAACACCGGACCCACGACACCAGCCGGGCTGATGTTCTACCAGTTAAGCTATTAAGGAAACCTAATTTACACTGAGATCTGCGATGTTTTAAAGCGCCCAGATGCTCCGATTGCTTGGCCCAGAGATGGCGTTAGGGAGAAGTTTCACCCACCAACGGAGAAATAGACAATACACACAAGAAGGAATGACAGTAGGTTAACAAGCATAAAGCATCTTAGAGGATAGGAACAGAACGGTGCGTTTCATGGCACGCATAACCAGAAGAAGAGACGAGCCACAATGGCCAAATACACATTAAACACGATATACCGCCATACGGCGAAAAAATATTACTTCACGCATGGAAATGGATAGGAAAACTTTGGCGCTTTATAAGATCGCAGATGTCAGTGTAAAGTACATTTTCTCGATAGCTTAAGTGATTAGAGCATCCGCCCGGCAAGTGGAGAGATCCGGTGTTCAAGTTCCGGTCGAGGAAAATATTTTTACATTTGTGGTCTGCTCAAATTGGTCAAAGGGAGTATTGTGTTAGGAGGCGTGTTTGGGGATTGGGAGCATACCAATCAGGGATGAATTCTTGCATGATGCTCGACGGTTATTGATTCTAATATTAAGGGGTGTGGTACACTGTCCAATATAAAAGGGAGGGCAAAGTTGCCACTTCAGAAGGTAAACTACATTTGCTGGAGGTACATGAAGAGTAGGGAATTGGTGGGAGAGAGTTAAAGACCGGGTGAGGGAGAGATGGGATTCTGGTTTGGAAAATAGGACATGTTTTACATATAGGTTTGTTGCAGGGCCTGGGAGTGATTTTGTGATGGGGCGGGGATTTAAGGAGTGGATTGGTTGATTTGAGCAGATCTGACAAATTTGTGAGGGGTTTTTGGATTGGAACGGCCAATCCATTCAAACCTTCCATTTCGGATTTGAATCAGAATCATAGATCTTAGAAAGCGACACTTTTTTTAAATCAACGAAGAAACCTGGCCAAATCTGATTTTCAACTCTAGCCTAAATTACTGCAAGCATGGCTTTAGAAGTAAAAGGAAACCATGATTTAAATTAATAATTTTAGTAAAAGGTATGATAATTAATATCTAATGCCTAGAAAATGTGAACGTACAGTTGGTCTGGTGTGCATCGCCGAAAATTAGAGACGATTTTTCCGCTCAGACGGGATTTTCAAATCGGAGTCATAGCCGGATTCGACCCAACCACCTTGGGTCTGGGATCTGTACCTTCAGCAATGCGCGAAGGGGTGAGACACTGACGTAAGAATAAGGTTAAGGAGATTTAGCGTCTATCAAATTGGCCGCCAGTGGTGCGAAATAGATTCGTCCGCAGCCGTTCGTAAATCAAAGGCCTGGCCCGGTAGGACGAGACGCTCGACAGGTGGAATCGACCGACGCGGTATTCTTTCCAATTCCACTTTACGCATTTCCTTCGCTTGAACGCCAACTCTCTCACCTTTTCCAAGCTCATTTCGCAGTTTTTAAACAACCCGAGGGCTGTGCAATGCTCTCTTAATTAGGTGATTATGCAACGCTTCAGGCTGAAGATGGAAAAAAGAATATATAGCTTAAGTAAGTTCATAGATGGGACGACTGAGCTTTGAAGAAACGTCATTACTTTCACTTACTTTATTCTTAACTTTTCTCAAGTTAATTTGTTTTGTTTTGTTTCATTTTATTTAAGGACTTTTCCAATGCTTTGTTATATTTTCGAAAATTTTGATTCCAATATTGCCTATCGCGTATGCTTTTGAGCCAATAATTCGATGTGACATAATCCATATTTTTAATTAAACTATCATAACCATATGATGTGGTCGGCCTATATTTTTGTTTTCAAATGTTGTTACTTTTATTGACATAGATTAGGAACAAGTTAATAATTGAAGGTGATTTATTTCTTTTAACATCTTCATAAACATTATTGTTTCTCCATCTGCAAGGTGTAACATAGAAAAACATAGTGATGCACTTCATTCAAAACATTTTTCCATGAAATAATTCTCACCTTTTCCTCTCTGTTAAAATGTTTTTGCACTGAACTTTTATCAAATAAAATCCTTAAAACCTACCGCGTCTTTCTATTGCGTTGTTTTATTTTGGCGGCGCCACTGGCAAGGAAAACTTTTATCTGATTAACAAATGTCAAATTTAAAACGTCATGCAGCTTAGTCCGGCGGTTTCTCAGCCACTGCCCAGTACTTAGACAGTAAACTCTTCACCTAAATACTGGTCCACTCGGACGCAGGTGGATCAATTTGGAAATTCGGTGACCTAAAAGTATCTATGTTACTAATTCCAAAAGTACAATTAAAAAAAAACCCAGGCAAGAAACCTTTGGAGAATGTCCAAATGCAAAATTCGCAGAACATATCCATTGTGACGTCATGGCGAGATGGTCCGAAGAAAAAACAATGGCAATGGAAATACCTTCTCCTTTCTCTCGGCGGCGGCGCTGTTGGGCGGGGAGGGGGAACGGTATACTATTCTTCGGGAGTGGCTTCTTTCCATTGCACGAAGTCTCCCGGGAAATCATCCGCCGTTCCCCTCACCCCCCCCCGTCCTCCCCCCCTCCCCATCGATCTCCCCCCCGAGCCAACCTTCGCCATTCCAGTCCATTTCTCTTCATTTCTCCCTCTTTTGCTTCGGGTCTTCTCCGAAAGAGGTCTCCCGAGTACATCACCAAATGACGTCACCTTGCAGCCGCTGCATGATTTAGCGACCCCGCGGACTGCGGCGAATCGAGTCTGTCGCACCCCCGGCGCACGACAGCCGCACCCCCGGCGGACGTGGGGGGCGAAGGAGGCCGAATGCGTCAAATGGGCCGTCATCCACCCGAGGGAGGCGAAGCACCACTCGGGCAGGGTCTGCAGCGGTGGCCGCCAATTCCTCCTCGGCCCTCGTACTGCTGGGGTACCCCCCCTCTCCCCCGCAAGCGGTCCGACGCGACAGGAGAAATATGTTCCCCGGGACTCCACGCCGTCTGCGAGCGACCGTGTCCACACCACGCGCATTGGCCGGAAGGCAGTGGGGCAGGGGGGCGGACCGGACACACTTCGGGGGCGAGACGAGCGATTGGAGAAACCGACGACCGACTGCCATCTTGATAGTGGGCTTGCAATTGAAACACCAATCCCCAACAATTCGGGGGAGGTCTCTATTCTTAGCGATCACCTATTGTCTCGAAGCTTAGGTGATTCGGATGCAATTTTTTCCTTACTTTTTAAAATTTCATTTAGTAACCCGCGAGCCACCACTAGGGTATGTGGCAGGGGATGATTAGGCACCAGACTACCCTTGACCAAAATACCTTTCCATTCGTTACATTTATCCCTTATCGTTCGTGGGGAAAATGATATCAGACTAAGTGACCAGGAATTGGTAATTTTAACCGGGATGAGAATTCCATATTTCACTGCTGGAGAATTTTGCTTCTTTAATTTGTAAATCCTTGTCGCCCTGACTACTAAAGTGCAAATTGACTAAATTTGATAATGGATCACTTATCAAACTGGTTCAAATATCGCTTTCTATGAAACGTTATCGGCCATCCTCCTTTTCATATTACTGTTGGCTTTTTCTACCGATAGAAATGAGAGCCATTCTCCTAAGTAATGATTGTTTTTCAGTATTCCTCCTCTGTACTCTCTACGTTCTTTTCCATCTCGCCATGCGAACGGATTCCGCTCCAAGCATGGCTCAGTATTTAACCGACACTCATTATAATATTAGCAATAATTTCATATCGGCGGGGAATATTGGTGAAAACTCCATTTAATCTAGCCTTGACTATGACGAATGCCCGTTTTTTGTGCAAAACATTCAACCAATGCCTTGGTTAAACTAATAACTTGACGGCATAATTTCATTATTTTCGCGTAAAAATGGTAGGCCTTATAGGAATGTGGTCTTGTTTTTATTATTCAAATGCAAGGCTTAATTTTGCTGAATATTGACATTCTTTTCCGTAGTCAATTAGCACTTTCATACATTTAGGTCTCTTTTAACAACAAGAGTTATATTGGCTACCTAAAAATTTTCTTTCTTTCATTTATCCTGAATTCTATTATTATTAGTTATTTGTCTAAATCGTAATATTGGCCAGTCTGCATGTACCTGGGAATGAGGACTTTGGCCAGCCGCCCGCTTTATTATGGTCGGAGAGTCATTCGGCACTGAAATTAGGAAAGTAACTGCACTGAACTATTTTGTGTTTAACTATTCTCCTCTCTTCCGTCATGTTCACGCTCGTTGCAGCTAAAGTAAACACTTCAGCATTAAGTAAGTGATTATTTGCACTAACGGTTACAGAATCCTCTTCATTGGCGTTCATTTTAAGAAATTGAATATTATTCTTGCAGAAAAATATTTAATTACCCATGAGAAATAACCAATATTAAGGTTCTTGCGTTTAGCACCTGGTTGTCACTCCCACGCCCCCTCTCCTGTGGATCACCTCGGTATCCTTCACACCTAAGAGACATCCATGCCTCACGTCCAAACTCACTATCACACTGAGGAGTGTTGACATAATTTTGTCGCTATAAAGTGCTCTTATAGTTTCAGCATACCTGAGGTCATTTTTACTGGGAAAATGCCTTCGCATGGAAATCCATAATTAAAATAAGACAAAAATTGGCGATTTGGGCAATTTAGGCAATTAAATGGCATCCTTTCCTAATCCAAAGCCATTAAAATTCCAAACCAGTCTCAAAACTGTTTAATTTTTGGTACTGGTTTAAGTATTTTCTGTCATGTCATCTATTCATGATTGACCCATTATCAGAGTCAGGTCTGAGTCGCTCGTCCTCTATGAGGTCTGAGTCAGGGTCTACCTAAACACTCCATTTAAAGGATATGCGGAATTCATGAAGGGAATTGGGCTAATCTTTTATTAAAAATTAGATAAATTATTTAGCCTTCGTGGAACGAGAACATGTTGAAATTGCTCACATTCTAATCAGTATAAATACGAATCCCATATCTGTACTTATATAAGGGATTTCCTATTATTAGGGAGAGATAGCGCCACGCCGTTAGAGTCTGGCATAAAGGTCTCCTGTTTAAAATGCACCAAAACGGTTTACCACCCCCCCCCCCCAAATTCTTATGATCCGCAGTTTCCTTTCTGATCGTCATTTTCGCGTGTAAAGTGTAAAGAAAGCTGAGGCGGATGTCCCCCAGGGCTCTCTCCTCAGTCCATTTTTGTTCAATTTATTCGTCAACGACCTGTCGACAACGCCCCACACGTCCCTATAGATGTATGTAGACGACACCGTCATTGCTGCTACGTCTCGTGTGCATTCGGCGAGCATCCGACGTCTCAACACTCACCTACAAAAACTTCAAAAGTGGACAAACACATGGAAAATTCGGATTAACGCGGACAAGAGTGCACACGTCCACTTCACCAGACGACGCCCACGTACAACACACCTGTCACTCACTCTATAACAACATAGGATTCCGGCAGCTAAGTCGCACCGTTTCCGTGGTGTCATTCTCGATGACAAACTCACCTTCAAACCCCACCTGACTCTTGCCGTACGAAAGCTGTCGTCGCAGTAAATCAACTCCGATGTTTTGCGTCGGCGAATTCTCCGCTCAGTCATAAGGACCAGGTGAGCTTATACACGGCGATCATACGGCCCAAGATTCTCTATACCTGTCCGATCTTTGCAGTACGGAAGACGATATGGCACCACCTCGAAACAATACAAAACATATCAATCCGGAGCTTGTTAAAGGTTAGCCGTATGGCCGAGGTGCGTGCCGCTCATCGTCTTCCGTCCGCCGCGGACTGCATCCGCTCTCAAGTCGCCACATTTCATTCGCGACTTGCACAAACTGGATCTGCTCTTCTATCAGACATCTGGGATTACGATATCAACCAAAAACATACATGCACATTGACTAAGGACGTAACTCGCCTATGAGTATTTCCTATATCTGATAATTTCAAGTTGTATTCATTCTCCTCTTCATGCTAGTTTGTATCTCGCGGTTGTATAACGCTATAGTCCACCTGTTCGGACAATATCCCTAAATGACGTAAAAATTTCCACTTGTATAATACCAAAAAAATATAAAACCGTATTAACTCTCATACAAAAATTATTATTCCATCAAAAAAAAAGAAAAAACATGCAAAATATATTGTATCATATATTGTGTTGTTGACAACATATATTGTATCCTCAACTATGTATTTGTATTTACGTTAGGCGTTTTTTGCAAGGTCTTTTTTCATGTGCATTTGCCTACGTATTCGAGTTAAATATATTCCTTAATCATCTTTATTTACCATCTTAACTAATTGATACTCTCGATGAATTTTGTAATGAAAAAGTGAAAAGCGTTTATCCAATGACGGACTTTGTAAAATATTAGCCTTTCATAACAAGGACCCTTTCCAGTCCAGTCCGTCGGTGCACGCGGCTTACTTGCTGACTTTTGGAGATTGCGTCATTGGTGTTTGGGTTGGATACGGCGAGGACCTTTAGATCAGGAGCTATCTACAGGGGAAGCACAACTCCATTGTTTGTCGCTGGGGAATTCAATTTCCCTGGCTGACCTCTTTCTAATCCCGATATCTGGGGAACCCCGGCCCATTAGAAACCAGATGGAGTGGCGAGGCGAGTGGCCGGGAGGACCAGACTGCCCCTCTCGACAGCGCGTCATCCGGAGAGACCCTGTTGGCCTGAAAACAGGTCCTTGAAGACCACCGGACGAGGAGGGGAGCATTGCAGAGGGGGAAAGGCGTGCATGTTCCTCCTCCCACCGAGCGCCAGTTCTGCCAAAGCGAGCGTCGTGTGTCGACATTCCACGTGGATATGGAAATGAATCGCTCTCTTGTTTTCAATGAGGGGTCTTTCTTTACAACGCACCCTGGCCTCAAACAGTTATCTTGTGCCACGTAAAAGAATCTCAAGCACTAAACAACGTCCATCCATTCCTGCCGGCGGCGCCTGTCAGCAGCGGACTCTCCAGTTGGTGTGTGATTCAGCCCCGTAAGTTGCCACTGTCCGTTTGAACCCCGAATGCTACCTCAATTCAAATCCTTCGTCTCTGCCAAAGCTTGATTTTCTTTGATTTTGTCCCTATTTAATCTTATTCCCTCAAGGTCACAAAACTGAGATAAGCGAGAAAATACATCTGAATCGTCGCAGAACAGCAACCGGTTGATATTTATGTAATAGTTTAGACTTAGGTTTAATAATGTGGTTCATAGCAAGAGCACTTCTGTTACGTTACGACTTCATGTGATCACACCATGTGATTTACTACAGGTATAAACACCCAAGTACAGTACGCGAAAGAACAAGATTGAAAAAACAGTCACCATTTAGTATTTAAATTTATGGACTAGACAATTGATAAGCTTATGGAACGACCGAAAGCCACCCTTCAATTTCCTTTGTGGATTTTATTTGGGTCATTATACATTTCATGATCATTTGGGGTCGAGTGTAACCGATTCGTTGAGTCCGGGTAGGTCAGTGGTATCCATCTGGACGGATCCGCGTTCAGGGTCGTCAGAAGTAAAAGTGCAATCATCAAGCATTCTTATCTGGCATTGCAAGTTCAGTAATTGCAAATTGCCACGAATTTCATGGAATGGAGGGATATCCTGAGAAGGGCCGGAGGAAATCTGGTGCATGTTGGGATAGTCAGCCGGAGGTATGCGTTGTAGAGCTATACGTACTCGATATGACGCCGAGGCGTCGTGATGGGTTTACTATTCTAATTGTAAACAAGTGAGCGGCAGTGCCTCTTTATTGAATGAAGAGGTTCATTTTTGAAGGGAGGTCCTTCATTCAGCAAGTACACGTTAAATTTGGGTCTAGGGTTGAAGAGGGATTGTACAATTATTAGTTAAATGCCGAATTACATTACGTAGCAAATGGGCGCATTAGAAATGGGCTTGTGAGAGGAAACGGGGAAGCTGACAGATATCGATTCTCTGATTCCACCGTAGGTGAAAAGCTATTTCTATATTTTAAAAGGTATTACACTTTCTCCATGAATATCACATGTCTGGTCCATGTAACATATTTTCTAACTTCTCTTTGAGTGTTTGCGCAGGTTTTCTCTTCTTTCTTCCTAACGGTGGTTTCACCTTTCTCTATAGTACCATAACCCGCGTGAGGTACCTCCAAAAACATGGTTTTTGAATGCATCAACGGCTTCTTCGGACGCCGAGAAAAGTTGACCACGAAATTTTTTCTTGCTAAACGAGAATAAAAATAAGTCATTTGGTGCTAAATCAGGGCTGTATGGAGGATGACCCATCAATTCGACGTTTTGGCCAGCCAAATAGGTAGTTGTTTCGGCCGATCTGTGAGAGTTTGCATTGTCATGATGGAGAATGATCATTCGTTGCCGCTTCTTTTTCCGTATTTCACCAAACACTTCTGGCAAACAAATGCTCGTGTACCATTCAGAATTTACGGTTCCAAGTTTCCCTCACGGTACGGTTGTCACATGTCCAATTATTCCAAAGAAACAGGCGATCATTTGCTTCGATGTGCTTCGCGCACGAATCACTTTTTTCGGATTTGACTCGTCTTGGATGACCCATAAAGTGAATTGCTGTTTTATTTCGGGCTTATTGATCCAAGATTCGTCACCTGCGAATATGTTATACACTGATTTTGATGCACCGCGATTGTATTTGTTGACCATTTCTTTGCACCTATTGACACGAACATCTTTTTGAGCTTTTTTCAAATTATCCAGGATCCAACGCGAACCAATTTTTTTCAAAACTAAATGTTCATGCAATATTTTATTGATGCTCGCCATACTAATCCCCAAGGATGCCTCAATCTCACGCCAAGTCACATGACGATATTTCTATACTAGTTTTTGCTGAATATTAATGTTTTCTGGCACAACTGATTTTGAACGACTTTCACAACTTTCGTCGCTGAGCGAACGGCGGGCATGATGGGATTGGCGTTTCACAGTAATACAGGGTTCGTCCAGAAAATAAGTGTACTGAGCTCAGGAAAAAAAAATTATTACACTTTTACATATCTTAAACTAATATTCCTCTAATTGGACCCTTGTGAGTCGATACACTTGTTCCAGCGGCGTTCCCATTCCTGAAGGCATCATCGGGAACCTCTCGAAGACACGTCGTCACCGCCTCTTTGACGGCGTCCAAAGTCCCGTATCGCGTTCCTTTCAAACTCCTCTTTATCTTCGGGAACAGAAAGAAGTCCGGTGGTGCCAAGTCCGGGCTGTAGGGCGGGTGCGGCAGCGTTGCCACGCCGTGCTTGGCCAAGAAGTCCGACACGACAAGCGCGGTGTGAGACGGCGCATTGCCGTGATGCAGCCGCCAGATGTTTTTGATCGCTGGCCGGACACGGGCGACTCGTTTTCGAAGCCTGTCGACCACTTGGACGTAAAATGCAGCATTTACAGTTTGTCGTTCAGGTACAAATTCGAAGTGGGCGACTCCCCTTCTGTCAAAAAAGACAATGAGCATCATAAACTTATGTTCCGGACAAACCCTGTAGAGGATGGGGCTTCATTTTCAAGAGTGTAAGTAAGTTGATCAATGCTTTCCTGTCTTGATAATCCACATCGAAAATGGTGAAATCACCCCACGAAAGTGTTCACGAATTAACTCCATTTTTTCACAGAAACAAAATTTTCGAGACGCGGTAAACAACACAATTTCATGATTAATTAAAATTGGCAATTTTCCACAAAATAATTTTTTTATTAATCCGGCCGGTTTCAATGTAACTACATCATCTTCTGGCAACAGTCATTTCTCATTGTCTACTATACATGCTGAAAAGCAAGTAAGGGGAGGGTAGTGGAAAATGGGGGAAGAGGGAGGGGAGGTGGACGAGGGACGTGGCCCACGTTCCACCTCCCCTCCCTCTTCCCCCATTTTCCACTACCCTCCCCTTACTTGCTTTTCACCACATATAGTAGACAATGAGAGATGCCTGTTACCAGAAGATGATGTAGTTACATTGAAACCGGCCGGATTAAAAAAAAAATTATTTTGTGGAAAATTGCCAATTTTAATTAATCATGATCGATATTTTAATATTCGATCGATAGATCGAATTAATCGATATCACGCCTCTTTTTAACACAATTTATGATCAAAGGAAAAAATTGTTCGAAGAAAGTTAGCGTCAAAAGGATCAACCTCTCTGATGGAAACGTAAGATGTTGTCTAAAGCACTTAATGTTGTCAATGCTCAAAATATAAATAGCAACCCTTGTACTCTCAATCGCTGGACCTCAATGCTTAGCCGAATTTAATGCAGCACTTCGATGGTTGGAATTCTTATTACCCCCCCGAGAGGGTGGGTGGCGGATTCAGTGCGTTCAATTCCATTGCTGAGTATCGCTCCAGAGTAAGACGCCGGAGTCTTACTCTAGAGTCTAGGATTGCCACGCGGTATTGCTCTAAGCGACGGCGTCTCAGGTGATTTCCCGGCGCGCACCAGTGGCCCCACCGCATTCATCCCGCTCTCATCTTGCCGAAGGTGACCTCATGTTAATCGCGCCCTTTCACGTCTTCGCGTACATCAATGTTTCGCAGAGTTGGTTTGCTTTGATCCCGTGGCAGACGATTAATTGAACGACCGCCACACCTAAGCTGTGGTGCTCCCAAGAGTGCCGCACTGCACCCATGCTGGACACCTCTCGACCCCAGATCGCTCCGCGAGACTGGCACCGTTTACTCCGTGCGGCTGCTATTTCCACTCTCTCAAAGTTGGTGCACGGAGCTTACAAGTTTTTGTTTTTGCGTCAAGGTTTATAAAGGGAATATTTGATGAAGGCGTAAGTGAAAGTTGCTCCATTCTTGATGAAGAGTTCCCCAACTTCAGCCAATTCCCATGCTTCTCTTACACGGGAGGGTCCTAATATGCCTGAGTTCATTCTGTACACTAGTTGAGGCATATCTTGTTCGTTCACTCGCTGGACAAAGTGATGTACACTTTCATTAAGTTATTGTGAAAACTATATTCAAACAATGGCAACAGAGTACACTGATAAATGAATATTTTAGATTTAAGTTTTAATTAGAGTGCCTAATACCACGTAACCAAAATTCTGTGCATAACAATTATTTTGTGACAAGGCTTTATCTTAGGGGGAAAACGTGACTGAAGGTCATATTATGTATTTGACGATGAGTTACAGTTGAGAACGATATGCGGTGAACGAACGTTTTAGTTATATATACCATGCAAGACACCACCAGGCCAGGGTTTATGGCAGGGGGTGAACACACACGAGAATAGCTTTATCCGAATCTGACACTACCGCGGTCGAACAATGTTAATATGATCCCCTATCAGTCGTGGAAGAAATGGCATCTTAAATCTATCCGTTCTACACTTAATCTCTCTAATTTTATTCACATGATCTCTCCTACCGTAGTACGATGGGAATAACAATACATTTTCGTCATTACTGCTAAAGCGACGTCCTTCGTATTTATGCAAGAGAATTATTTTGTCATTTAACCTTTGCTCCGTGAGTGATTCCCAGCATAGCTGCTCTAATATTTTGGATATGCTACTAAGTTTATCATTTCTATATTTTACAAATCTAGCTCCTCTATGCATCACGCAACCCAATTCGGCAATTAACCCAACTTCGTGAGGATCCCATATACTTGCAGCATATTCTAAATGAGGCCTAAACAATCACAGATAATATTTATTTTTGACCCTATCATCACATTTGCCAAGTACTCATATAATAAATCCTAGTTGTTTGCTACCTTGTCTACATATTTCGTGTGTGTGTTTCACCCAGGAGAGGTCGTGAGTGAGGGTAACGCCTAAGTATTCAATTAAGTCGCACATTCCATTTTGGTGTTCCCAATTTAAAAGGGTGGGAATAACCATTGGTCCGTTTTGCTGAATTACCTTTGAATTTCCATTTTACCACAGAAGAGCGAGTTCTCTTCATTAGTAGCGATGCGTAAATTATGTTGAAGGGAATATTACTGTTTCATCCATCATTGCCTACCAGATATTGGAATTGTGAAGTTTAAAACTTCACAATGCCAATGAACCCCATCTAAACATTTAAAATTTTTATTTATGCAAATAAATCTCTGAATTTGAATAGTTTTTCTGTGTCATCTTTTTGACGAGAATCACATCACTCTTTGGAGTGGTAAAGTTATGCTTAACCACTTAATTTTCTGCAAAATGAAGTGATAATAAATAAAAAGTACTGATCAAAAACTTTATTTCTGCTCATAACTGTTCACGCACGATATATGATAATCGTGTTTTAGCAGAAGCTGGGAGATGCTTCCTGAGCATTGACGAATCTTCCTCATTGGTTGCAGATTAGCCTCCCATCCCTCCATTCTATTCCTATTTTCTACAATATATTCATTAGTTTTACCCAAATCACTCTATCAAACGCCTTTTCAAAATCTATGAAACAGGCAAATTTGTCCTGATTGTATTCCATATTCCTCTCGATTAGTGATCTCATTACTGCAATGGCATCAGGGACGCCACTCCCTACGCTACATACAGTAACTACGCTCCATACCGAAAAAGAAAATACTTTTTTCTTCCACATATATTTTATTATGCACGACCTAGGTTTCGACTTACAGAGTCATCATTAGGTGACCTCCTGATGATGGCTTTGTAAGTTGAAACCTAGGTCGTGCATGATAAAATATATGTGGAAGAAAAAAGTATTTTTTTCCGATATGAATCGCTTCCACAAAGTACCGTCTCAAACCATTATACACGATCCAAATCAAAGTTTTTACGAGCATTTTCTTAACATCTTTACTCAACGTCCCTGGCATCAACTCCCTCCTCCTTGTGAAAGCCTCTTTGCCCTCCTACTTTAATATTTAGCTTAGCCTTTCTCTTTCTGGTAAAATCGCATAACCTTTGTTTTATTAATATTGATTCTCATCCCATATCTATCGCACTGAATTTTCAATACTCTCGGCAATGCTTGCAAATCTGACTGACTGACTGACAAATCTGAGCTTGGTCATCAGCAAACTCAACCGATTTTACGAATTCCCCTCCGACTTTCATTCTAACCTCTAGTATTCCCATGCCTCTTTAATCATTTCCTCCACTTATACGTTGAACAGCACCGGTGATAATGGACATCCTTGCCTTACCCCTCTTCCTAACACTGCCCATCCGGACTCGCCGTTCCCCACTCGCATCTGAGCAGTTGAGACATTTCCGGGGTGCGGATTAGCCTCCAGTCCCTCCAATCTATTCCTATTTTCTTTATATCCATTTCTTTTCATTATACTCATTAGTTTTTCCCAATTCACTCTGTCAATCGCTTTTTCTAAATCTACGAAACAAGCAAATACGTCCTGATTGTATTCTATATTCTTCTCGATTAGTGATCTCATTACAGCCGTGGTATCACGCGTGCCTCTTCCCTTCCTAAATCCAAACTGATCGTCCCCTATGTAACCATTTACCCTGCTCTTTGCCCTCTTGCTGATGATCCAGAAAATCGCGCACTACAAATGGATATAATTCGCTTGTAAAATCAAATGTAGTATTCCTCAATAATCTTGAGACTTTGGTGCCTTTCTCATATTTGGAATTGGAGCTAACACTGATCTGAGGCAGACTTCAGGCAAAAATTTCATGGTCTTCAGAAAGAAGTAAAACTTTAACATCAGTACTCTTCCTCCCACGTATCCTAAACCCTTGACTGGTACCATGGGAATGTTATATGTACTCTCGATCTTTATTTCAATCCCGTTACTGCCCCTCTTTTTCGTATCAAGCGTGCTTGGGCTGTCCTTATCTAGTCATTTTCTCTCTCTAAAGCTAACCTTCCTAGCCTACTTTCTTTACCATAGTGTTTCTGTATGTATTCCCTCATTCTCTCTTGAACATCTCCGCCTGATCCGGCAAATTGTTTTGACTTCTCTCTGACTGTTTGCATGGGTTTTCCCTTCTTACTTCCATGACGGTGATTTCACTTTCCTGAGTAGCGCACAAGTTTTTGTCTTCCACCACGCTTCTCTCGCTTTCTCTTCCCCCGCCACAGTTCATTATTCAAATCTTTGTATTTCTTTCTATCCAACTCTGAGTAAAAATTCTTCCATTTTCTTCTCTAGTCTATCGCTCTAATCATCCAGTCCGTAATCAACAATTTCCTTACTCTATTCACTATTTCTATGGTTTCTTTTGCAACTTTCGATATTCCTTTTTGATTCGTTCCATTTTTTTTGTGCTATACTTGACTTAATTTTCTCACTCATTGCATTCTCTAAAACCAACTTCTAATCATTTCATATAATACTGCTAAAGGCGTCTACATTCCATTTCCTAAACCGTCTTTCCCGTTTTTTCATTTTAAATCTGACGGTATACGAGATTGTTTTTATATGATTTTTTGAATCAACATCCACTCCCGGCAATCTATGCGAAATATACACACTGTTCTTAAATCTGTCACTGACCAACTCATACTCTTCTGAATCCACGGGCATATTTTCATGTACATATATGGTCTCTGTGGTGTCTAAGCCAAGTGTTCGTTATGGTTAACCCCTGTTTCTTGCATAACTGTATCCCCCATTCCTTTTCTATTTCTTCCTTTTAAACAACTCTTCCTTCGCCTGCCATCGCATTCCAATCTCCTATCGCTATCAAATGTTTCCCTGCAGGAACACACGCGATCATATCCTCTAACCCATCCAATATCCTATCGACTTCTTCCTCCTTGTGGTTACTCGGTAGCATGTATAACTGAATAATGAGCAAGTTCGTCGGTTCTACTTTTATCTCTACTAGCAATATACAATAACCCGTTCTTGTTCTATGTTGGCTAGGCTTCTTCCTACCCTTTTATTCAATACTACTGCCACCCCTCGTTGGCTCTCGTTCCCTCCGCTTTATATGAATATAATATTATCCTTCTAGTAATACTCGCAATTCTTCCATCTCAAATTTCATCGTGAACTTGATATGAATGTTACCATCTCTCGCTTTATAGTCATAATATTTCCGTGCTAAAGCGGCATGGCACCGTGCGGCACGCTACTGGAGTGTCATTGGGACTAGGTGAATCCATGCTATGTTTTCTATGCGACATGGTGCACGCTACGTGGAAGAGAGAAATAGAACAATTGAGAGGAGCTATAATAGTGTCCACAAATTAGGATGCCTACCTCTTTTTAAGAATTTCTCCCTTTCTAGATTATTTGAAAAAAATAATTTGATCACTTATTATTATTGATGGATAAAAAATAGAAATTCAAAACTTTCTTTCCCAAACTTGACCCTATGATGTTGTTTTACAGATTCGTCAACAAAGTACGGCCAGAATCAGCAATAAAACGTCAACATAATCACGAAATATATCGTTTAATTTGCGTAACTAGAAAAGTAATAATGTTATCTCCTGCAGGTAAATGATTCTGAACGTAGCACTTTTATTATCCTACCTTGCTGATAAGTTTATTATCTTTAGACAAAATGTGTTAAATTATATGAGTGGAATTCATTATTTTTAAATCTCATAGCATGTTGATCTTCTCAATCAATAGTGAAGAAGTTGTTCGTGAGTGGCCACCCTCCCCCTTTATTGATGCATTTGGACGGTGGGTAGAATAAGGAGCGGGGGTGGGGAGGGGGTCCACTCACGAGCCCGACACCATTCTTCTAAGCAATTAATTTATTTACGCCTGCTCCGACCTCTCGTCCTTTCGAGACGATGTGCGCGCGCCACGTCGGAAAGCCGTGAAAGTTGCACACGCATATAGAGTCGTGATGCCCCCTGCCACCAATGCACGCAAATCACCACGCGCCATGCAAATATTGCCTCGCGAAAGGAAAATGAACAAATCGATCCATATCAACCATCATGTTGGTCGGAATACGATAATGTTTGTGCGGCGGTGTGTTTAATTGGCGAGAAGGCCCTGGGAATGGGGCAGTGCATAGCAGGTGGAAATCGCACGGGGTGCGCTGAGAGAGACGGCAAACTGATGTTGCAATTTCGAGATAACCAGAGATCTGCCGGAAAATATGGTACCATCACAATCTAGAACCCAAAATACATTCCAGCGGCCGAATGTTAACATTTTATCCATGCTCTGTCGTTGTAGTCACCTCACTATATTATTTGCTTAAGACGTGAAGTCGCACATTTTGTTTCCTAAACAGTTTCGGATTGTAACATAGAAGACATTAATGGCTACCTGGTTAACAATTCAACGTGAATTATGAAATGTACGAGGAAAATTCATTAAGTAAAAACCGTTTGCTAATATTTAAATATTAGCGCTTTAGAACACAGTTTTACTCCTGCAGCGCCGTCTACTGATTCATTGAGTAGCTATAGCAGCATTTGTTTTGTTTCAGAAGTCGTTTGCTTGTCCGTGCATTCAAACAACAGTGTCCGCGACAATCGTTGATCCCGCCAGCTGTGAAATGCGTCCCGTAATACGATTCTTGTATGCAAAAGGATTGTCGGCTGCTGAAATTCATCGGGAGTTATGCCTAGTTTATGGACCTACAGTTATGGTTAGACAATGGTGCCGTGATTTTAAAAATGGACGACATCCATGACGAAGAGCGAAGTGACAGGCCCAGTATTCTGACCGATGAAATTGTTTCGCAAGTGGAACAAAAACTGCTATGTGACCATCGATTGGCGATTCATGGCCTGGATGAATGATTTCCTCAACTTGGACGCACTACTGTCTACAATGTTGTCACGGAAAACCTTGGCTACCACAAATTGTGCGTAAGGTGGATACCGAAAATGCTCACCGACCACCACAAAGAGCAAAGAATATCCGATTCCCAAAGAATTGGGAACTCTTTGACCACTTACCGTACAGCCCTGACCTTGCACCTAGCGTCTACTTCCTCTTTTTGCACTTGAAACAGTGGCTTGATTCACAACGTTTCGAAACCGAAGAGGAACACAAGAACGGCGTTGATGCAGCGGTACTAAAAATGCTTAGACGTGAACGGCGATTATCTAGAGAAGTGAAGTAGGTTTGTAGCTAACTAAAAGTTCCAATAAAATGTGTTTCATATGAGTATATTTTCCTGTGACCAAACGGCCCTTACCTTATGAGCATGCCTCGTAATATACTTGATACCAGTCTCCAATCATATGATTCAGCATCTAAGGTAGTACGCAAATGTTAGGTGTTCTGAGTTTATCTACTGATGATGTATATTTTAACGAGTAATTAATTCCTTTTGTATATTTGTATTCGTTACCCTATTTAAAAGTTTGAAATCTAATTAATGGTCCTCCGATGATACTCCGAAAAAATGAAATTCACCGGAACCGACTGAATTACGCGGTCATTTTCCCGCTATTAAAAGCATATATAAAATCGCGGATATAAATTTTACAATCGCCCTACAACATTTTGCCATAAATAATTAGAGAACTAAAATGGTTTCATATGACCTGGAAAACCATGGAAACCAGAAAAAGTTTGGAGGATATCTAATGCAACAATGCTCATTCATTCTAAGAAATCTTCTATACCAAATATCTTCTTGGTTAGTCCTGTTGCTAAATCAATAATCAATAATGCCTTCAAACAGTCGCAAATTCTTTATAATATTAACTCACCTTATTGAAAAACAAATAATTTTTTCAACTTCATGATTTTTTCAATACAAATTTGAAGTTGTACTAGTACTGACTTTTAATAATCAAACCACTTTACTTTTCCACATAAACTTTTTAATTTTTACTACCCAGGTTTCGTTATAACATAACATGATCAGGTCAGGTAAAGTGGTTTGATTATTAAAAGTCAGTATGAAGATTTTCCACCAAGTTACGCCAGAAACTGTTTTATTGTACTAGTAGTTTAAGCGTATACGTATTAGCAGTTTTAAGGGAGATGACCGAGAGCTAATTGTGCCATTTGTTCCAATAGGGATGGATTGGAAAGGAAGGGTGGAGAGAAACCCGGCGTTCACTCTTAAAGAAAAGGCGCATAGGGGAAACGCAGTTTAGAGTCTCATCTGACGGACGGCGTTCTCACTCTATGCGCTCTTCACAAAGTACCTCAAGTAGGGATGGGGATACCACTGACAACATATCTTTCGCCTCCAGGGTTCGAGCCCGGGCTCTCTAGGTGGGAAGCTACTACGTTAGCCACCGCACTGTCCCAATCTCCCGCAAATTTGAATGACGAAACTGAGAAATATGAATAAAAATTATCTAATTTACGAAGAAATACGTCACGAGTGCTGCTTGTAGGTTTTCAATTGTCTAATGACCAACTCCGTGGGTCATTCACATTCTAATAGTTAATTTCAAAAGCAGTCACAAAAGGTGTTTCCGTACTATTGTCTTCCGTACTCTCCTCTTCTCCATTCGACTCAGGAATTCGTTTTGATTGAAAGTTTGTTCACATTCTCCCAAGTTTCTTCATGATTTTAGGTATTGGCACAGCATATTTATATAAATGTAAAAACTTCTATGGGAGTAAATAATAACACGACGCAATGAAAAAATACCGGAATGTAAGGGTAAATCACACCCGTCCTTCCTGGTGTGATTCAGCCTTACAAACCCAGTCGTTTTACCGGTAGCATTCAATTTTACAAGAAGGATGTGAAATCCAAATATTCTTACTAATTAGAAGCGTTATCTGGGGCAACGAGTGGGCGGTTCCGGCCACGAAAGCACCACTGAACGGAGAGAAGCAAATGTTTGCGGAGAAGTAGCAGCGACCGATTAACCCGTCCACGGGATAAGGGCCTCCAACAGCTCGGGGTCGAATTCATGAAAAGCACCCACACACACCATCACTCTATAATCAGGAAAATCAAAATAAACAGCCCTCTGGTCATCATTTGCAACAAAGAATGCGTGTGGTTGAAAACTAGGAAACTAATTTTGACCACTAAGATCACCATATTGAAAAACTTAGGGAAGTAAGGGGGTATGTTCAGGTTGGGAATGCTACAATTGTCACGAATTAATGCATTAGACCGGCAATACGAATGCCTACATCAACAAAATGTCAAACTATCTCTTAATAGTAGACCCATACCCATCTTAATTAATTGCTAAAGTGTATTCCTATCAAATTTTGGGATTAGGTTCTTGTTTAAATGGAAAAGGGAAAAGTGCTCTCATAAGAGAAAATAGGAAGCCCCGATCGTCCTTGGATGGCATCTGAAGCGGCGACATGGAAGCTCTATTATTCTAGAACAATATTAACCGACTTTAGAGAAGCCTGATAGAGAGACAATATTTGTAATAACAATTCTCTAAGCATGAGTGAAATTAAGATCATGACGCCTTAAATTAAATTCAACCGATCAACAAAACAGACAACGTATGAACGCAGAATAAAGCATTTTAGTCTTCCAAGTGACCCTAAACGCAGCAACAAATCTCGAGTTAACTCTGATTCATTGTGCTTTCTAAGATGTGACGAGCACAAGGTGTGTTGGGGTGATGCCTAAGAGGAGCAGCTCTCTGCCAGTTCACTCGAACCACCCTCCGCCCCTCTCTTCCTCCCTCCTCCACACCCTGTGAATCGCCCTTGTCTTCCCCCCCGTCCCGCCCCCTTCGACTCCACGTCGAGGTCCAACTCGCGGGGTGCGCCAGAGGGAAGGAAGTTGTCGACTCTCTGGCTGTCGGCACGGCGCGCACCAACCCCACTCCACCCCACCGCACAACATAGCACTGATACGGCTGCGGTGGGGATTAATATTTGACGAGGAAACTTGCTCACTCCTCTCTCTCTCAGCGAGGAGTGTGGGAAAAGTGAAAAGAGCGAATGAGGAGGAGGTGGCAAGGGAACGCTCACTTCAACTGAGTCTTTGGAGCCGCTAGGGATTGCAGGGGGACTAGGGGAGTGAGGTTGGGTGGAGTGGGCGAGATATGAGAATACCGAACGTACAACTCACACAATTTCCGAGCGACACAATGATATCTTTGAAGAATGAGGAACACCAGAAACTATTTCAAAGCAA
Organism: Hetaerina titia; assembly: GCA_037158775.1. Classification (NCBI taxonomy): domain Eukaryota; kingdom Metazoa; phylum Arthropoda; class Insecta; order Odonata; family Calopterygidae; genus Hetaerina; species Hetaerina titia. Next base: position 13,944,243 of record CM073768.1, on the reverse strand, counting down.
ATAACTGTAGGGGTTGACGAGAGAAGTACAGAGGCGTGGGATGGAATGGAGCGGATTTATCAGATTGCTGTATTGCTATTGACCCCACTACACCAGAGGGGCGCGAAGGAACACGAGGGAACGAAGGCTTCAGGGGGTCGTCGTGGCGCACTCGGCCGGGAGGGGCGAGAGGAGGGGACACCGGAGGGGTGGGGCACCTTCGACGAAAGGGGGAGGTAGGGCCGAGGACGAGGGAGATTAGAATTCATTGCGTGAGACACACCTGATTGTGGTTCTAAAGTCGGTAAACTATGGGGGCATCTTATTTATTTTAACAGAATAAGACTTTTCTGAGTGCTAAACCTCTGACTCAGTTTATGAAGACTCTTTCTGTGGTTGAGAGTGTCGAGCATCGAGTGTAGAAATGGTGAAAGATGGAATAAGCATTGTCGAAAATAGAGTCGACTTAAAGGTGCATTGTTGAAAGACTGCGGATTCGTCAAATCCGGAGGGTGCCCTGGGAGTAAACATTGTAGGTTGCTAGTCAGAAAAAGAGGCGTAAAATATTAGGGTTGATTAAAGATAATTCTGAAACGGACAAAAGAAAGAACGGGAAGTAACGATGCGATAGTCAGAAACATAATTTTTGGGCCAACTTAATGAATTAGGGTAAATCTAACGGTTTTTCTCTGAGGGGGGAAATTAAAAGAGAGAAGCAGCGATTTAATGGTGGTCTTAATAGCACCAAGGAGGAGTAAACATATTTACGTTCAAATGTAGAGTCAAGACAATTGGGGACCGGAGAACGATGGAGAGGTACGAGTATTTTACAGAGAAGTCAAAAAATATATCGAGGATTTGTTTGGAGTGGGAATAGGCAGCGGTGGTCACAACAAGGGGGAAGGGAGTTGCCAAGGGTGACTGGGAGATGGGATGGAAGCGTAAGACATTTTGAAAAGAATTGAGAAATAAGTTTGACCTATCTATTCCTACAGCATCAAAATTGCCATAGGAAGACACATGAGGAACCCGTGGACGTTAGGGACCGTGTAGCGGTTGGTGACCAAAAATCAACCTTTTTTGGGTTATAAATGAAAGATGACGATAGACTCTGCGTATACTCATCACAATCACGACAGAGGAGCAATTGAAAATAAAATTCACCAAAATTACGCGCAGTACTTTGCTTCGGCAAAGCGTCGCAGTTGTTATTTTTTCCTTACAATGAAATAATTCAATTTCCCTTCTCGAAATGCGGATGGACACACGAGTCTCTTACCGAGTCCCGTGTTCCGGTGATCTTGATCTGACGTCATGATTGTGATTGCGTATGGACCCTGTGATATTGTTTCTTCGATCGGAAGGGCAAATGCACCGTTCCTTGCTCCACCAGCAGTCAGATTCGTCTCATTATTTATTTATTTATTATCGACTTAATTGGGCGAGGTTGAGACTAAATAGTCCCTTCTTCCACCTAACCCTTACATTACATACGTTACATTGAAGACAATTACATACAGCCAAGCCCTGGATGGAGAAAAATCCACCCAGACGGAAATCGAACCCGTGACCTCTCAGTTGGTAGACGAGGACGTTACCCCGCCGCCACCGGGGCCGGCAATTATCGTAGTTGTGTCGCAGATTCCACCCACCCGGACGAGACATTTCTCCACCTGCCGGAGTGGAGTCGTTCCCTCCTCGGGTCGACGAAAATTTCCTTCCTCGGGGGCGAAACGTCGCGGCGCGAGGACACGCCATTGCCGTGGAGAGGCGCCACCCGTGGCGAGGCTCCGTCTCCCATGAACCCGCGAGAGGTTATGAATAATGCCGGGATAAGTACGCCAGGTACGAGAGAGCCCCTGAATGGCGCGAGGCCCACCGCCATCGTCGTCGATGAGAAATCGTATCGAGGGCCCTTTAAGGGCACTCGGGGTGCAGGAGCTCTTCCATCTTCCTGTGGGGTCCACCTCCTTGTGTTTGAGTGACCTTCGACTCTCAATGACGAAGGCCACTGGTAGTCGGTGGGTCTTGCTCATGGTGGAATGGGTGGGAGGGAGACGGTCACGTGACCTTGCCCGTTGCTTCAGAAGCGGTGCATATGAGAGCAGCCCTCCGCCGGAAGAGTCGTAATTTATGGAAAACTCTTTGCAATCCTTGCCAAGTAGCAATTTAATGAGGATGAACTTGGATTCGCCTTGTGTATCGGTAAAGGTGCACGATTATTGTGGGTGAAGCTACCGCATAATGTGTGTTCTACAAGCTTGCATTCAGGAAATGTATATGGAAATGGTTATGGGCTTGGTACTTTTAAATCATGTCGTTAGATAAGTAGGAATATTCGTAAATGATGTAAAAACATTAAATATAATCAAATTTAACGTTGATATGATGTTTGAAATAGCTGTGCTTTTCTTCCCTTCCCAGTTTTCATTCTCTGTGATAAACTTAACGGGTGAGCCCATCGAACTCAAATCAAATGATTCATGCACATTGAAAAGATTTACATAAAATACTCTGCCTGGTTGCGATAGGGGGAGGTTCCTCCCTCTATCGCAAGGTGTACGGAGGAATACACCTTCCTCTCTTCCACAGACTTTTTTAAATTTCTGCTTGTCTCTCTGTCTTCCTTTGGACTTGCAGCTCCCTCGGTCATTATATACGATTTTAATTAGAATTGCAGAAATTCAGCACCTCCTTTGTTTTTCCTTTCACCTTGACCATAGAAAAGGAGCCCGGTGATTGGCTCGCACCTGATTGGATGAACCTCCTCCATCGGAAGAAAAGAAATCGTTGAAAGATGAGATTCCGGTCCACTGGGCTCATTGAAAGAAAATTGTTGAGCAGAATACCGGTTGGCCTTTCTGTTCATATCTTTCAATTTTCACTGGCCAGATGGTGAAAATCTTCAATAAAATACAACATTTTTACAGAATTATTTTTTTAGGGGTTTCCTCTAATTGTTTCTGTTGTTGCTACGGCGTCGTTCTAGGACAATTGTCAATTATAATTCGCTTCTTTATGCTTCTTGGGTAGAAACCAAAGCGCAAATTACGGAACCCTAATTAGTTAGCAGTTTCATCGAAAGGCTATGGTATCGTCAGCACCCAATATCCCAGGCAAAAAAATCTAGCTTGAAGAAACTGACTGCCGACGGAACACAATTTAGAAACACCTCTTTAAGGCATATATTCGGAGCTACGTTTATTATTTGGTTTGTGTGACATTGACAATAAAAATATCAGAAAAGAGAAAACAGGAAGAGATGGAACGTGGTTTAATGAAAGAGCAAAGTGGTAGGGTAAAGTTACAGATCGAATCACTAAAAATGAGCAAGAAATCGGAAGCTCTACGCCCTCAGGTTAAAAGAAGAAGGGGGAAAAACTCCAATGGCCGTATTAAACAGTCGCAACTCTCGTCTCTTCTCTACAGCCTCGTGAAGGATTACATTTCCACCCGAAATCTTTAGCGGGGTCTCACAGCCTCGTAAAGGATTCCAGTCAGGATAGAGTGTGTGTGGCTGTGTGTGGTCCCTGGCGTGGATTAATTTCCCTTAAACCACCACAGAGGGTATTCTTGGTCGAGAGGTTGTGGTTGATCCCTTACGTGGTTCCCGTGAAAACCAGCACAGCAATTTGGTCTGACGAGAGTTGCGACTGTTTATTACGGCCATTGGAGTTTTCCCCCTTCTTATACTAAAAATGAGGTCCTACGATTAGAGGGAAGAGTACGGTATGCAATGAAAACTAGTATGTTGGAAAACTGCCAATAGAAAAAGACAAATGATGAAAACGATGGAAACCGAGGTTTATTTGAACGGGGAGAAGTGGAGATTGGAGATTTTGGGCCGTGGAAGTCGTATGAAATACGTATCGGCGGAAGTCAAAGAGAGGAATTAGGGGACCATGCGACAGAATTAATAGATACGGAAAAACTCTAGATGGCTTGCGATAACGATTTCAATCGATATGAGTTATTCAACAGTGTCATTTACAGCAACAATAGTATGATGGGAAATTTTATTTTTGATAAAGTTCTCAATTCCAAGAATAGATTCGAAGATTCGATTTCGATGAAGGGACTCTCAAAAAAACCAGAATAGAAATCCGGAAAGAGTAGGTTGCAATATCTTGCTTTTTCGTCATTTGAAAGATATTTCTTCCAAGTGATATTAAAAGGTAAAGTTTTAAAACGTACGGATATATTGGCTCCTTAAAATGTTTTGACTTTCAGACTTCTCAGACGGTGGAAAACCTAAGTCTGCGCACATTTTTGAGAAAGGACAGCATTAGCAGAATAGTGTCATTCTATCAGCAATTATTTATTTTATTAATTTAGCATCAGTCCGGAAACAGCAAATTTTGGCCTTTACATCGGGCTATTAAGAATTATCACATTTATAAACACCCAATCCCTAGGTGTAGGGAAACCCACCCAGACGGGAATCGAACCTGCGACCCTTGGAATGGCAGACGAGGACGTTATCCCGCTGACACCGGGGTCGGCGAATAACTTAACTAAATAAAAGTATTACCTAAAACAAAAGTTTTAAATACAGCATTATCTAAGGAGTTATCAGTATAAAATAATATCAAACAATTACCCCAATATCAATAATTTATAATTTGAAAAACTTTAATATTATGGGAAAGAGTGATCATAAGGTAGTTTTTGGTAAAGATCTTAATTTTAAGAACAATTTTAAGCATAGTGAAATTCGGTATTTTCATAAAAGCTTGGCACAATAAGTATTCCAATAAGGAAACTATGATATAATTGTCGTCGTCCTTTGATAAAATAAAATAAATAGTACCGTGTGATAGAGGGAAAAGTAATATTTCATAAACGTAAGTCTGCTGAATATAATGTACTAAAGAAGAATAGCACTTACAAGGGGACCTCGAGCATTCGGAATCTTGTGCAATAATTTGTACAACATTGAATGTGGAAAGTAAAAATAACTACTTATTACAAACTATTATGAAGATTGCAAAGAAAGATCAAATTGTTTTGAAAAGAGAGTTTGATAAGCATATAACTTCTAAACGGGTGAAAATCGTTTGAATTTCAAATATTGAAAATGCATTCTAATTAAAAATTTGTCAAGCTAATAATATATACTGAAGGCGATATTTAAGGAAAAATTATCTGGTGCAATCTGGCGGCCATGACGCGGACTATAGCCACACCCACTACCGGCTCTAGTTGCCTGAGACCCAATGAACCGTCTGTGCTTGAATGATCATCCGGCTGCATATATGGTGCCAGTTATGTTAGTTTCTGTTGCCCTTGTTTTTACTGTTTATCGAAAATGGAAATTGACGAAATCACGGAGCAACGAATCAACATCATGTTTTTGGTGAAGTGCGGTAAAAGTTATCAAGAAATTACTGAAATGTTGGCAGCTGTAGGCCGTGGGGGGAGACAACATACTTGCGGAGCTACTAAAAGGTTTAGGAAAATGTGGGAGGAAGACTCTATATGGACTGATTCGAAGCATATATAAAGAAGGATTCTGGCCGGAAGACTGTTAGATCAGTGGTAGTTACTACTCCAAAAAAGGTAAAGGCTACTTCATGTGAGGACCACAGAGAAATAAGTTCGTTTCGTACGCAGCCAAAGTTGTTCTCAGAACCATCAACGAGGTGATGGAGAGCAGAGCAAATGAATGCTTAGGGGGTTATAAGTTTGGATTTATGAAGGCAAGAAGTAAGAGTGATGCCATTGCAGTAATGAGATCAATAATCGAGAGGACTATAGAATACATACAATCAGGACGTATTTGCCTGTTTTGTAGATTTCGAAAAAGCGTTTGATAGAGTGAATTGGGAAAAATTAATGCGTGTCTTGCAGAAATTAGGAATGGATTGGAGGGAAAGGAGACTGATTCGCAATCTGTACATGTCTCAGACTGCTCAGGTGCGAGTGGGGAACGGAGAATCCGGATGGGCAGTGTTAGGAAGAGGTATAGGGCAGGGTTGCTCGTTGTCACCGGTGCTGTTCAGCGTAAATGTGGAGGAAATTATTAAAGAGGCATGGGAAGAACTGGAGGTAGGAATGAAAGTCGGAGGGAATTAGTAAAATCGGTTAGGTTCGCTGATGACCAAGCTCTAGTTTGTCAGTCAGCCAAGGGATTGCAAGCATTGCTGAGTGAATTATAAATTCAGGGCGATATATATAGGATGAGAATCAATATAAATAAACAAAGGTAATGCATTTCTTCATAAAGAGAAAGGCCAAGCTAAATATTAAAATAGGAGGGGAAAAACTAGAGCAGGCGGAACAATTTACGTATATCGGAGGTGTTTTGAACCAAAATGGTCAAAGAAGCATGGACGTAAGAATAAAATTACACTAGACAAAGAGGCTTTCACAAGAAGGAGGGAGTTTATGACAAAGACGTCGAAAAAGGATGTTATGAGAAGGTTCGTCATAACTCTGATATGGAGCGTAGTAATGTACGGCGCGTAAACATGGTCCCTGAAGAAGGGGAATAGAGGTAGATTGGAGGCTATTGATACGAGTATGTGGGTTTGGAGAAGAATGGAGAAGGTGAAATGGACCGAAAGGGAAACAATTGAGAAAAAGCTGGGTATGGTGTGTGGGGAGAGAGGAAATATTGGGAAAAATCATAGAGCGACAGGAAAGATGGACGTAAAGCATATTGATTTGCAGTGGAATGTTGAAGCCTTTGATAGAGGGGAAGATGTTAAGAAAGCGAAGAAGTGGCAGCAATAGAATAGGGATGTTGGATGGGATGAAGGGAAGAAGGAAATACATAGAGATGAAGAGGGGCTTATTGTAGAGTAGGTTGTTGGGTTGTCTTTTGTTAGGAGAAACAGAATACTTATTTAGTAGTTGTGCATGTCCGAAACCTATCCTAACTTGTAGATTACCTAATAATAGTATTATAACATCCGTATTAAAGGTATTTTGATAATATTCAAATTGTTTGAGACCTTTTTTTTCTTACATAGAATAACTTATTCAGTTTTATGTTCTGAGATTAACTCGCGATTTGTTGGATCTATAGAGCTTTAAAAATGAGAAATACGTTAAGTTCAAATCATTTCAAAATTTCTAAGTTTTGATGGAGCATTTTCAGTCATAGATAATCTTCGTATCCCCATTAAAATTTTTCATTAATCATGAAAGATAAATGTTTTTTAAATGGAAATTTTTGAACCATATGATACGTTAACTATCAAGAACGTTTTAACTCCACATTCCTACTTTAAGCTTTATTCCAACTCCAAAATGATGGTATCTCATTTCATAAGAATTCACTCTCTCTCACTCTCTCTCTCTCACACTCTCACACAACTCTCCATCTATGGGCAGTATTTAGAGTACATGCCACGATTATAAATCAGAAAGTTAGTTTAATAAGCGAATGCAGAGTTCACCCAACACTAAACCCTATGCGGCGTTTGAAGTTCACACTTTGGCAGGGTAGTAAGGGGGGGCCAGTTCCTTTTCCTTTATAGCCTGTTTCCCGGAGACATCTGATAACCAAAAAATCAACATAGCTTAAGTAAAGCTGAGAGTGCCCTGAAGGGTTACTCGGAATCGAGTCCATGAACTTTAGTCATACCCCAGTCAGGAGCCCAGCGCTCTACCCTTGGGCGACCAAGCCCCAGCACTTGCAGTACGAAAGAAAAATGTTAATTGATAATTGTAATGAATTTCACCAACTAGAAGATATATTTTTATTATACCCATCTTAAACTGCATTTTTTATGCTCATCAAATATAGCTTTATTTTCGTCAAGCAATCGATTTGACTGTGGAAGTACCAAAAAAATATTCACTGCGATTGGGAATAGTAAATAATGGGGAACCTTTAGTATTCCGAAATTTTCACCAAGGTATTTCTTTTTATCTTACATCTCACATTGGTCATTGGTCACAAAATTTCACCTCAAGTGCAATTGAACGCATTAAAATTTTAGCAAAGGATTTTTTGTATCGAATCTAACAAGGTACAACCCAGTGAAACCGAAAACTTTGAGTAACAATTATTGACAATTAGCATAACTATGACACCAATTGATGCTGCCTCGGGGATGACTCTCCCCGTTGTCTAAAAACTGATTGGATTCTTCGTCTTTTCATAAAACACGTCACAACCACAAATACAAACGACGCGTTATTAAGGGTGGCAGATGGAAATTTAAATTATTAACTTTGCAAGGCATATTCCTTCTGAAGGCATGACGCGATGAAGAATGTCTAAGGGCACTCCGGAGGCCGAGATATGATTTGCTTCGATGCTCATCGCGCAGAGAGAAGTTGATGCTAAAGCAAGCGAAAGGGCAAATTTCAGAGGTCTCCGTGTTGAAGTATTGCCGGTGGCAGGAAGTAATCCTTCTTTGCTGCTGGTTTCAGCTTAATAACCCAGGGCAAGGGAGACGCGAGGGAAGAAATTATTCCAGTCTTCACCCATTCAACTATGAAACTCTACGACCACAAATAGGCTCCGGATCGTTCAACGAAAACAGATTACCTTTTTCCGTAACCACACGCACACACGAAAGTAAAAGGAAGCAATATATAACTATAATTTTGTCCTCTTTTTCTCTTTATATCACTGTTTTTGCCATTAGTTCGTCAATGTATACTCTTAGATACTTAACACGAATATGCCATTGAATTATTCTAAAATGCCATTACGATAGTGAACGTTGATTTTTAATATTTACCTTTCTTCGAGCACCTGCTCCCACGAACGTGTGGAAGGCGCCAAGGAGATAATTAAGTTCAAGTCGCAGCAAAAGTGCACCGGCACGTAACGATGGGAAGGGCGAGGGTTTGAGTTTTGAATAGAGATGGGGAGTGACAGACTCACACAACAAAACACAAGTTTGCCGGTCGCCGAGGCACGGGGGAGGGAGTGCGGGGGAGGGCAGGGAGGGTGTGGAGGGAGGGAAGCATCATTTGCGCTGGAACCGAGGAGGCGCTCGCCTGCAAAGCGGATTACTCTTGGCGGGCATTAATGCGCCCGGGAGGAGGACAAGGGGGTGAACCGTTTCGGGGAAGACACAACAGCGGCGGGAGAGGAAGAGAGGGTTGAGTTTCGTTTTTTCCCCTTGGATGGAGTCATTATATTAAAATGGAAACTTTGTACCCTGCTATTTCTCCCCTCTCTCATTTCCATTGTCGTTAAATCGGCCATTTATAATAAACATACGAAAATATCTTTTTGAAATTTTATCCTCCCTTCACCCTCTCCCCCACATTGCTCCTCTCGAGCAAGGAGACTCGCATCCGCTCTTTGGAGTTCGGGACCGTGATGCGTAGTATGGGACTTTCCGTGCGAAACCCCTTAACACCACTACGGTGGTCCATATGGAGGTTGTAAGGACGCAGAAGGTATTGCCAGGTAATATCTGCTCATCAATGTTACGGTTTTCAATTTATGCAGTAATGATTGTGAATGCTTGACTGATTTTAACATTTAAATATTCACGAGAGAAAAACAGAGCAGTTCGTATGTATTCAAAAGAAACTAAGGATAATTTATATGGACCCCATGGAAATTTTGGGTACAAGTATTTATTAAGCTGCATTTTATTTGCTAATGTAATTATTTACTTAGACCTCGATTAGGATCGGTAAATATTTTGGATACCTGGTGGAAAAAACCAATCGAGGAATTCGGAAGTTCCGAGAAAATCGGCAACACTTGTTTCAAGTTGAAAAACTGATATGTATATGGCCCTGCATTAAATTGCCTGATTGGATTATGTAAATAAAATAATATTAATGAACGCCATCAATGGCACATTCGCACACGTGCTGTTCCTGTGCACGTTGCAAAGTTTTTTTAAAATTCAAACATAGTCACTCTTACAGTTTTATTTTGCACACCTAAATATCTATTCGAAAGCATCCATTATTGCAACAATTTCTTAAGAATAGTGAGAGTTGTGCGTGTTAGAGAAAATGGAGAGGATCCGTGTGTGTGCGTGCAAGGATGTGTTCAAATATATGTTCTTATTTATACTTATAACGACGACTGTTCAATGAAGTACGGGCATCTCTTTTTAACATTTTACTTATCCTCCAAATGTTGATGGTCTACGTTGACCTAGTTTCCACTGGACGCGAATTTGTTTACGCACCGTTTCCCAGTCTTAGACAGCATATCCTTGAGGCAATTTCTGGATCGGCCCTTCGAAATCATCTCATCAGCATTCGCTACGGCTTCTGTTAACGGCAAACGCTTTCCTTTTAGCACTGAACAACGGGAGAGAATTACATGGAGACTGAGTCTGAACTACGTGTATAAAGGGAGGATGACAACACTTTGCATTGATTTTCGCTGGATATTCAGCAACGGCATTCCTAATGTACGGTTTAGTATTATTATCGCAGTGCGGCATCCAGCCTGTTGATATGAAATCTGGCCGTCTGCGATTGATATGGTCTTGAATAATTTTCATTACATCTCTAACGTATACTACAATTGCATTTGAGTTGTGCTATGGGAGTATTTTGGAACACAATTCCCGTAATTACGGAAAAAGTCCGGTCATAAATTTTTCATCACCCTGGTTTTTTTGGTGTTGGTGATGTGATAACCTTTCGATAAAACTGCTAACTAATTGGGTATCCGTAATTTATGCTTTGGTTTCTAGCAAAGAAGCGTAAAGAAGTGAATTATAATTGACAATTCTCCTTGAGTGACTCCATAGCAATATAATAGCGACAATTAGAGGGAACCCCGAAAAAAAGGATTCAGTAAAAATGTTGTATTTTATTAAAGATTTTCGCCTTTTGGCAAGTGAAAATTGAAATATGAACAAAAAGGCCACTCGGTATTCTGCCCAACGATTTCCCTGTGACGGACCCAGTGGACCGGAATGTCATCTTTTAACGATTTCCTTTCTTCCGATGGAGGAGGAGGTTCATTCAATCAGATGCGAGCGAGGGGAACACCTTCCCTATGGCTAAGTTGGAAGGAATAAAGAAAGGAGATGCTGAATTCCTTCAATCTAATTCTGCTCGATTTCCAATAACGAGTTATATTCTACGTAGAACATAGTACGTCATAACGCGTGACACAATAAGGTTACGGTTTTACTGAATTCGTCCTCCAAACGCGATTCTATCCACATTGCACCACTATCGGTCATGTTAATATATTCTTCGTCATTAATGGTGTCAATCATTGATTGAAAAAATGAGAATAAAATATCCGTATGGAAACATTTCATAAGTAATCTGATTAACTCCGTCGTAATGCATCATTCCTTTTATGGAAAAAATCGCACCATACTCGTGAACTCAAAAAATTTTTTGAAATGCGATTTCATTCTAAACCTTTGTCGGGGATTCGACGATCGCATGAGTAGATTGAGAAATATTCAAGGTACGTATTAGTCTGAGGGAGCGAATGGATTTCTTCCTAGCTGACCAGCATGGGAATCATTATCCAGTGGTGAACACGACTAAATTTTGATTCTTAACTATGTTAATATCCAGACTAATAACCCGACATCCGCTTGGGAAAGTGACCGTTTTCAACTCAGTTGTAATTGTTACTCGGTGCAACTTGTTTGTAATGATATTTTGCAATTACAATTTCCAGCATCATATTGTATGCCAGTGGGTCACGGTAGTCTAGGAGGTAGAACGTTGGATTACTGACCGGAGGGCTTGACTTGGATTCCCGGGCAAGGCACTCTGGGTACCTGCAGCTCCACCCAAGCTTTGTGATTTTTCGCAGATCTTACTGGGAAACCATAACCGGCAAAGGGAAAGGAACTGGCCCCCCTACCCTGATGTGTGAATTTCACCCGCCGTCAGGCTTAGTACTGGATGAACTCTACCATCACCTACCAAACCTTTTTTTATTGTATGCCAACTGTAGGGATGGATATCAATATTGAAAACTTGTGCCGTAGTCCCGAATATTCAAGTTGTACCGTCTTGCTTATGCATGAAATAAAATTAACACAAATTAAGGAATGGTTCAACCGACTCAAAACTCACCACGTGTGTGTTACCACCATTAGTGGAGAGTGGCCAGAGTACAGGGAGGGCACAAACCTCTCGGATTGCAGCTTTCCTTGATAGGGTGAAACATTTGAAAATGAGTGATCATCATTTAACCGTACGAGATATTGCCGGAGAGGTTAGGATAAGCAAAGATTCCGCAGATTTGAACATGTGCAGTCCGTGACAAATGTGTGCCCAAGCTACTGTCGGCGGAACAGAAAGAGCAGAAAAGGGCGGCTACGTCCCGAAAAAAAATCACGGTAGTCGCAATGGAAGCATCCCCAGATTCCTCAAGGTTGAAAAAAGCGCGGATGGTGCGAAGCAAAATCAAGGTAATATTGTGATGTTCGATATCCGGGGAATCAGGCATCACGAATGCAACCCAGAAGGACGCACGTTGTCAATATTATCAGCAAATTTTCCGCCGCCTCCATGTTGCAGTTTGGTGCAAAAGAGCAGACCTTTGAAAGGCGAATAACTAGCAGTTGCATCCGTCGTGACAATGCTCCAAATCAATTCTCGCCCCTGATCCAGATTTTTTGGGCAAAACATGGAATATTAGTCCATACCATCCAGACATCCATAATGTCTAGACATGGCTCCTTCTGGTTGTTTCCGAAAGTGAAGACGTTAATGACAGAGACCCGTTTTGGGAGTGGGGAAGAGATAATGCAATATACGAGGTGGAGATGACCACCATCCCCCTAAAGGGAGAAGTACTCCAAGAGTGTTTTAGTTAGTGGACGGATCGGTGGGCCAAGGGTATGGACGCGAAAGGGGCCACGCCTACTTTGAAAGGAATTAGGGCCCAATGCCGTCGGGTGAGTAATATATTTTTCCCGGCCAAAGGACGAATATCTTCCAGACTATCCTTCGCAACAATGAATACACACCGTCGGGCTCCCAACCGAAATATCTCAAGAGTGATTTTACCATTCCCCAAGTGTATAGAATGTGTATGCAGATAGCTGCTATAATAATACTTACGTATTCTCAGATGGGGACTAATGTCCTATTGAAGTGCACATTACACTGCTTAAATGGAGAGCGGAGAATATTTTATTGCTACCCCAGGCTGATTGGCCTTTTCAGATTCCGCGTGGACTGATGGATCATATAATCAGATTCGTTAAATAAAAATCAATCGTGCTTCGATTATGCAGAGAAATAATTGGCTCGTATGGAACGAAATGATTACCCAGAATGTTACTTGGAAGCGGGAGATGAGATTGGAACAGATCTAAAGCATATAGAATGTACAAGTATTCCATATTTACGTAGGGAGGTTATATCATCAGTTAAGCGCATGAAAGGGCCTCATGTAAAATATTGGCTCCGTCCCACCTTAACAATCTTTTTGCCCTTCACCTTCCCTTCCCTTCTTTGCTTCCCCGTCTAGATCCAAGTGTGCTAACTAAACGGGGTTGCTTACTAATTCTAAGGCCACAACCGATCTTAGTGCCCGATGTTTCCGCTGATTTTCGTTTCAATTTCATCCCGGCCTTAACCAACCGTCGACGGAATATTTCCCTAACGGATGCGTATTCAAATATCCCCGCGCCGCCACCCGCTTCCCTTTTCTGCTTCCTTTCCGACCTCTACTCTTCAACCTGCTCAAAGTAAGAGATCCTCACAATATTCAAAGAGTACTGATTTACTGATAAAATTATTGGAATCGAAAGCTGCCTTCTAATTTTTCCGGAATTCTCTTTACGCTTGCAGATGTGATAAATATAATCTTGGGCTGTGTTCTTATTACAGTTAAGATCTTTTGTATCAGGATGTCGGAGATAATTCCAGTTAACAGTTTGGAAAGTGTTTGGTACTCAATTAAAAGTCCTCAATCCAGATAAATGTAAGTAAGTGGAACTTTTATGCCACTCAATAATGGATTTAATTTCTTACTAGAACTAAACAAGCAAACCAAAAGATGGTCATCCCAAAAAGGCGATTATATTTGGGGGTAGAGACAAAGATAACTGTGAGTCACTGTGGCATCCTTTTTCGTTGAAATCCATTTATCAAATTGCCACATCACCAGCAACATATTCTCAACTGGTTTGCAACAAACGTTCCGGAAAAGATCTGAGGTACAGAAATTCTTAAAGGAATCAGCTACCTCAGAGCAGCACATGTTTTTCTGTGAGGTCAAAAGAAAGAATCGCGAAAGAAAAAATTATTTTGCTTGAAGCGGGGATTATGATGGCTTAAAAGCGTTTTTCAGAATTTATATTTTAAATTGAAGAAAGATTTAAAAAACGGAAACACACTCAGCAGTCAACATCTTCAATTCAAGTAAGTTAATAAAAGATATCCCGGAATCTAGGTGACACGTTTGAAACGTGGAAGTTAGAGCATCGTTAAGAAACATCACAGTTTCAGGTTTATTTTTTTGGATTTCCTTCATGATGAGGGTAAAAAAAGAAACTTTGCACTTCCACATAAAGATGTAATACTTCACGACCATATTTTAGATGCTGGGTTTCATCATCAGTTCGTCACCATCAAGAAGCCAAAGCCTTTGCTACGCCAGATAACCGACCCCTGTTCTCACAGACCGGTTCCCCGTGCATCCATTCCATATTAGGGCCGGAAACTTACAATTGTAGGTAAACAAAAAATGCCGAGACCGTAAGCTTGACGGTTTTGACTTTACGGTCTCGGCATGTTTTTGTTTACATTGATTTACGACCGTAGCTACGTTCCTTGTATATTTAAAACACAATTGTAAGTTTGATAATGATTTGACGTGGACTTTGCAGGCTTTAAAAAAACTTCGACAAGTATCTCGTGGTAAACTACTAATAATGCTGTGCCATTTTTGAAGCGCGCTGGGAGCTAAGAGGATCCCTCGCTCTGAGAATTAAAACGGGGTGTATTCCGCAAGGGGCGCTCCAATCGATAGTTTGTGCATTTTGCAACAGAGTAATTAAAGCTTCTGTTCACGAGTGAAGCAACTAGGACATTCTTTTGCCATGGCGGAAGAAGTATACGAAATATTCGATGATAAGATGATATTCCATAGCGCCCTTAGCCATGTTCACCAAATATCAGTGCTTCGTAGCTTGCGAATTGGATTAAATGTTAAAGCCATTTTAACTACTCTCATATAAACAAATTACGATTAGAGTAAAACTTATCCCTATAGATGAGGAAATGAAAAAAATTAAAATCATTAAAATTAAAGATAACCTGGAAAATATACTGTATAATATGATTGATTAACTGGCTGTTGTATTAAAATATTTTTAAAAAGTCACTCATTTCTTTTTGCTATCAAGATCAGTCTGCATAATGAGCGGAGATTTGGAAGTTTTGTCACCTCATATTTTAAATTGTAGAGCTGGAAGCTAACTCTTAAGTTTAAATAATAGTTTTTCGTATCTTGTTACAAGCAATCACTTTTGCAACTTTTTCCTTCATTTATTTTTCACATCTACATGCACACACAACTCCCAGGGCCATCGCAATGCAGTCTGGTGGGGGAGATTTCCCTATCGCCAGCCGTTCTACACCATTGATTGCACGTCCACCTACGATCCAACGAAGGGACTCGCGGAAGAGCAGCGGACCGGACAACACTGATGCAACATCGAGTCACACCGAAATTGGCAGGGTAGACTCGACCAAATACTCGGGTGTTGCCCATGCTCTCGACCTTTTCGAGTGAAATGAACCGCGGGGAATTAGGTTGAAGAGTATTTAATTTTTTAATATTTGGTTAGCACACGTGAATTTGGGATCCCCGTGAATTTCGATTGATTTCCAAATAAGACTGCGTGCATCATAGAAGAGGTAGGGTTGCTGAGGCACGCTAAGTAGCGTTTCAAGTTTTCAAGAGATCATGTATGTCGGGATTTACTCTCGGAGTGAAGGTTAAATAGGGATTGATTGTCCCATGCATCGATTGGGGGAATGTCTCTATGGAAATGATGCTGAAAATGTTCTAATAGTCCATTCGTACTGGGGCAGAAGGATATGATCCATCTACATATATAAAATGACGGAAATTAAGTGCAGTGCAGGTCTTTTTTCATTCTAAGCAGCCTAGGATATTTTCAGTTTTTAATCATTCCTTAGTTGATTTATCTTCCTGTGCCTAACAGCGTGTAAGAAGAGAAGAATTATATCACTTAGGTAATGCAGTCCATGTGCATCTAGTTATCATGCCCTACATTATATAATCAACACGTAAAATATTTTATTTATTACGCGAACAAATATGCATTCATATGGAAATAGATATTAGGAAAAGGGATAGGAAAACATATAAAATTCAAAAACAAGAATGGTGGAGAAGGCATAATCGAGCAGATCACAAGTGCAAAAATATTTCCTCAGGTGGGACTTGAACAACCGATGCTCTAACCACTTAAACAAAGATATCATTAATTTTATTCGATTCAGAATGTTACAAAGTTTTTTTTGCATCATGCATAAAATAAGCTAAGAATTATGTGTACCGGATGTTTCTCCTTTTTATAATTATTTAAATGTATGTATAAATTATACATATATTATATAGAATGTAAATGGACTATTAGACACAAACACAGAATCAGGAACACATAAAAGAGGGACTCACTGGATACCTTTCTCAAGAGGAGTCAGGAAAAGTTATATATATATATATATATATATATATATATATATATATATATATATATATATATACACTTTTTGGAAAACCCACAAACGTGTAATGTAAATTCACTGACAGTCATAACAAACACCAACCAGTGAGTCCCTCTTTTGTGTATTTTGGTTTCTGTGTTTGTTATGACTATCAGTGAATTTATATATATATATATATATATATATATATATATATATATATATATATATATATATGTATATATATATATATATATATGTATATATATATATATATATATATATATATATACATATATATACACATATATATAGTATATTTAACTAAATATATATAATATTAAGTATATATATTATATATATATACTATATATATATAATATGGATTTATATATAGTCCTAACTAATCTTCAAAGGAAGATGCAGAACAATTCCGTCGAAATAATCAAGAAATAATGTGTTAGTGTTCCTTTTATGTCTTATCATATTGTGTGTTGCTGTCTACGTTTTTTATTTATATACGAGTATATTATTATTAAGTAATCTACCGGTTAAGGTAGGTTTTCGGATGGCCATAACTATCAAATAAATATTTTGTGACTCCTAAGAAAACCTACTCTACAAAAGGTCCCTCTTCATCTCTGTGTACTTCCTTTCTCCCTTCATCTTGTCCAACATCCCTATCCTGTTTCTGCCCTTTCCCACTTTGCCCGACATCCTCCCCTCTAATACCTTCTTCAACATTCCAATACCGCTCAATACCCCTTTCATCCATTTTTCCTGCCGTCATAGGATTTCTCTCAACAAACCCCTCTCCGCACCCACCATCCCCAGTACTTCCTCATTTGTTTTCCTTTCGGTCCATTTCACCTTCTCCATTCTTCTCCACACCAACATTTCAAAAGCCTCCAATCTACGTCTATCCTCCTGCTTCAGCGATCACGTTTCCGCTTCGTGCATAGCACCTCATTTATGATTCCCAAGAATATAATTATGGGCACTATAGATAATATGAGCCCTGGCAACTACGGGACTCGGCCCAAGAGGCCGAGTGTCGTGCCCGGCAGCGGGAGAGGCAACGCTTCCGCGGTCGTCATCCCACAAAACCCTTGCGGGGAAGAAATAACTGCAGCAGGAGAGAAGACTCAGAAGAAGGCGAAAGTAGTTAGAATAGGAACCTGGAACGTCAGGACAATGTTGAGGAGAGGCAAATTAGAAAATATTAAGCGAGAGATGGAAAGAGGTAACATAGATGTTTTAGGCCTCTGCGAGGTGAGATAGAAGGATAGCGGGGATTACTGGAGTGACAATTATAGAGTAATATACAGCGGCGGGGACGAGAGCCAACGAGGGGTTGCCGTAATTTTAAATAAAGGGGTAGGAGAAGCGTAGTCAACATAGAGCAAGCGACAGATAGAATTTTACTCGTAGAGATTAAAGCAGAGCCGACGAACTTGGTCATTATTCAGGTATACATGCCACCGAGCAACCACAAGGAGAAAGAAGTCGATAGGATGTATGATGAGTTAGAGGATATAGTCGCGAGTGTTCCTGCAGGGAAACATTTGATAGTGATGGGGGATTGGAATGCGACGGTAGGCAAAGGAAGAGATGGTGGTGGGGTGGGGGACTATGGGTTAGGCACGAGGAATGAACGCGGGGAGAAAGCAATTGAATTCTGCAGGAGACAGGGGTTAGTCATCACTAACACATGGTTTAGACACCACAAAAGGCGTAGGTATACATGGAAAATGCCAGGTGACTCAGAAAGGTATCAGTTAGATTATATTAGGGTTAGGCACAGGTTTAGGAACAGTGTGATAAATTCCCACAGTTTCCCAGGAGCGGATGCGGACTCTGACCACAATTTAGTTGTCATGAAATGTAACGTTCGTTTCAAGAAGATAAGGCAAGGGCGGCGGGTTAAAAAATGGAATTTAGAAGCAGTAAATGAATTAATGAGGAAGGAGTATCAGCAGGCTGTAGAGAAAATGATGGATGACAGTAAAGAACTGAGTACTACCGAAGAAAAATGGGAATGTATCAAGAAAGGATATCGGAAGCCGCTAAAGACACTATAGGAACCGTTAACGGGAAAAGGATAAGGAAACCATGGGTAACGGATGAGATGATTGCACAGATGGATGAGAGAAGAAGATGGAAGAATGTAAACACAGAGTTAGGCAAAACGAAGTACAAACAGTAACACAATAAATTGAGAAGGGCCACAAATAAAGCAAAAGAAGAATGGTGGAAAACACAATGCGAGGATATGGAAAGTTTACAGAAGAAGGGTGAAATTGGTGCTCTATACAGCAGGGTTAAGTTATTATCGGGAAGTAAGAAGGGAAGATCTGTGCTAACAGTTAAGGATAAGTGGGGTGAGATAATAGTTGAACCAGGAAAAATCCAAGAGAGATGGAAGGAATATATAGAAACACTGTATGGTAAAGAACTTAGGCCGACAATGTTAGACATAGAAAAGGAACATGACGTAGAAGAAGATAGCTTAGGTCCAGGCATACTCGACGATGAAATAGAAAGGGCATTAAAGGTGATGAAAGCAAATAAGGCAGTGGGGGTGGACAATATTCCTGTAGAAATGTTGAAATGGTCAGGGAAAGGTGGGAAGAAGGCCATATATGGACTGATTCGTAGTATCTATGAGGAAGGAATCTGGCCGGAAGATTTTGTGAGATCGGTGTTAGTTCCTATTCCAAAAAAGGCAAAGGCCTCGTCATGTGAGGATTACAGAACAATAAGTTTGATATCCCACGCAGCTAAAGTTATTCTCAGGATCATCAACAAAAGGATAGAGAGTAAGGCAAATGACTACTTAGGGGATGATCAGTTTGGGTTCAGGAAAGGAAGAGGTACGCGTGATGCCATTGCAGTAATGAGATCACTAGTCGAGAGGAATATAGAATACAATCAGGACGTTTTTGCCTGTTTTGTAGATTTCGAAAAAGCGTTTGATAGAGTGAATTGGGAAAAATTAATGCGTGTATTGCAGAAAATAGGAATGGATTGGAGGGACAGGAGACTGATCCGCAACCTGTACATGTCTCAGACTGCTCAGGTTCGAGTGGGGAACGGAGAGTCCGGATGGGCAGTGTTAGGAAGAGGTGTAAGGCAGGGTTGCCCATTGTCACCGGTACTGTTCAACGTATATGTAGAGGAAATGATTAAAGAGGCATGGGAAGAACTGGAGGTAGGAATGAAAGTCGGAGGGGAATTCGTAAAATCGGTTAGGTTTGCTGATGACCAAGCATTAGTTGCTCAGTCAGCCAAGGGGTTGCAAGCATTGTTGAGTGAATTGGAGGTTCAGTGCGATAAATATGGGATGAGAATCAATATTAGTAAAACAAAGGTTATGCGATTTTCCAGAAAGAAAAAGGCTAAGCTAAATATTAAAATAGGCGGGGAAAAAATAGAGCAGGTAGAACAGTTTACATATCTCGGAAGTGTTTTGGACTAACACGGTCAAAGTGGTAGGGACGTAAGGAGAAGAATTGCGCTAGGAAAGGAGGCTTTCTCAAGGAGGAGGGAGTTGATGACGGGGACGTTTAGTAGGGATGTTAAGACAAGACTCGTAAAAACTCTGATATGGAGTGTAGCTATGTACGGCGCGGAAACGTGGTCGCTGAAGCAAGAGGATAGACGTAGATTGGAGGCTTTTGAAATGTGGGTGTGGAGAAGAATGGAGAAGGTGAAATGGACCGAAAGGAAAACAAATGAGGAAGTACTAGAAATGGTGGGGGAGGAGAGGGGTTTGTTGAGAGAAATCCTATGGAGGCAGGAAAAATGGATGAAAGGCGTATTGAGCGGTAGTGGAATGTTGAAGAGGGTAATAGAGGGGAGAATGTTGGGCAAGCGAGGTAAGGGTAGGAACAGGATAGGGATGTTGGACGGGATGAAGAGAGGAAAGAAGTACACCGAGATGAAGAGGGACCTGATATAGATTAGTTTGCTAGGTGGGGAGTCACAAAATGTTTATTTGATAGTTGTGTCCATCCAAAAACCTACCTTAACCGGTAGATTACCTAATAATAATTGAATATTTATAAACATACAGATTTAGAATTTTTTAAAACATAGAAACACAAAAAAGGACACGTATTTAATCGACGTTTCGACGGCACGACTGTCGTCATTAGAATGGCATTCTCGGAAAAAATGGAGAGGACATGTGCGAGAGAAGGGTGAGGAGAGGGAAGGAACTAATAGGAAACGAACAAGGCGGAGGGTGTAGGCAGCTATTGGATGCATTCAGTGGGCTTGGTTCAAGCCAGGGGGTTTAAATGACTTGAGCACCCAGTTATGTGCTATCTCGCGGGTTCTCATCTCTATACTACTTGCAGATTTGGGAAGGTTTCAGTCACCGAAACAGAGAATCAGTCATCGCAAGATTTGTGTGGGAAGCAGTGTGAGTAGGACTGGGATAATTGAAGAAGGTGGGAGATTTGGTAGAATAGCGGTGGTTATTCATGCGGAGGGAAAGGGTAGTCGTGCATTCAGCCACGCAGAAGGGAGAGCAGAAGTTACAGGAGAGGCGATACATAATATTTTTTTTAGGTTTAGGTGCAGATATATGTATGTATAAGTAGCAAAAATGAAAGAATACATTCTGTTCATATTGTTCGCCTTTTGTGTGTTCATCTTCTGCCATCTTCTCTGGTAGTGTGTCACTGATCGCGGCATTATGTAAAAGAATTTTAAAGAATTCATTTTAAATTTTTCTAGGTAGGGCTAAGAAAAATTTTTCCAATTCTTTTCTTCTGAATTCATCAAAAATATAATTTTTTAATGTGTCTGGTTTTCGGTAAAATACTCATATATAATAACAATATTATTATTAATACATACCATTAAGATGTAAAGCCTTCAATTTTTCCATTTTTCTGGGTTTCTCAGATAATAAATCACATACGTGAGGAAATGACAATGAATAGACCGAAACAGTATTTGCTATGAACGTTACCATTTCAGAACGACCGACGGAAGCTTTCTCTCTGCTCGGTGCATCTTACATGTTTGTTTGCCCTAGTTTAACTCTGACCTTGTTCATTGAACTTCCTTGTACTCATTCAGTGATGGTTGGTTGATGTGATAGTGGAGCACTTTAAATCGCTTTACCCGCCGCACCAAGAGAACAACAAACTCACATAGACATAAGATGCTTTTTTCGACGCTGCCTGGGATGCTATTTCTCTATAACATCAAAATATAAGGATCGAAGAGGGAGATACGATTCCTTGGGAAGATTTTTTGCTCCATCTGGTGGTGGGGGGGCGTAAATCACAATGAGGGTATATATCCATTATCCTTTTCCCTTTTCATGCTTCCAAACCTTTCGTGGCCTTGTCCCGCCTAACCCTATATTTCCTGCCCTCAGCTCCTACCTTCCCGAGGGCATTCATTCTTTTCACAACCTGCCTTCGAGGGGCTTTTATATCCATCCTCATTCCTTTTCCCGTCTCCCTTGGAAGGAAGGGTGGGCGGGGAATGATGCTCACAATATAAATAGGTCGCCACCCCGCTTTATACCCAAACCCTTCGTTGTGCCATGGTGACGATTTCCTTGAATAAATCCCAATCCATTGGCAGAGAGCTTTCTTGAACCGCCTTGACGATAAGTACTTGGTTTTGGTTAGGCTTGAACTGAAATGTTAAAGACATTTTATGGCGTTAAAAGTATCTGGGATATGTAGGAGAATGTTTTATTTTAATGAAGCAGGTAAAGGCCAAAGAAAAGCCGAAAGTTTTCCGGAAATAAACTTCGAAATATAAAAGTATACGCAACTTGTTTCCCCGAATAAAAGGAATAAATATCTCTATGAACGAATACGGTGATTAAGATAAAGAAAATTTTTCACTGCATCGGTCGTAGTGGAAGATTGTATTGCACGCATAACTTGCGCTTGAGGATCATACATAAAAAATAGCAGGCATTTATTGCTAAAATTTAAGCATCCATTCCAAACTCGTAATCTGTTGGTAGGTGTAACTAGCATGAAAATTTGATGGAGGAAATGATATATGACTGTTGTTAAAACCGGAACAGGAAATCGTGTTTCCAATTTGAGGTAATTGATCACACAGGGGAAAACAAAGAAAATACACCCTAAAAATATGTCGACAAATAATACCCAATGCGAAGTTTATTCGAAAGACTTCTTTAAATGTATTTGCGCGATGTGATGAGTTGCACTCTGGGAATCAACTCTAAAAGCGCTGCTGGTTAAATATTTAGGGTGACTATCACTAACCGAATGGGTGATGGAAAAATCTTATTTTGCAACTCTAAATATCTCAGACATTCGAAGCTATTTTTGGTTAATTGGAGGTGAATCCTCCGATCAATCAAATTAGTCTCTGAATGGATGGGGGGGGTCTAAAAACATTCGGATGATATCGAACTGCAAATGAATCATTGTGCATTCCATCATGTATAAATATACCGAATGCCGATGTTGAATGATGATATCAAGCGATCATCATTTTCTTCTAATGGCGGAGACTTGTCGTTGCAGCCATTGGCCCCTCTCCATTTGCCGTTCTTTTCAGGTCATTGTAGGTTGTTACTCTCAGAATACTTTTTATATCACCTATACATTTCCTCCTTGGCCTTCCTCTTCCTTTTTTTTCTTGAAAGCTCTCATTTCAGAGATGATGTCCAACAAATTTAATTTTCTTATTCTCCATCTGTATAACTAGATTACTTTCCTCTTTAATTTCTATAAATATTGGGTGAATCAGAATGGACTCCCTGATTTGACGTGTGAATTGTGAAAAAAAACTTTCTAATTAATTAAGAGATTTTTATTTCAAAAAATTAAATGCAATGTCATTTTGTTTCATATGACTCTGGAAATTATTCCATCCAGGTGACGACCTTGGTGAGCGATGCACATTTTGAGTCATTCAAAAAATGTCTCGAAAACTCTTCTTGGCATATAATGGGGTATCTTCGCGGTTATTCCAGCGAAGATATCCGTAATTGCCTGCTTAAGAGCTTCCTACGTCATCAGTTAAACTTTATAACCCTCAGTTTTGAGATATCCCCAAAGAAAAAAATCACATGGGCCATGGAACATCCCCTCGGATCAGGAGATCAGGCGGCCGGGAAATTGTTCTTGCTGCAGGATTTGCCGTGAACGATGGGCGGTATGAGCCATTCTGTTGAAACGAAGACGCTTCTGTGTCATATTACTCACCATATTCTTCCATTTTGGAGAGTAAAAATTTCCCCAAAATCTCACAATAGCGCACAAACTTCACAATAACAGTAAAAGTAATGCCCAATAATTATCATGGAGGACACACCAAACTGTCACTTTGGGGCTGTGAAGAGATCTTGGGTGAAGTTCGCCAGGGTTGTCAGTCGCCCAATAACGAAAACTTTGTTTATTTACTGAGCCGGAGAGGTAAAAATGCGCTTCATCGCTAGACCACAGAGCCCTCTGCGTCACCACCACACAATCATTGTTCTTTAAGATCGTTTCTCAAAGCCTCGATGCTCACCAGACTACTGAATAGTAACCACTAAAAAGGCGTTGTTTCTTCCAGATAACGTTACTTCTTCCACTCCATTAATTAACATGCCCGCTCTTTAATGCTTTTCAAAAACTAGGAAAGCTATGTTGACTCACCCTGAACTTCTATGTCGCTTTTCTTATCCATCCATCTTGTTCTTGTTATCCCTCTCTAAAACCATATTTCCATTGCTTCCAACTAAACCTTTTCCTCTTTCCGACTGTCCAAGTTTTGCATCCATGCACTGATGTACTCCAAATAGGCGTTTTGGCAAAGGATTTTCTAATTTCCTATTTTATGTGTTTGTTTCCTAAGAAGGCATATTAAAATAGAAAGGTTTTCTTTATTTTCATATCCCTCCTTCGCCAAGATATATCCTATACTTCATATTCCTCTTTTCACTGCAGAGGTGCCACTTTTGCCTCTCGTAATCACACTTCCAAGGTAGCAGATCTGTTCTATTTGACTTATCCTTGACTTCCTATCATTTCATTTACAAGGGCTTCTGTCCTGTTTCTAGAAACTATCATGGCTTTAGTTTTTTTCACATTTATTTTCAATTTACATTTTTTCAAAGCTGTGCACAGAGTTTGGAACACTGCTCATATCTTTGGCCGTTTCCACCAAGGTCACAATACGAGGTATTTCCAATAAATACGCGAACTGAGGACATTAAAAACTTAATCTTGCAAAATTTAGTCCACATCGATTTTGTCCCCTTCAGAGTACTCTCCATTCGTTTCTATGTACTTATTATATCTTCTTTTCTACAGTTTCAAGTACCCTTGGAAGTCCTCGGCTGCTAGGCTTTTTAGTTTTCTCGTCGTTTCTTGTTTTATTGTGTCCATACTTTCCCAGTGATGTCCCATCATCTCATTTTTGCATTTTTGGAAAAGGCAAAAGTAGCCGGCGAACAATCAATGCTGAATGTGCAGGTGCATTGTCATGGTGAAGGATCCATCCATCATGTCCGGTTAAAATAGTGTGCACTTCTGATTTTTCTACATTCAATTCATCAGCTATCATTTGGAGAGTTTTTCGATGTTCGGTAAGAACAAGGGACCGCACACGATCAATGCTGTCGTCAATACAGGTCGTCCCGGCCTTGCATCATCCGTGGAGTCTTGACGGCCATCTTTAAAACGCTTAATCCACTTGAAAAAGGGATGTTTTCTTCAGAGCATCATCACCGTAAACAGTTGTCAATATTTAAGTAATTTTTTGATAACTTTTACCACACTTCACCACAAACTTGAACTTGATTCGTTGCTCCGTGATTTGGCAACCTACAGCTCGACGATCCGCCAAGCACAGACGGCTCATTGGGTCTCAGGCAACTAGCACCGCTATTTGACGGGGCTACAGTCCGCGTCATGGCCGCCCGATTTCACCAGTTTGCGCATTTATTGCACAGACCACGTATCATCTGCAAACCTAATGCAGTATATCTTTTTTCCATTGATCCTTATTCCATTTGTTTTCACCGTCGTTGTCCCTATAGCCTCTCCAATATATAGGTTAATTAGATATGGGGAGAGTGGACATGTTTGTCTTACTCTTTTTTTAATCATCGCTTCTTTCTCACATCCCTCTACTTCTATAAAAGTGCTGTGATTCTGATAGAGCTAAAATATGAGCTTCCTGTCTCTGTAGTCCATTCCTTTTCCCCTCATGGTTTCAAACATTAGTTTCCAACCTACGCTATCGAAGACTTTTACCAAATCAGTGGAGGTAATGAAAACTTACCAGTTCAATTTTAGCTCTCTATCTTTGATTAGGCTCAGTGCCAGTACAGCGTCTCTCGTTCTTTAGTTTTTTGGAAGCCAAATTGATCTTCTCCAACATTTTCCTCCACTTTCTTTTTGATTCTGTACCCTATTGTGTGTAAAATAAACTTTGAAGCGTGTGACTGAATATCAATTTCCTATAATTCATGCATTCAGTTACTCTCCCTGCTTTTAGTTTTACTTTTAATAAAGCCTTCAGGTATCTCCCCTTTTTCATAACATTTATGCAATATTTTAAAGTCTAACTTTCATTTTATTGCCCAGATATTTTAATATCCCAGCTGGTACATTATCCACACCCGTCGTTTTTCCAGCATTTAGCTTTTGAAGGGCGTGCTGAAATTCCCTCTCCATGATTGGGGGCCCACTTTCTGTTCCTGCTTTTTCTCTACTTTCAATATTATTTCCTCTTAAAGCTGTATTTTCGAATATCACCTAATAAAATGGGACTTTAGCCATTCCCTTCCACTTCTCACAGCCTAAAACTCCATCTCCCATCGTCATTATCTTCACACCTTACACCACCACCCTACTCGCTACAATATAATGGTTCATTTCCTTCGTCGTTCACATTTTTTTCGTCTTCAGCAACGACGAACATCATATCCTGAATAGACCGTTCCTGCCTACTGGAAGTACGCTTAATGTATTTTCCTCACCATAAATCTTGAAACTCCATCTTTGGTCAGGTGTCCGACATCAAACGTATTTTTTCCATACCCTCTTTTCAAATGCCGCTGATCTACGCCAGTCCTCGGGTACCAAAAGATTAGGAATAGATTAAATTTAGGAAGTGGAATGCTCAGAATATAAATTTAAAATGTGATTAGCCAAATCGCACAAGTTTCCTGCTTTCCTTGAGCTAGTGCAAAGAAGTTGGAAGAGTCAATGTAGGGGTGAAGGCTGGAAATGCGAAGTAGGGGAAGATAAGGCACATTGGAAGTAATCGAGGGAGTGGAAAATTAGGCAGATGCAAAGAATAAGTTCATGTGTAACATGGTTTAAGGATTTTTTTTGAAATTTTAGTTAGGCTCTGGGATCATACTCTTGTGTCAGACGGGGTCCGTCACAAATTTATCTTTCTCCGGTAGACTACTCCTAATATTAACTACAGAAGAAATTCTTATTCATTTTTTTTTTTCAAATTACTCAGTCGATTCAAATTAGTTTTAATTGCATAATGCACTGACTCCTCTGAATCTTGTGGTGTATTTCTTTATTAGATTCCACTAACTGAAAAAAACTTTGATATGCACTCTCTGATTTTGCAAAATACTCTTTTTAATCCCTCGGATTTTTTTCCTAAATGCAGGCATAAGCGATGAAATATTTTTCGAGTCATGTGACTACTTTAAAGACGGAAACTTTCGATTTGATTCTCTTCGAAAACAACTTTTTTTCAAACGATAAAGAATCGATTTGATTCTTCATTTGATATCTGACATTTTAGCCGACGTCTTACTGGAATTGGAGCATAAACCAAATATATTATGTCATTTAATCGACCACAGCAAATTTACTCGCTAACGAAAGGCGACTGGAAAATAATTGTATTTTTAACGAGGGTATGAACATTTCCTGTAAAAATATCGTATAATGAATGAAAGGAGCTACGAAGATCTGTGCCCTACTCTGCAAGCTGTCATGTTAGAGGGTGTGTTAGTTCACCAGCCATTAGGATAATTGGCCAGAAATGCTATTCCTTAAGAAATTATGTTGTGAAAGTTCTGTATGTTGTACTTGATAAACCCTAATGCGTCTGTCTCTTCTTGTGTAGACTCTCACACCTAAAATTCTTGAATTGGAGCGTCGGGGTTTGTTCACTATTCAACGTGTTCACCCCGCTCTGCAGTATGTGACGCGAATATTAGCGGAGAAAGTTGTGTGAAAACTGAGTTTTAAGGCCATGTGAGTTAAAGGTAAAAGGCTAAGCTGGTAAATGTAAAGAAAACTTAAGTCCTTGTATATAGGCATGCAAAATAAACAAATGGTACAACTGTTAAAAGACCATGAAATACTATATAATAATCACATAAGTATCTCTTAATTTTATATATATTGATCAAGCTCCATTCTTTTAAGATCTTTTGAAGAATATAAGTGTGCTTCATAGATTGAATCATGAAAAACCTTTATTTCTTCCAGCAATTCACAGCAACAACACTCATCTCTTGGGATTCAAATGGTTGAGGTAAACTTGAGGAGCGCTTTCTCTTTTAATCCCCCGAAATTAAATGTTCTAGATGAGAGAAAAAATAGAAACTAATTTTCGTTGATAAGTTTTGCAAAACCATATAATAAAATAGCTGGCATACCAATGAGCCAGCGCAGTGATGTCAGAGACATATTCGGATTACATTTCAAATGTTCCGTCTACTAAATAATTTTGACTTTTACACTCCGGGGAGATATTATATCGAGGGATGCCATGAAGTTGAATTCGGGTCGATTTTTTCCTGGATCTATTGAATGCCTGTGTTAAAAATTCCATTTACTCAATTAAACTACTCTTTTCGCTTTAAAATATAGGCGATAATGGGTTTTGTAGCTAAAGCAAAACACAGCGAAACATCAATTCCCGAGTTAATTCATTCATTATGCCGAGGATGCGTTTGCTAAATAAATAGAATGAAACTGCGGACTACTTTTCTAACACAAAAATACAGAGGGGTATTGTTTTTTAGTCATGCCTAATGGGAGTGGAGCAGTTAAATTACGCTTCGGAACTTCCCTGAACGCCGCATTCACTGAATGAAGCGACTGAGTTACTAATTGGTGGAGGCTTACAAATTGCAGTAAACCAAGCATGGATGGCAAACTTTTCATTGAAACGACGAGGTACATGCAATTAAATACCATAGTTAACAAATTTAATTAAAATAATGACTGAACTGAATGAACTTATGACCCATATTTTCCCCTCTTGAATAATAATAGATGTATAAGTTAGCTCAGTAGATTAAAAAAAAATATTTAACTAACCACGAGTTGCGAATGTCACTGTTGAATCATTTGCACAAATATAATTCAAATCTTTCACGAAAATCTTCAGATATTACCAATTGACACTACAGTTATTCATGTTGCAGAAGGACTTAAATAAATTGAACTTTGTTGTCTAGCGCTGTTCTTGGAGTCTCTCTTCACATTTCTCGTCATAACTGAATGACTGGATTTCGTTCGCTGTTTGCCAAATTGAGAATTTCGCTTGTGAAGATCCGTGATAGCCTCTCCGGTGGATCCTGATGTCAGAGAGGGTCACTTTATGCGCGAGATTCAACCAGATGCTTTTCCTAATTCTTTCGAGTTTTGAGATGCAATTGGCTTAACGTCAATGTCAAGCCAACAAATCTTTAGGCTCAGAAGCCTACCGTAAGTTGCGCAGTGGTTGCGCACAGTTTAACGTTGAAGTCATGCGCGTTTTACCTCTAGTTGGAGGAATTTGAAATGAACGGTTAATATGGTCATTGACTGGTTGCCGCTTATCATCCTACACATTAAGAAAAACTACTCAGACTGGGTTAAAATTATTCCCTGAGGCTGAGGTAGTCTCCTATTGATTTGAATTATCAAAAATGTTACTGTATGACGCTTCCCAGTATTTAGAAACGCAGGCTATCCACGCCAAATTACTTTCATCATCGAATTCCACGCACTACTACTTTCGTTATCTACCATTATTGAGTTCTTTTGAACACTCACCCGGTTTTTCTATTTTAGTTTCATCACAAAATCAATGTTGCTTTCTTTTGTGGTCAGTTTATTTTTCCCCTTCCTATATCCTGGTTATTCACTTGCCTTCGTGCGCAATGAGAGCGTCCACGTTGCCCTCCTCCTGCACAAAGACACAACAAACAAACTTTCATATCACATTTCCTTGGTTGCGACCGTTTCAGTTCCAAGCTTATTATGTAGCTCTAGTTTCTATGCTCCCGTTAAATTTGTATTCAGCTTCTTCCGCGTCCTTCCATTCTCCTCCTTTTCCCCATATTCCTAATTCTTCCCGACCGACCTCGTGCTTCCCTCCTTCCGCTTTCCTTTGCCAACCTCTCATGCGAATTTAAAATCTTACTAAGTGCTCCTCGGTTTCCCTTTCCTTTTATCCCAATTAAACCCACGCATTTCACTCTCTCACCGTCTCTTTTCATTTAATCCTTTTGAATTATATATTAATGCGCCTTCCTTCCATCGTAATATCACGGGAAAATGGTGGTGGCATATTGCTTGCCTTACTTGATAGTGCTTTTATGTTAGCGTCAATGTCTGACCCACTGGGGTCAAAAGTTTTAATCGTGCCACACAATTAGAGATGATTTTTCGTATATTTGGCGGTATATTATCTCTAACTAGTGTAATATAGTGCAAAATGATCTCATTTTGAATTCAAAATTTGTGCTCGTTAAACGAGACCAAGTATGAAAAAATATGAAGAGTAACAGAAAGTTTAAGTGTGCAGATCAATGATACAGTTACTCGTGTTTCTTTTCCTCTGGCGTTCCTCATTCCACTCCAAATGGTACCAACAACGGAAATTGTTCATTCCTATGGCTCGCTTCGTCGAATTTTGCTGTAAAATAACGAAAACCTTGAAAAGGTGCGTTTTCAATTCCTACTTAATCTTGTGTTCGAGAGGTTTCAAGGTTTCTGATTGCAAATATGTCACAAACATTTCGATAATAAATTAGCGGATTTAAAAGAATGGAGAAATTATTAAAATATCATATAATTTTCCTAAAAGTTTTTGCATGGTTTACAATTCATTCTTCAAGGTTGCTTTTAAATCGGGAATAAAGGTTTGAAGATTGAATACATTACTATTAACATGTATGCATTGGATAATATGAAATAATCAGGTTTAGAGTAAGAACTGAAAACAATTACAAATCATTAATTCCGTTGAGTTTATTTATTTAAATGCTATTTCATAAAATCATAGAATCATCTTTCTTCCCCTGATGTTGTATGCTTGCTAACCTACTCTCCATTCTCCTCTTGTGTTTGTCTATTTCTCCTTTGGTGGGTGTAACAGCTCCCTAACGGGGCAATGAATCGGAGCACTTTGGCGCTTTATAAGATCGTAGATTTCAGTGTTAAGTACATTTTCTCGAAAGCTCAAGTGGTTAGAGCATCCGCCCGGCAAGTGGAGAGATCTGGTGTTCAAGTCCCGGTCGAGG
Source organism: Hetaerina titia (assembly GCA_037158775.1). Taxonomy (NCBI): domain Eukaryota; kingdom Metazoa; phylum Arthropoda; class Insecta; order Odonata; family Calopterygidae; genus Hetaerina; species Hetaerina titia. The sequence continues at coordinate 13,913,153 of CM073768.1, read as the reverse complement.
AAAATATTTTTACATTTGTGATCTGCTCACATCCGCCTTCCTCACCTCTCCTGTTGTTCGTTTTTTATGTGTTCCTATCCCTTTTCCTTATACTTAATCTATGTGAATGAATATTTGTTCGCCATGGATTCGTGTTTGAATATATATATATATATATATATATAGAATATTTGTGCGCCGTATGGCGGGACTTCGTATTTGAATGCATATATAATATATATATATATATATATATATATATATATATATATATATTATATATATACATTCAAAGGGATAGGAGCACATAAAAGACGAACAACAGGAGAGGTGGGGAAGGCGGAATCGGGCAGATTATAAGTACAAAAATATTTCCGTGACCGGGACTTGAACGACTGATCTTTTGACTTGCTGGGCCGATGTTGAGCTATCAAGGAAACGTAATTTACACTGAAATCTGCGGGGAGTTAATGAAACTAAGAGCCCCGATTCTTTGGCCAGAAGATGGCTTTGGGGAGGTGTGTTCGTCTTTTACGTACATGGGTCCCTATCCCTAATCCAGAAGGAGTTTTTGGACATTTTAATATTTCTTTCAGCCAAGTCGAATATTATTATTTTACTGTGGGGACTTTGCGTAATTTTATAAGCCAGTTGTAGTTTTCTTATCATTTGCTTAATTAAAATTGGCAATTTTCCACAAAATAAAATTTTAATAATACGACCGGTTTCAATGTAACTACATCATCTTCTGGTAACAGTCATTTCTCATTGTCTACTATTTTTGCTGAAAAGCAAGTAAGGGGAGGGTAGTGAAAAATGGGGTAAAGTTCGCACACTTCTTTGTGCATGGATATCTGCGCACGGTCAACGACGGGAAAACCCCGGTCTCATCCCCTTTCTCCACGGCCCTAGGAGCTTGGCGGCGCACCGACGCGACGGTGCACCCTCAACGAGACAACCCTTCCATCCAGCCACGAGGTTTTTCCGGACCGTGTTAACTTCCCACCCCCACCCCTTTCTCCTCACCCGCACCTTTTCTCCCCTCTCATATGTCACCCAGGTTACTCACGTTCCACCTCACCTCCATCTTTCCACTACCCTCCCCTTACTTGCTTTTCAGCAAAAATAGTAGGCAATGAGAAATGACTGTTACCAGAAGATGATTTAGTTACATTGAAACCGGTCGTATTGATAAAAAAAATTATTTTGTGGAAAATTGCCAATTTTAATTAATCATGATATTCAACCATATCACGCCTGAAACGTCTCTTTTTATTATCATTTGCTGTTTTATTAATGCTGAATATTTTCTCCTAAATATTTAAACATATTAATTCGATTATTTTTCCATATTTTGTTTTCATATATCTCTCTCTGTCCTTATTAAGTCTGAATTCTATACATTCTGTCTTCTCATAGGAGATATTTAATCTATTTTTTATTTCGAGTAATTTTTCCAGCATGACTCTTGCACCTGTTTATTATTATCAAGCCTTCGTCATCGGTAAAAACTTGGCTTCTCACTTTTCTTTCCCTTTGCCTTTCCTTTCTTTCCCATGCCCTATGTCATTCCCTTTCACTATTCTCTCTTTAACAGTGTTTCCTCTATTTTCATTATCTTCTCTAACACTACTTTAAACAACATTGGTGAGAGTTCAACACCCGTCGATTCCCTATTCTGACTTTGAATGGCTTAAGAAAGTATCATAGGAATTTTATTTTGAAAAGGCTACCTGTTCTATTAGTCTTATGGTGATGAGACCTAATTTCCCTGATTTATTTATGAGTAGGAATAGTATTTGCTGGTCTATGGAGTCGTACGCTCTTTCGAATTACACCAAAGTAACAACTGTTTTTTTATAAAAGAAGACCCTTTGCTTTTCCACATAGATTGTTTTTATTACGACCTAGGTTTCGTTGCAGCATAACATCCTGAAGGTGTTACGCTGTAACTAAGCCTAGGTCGTAATAAAAGAAATTCAATGTGGAAAAGCAAAGTGTCTTCTTTCATCATGAAGGGTTTACAATATGTTACATTTGAAACGGTGTCATACTGTATTGGAACTGATGGTCTTTAAGTTAAATAATGTTATGTACGTGATTTTTCCTTTCTAAACCCTGCTTGTTATTATTCTATGCTATGGCCTACTTGTTCCTATACTCAATTTGATCATGTGCTTTACATAACATCTTATTAGCCACTAATAGTAGGCAAATACTTTTATTACTGTTTGTGACCATTTTTCCCTTTTTTATGGAGCGAATTGGATTTGGCGCTTGTTTCCACTCGCCTGATACGTGCATATTCCCTGCTAACCAATTTCTTCTTATGATTCCATATATTTTCCTCCTTGCCAGTTTTCCCCCTTATTTCACATCTCCGCTACTATCCCACCATTCCATGGTGAACGATTGTTCCTCAAGGATTTTCTGTTACGGTAGTTTGTATTTTTTCTTGAATTGGTGAGCCTGTTAGTTTGTTCATTGATTGCGGTTTTTGGAACACTTTCTGCGGCTTCTTCGTAGCTAATTGGTTCCTCAATACATTATGCTTTTCATTGAAATTTTCCTATGCTGATCAATGTAAACATTTGAGTATAATAATAAATAATAATGCAATATGCATTTAGGTAAATTGACTACCTGGCCAGAGTTAGATTAAACCAACGCTGTGTTACACTCGAAAGATAGATTTTCTCTAAAATAACATATTTTAATGGATTATCTACTAGGTGTTGACTTGTGTGTTTTCTATACATATATTTATTGCATTGACATTTTCCAAAATTTAAATAAATCAATTTCTGCAAAGCAGGAGAAAACTTAAATGTAAGGAAAGTTAAAACAAAGTTTGGAAGCCTAAGTGGGCCAATATTTACGATTTTTGGTTGGTTGGTTTTGTTGGGGAGGCGACCGACAGCTAAGGTCATTTGCGCCATTAGGGATGGGTGGAAAAGGAAGGGTGGAGAAAAAACCGGCGTCGGCATTAGCCTACTCTTGTCGAAAGGCGCCAAGGGGTCCGTGGTCCCATCCGACGGACGTCGTACTCACTCAAGGTGCTCTTCGCAAAGAACATCAAGCGTGGATCGGGATACCACTAAAAAATATATTTTTTCTCAAGGATTTGAACCCGGGTCTTCGCGGAGGGAAACCTGTCCGTTAGCCTTCGCACCATCCCGATCCCCCTTACGATTTTTGTCCGGCACCAATTCGCCCCAGGGAATAGGTAGCCGATAGATGTCACCATCATCAACACAAAATGTTTTCGAAATTGATTAATACCAGTTTCTCTCGAATTGTTATTTTACAATGATTATGCAATTATTCATTCAATGGTTAAAAAACGTTTTCCAGGATGTAAAATATTTGATTAAAGCAATCATTATGTATTAAAATTTAGAAAATATGTTAAGAATAATTACACACTAAACATTTCAGTCAGTCGTGTTCTCCTATGAATTGCTTTCTCATTCCTAAACATATAATGATATATTTTAATCCCTAAATAATATTTCATTGCGTGCTAAACATATTAATTTACTGCAGATTTCATTAATCTCAAACAACAAGATTTTTCTCCATGTTTATTTTATTTTTTTATAAATCATATTGTTTTGGAAGTCACTGGGGCAATGCTTCAGTAAAAATGTTACTAAAATTTCGAAAACTACGGACTAATAAACATAAATGCTGGAAAATAATGTGCCATGGTAGACATCCGAGAAAAGCTTCGTCCCCACCACTTCCACCGCACCAGCTTTAAAGTGAAATACGTGTATCTTAAAGGACCAGCATGTCGGCACCGTGCAGTGCACAGGGTTTGTCTAGCTTCCACTTGAGTTAGAATCATTTTCAGTGGCGTGACGCATTGCAAATGAACACCATGGTCATCTAATTTCTTCACTTTTGTAGTTGAGTACACCCATCTGAATTAATCATCGGCCGAGTAGACATGTGGCGGGCGTGGTGATGCAAATGGGAAGCATATGCATGTGCCGTGGGAGTCGAGCGATCTGTGACAAAGAGTCCTGGAGGCCACAGGCAGTTTCCGCTGTGCGTGCCAGAAGAACGCCTACAGGAGCGTTCCCTACGCCCTAGATGGATCGAGACGCCGGTGTTGAGTAAAAGATGTGCATCCTCACGGAGGCTGTGTTGAGAAGTAAGAGAAGTTTCAGCATTCGTATCTTTGCAATTCGTCAGAGAGAAATTACAAGATCTTAAAATTTGAATCCGCGTATGGCCCCTTAAAAAATTGGTATCCGAGAAATCGTATTGACAAAATTCAAAATCAACTTAATATTAACCAAATTGGGTTTTCCCTGATAAATGGCCAAATATAGTGACGATAAAATTTCCTTTTCTTATATTTCCGACGACAGAGAATTTATAACAAATTTTTGGAGTGGACCTTTCGTATGTCAACCCACTGTCCTTATACGACCTGTAGCAGCGACCAAATGTTTAGAACATTTGGTCATCAAATGGAAAGACTTTTTTAATTGAAATGTTCTTCTGAAGGTTTTTTTCGTGCACCTACATTAATAGCCCGTGATCTACAAGCCTGAAGTTTGTAATTGAGGCATAATTCTTCTAGTATTTTAGACCTTTTCGCTCAATGCATAAGGGAATATTTCAAGCATTTCTCATGTGATTTTCGTGGATATTTTTTAAAGATATTAGAAGTTCTTATCCACGTAATCATAAAACTTCCCAGGTTTAATCATATGAAGGTGGCTGCTAATTGAGTTCCACGCATTAATACCGTGTCTGTCCTATCATCTATCGTTAGGGAAAATTATTGTTAATGTTTATACGTACGTTATTAAGTCATTTAAAGACTAATATCTGTCTTCATGCATGTCCAAGAGATGGGCTCATCATTAAGGATTTTACTCAAGCATATATTTTATCACATTTTTCAAAACTGTGTTCTGAAACCCACCTGTATCTCTTGCACATTCCTCTCGTAAGCCCATCCACGATGAGGGAATAGTGGAACTATCAAACGCTTTTCCTCTCTCCTGCAAGATATTCAATATTAGTGATATGATGTTTTTGGTAACCCCAGTGGCTCATTGTTACAAGCAATAATTTCTATCTTTTCATTCTGATTTTCAAGCATCACAGGACGTTTTATATTAACTTGAGGTTCTCTTTTGAAATGAAATAATTTACTTTGTAATTCCATACATTTTATTTAAAAACACGACCCAGGTTTCAATGTTGAACGTCATCATCAGGTCATTGACGATCCTGATGATGACCTGGGTCGTGTTTTTTAAATAAAATGTGTGGAATTAAAATTTAAATTATTTCATTTCAATATGTTATGCAAATTCCATAAATTTACGCCTGAGACAACAAATTTTGATGAGGTTGTCTACTTAAGCTAATTTATTTTCAGGATCACAAATATCTCTGTAAATCACCGCGTCGTCGGCAAATTCGCATCCATACGACAAAAAAATGCATTGTAACGTCAGTGTAGAAGTCCCTCTTTAAAATCACAAGGACATGATGGAGCAGCAAAATATTGCAAAACATGTGCAGGAAGCATGCCATCAGCTCCTCACCTGTCTTAGTCCACTTTTCCACCGCAACTTGCCCGCTCTGTTCCGTCTCATTCTCTGCAAACAAGGGCTCGGTATCGAATTGAGGCGACGTTCTGCTTCCCAAGTCATTTGCGCTTTTGTGTCGCACTTTTTGTGCTGCTTTCATTTTGACTAAATTGTCGGTATTTTTTTCGCCTTCTGCACATACCACTGCCATGGGGCTGTATAATGCTTTCGAATCAGCATTCTGCAGATTGATTTTCACCGTTGTATCGTACTTTCCTCTTTGATTGCTAGCTACCGAGTGCCTTAAACGTGTACACATTGCGGCCAATCACATTCCGATGCTAACGGGATGATCCGGGCGCATATCTGACCCTACTCTTCTAGGATCTGTCGGGAAAAAACAATTCTAAGCTTTACTCTCCGCTTTTAACTTCAAATGAAATCGCAGTGATCATAAGAAAAGCAATGGATATCCTTAAACCTAAATTCATAGTTTTACTTAATTCCCCTCTGTGGGATGATAAAAGGCACTTTCTTGACCCTTTGGCTATAAAAACAAGCATCGGGAATGTGAGGGTGACTTCACTCTTCTTTAAGGTTGTTATCTTATTCCATAATATGCTATAGACATGTAATTGTAATTGTAATTTATTCATTCACCATAAGCATAGAATTATGCATGGCTTTGTCAAAACATGTTTTACACTTCATTTCAGTAAAAAAAACATTATGCAAAATCAAGACAATATGCAAAGTACAAATACATACAATTTACAACTTTTTGGAATTAACACATTTCAGTTATACATTTGAAATGGTATGCATTAGAAAATCATCTACACTATAAAATAATTTACATGAAAGTAGTTTTTTCACGGCACACTTGAATTTAAAGGAACATTTGATATTTTGAATATAAGCAGGCAATTTATTGTACATAAGTATTCCCTGATGATCTATCCCTTTAATCGTTTTATTTACTCTGTGCTGACTGATATTCGGGCAGAATGCAGGAAAATAACATAGGCCAGATGATATTTAGAGGCCGTAGTGATTAAAAAACTGTTTGAGGGAAGGATGTTACACAATTCAGTCACTAGAAGAAATAGACTGGCGTTTTGATTGGCATTGTAGAAGGGATATGGAGCGGAGCATGGTTTGACGTGCGTCCACTAGGATGCGGTGTTATCGCTCACCATAGTTCTTTCGAATACGTGCGTGAACAGTTAACACATTAAGGTGAGAGTGGTGATTGGTCGTAAATGTTTTGAATTATTGGTAACTTTCGAATGGCAAGTGCTCACGTGCGCGCTAGAAAGAGGTCGTGTTTGCAGTCCCCGCGCTTCCCTCGCTCCCCGTCCAATCCGCTGAAATGCCTCCCGGTGCCTCACCTCGAAGGAGGGGGTGGATCTCGCCCCCCCTCTCGCCTCCTCCGCTCATCATTTCCATTCTTGTTAAGGAGCTTTCCTTGCCACTTTTTCTCCCCCCACACATCTCGGCCCGACTTCCATTATGAGTCTGCACAATGTGACACGGACTTTCATCTTGTTCCTCCCCCTTCAGTCCCTTCTCTTTCTCCGAAAAGGTAATGAAACGTCTTCTAAATCGCGAGTTCGTGAAAGATTCGATAATAAAGCAGCCATCCGATGTAATTGTTAGGAACAGAGAGCTTTGTTTTATCTGCCGGAATTAATTGTTCGCTGATTTGTGATTTCGCGGATATTATTGAATAATATAATAAAACCTTTATGGACGAATGGCGACGTTTGCGTCAAAAAGTAATCACGAGGGTGAGTGAATTTCACGTTTGACTGAAGAGCAAACTGGTAATCATATTCGTTCGATTTCAATCACCTAATTACCTATTCTTTATTATTAATCACTTCGCCAAGGTGGAGGAAAAACTTTAAAAATTTTTCCTTTGGGCTTTTTAAATGCTAATCACTACTACAGAAACGATTTTTATACTAATTTCTTACGAGATGAATTATTTAATAGTAAAAAATCAGATTTGGTAATTATAGACTTGTAAATGTAATATTTCAACTCTGGGCGAAGTATGCAGTACAGCTTTAGGCTTCACTTCGTGGAAGTACTTGATATCCAAATGAAAACATTTATCCCACAAACTTTATTATTAGATACAATCCGTTTCACCGACTTGCGGCATTTTAAGACACTATTACTATTTTACCTGATGATACTGCAAGTTGGCAAATAGCGTTTTGCCCTAAAATGAAGCCTGTAGAATAGTACAAAATGTGTTCATATGGCCTCTGTGCAAGAAATTACTGTCACCCAACTATTGTCAGCCTCGGATAAGAGGAATGATCAAAATATTCATTATGAGAAAAAAACATTAGGGGAAGTAGCAATAAGGAATCACCTTCACAGTGTCAGTTATATCTGGTCAATCGCCGCCAGTGGTGGAAAAAACGTTCAGGATAGGTTTGTGCATAAGAGTCGGTGTTCGCGCAAATGTGAGCTTCAGATTCTCTCATGGCAAACAAACAAATCAACACGCCACAGGTGTACATTGTCTAAATGTCACCTGCTTCCCTTTTTAATGCCTTATTCTCGAATGAAGGAGAGTAGTATATGCGTTTCTGTAATGATTTCATTTTTGCATGAAATATATGAATTTACGCTTCCCATATTTTGGGTTTCAAAAAAGATTACGCAGTTTTAACAATTTATATTTTTCCATAGCGCAAAAACAGACTAATTTTTCTCTGGTATTATTGTTATCATTATGTTATCATGGACACGATATGTGGTCTGTTTGTACATGTACTAATTGAATTTTATTCAATAATTCATTTCCCATCTGATAATCAACACGAGCATGGTTGCTCTCTAATTTTGCATGATTCATTAGGGATTGACCTTCTCATTTTATGAGTGAAAATTGATTTTTTATCATAAATGACTTAATTAGTCACACTTTGAGCAAACATTATTGGTTAAATTATTGATTTTTCTGCTCTTTTCGATGATTTTATTCGATTTTTATGGAGTACGTGTACAATAGCCTTTGAGATTATGACATGTTCGTAATTGCCCAAATGGGCAATGCAGAAATTGTATCAATCGTAAATAAAGTCTATGGACTAATTTGCTTCTGACAACAGCCTAGTAAATGTGTAACGGAGGAAGCGCAAGGGATTATCCGATTCTTTCCACTATGGATTGTTTGGAGAGTTACGAATAGATGTCTTATTAAATCAATCGTAAAAATTGATTACCACCGGAGATTCATTTTACAAAATCCCATAATGTCAAAAATTCTAAAGGCATCGTCCAACATTTTACTCTAATCTGGGTGTATATTGAAAAGGTAATATATACATAGAAGTGATATTCATGTAGTAAAATTTGCTTCCAGTAACGTGAATGGGCAATCATTCATAAAGAGCAACCGATATAGCGTTTCATGTCTTGTGCATCTTGTCACCTTTCGCTTATCCTGATTTCAGCGATTTCTGATTGTCTAGTACCTCATTACTTTCTCTTCTTGGTTCAGTCTCAAGTCACTTGTAACCCAAGCATTTCGAAGGCCTCCGGGAGAAGTACTCATTTGTTGCCCTTTCGTTTGTTGAGCCACCCCCTCTCCCTTCCACCCCTACCCGCTTTTCACACCCCTCTTGCCCAACCCTTCACTTGGACAGATAGAAATCGTCCCCTAAGAGATCGGTAGAAAGAAGGGGCACTTCTCAGGGGACGAGGATTCACCGTGCACCGAGTGCTATGCTCCCCCTTCAAACGCAGTCCTCTTTGTTTCGAAGAAAGGATAGGAAGGATGAAGGAACTTTAATTTCTATCCCGGTTCTGCGGAAATGGTACTCACAGTTTCTCAAGAATGTATTTTCCCGTTTTATCTTTACGAGATATGGGTTTGTTTTAAATTGACGACCTAAGTAGGCAAAATTCTAAACGATATTTTCAAGAAGAACTACTAGACCACAGTGAATAGCAGCTGGAAAAGAAAACAGGTGGAAAGCTAGGAGTTATTATAGTCTGCAACTGCGGTGATATTGTTTTTCACTCAGCCTATGAAGTTATCTCTTGATGTGAGTCTAATCTATGAGAAATATACATTTCCAAGAACTATTTCGTACCCATAATTAACCAGGAGTTCATTTATAAACATTTTGTGTTATTGCTACTGGCAAAGCCTTGAGTCTCGTAAATAAAATGGCAGATGGTGAAATAGCTGAATTTAAACGAAATGGAATGAGTATTTTGTTTTCTTAAGGCATTAATCACCTAAGTCCTGAATTTAATTGGACCGCGGCCATGAGGTCACAAATTTCCTCACACTGGAGGACATAACATTTGGTTTAATTCGCGAATCGAAAGTCAAATCGGATTAGAGCTCATTTCCCCAGCGACTTAGTCGCGGTTCCCGGTTCCATATTTTCATCCTCCATTACTGAGTAAACACGTGCTTTAAAGAAGACATTTCCTTGGACCAAAGATTTGCCGGTTCGTTACATTCAGCCTAAGGCAAACAAATTCAACATATACTGGTACAAAACACCCCTAGTGTTGCTCATTTCAGAACTGAGTATGCTCTGCGCAATTCCACTTGACACCCGTGAAAGCCTAAAGTTCATCTTGAAATTTTAACAGGATTGTATTATGAACTGTTTATCAAGGAATCAAAAAATTGAAGAAATTTTACCAGATGGCAAATATTGATCGGTAATTAGTAAATAAATCGATGGAAATAAGAGTATTATCAGAAAATTTGAAACCTTTATCACGCCGAATTATTATACGTCGAATTCTCCTTCATACAACACCTTATTATCTGGAGTGAGCGTCCTTAAATGGGGTGTAAGTAACAACTCCTCCAAACTCCACCTTTTCTCTGCGCGATTCGGATGATTTCGTTGCCCATTTTTTCGCTTAACTGTCGTCCTCCCATTTCTTTCGTTTCCCCAGTCCCTCGTTTGTGCGGCAATGAAGTTTCTGGTGAAATAGAGACCCCAATGAAATGGCGGTGGCAGCGAGGACGGGTGGGGGGTGGAGGGGGCGGGAGGGGCGCGGAGCTCGCCCCGCCCTCCTCAATCAACGTCACCGTGAGCTCTGCGGTGCGTTTTTATCTCAGCGCCGGCGAGGACACCCTCGGGCGGAGCTGCGAGAAGTAATTCTTAAAAGATGACAAAGAGTTATCCTCGGAATGGCGTGAGATGGAAACGAGGCTCGAAGTTCTTTCCCCGGAAGTAAAGAACTGTGACACACAAATCATATCGGAGAGAAATTGGATGTGTCACGTTCCCCTGGATACCATTTCCGATTCAGGGCACTTTTTTCTCTGATCGAATCCCCTTACATTGCTGGGACGCTCATCATATTTAGACACCATTCCAGTCTTCATGTCTGCGAAAAAAGTAAATTAACGAGCTTTGCTTAGGTTCTTTTTTACCGACATATCCTAAATAGCAGTCAACCCGAAGGTTTGTTTGATAGGCGAGGGAATAACTCACCTCATCACAAACACCACGACGAGCCACACACAAGGTCTCTCCCAAAAGTGGTGTCGTTGCAAACAATCAAAGACAAGACAGAGAAAATTTTAGTTGAAACAGAAAATATCCAAGAGGTATAAATAGAAAAACTCTATGGTAGAGGCTTTAGGCCAGCAACGTTGGACATAGAGGATATGACATAAAAGGTGCGTCCCAAAAGTACGACTTATTGTGTCTCGGATAGATGGACGGACGGGCGACAGTTTCTCTGGCTGGGTTCGAGGGAAAGGAGTCCGATGAAAGACTGGAGCCCGTTGGCAGTATACTCCCGGCCTTTGCGGAGAGCGGATCGTTTGTTTGCGAAACCTCTGTAACGTGACATCGTTCGTTTCTTCACGAACTGGTTTTGGAACATCGCATCTAATTTCGCGAGATCAAGGCAAAACCAGGAAAAGACTCATGACATGCTTAAGGGAGCTTACGGTGATAGCTCCATGAGTAGATCGGTTGTTTTTGAATGACACTAGTTGGTTAGGGAATTTAAACATCTTGAAGACGGCGAAAATCAAGGACGACCTTTGACCTCAAAAAGTGACAACCATCTTGCAAGAATGAAGAATTTTATGGGCAGGGATCGGAAATTAATTGTTTGCATGGCTTCTGATTAGCTTGGCATCCCTAATAGTTATGTGCATTAACTTGTGAGCGAGAACATGGGCATGAGAAAGGTGTGCACGAAGTTGGTGCCGCGAGCGCTCTTGGACGAACAAAAGAAAACTTGCACGGGCATCCGCCAAGATCTTCTCGTCCGTATGCGTGAGGATCCAATTATTTTCGACACTGTCCCACCAAACTTCTTTCTCTTCCCCGCCTCAAATCCGTGCTGAAAGGACATCACAACGGCTCAATGGAAACCTTAGGACAGGCCGTGACGAGGGAACGTAGCAAAATTCCTGACCGCCTTCCAGGAGGCGTGGAAAACTTGCTGGCAGCAGTGTACGATTATTCTAATGAACTTGGAATCCCTAAAAGTAATTCGTATCGACTTGCGACCAAAAACATGGTCATAGGAAACGTGTGTGGGGAGTTAGTACCGCGAGTGCTCTCGGACGAACAAAAGGAAACTCGCAAAACAACTAAAGTGACTTTGTGACTAAAATTCTTAATTTTGAAAATTAAAAATCAAAGGCTCGATGCTTTGGAGCAGTTGGAAATGTTAAAATGCGTATTTTGCAAGGGTGAAATTGCCAACGAGATTTTGTAGTATCCCCCCCACTTCCCACTTCTAGACCTACCACTTCCAAGTCAACGATCGACACCGAAAGATATAATTCTCTTTTCTTTCCGGCTACATTTTAACCTTTTTACCCCTTCACCCTCCCTTGCCCTCCCTCTCTGACCAACCACCCTCCACCGCTCAGAAGGTATATATACCAAGTTTTATTCTATAATCAAAAGCCGATGCTAGGCATAGTATAAAACAAAGCCGCCAAGGTGGCAAGTCACAAAAAAGGCCCATCTGATGATGACGTTCAACGTTGACACCTGGGTCGTGTTTTTAAATGAAGTGTGTGAAATGACAAAGTCAATTATTTCATTTCAATGGTAAGGAATCTTTTTTTGCACTCATCATTTCACCATTTCAACGATATACAGCGTCGGCTATACACATTGAAGCTACTAAGAAATATGATTTTGATATTATACTGTAATCTGGAATTTCTTATGGATTGCATAAGGAAAAACAGTAAAAGACTTTTTTTTTAAGATTTATTTTTACCCCCTGGGTTTTGATTTTCTCTAATTTTTGGGTCGAAAATATATTATTCTGATGTGAATGGGACCACCGAGAGATATTGAAGGTAACAAATTTGCTGTCGAAGCCCACGGCCCATGAAACGACGGATCACTTACACCGACTAAGAAAAGTGGAAGGAAGTAAGCCTAGTAAATTACGTTTATTTGCCTACGATACAGTTGTTTACCGTGATATCCGTGATCCTGAGTACGCGGCAGCTTTGACCAAATCAAGTAAAATAATTGGGTGTACGTATGTCTAACACCACGCCATTCATGGGACGCATAAATCAGGAAAATATGCGGAGCCCCCTTAGAGAAACTCGAAATCAGTCATGGGGAAATGCAATGAGAAATATAAAGAGATGTGTTATTTCACTCCAGTTAGACCACATTTGGAATATGCCGCAAGTATTTGGGATCCTTGGGAGAAAGTGTTGCTAAAACAATTAGATAAAGTCCAGAGGAAATCCCCCAGATTCGTCAAACATTTCACAAAAAGAAGAGGAGTGTGACAGGCCTTTTAGAGGAATTTGGCTGGCAGCCGCTTGGCATGCGAAGAAAACAAGCGAGACACACTTTTAGAAAGGTTCAGATCAAACAATTTAACAATGATAATAACGGAATTATTAGGGACCCACACTTGAATAGATTAGACCACAAAAATAAGATTGAAGGGGATGGACTCCATTCACATAAATAAAATGCCTCAAATTTATTCAGAGTACATCGCTTGAGGATCCACACACTTTTACGAGCGGCTTTCATGACTCGAACGTTCCCTGGTAGACGGATTGCGAAAGGTCCTTAAGAGTATGCATACAAGCTCCTTTGACTGCATTTAAGGTCTCATTGTGGTGTCCTTTTTGGAAATATTTCATTTTTGGGAATAGAAAATAGTCTGCTGGTGCCAAGTCGGGACTCCCAAGGGATTGGGGAATCGTAGCGATGCTGTTGCAAAATGTCTTTGCAAGCATACGTGCACACTCGACTCTGCTCTTGGTCGTCTGTGAAGACCTTCGGGACAAGTTTAGCGCAGGTTTCCGCTTCGCCAAAATTTCAGTAATAAATGTGTGATCGCTTTCGTCTTATCAATACCAATACGATCTGCACTCAAGCACACACTTAACTGACGGTTTGATTTCAACAAGCACAAGTTTCACGTTGTCGTCTGTTCTTGACGTCGACGGCCGTTCAGCGCGGGGTTAGTCTTCCAGACCCCCTCGGCCATCTTTGAAGAACGTGTGCCACTAAAAAACTGTAGTTTGTGACATACTTTCATCCATGAACACTTGGAAAATCATGCCAAATGTTTCTGTACCCAATTTCCCCAGTCCACCGCATAGTTTGATAGATATTTTGACGTGTTCATTTTCACTGCCTTGAAAACGGGGTAGAGGTGTTTTAGAGGGTTTTCCAACTTTTAAATAAAGGTCATTAATTTTAAAAGCTAACAGGTATAATTCAGCAAACTTTGCATTAATATGTTGGATATAGTTAGCCAAATAACAAGAGACGTTTCAGGCAAAATATGGCGGAATATCATGATTCATCAAAAATAACCAATTTTCCACAAAATAAAATTTAATGCGACCGGTTTCACTGTTACTACATCATCATCAGGTCCACCTGATGATGATGTTGTAACATTGAAACCGGTCGCATTAAATTTTATTTTGTGGAAAATTGCTATTTTTAATAATAGTTAGCCAAAAGGCTTTTTTTGTCAGACAATTTTAATTTATTTCAAATTACCTCAAATAAACATTACTATTTGCGTTTCTTTGAAAATTTCCAAGGTTTACTGATGCTAATATGAATTAATGGCGTAATGTTACAAGTGTAGCTGCGAGAGCAAGTACACATTTTAAAAATTTTATATCAAAATATGGGATTTCAAAAATATTTTAAATATTAAGTCTAAGAATAGTTTTCAAAATTTGTGAAAAAAACAATAAAAATTATTTTTGTCAAATACTCAAACAAAATTCAAAGCTTTAAATATAAAAAATATAGCTTAAAAGCATCGGAAATTACGAGTCATTAAAGGTAGAACAAAATAATTGGGAAGGTATCAGGAGTGAAATTTCACACCTCCAGCATAAAAGAATTGAGAATAGTCCAAGAACTATGTCCAAATGGAGAGTTCGAAAAACACTGAGTGAGCACCGCTGATCAAGTATTTAGGATTCAGTTTCAAAACCCAAGGGCCAGTCGAACAACCGACCAAATCTCCTCCTATCTCGTTATCGTCACTTTCTCCCCAACTCCCTTAGGATCACTATCATTTTCATCCAAATCGTTTTGACCGCAATTGACTGAGTTGGCATTGGCAATCAAAAAACATCTGAAAGTGATAATAGAAGCAAAAATGTAGGGGATGATTTTGGTGGAGGGGGCAACGCAGTGTTTCTCTCTCTTTGCAGGCCCTTGGAGATGATTAATACATACATCCGTTTCTTCCTCGAACGAATCGAGGCTACGTCACAAAATAAGGGATCGCTAATGCATTAAACCCCTCACCTACATCTTCCTCCATTCCCCTTGCCTCATCCCAGGCGGTGCTCCCTCTAACTGCACGAATTAATCACGACTCTCGCCCCACGGCCGTCGTTTCCAGCGGAAATTGCGTGTCTCTTCAGGGATTTCAACATTCGAGAATAATGTTAACACCATATATTATTCGCCATGAACCTTTACGTACGGCTAGATACGAAGAATTTGCCAATAGAAGAAAAAAGCATCAGAGCGAATTTTTCTTCGAGCGTAGAGACCACGTGATTTTAGAAAAATAAAGAGTGGGCACGAGTTTTTGGCCGATAAAATAAATGTCTGTTACATTATTTCAAATTATCTCTTCCCTTTTAACGCCTACAAATAACCCCTTTGATTCCTTGTAGCTAAATATTTGTAATAATTCAATGGGATTACGATAAGTGCATAAAATTACAACAAACTTTGCTATTTCAGAAATTGTATTGGGAAACTTTTTCTGTTTTTCATAAGGAGTTGGTGTTTAGTGATTTTCAACTTGTAAAAATTGAAGGAGCATTCATAACTAACGCAACAACATTTAATGCAATAGAAAATCTGTACACATTAAGTGGATAGATAAAAAGAACTGTCGTAAAGTTCGAAATAAACACGGAAAATGTCTGCAACGCTACGCTCAGCAACGTACTCATTCCTGTAAGATCGATGGGAACCGACGGGAAAAATGGGCGGAGAAGAAGCAATGGCTTCATCAAAAGGAAACCTCTCAGTCGTGAGCCGGAGGTGGCGATCGAAAACTATTATCAGCGAAGTCTTCTCTTCGTAGAGTAAATCCAACACCCGTCGCGGCGAGGGAGAGGAGTCATTCCCTTTTCACTGCTCCCTCGTGCACCAAAGTTCGATGCTTCCGTTGCACTCAACTTCCAGAGATGGCAGAAGGAATCAATGGGTCGATTGTCGGCACTATCGACCTTAGGCCAATTCATTCTTAATCTCCCCACGCTAAACCTCGAGAGCTCTCCTGCCCTCGCCTCGACACTAATTCCTAGAGAGCTTAAGCACTTGAGAGGGTTTCACGCCGAACCCTTTTAATGGCGGAAGGGGTTGCAAACTGAGCCGGGGAGGGCCCGGCCGAGGGCTTTGGCCCCGCCCTCGCAAGGCCCCCCAATTTATGAGCGTGGGAGGTGGTATATCGCATCCGTTGCGGCAGCGGGCGGTTGAGACCGGTTCCCTGAGGCAACACGAGGACCTGAGAGTGCACTACCGCATAAGGTGGTGCACGTGCGAGGGTAAGGGCGATTGTTGCACCTGCAGCCGATTGATTGCTACGCAAGTGCCTTCTTCACCAACGAATGCCCTGAAGTATTTAACTCAAATTTAATATAGCCAATTACCATACCACCAATAATCGCAAATTGACTTGTATAGAATAAAGAAATAAAATTAAACACGTCATGACATTTCCAGAGTTAAAAATAAGTTTTTTCTTAATTGTGAGGGCATTTAAAGGCAAAAGCAAAGTCCAACTTGATGATTTTCAGAGTATTATTTGTTCTTTGGAGTATGCCATGGTCTGATGACTATGGGAGAATTACCTCATCACGATGTTGCAAGACTTTACGTGGCCCAAATAATCAAACAAAGAGTCGTTGAATTAGTGTGACATCTTTAACGACTACTTTGAGAGGGCTTCAGTTTGGCCCAAGGTCACGCGAGCTCATCTTGGCGGCAGAAGTTTCGCGATGATTAGGACTGTGAACCCGATGTGCGATTTTGGTCCAGACAGCATTCCATGAAGAGGTTCTCTCGATTAATTTATTGGTACAGAAGAAGTGACGAGATAAGGCTGTTTATGCGTACGATCGGAGATATAGCGAAAAAAATAATATGGTTGGCAGGTAATTCGCTAAATAAGCATTTTTGTAGCAGCTGGATCTGGTCTAATAAATAACTTGCCTCGTAACTGTTAAACTTAATCCGTAATATTATTTTTAATATAAAAAGAAGAGACGGTGAGGACAAGGAAGCATGAAGATCACCGTCATAATTACTTGAAGATATGAAGAATGAAAGGGAATAGGAGGTTTGGGACAAATAAAAATCAAACTGACTTGTTGCTTTCCTCGAAAGATGGTGTGATATGGATCTATGTAATATTATCCACATAATTTAATGACTGAGATGACTAATCACGAAAGAGTAACTCATAAATTAGTAAATAAATTAAACTTTTAAATAAAGGAATCAATATCAGTACTACTATCAGTATTACTTTAGAGCAAACTGCGTTGTTGCTGCTGGGATCTTTTCATTTGGATTGTTGGTGATTCGTACGGAATTTTTCCGACATCTACTTCCTACATTTTTTTGGCAAAAAAATAGCCTCCTTTCTGTAGTTCATATTCAAAAGCATTTTTTTCTGTTGTAATTCATAACCTTTTGTTGTAAAAGTAGTGGGAGAGTTTTGACCTGGAATCTAGAAAACAAAGATCGTCTTCTGAAACTGAGGACAGCATATTGTTTTCCATGGCATAGATATTTCTCAGATGAAAGATTACTTCTTTGACGACAAATTCCACGAACATTACCGAGATCCGACTATTCTAACTTCTAGATTTCTGTCTGATCCGGTCATCGACCCGTGCGCACCCCAATTTGAGTGCCAATCCGAGCCCATATAGGTCGATTTTGAAAGGGATTACTTTTAATTGACGAAGAAGTTGAGGATGGAGTATGAACGATCATCGTTAGGGAAGGCATTCCAGCAAAATGGAGCGGATGTTTGAGATGGTCTCTTACCTCTTGGTGGTTCAACTCTTCCGGAAAAAGTCGCTTCAGCGGCTCAAAGTAAAGCACTGACAAATCGGTTTTGCGAGTAAATTAGAAAGTGTGGTAATAGTCATGATATAAAAAAGTAATCAATTTACATTTATATTTGGTATCTCTAGTTGTTTGACTTCACAGTTACATTATTTCACAATTATTTCCTTAGTTACTTCATCAGGAACCAATTTTACAACTTCATTTAAGCTTAAATTTTGTTTTCATTGAATTTCATATCGACATGTTTTGAAGCTACGCCATGTGATTAGGTGCATGCCCTTCACTTTCTTAGGTTGTGTTTAAAGAGATTCAGCAGTTTCATGGACCAAGTAATATTGCGCTGCTCTCACTATAAATTATGTGCACCATAAACATGAAAAAACCAAAGAAATTTGATGTATTTTTTAAATTAATTGTTACTTGTTGTCAAACCATACAAGATAGGTGATGAAAAACAAAACAACTTTGTAACGCTGTCTTAGTCACACATCTATTACAACCACTTCTTATGGTTACATTAATGAGCCAACGGCTTCATCTACCATACATCTACACAATACCCCCCAAGCCGTCGCAATGGCCTGTGGCGGGCAGTGTTAGTTCCACGGCCATGCATGCACAATCCCAATCATGTTACTTCTACACAAATAAGTTTGTTCGTGCTCTCATCAAACCTTAATCACAGGAAAGAAAACAACAATATTTAATAACAGGATACGTTCAATCATGCTGTAGAACTATTAATAATATGGATGCGTTAAATGTAAAAAATTATAGCATGCGGGAAAGATCATACAAGACATTGACAAAATGTATACACTACCAGTTCTAATTATCTCTTACGCATTAGCCGTCACATCAATTTTTATCTCTAATGGTACGGGAAAGAGCGACATTTTAAAACAATCCGTTATACTATGAATCTCCCTGATTTTCCGTACGTGATCTGATCTACCTGTAAGTAAGTGGCCCCGAATGTAATATGTATTTAAGATCCTCAGATAAGTAACCTGCCTCAAATTTACGCATTCACCTGTATTTAAGCTCACGGTGAACTTATAGTTGCTATCCTTATTCTTCCAAAAGTGTCATGACACTGCTGTCTTGCTCATAAAAACTTTTCACAAACCTAGCTGCTCTAGTACGTTGCACTCTATCTAGTTCCCAAAATGGAAATCAGCAAAAATTCCCCGCGATCTACCAAAAAGGAGTGTGGAAGGGGGTGCAAGCACCAGGTGGGAAGGGTGAGGGGTTAGGGAAGATAAGGGAGAGGAAAAGAGACTTGAACGAACGTCGTGCATATTGTCATACACTTGAAGAATCTTCATGAACGGCCTTGAAACCATTTTCGAAAACAGTTAACGCACATCCTTGCACACATAAGCAACTATAATTATTGCTGTCATCATATAAGTGTGTATAAGAATTACCCTTGGCAAATTGATGACGTAAATAAATCTATGACAAATAAATCACATAGCCATAGATACTTTCCTAATTATTGATTTAATTAAATTATTTGTAACAATTCATTTAGTATTTTTTTAGGATAAGAGTGATGAATTTAATCTCTAGCAATTCAACTTTTTCAGATTTTTAGGGTTTCCAATAAATATTTGTTTAAAGAAATATTTGTTGCCCCCTGCAACATATGTTTAATTAAGTATTCACATTCATATATTTTCCTGCTAATGGTCTCTTTCGGGGATATATATTCATAGATCACCGGTGTCACATGCTGTGATAATATGATTACTGACATAAATGCATTGATCCCATTCAGGTGTGCCTCGCCTGCGTCTTGGATTGGTGCTTTGCGGATTGGGCTGCGGACGTCGTGACATTAAACGTGAGTATCTCTACCGATTCCATTTCATTATAATAGTAGCACGCTTAGACAGAGTGGGTGCGAATGTCAATGCTGCGAGGTGCTGTCAGTCGCAGAGAGCGCCTTTCGCAAGTGGGGTTTCTCCCTTAGCGCCGTAGGTGGCCGCCCTCACGATTGCCATTCCTCCGCTAGGCGTCGCTCCCTGCCTCCATTTGCCCTTCCGTAAAACACACAGCCGTTCCTCGAAAGCAAAGAAAGCCACCCAGTCTCGTGCCCCCCACCCCCTCCCAACCCCTTCCACCAACCCCTCCCCCTTCCTCCCTCCCTCTCTCCTTCCTTCCTTCGCATTCTCCCCATTCACTCTACTTCCATTTTTCATGAGCCCGCCTCCGCACCCGCTCTCCTGACGTTTCGCTCGCCTCTTACCGAGCCTTCTTCCCATTTCCCACTCTTCCATCTCGAATATTTATTCCGCCTGAATTTTCCCGCGTAAGCCTCGAACAGTTCGCTCAACTTTTCTCCCGCGATTGGAAATGCTCACCACCCGACGGACGCCCCCTCCACCCTCCCTCCGCAAACATATTCTTCCACCCCCTCCTTCCTTTTCCACCCCCAACCAACTTCCCATTCTACTCGCTCCCATCTCTCCCGACGTGCCATTGTTTCCCAAATGTAAGGAAACGGTTCTCTGCTTCTCTTTTTCTCGTGTGTGGGTTCATTTTTATTTACTCCAACCGGGCATTGCCCCCCCCCCTCGTATGGTGGTAGGTGCGTGGAGCGGGCGACTTCCGAGGGACTCGCCGTCTTCCCGCCAGGCGGTGGCACTCCATTGGGCTCGCATGTGGGCCGGGAATCTCGGAGTGCCCGTGGAACGGCCCACGGTCAACATTCACCACCCCTCCGCCCACGAATCACATTATTTTTACAATGGTAGAAAATGAAAACGTTATTGGGTTTTGCATAGTCTAGCATGGATCCACGCACCGATCTTCGATGCAGGAGCGTGAGCGAAAGCTTTGAGATGATGTACGAAAATGTTTAAAGGAAGTAATTCGGAAGGAGGAGAAAGATTAGCGATGGAGTTACAAATACTGTGGGCCAAGGGAGGGAGTTGCAGGATGAAATCCCGAGGGAAGAGTGTGTGCAGGAAATACTGTGATATGAATGGCCGAGACTGAATGGATGACGTCAGGCGAGTAGGGTTCATGCTGGAAGAGAATGCGAATTTTTGCGGAATGAGTGTAGGTTGAAGCCACGAAGAACTGCGTTCGGAAATGAATTGGAGTGTGCTGCAGGTATAAATGCATACTATATTTGTTAACTTAAGACCAATACTGATCTTGATGATGATTTGACTGGGGCTGGTTGGTTACACCCTGCTTCTAAACTGTATCAATTCTTTATAAGTAGTTGATGATTCTGAGACTGCTGTCGATAATGAGTTAAGAAATACTTTAAAAAAGGTGCAGTGAATAAAAAAGTGCACGTATTTTGGGGTGAGAAAATAAATAAACTTATTTTCGTTTCAATCTTTGGCCATTCTCTCAGTCTACGAGCACCATCACTCTAAAAAGAATTTTACGGCCCTCCAGCATTCAAATGGCTTTGGCGGGGTCAGAATGAGGGCGAAGTGACGAAGTGAGTGGGCGAGGTGGCCCTCATCTACTCACGGCTGCGAAAAATTGACAAGTAATTTCAATGTTTTGATTTTTCCTTTTATAACTGAAAGTCGGTCCTTATTTAATTTCCTTAGAAGTTCTAGTATTTCTCTTTTTTATGTAGCCGTGGTAGATGTAGATTGTGTTGTGCTTTCGGTAATAAAGCAAATAAAATCTGTGCGCGGCATGAAGATTTATCTGCACATTACCTTGTTTCACTAATATTCGCCGCTTTTACTGATAATTTTCATTGAAATTCCTTCGTCAAAGGGACGGGTGGATAATTCATTTCACATGAAGGTGCCTTGGGATATCCTTTGAAAGTTACCTTCTAGTAGAAGGCATTAAAGGGGAAGAAACAATATTTGCTGAGAAGAAATTTTTTGAGCTGATAGGCAAATTAAGCCTTACAAACGTTTGAAAACGGAGCTGATAGCCATAGTACGCTCTAAGAAATTCCCTCGGCGCCATACTAAGATTACCTGAAAGCAAGCTCAGGTCAACCTTAAAGGAATCACCCCGGAGATTGGTTTGATAGGTGAAGGTAGAGCTCACCCTCTGCTAGTCCTTTATGGTGTCATAAAATAATAATGAAAATCGCATAACCTTTGTTTTATTAATATTGATTCTCATCCCATATATATCGCACTGAACTTCCAATTCACTCAGCAATGTTTGCAACCCCTTGGCTGATTGAGCAACTAATGCTTAGTCATCAGCAAACAAAACCGAGTTTACGAATTCCCCTCCGACTTTCATTCCTACCTCCAGTTCTTCCCATGCCTCAATGACAACAATGATGAATATAATTTCAATTGAACAGTTTCATTTTTTCTTATCTAAATTTAGTAACAGTAGAGGATAGTTAATAGTAACTTCATTATCCGGATATATTAATTGGTGAAATTTCCAACTCCCTCTGTAAATGTGCTTTTTTTTGTTTATAATTATTATTACACTATTGGTAAATTTCATTGATTACTATGTGGTATTCTGAAAATTAGAAATATCTGTAAGAAAACGTGAAAATTTGCAGTACACTAACATATACTTCAACTATATTCAGGGATTTCAAAATCGTAAGAGGTTCTTGTGATCACTCGTCCTAGACACAAGTATTTTCTTACGTGGGATTAAAATTCTTGGAGTGAATGATCAAAATAACATTTGTGTGGAGGTAACATGTTTATGATTGTGGATGCATGGCTAACGACCTATGTCCCCCCGCTACACGCCCTTGCGGCGGCTTGCGTGCTATTTTGTAGATGTAGATACCTGAAGTTTCATATTTTTGCTAGTGAAGTTTCCTATTTTGCGGTAACGAATTATGCAACGCAAAAACATTCCGATGGTTGTGTCACCTACCGACCAGTGTAGTACTAAAATTATTTCAAATATTAGGTAGTGCCATTAAACCAGCATGATTTTTTTTCTTTAATAGTTCTGTGTGCAACCCTTGTAATCTCCTAACCTAGAATTTGCAGCAATAGGAGGAACACACTTCTTTGTTCATAAGGCTTTTAACGGAACGCATAGATGTCCTCTTTCCTATCTTTATCATTTTCGAAATGAAATCCAGCACAGTGTCCTTGAGGCTTGACGTGTTTACAAGGAAACGTCTAACCAAAGGAAAATATCACATCATTCTAAAGTTTCCATTCTAATAGGCCCCGCTGTTCATATAAAGCAGCAAGAGAAAAAGCTAACCAATGGGAGCTGCTCAGTCATTTGTAAATATGCTATTGGTGTGATTAGGTAACGGAAATATTCCTCAAAGTATGAAGAATAATTCCTTCGAATGTTTTACCTGTTCATTATTCCAATTAAGTGTCCTTACTACCCCTTAACACCTAATTTAGTAGCCACTGTTCAATTAAACTCCTTATCGTTTTAAAATACCGTACATTATCAGGAGTTTTGATTTCAGAGAGTGGCTTCATTAAGTGAATTTAAGTCCTCAATCCTTGAAAATCATAATTTTTTCCGAGAATACAATTATCTTATTTCCTGAATAAAATCATTGTCCTACATTCAGTTAAAATATCTGCCGGTTACGAATGCGCTTTATGCATTTGTTACGATTAATAATAGTTTTCAGTGGAAAATCAGAAATGGAATGAGCTGATCGGCTATTGGCATAAGATACGAGCGGGTAGCCACCCCCCTGTATCTCCGCACCAAGGGGTGGCACCGAGGAAGGATGCGAGTCGACGGAATGACATTACTGAATGATCATGATGAAACGTTAAAAGAACTCGTCATTGTGTATTTCTAAATATGTAAAGTAAATGTATACTACGGAAAATATAGATACGCGAGGAGGAAAAGAAAATTTCGGAGATCGTCCAACTTTATAATTATGGTATAAATGACGCACTAGAATTTCCACCTCCCAGACAACCAGATGAAATGTCAGCAAAGGATCTCAGGAGAAATTTGCGGTTGGAAAAAATAAACATGTACCGAGAATGTAATTTGCTGGATTGAGGTTTCTTGATAGACTGAATAGATAAAATATTTCAGATACATTCTAAAGACACAACGGTACAAGATAAACTAAGCCATCTCACATGAACTTGACCGTACTCCTCCAATTTCAAATATACACAACATGCGTAAGCTCACAGATACACATTACGACATCACATTATGCAGCATGAATACACATCCAAAGATGACGGATTTCGGTCATATAATTTATATAAAATTTGTGAATGGAAGAACTCTAAGGCATTCCCGTTGCATCAGAACAATTTAAAGTTAAGTAATGACGTGCAAAATGGAATGTGAAACAAAATCGACGGGTTTAAAATGAACAGAGTTTTAGAGAGGTCACTTATTCACTCAGCATCTGTTACTTAAATTACTGCTGTAATTCCTTTTTATCTTCCTCTCCCTTATTCTCCCCTACCCACCCCATCTGATGCTTGCACCCCCCGCCACACACCTTTTTAGTAGGTTTCGGAATATTTATGTAGATGTGGATTTATACTGTCAGTAACCACTCCACCGACTACACTAAGAACACAAATGCAAAACACCCATCAAAAAGGCGAGTTAGCACACGAAGCAGTCGCCAACTATCAGGCACCATTCCACTCACAAAGGCTGGGGAATTAACAAATTGATAATAATGTATTTGTTTGTGCGTCACCCCACACAGGGGCGTGCGTCGTGGGTATTTAGGGTGTGAACACCGAGAATTGAGTTGAGAGTCATGTGACTTGATGTTCCTGCCGACTATTTTCGCCAATGCCAACGAATTTTCAGTTTAATATTTTTCCTTTGAGTTCATGTCGTGAAAGGTTCACAAGAGTCTGAGATAACGAAATAATGAAAAGCACATGAAATAATGGATCGAAACTTAGGTGAGATATACATGTATGTGGCTTACATAATTTGAGCGGGACCGTGAGATGCGATGCCGCTTCAAACAAATGCAAACGAAAGTCGCCACAATTCCACTTGTTTCCGCAAGAGACCGAAATGTCAACTTGTTGTGTATGCTCTACGAGCTAGAAGGGTATACACAGCAATAGTATCGTGGGGGTACGTGGAAAGTAAACAATAAATATTTCCTGTTAAATTAGCTAAGAGCCAAATTAGAACATTGAAAATAAATTCTGCGAGACAGTCTAAGATTGATCTTAGTTTTAGACAAAAATGATTTTAATATAAATAACATCTATTTTAAGATTTAAATAATGTAGAGCGCAAAATGAAAAATTCCGGTAGTAGCAATATCTGTTCTCAGTCCGATAGAGCTGCGTTGGCTCCATTTGTGCGAGGAATGGATGGAAATTAGAATAAAATGCTAACAATATGTTTTGTTATAAAATTCTGGAAACACAGTTACTCTCTCTAAACTTCTTACAGCAAGCTAGCTAATGTAGAATCTATACAATATCTGGACACTAAAGCTCATGATCTTTCTTGGGGTAAACGTACGCGATATTTATCATGAAGTATCGGGAATAATTTCTATTAGACAGATATTTGGAGAAGTCGACCGAAAATTAGGACTCGTTTAGAGGTTTTTGGGGGAATGCAATGAGAAAGTGAAAGAGCGATGTTACGTCTCGCTCGTTAGACCTCATTTGGGATCCTCACGAGGCAGGTTTAATAAAAAAGTTAGATCTCGTGCAGTGTAAAGCGGCGAGATTTGTCAGATTAGTTTCAAACACAGGAAAGAAGTTACATTTTCCAAAGACAGCTGTGTTTCAACATTGTTGAACGATTTGTGGTGGGATCCCCTCCAAAAGTGAAGGTTAACTTTTACTGAATCCCTGAAGTATATTTGAAACGGATCTGTTTTCTGAAGATGTCCAGCACATTAAAATTACGCCAAGTTACTATGGAACACGTAATAATTACATCAAGATTGGAGAGAGAGAAACTACGGAATGGATAGAGAATTGGTTTTCTTGGAAACATTATCGGACTTGAGAAACGAGTTTCTCTTCCCCGCAACCATCATTTCCATTCTCAATATTTTCTTCCCTTTAATAAATATAAATAACAAAGAATGTTTTTTACATATATTTTTGACTTGATGTTCTTTACTTGCATGTTGCCCTTTTTTCTTTAGAGACACTTCAACCCTGCGTGCTAATTTTTTAACTACAAAAATTTCATCACTATATGAAACTTAAATATTGTATCGGGAAAAAATGCCATGATGTTCATGAAATCTCACCGCTGACTTATTTCAGCCATAAACTGCTGTATCGCCGGAATATGAAGCCGGGACCACAGTGTGAGGTTGGAAAAGACCATATCCGGGAAAAGAAAAATCAAAAGAAACAGCAGGTTCATGTCCTGGGAGTAAGATTAGAATTTTATTCAATGGAAACACATTCTATAGGTTTATCAACAGTTTAGTAACACTGATAGGTTGTCAATATGATGTTTACCAGACTACTCCAATTTGTTTAAAGGTGAAAAATTCCTTCCTGAATCGCCTGCCAGCCCCAGTGGCGGCGGGGTAACTTATTTGCT
This sequence comes from Hetaerina titia, assembly GCA_037158775.1. Lineage (NCBI taxonomy): Eukaryota > Metazoa > Arthropoda > Insecta > Odonata > Calopterygidae > Hetaerina > Hetaerina titia. The sequence continues at coordinate 13,886,545 of CM073768.1, read as the reverse complement.
TGGCAGCGTTGAGGTCGCGAGTTGAATTCCCACCTTGGTGTGAATCCATGCGAGGGTATGGATATTTGTAATTTCCTTTAATGTAATATTTAGGGGTTAGCTAGAGGAAGAGACTATTGAGTGCTGTTTCCCCGACAAAAGACGATAAATAAATAAGTACTCACTTTAATAGTATCAATTGCGATGCAGTTGATAACAATGATACTTAAATTGGATGAATTCATTTCAGTGACGAAGAATAGGAGTACTCGAAGAATCTCGACCCGAGTGCACATACTTAATAAAAACTTCCGATTTTTTCCTTGATTCAGCGTAAAAATATTTTTTCCGTGGATTTGGAGTTCTTTTTACCAAGATATTCATGAAAACTTACGAGGGAACATAAATGTTAACTTAAGGACTTCCTCGGGGAGAGGCTCCCCCTTTTAGAATGGCTGGCGGGGACAAAGGAAAACAATGGTGTCGGTGAAAATTGGTGGGGAGAGGGTCGGGGGAAGTGGCTTTGACATCGTCTCTAATTATTTTTATTAATATTCAGGGGAACGGCGTCCGCTGGGAGGACTGGGCGGGGGACGGGTGGCCGGGGGAGAAGTTTGCTCGAGGGGTGTGGAGGGCGGGGGTTTCCGCCGAGACGAGTGGGGTGGCGGGGGAGAGCCAGGAGGGAGGGAAGGGGGAGGAAGGAGAATTAGTAGAGAACCGCAAGGGCCTTTATTCGAAAGAAAAGTGCGAGGGTGGAAAGTTGGGGCCGGGCGGAGGAGTGGGCCGACGCGACGACGGGTCAACCTCCGTTCGGGCCATTTCTTCTTCCTCGCTCTGATAAATGCGCGAAAAGGGGCGACGACAGGAGAGAGATAACATTACTGATATTATTATTATTCACGAAACTCAGTCTTTTACAATTCTATTTCACTGATGTTCTCATTTTGGGAGTGAAAATTGTGTCAGAAATGTTTCTCGACAACCAGAGGAGTGGGTATAAGACGCCGTGAAAACAAAGAATCAACATAAAAAGACGGAATTAAGAAAGCCCACCGATGGGGCCAGATGACAAGCGCATCCCATCGCGACAGGTATTTTTTAAGCCATTACGCCGCCAACTCCTTTCAAGGTCTCCGATATCATCAGCTCCCTCCCGCGGGCGCCTTTCTCAAAGGGGAAAGTCGAGCTACAAGTTCACTGTAAACAATGTTAAATTTAATATAAACTTTCAAATTCAGTTTGGAACCTTTGGAAACTTTCAAACTCTAGAATGAAAGCAAGTAGCAAATGCTTAACCTTTTATTACCGTCAGCAAACTAGTGTGTGCAAATTATAAGGGCTTGTAATTTGAGAAGTTGCTCTGAGAAACCGGTCCGCAGCCTTGCCTCCCCCCACCCCTAGTGGGCGTGGCACCACTCTCCCCCCCCCACTAGCGCCTCCTCCCCCTCCCCCATCCACTTGGCCGACATCTCCCCATCCCGCCGGGGAGGAGGACGCCGTTATCTTCGGATATCGCACGACTCCTGCTCGGCGCCCCTCCGACCCGCACCTGCCCGGCACACTCGGGCGGGATAGCCTCTTGTCATTGGAACGAGAGTTCTTCAAGTAGGTAATATAGGAGATGGAGCAAGTGGCGAACCGTTTCTTCCACATTGCGTGTAAAAGAGCAACCGGGACACATTTCCCGCCAGGGCAAACACGCGGACAAAGGGGTTTTCATACGCGGATGGGACCGGTTCCAAAAGTACGTGAGGATCGTCTGTGGAATGCTCTTTTGAATATGGCTTTAATCACTTTATATTAACAAATAAAAATAACATTTTTTGTGACTTCGGCAGAGAACCGGTTAAATCCAAAGTTAAAATTCTGAATGCCTCAATCATTTCTCCTAACCTCGTGACCTTATTACTTCTCCCTCGTCGCTTTAAACTCTTTGTTTTACATTTATTATGTATGCCCTCCGATTCGGCACACCGTCCCCCAGCACCCATGTCATCCAAAAATACGTATCCTGGAATATGTGCTGCTTGCCTTACGGATCCGCCCCAAGTATTAAAAAGGCATCGCCATTCTCTTAAATTTTATGAATTCTCATTTAATGATTTTTTTAGTCGGTCTATAGAATATTGATAAAAAGTGTATGATCGGCGTATTTCACGCTGCGATGCGAATTTCGATGTGAGGCAATTAATCATCTTACATATATCGAGCCGGCCTGATAGAATTTGGACGTAAAATATTTACGAATAATTATAATGGTGCATTGAAATCGATAATTAGAGAGCCGACACGCATTAAAATTTAGCTCTAGAATTAGGTACTTGTTTGCAATTGCAATTGCTGTGCAAAAACTTGTTTGAGTTTTAGTAATCAAGCAACTTAATTGAAAAGAGTGTAGGTGATAAATATTTTACAAGTATGGTGTAACCAATAGTCTTTAAGTATTTGTGAAAAGTCCAAATTAAGTTCTAATTTTTTTAATATAATGATGAGCAAATTAGATAACCGTTAAAGTTTGTCTCCTGCTACTCAGTCGGATCAAAACTTTATAAGAAAGGTTATCTAACCATTAAAGGTAATATTCCTTCGTATTATAATAATATAATTGGAGATTTACGACTTTTACAGAGAGTATACTATATATAATTAATACATTTCAGAGAATGATCAGTTTGTTTAGCAATGTTGTCACGCTTACGATAAAAGAACTGCAACAAAATTAGTGACCGTCAGTCCTCATAACTTGAATATTTGTATCAAAAATGTTGAAAAATATATAATATTCAATTACAAAGATGTAGCATCAAAATTATAGAATACGTACGGATATGATGAAAAATCTTGGAAAATTGTTAACTTTGGTGGAGGATACAGGCTATATTGGTAATCTAAGAAAATTTTTGTTATTTAATCAGGAATCAATTTTACGATCATAAGAAATGGAACCTAAGTTTGCATGAAAATAAACCTTGGTAATTCAAGTGTAAACTTATTGAAAGGAAACCTAGGTCGTGTTCTCAACAAATTGTGTGTGGAACTACAAAGTTTCTCATTTCATATTAATAAGTTGTGAAAATTTCATTAAGTTACACCGGAGACAACAAATTTCAAGTTTAAACCTTTGATGTGTTTTAAACTGATATCCGTCTGGAGGTTCAAAGAATTCCCGAGAGCAATGAATGCAGGAAGTTAATGATGTAATGGAGGAGGTGATTCTTGATAAAATTGAATCGCAGGTTCTTATGAAATTGCTTCTTATTGCATTACTGCACATAAAAGAACAAAACCAATATTTAACTCCATTTTTGCTGTTAAAATTGCTCTAAAATAATAGTTGCGGAGGTGATATCTAATGAAAACTAACTGACAAGAACTTTCAAATAAGGAGTTACCGAATAAATGTTTTGAGGGGAACACGAGAGGAACTTCAAGATTTGCGAGATGATGGTTTAAGAAAGAATGGATAAAATATGTTGAAATAAGAAAGAAAAATGTTGAGCAATAGGGGAGGAGAAAGAAGAGAGTATTTTTTGAGATAGGTCATGAATGAAGGTATAGCATATGAGCAGAGGGAGAAGAATATAATGTCGGCAAATAGGTATTTATGGAGGAAGAGGGAGCAGAGAGCTTAACTCTATTTTTATCGACCGTCCATCTCCAGCTATGATGATTAACAACATTGAGCGTATTTCAGTATAAATGAAAAAATAAATCAATCCAATTTCTCAAAATACTCTTTCCCTAGCGCCAAAAGGTCTGTTTTTTAATTCCATTCTCCGGATGCAATGAAAGCGTAATAGAATGAATTGGTCGAGTACAATGGGATTGACATTCTTTTTCTGATATTTCTGTTCTGATGTTCATGTGTGTATCTGTATCACGTGGTCTGTGCAATAAATGGCCGAACTGGTGCAATCTGGAGGGCATGACGCGAACTATAGCCCCGACCACTAGCGGCGTTAATTGTCTGAGGCCCAATGAGCCGGATCGCCGAATACGTATGGTGCCAGTTTGTGTTAGTTTCTGTTATCCTTGTTTTTACTGTTTCTCGAAAATGGACAAAATCACGAAGCAACGAATCAACATCAAGTTTTTTGGTTAAGTGCGGTAGAAGTTATCAAGAAATTACTGAAATGTTGACAGTTGTTCACGGTGATAATGCTCTGAAGAAAACATATGTTTTCAAGTGGATTAAGCGTTTTAAAAATGGTCGATAAAACGCCACGGATGATGCAAGGTTGGGACGACCTTCAACCACCTGTGTTGACAAAAACATTGATCTTGTGCGGTCCCTTGTCCTTACCGATCGTCAAAAAACTTCGAAAAATAGCCGATGAACTGAATTCAGGAAAATCAACAGTGCACACTGTTTTTACAAAACATGATGAATGGATCCTTCACCATGACACCTGCATGACCTGCACACTAAGCATTGATTGTTCGTCAGTTTCTGGCAAAAAATTCAATCACGATCCTTGATAATCCTCCTTATTCTCAAGATCTAGCCCCCTACGACTTTTTGCTATTCCCAAAATGCAAAAATGTGGTGAGGGGATATCACTGGGAAAATATAGACCCAAAAAAGCAAGAAACGACGACACAGCTAAATTGACTAACTGCCGAGGAATTCCAAAGTTGCTTTAAACAATGGAAAAGAAGATGGAATACATAGTACATAGCAACTAGTGGAGAATTATTTGAAGGGGACAATATCTATGTAGGCTAGATTTTGCAAAATAAAATTTTAATGACCTTAGTTGGCGTATTTATTGGACTGACCTCGTATGTACTAGTCGCGAGTTGGTTTTCTGTAACTGCCGCTGGAATGTCGACTGCGAAACATATGGCGCTCCAGTCTTCACCATTCACTGTGAGCAGTTCGATGTCATTATTTTTCTTCATGGTGGAAACTCAGACCCCACCGTATTGCCAACACGCACACAACACAAGGAGCACGAGCTTCTATTGTATCAGATGATACGATGGCCGTTGCGCCTCGACATTTACCGAAATTGTTCCTTTCCCGTTTTGAGATTATAATTTAGCTAGAATAAACGTTTGATGATGATCATTACTGGCAATTTGCCGCGGAGATTTTTTCCTCGGAAATTGATATTTAATCGTGTTTTATTTAGTGTTTGGTGATCCAATCGCTATGCCAGGCTCCTCTAAAATAAAGAGGCCGGACGTCTCAACTTGCTGTTGTCCACCTCGCGGCTCGGCTCGGCTTCTGCGGACCGTTTTGCTGGGCTAATGGAGATCTCGACGGAACACCCCAGGGCCGTCATCGGTGGTCTCGAGTACTGCCCGTGCTTCACCCTTTGCAATTTACTCCTCCCCCTCCTGCTAAACCCTCTCAAAACTCTAAAAAGCCCTCCCGGACGCGGGTTCCTCAAAAGAAACCTCCCTACCTTGTTCAAAATAAAACCCTTCCACCCAATCTCCCCCCTGAGCACTCATTTGAAAGGAATGCGTCAACCCGCATTCGGAAAGAAATAAAGCTGGCGGGAACAATTCACCTTCTTTGCAAACTCTAGACCCGGGTCGGCTTCACAAAAGGGCCCCAGTGAGGGGACATTCATCCCTCGGGAAGGCCACTTCGCTCACATTATCCAGCCATCGCTGTGGCTCAGAGAAGGACCCTCATTAAGGAAAATGGAGGGAATAAAAAAGCCATTGAAAATATAGAGAATTTTGGAAGTTGGAATGAGCATTAAATTTAATTGGTGGACTGTAGCTTTCGTCTACAATTCTAAAACTCTTGTTTTTGAGTTTGGTGTTTTATTGAATGCAATGGAAACCAGGTTCAGTGGCTTGATTTTCCTAGTTTTTTATTCCGATTCCTGTCGGTTTACAAGAAGAAATATTAATTTTTCTGATCTCATGTAAGTTTATTTTGTAAAGTAAACGAATGCGTAGTGACGCTCTTTAGGGGAATTCTATAGGATGTGTTTATGACTCATGATAATCTTTTGCACTTAGCTTCTCTATAAACCCGAGATAGGAACCATAGTGCACTCAAAAGATCCATGATTACTTTATCAGCGATCTCTGGCAAAAATATCTGGCAACGCGGAAGAAAGCTTTTTTTCCATACGAGTAAAGTTACCTTCAGTACACACCACGGATATACTCTCCAGTCTTACCGTTTAAGTAAGATTTCTCAAGAAAGGATGGACAAGAAAGGGAAATGTAAATAAATAGGTTGACTTAAGGAGATCTTCATACTTCACGTGGTCAGAAGAGAAAAAAAGAATGCGGAGAGTATTCTTGGCACTCATCGCCAAACCCTCAAATTCCTCGTATCCCTCAAGTCACGTGCCTCCCCGCTACTCAGTGCAGCTCATTTTTCGACTTCGTTAGAGTGGCGTGACATTCCAAGTGGATAAGAACTGCAATCAAATTTCTTTTGATTGGAGAAAGTGTGCATTGAAATTATAACACACTTACTAACATTGACTACAAATAATTAATTATTTATAATAATTAAATTAGCAAATTTCATGAATGCTCCAAATTATATTAATGATGATTAATATTTCTCTGCATATTGAACTGAAACAATTTCTTCGAACTTGGAAAGATATTTCTCTAAGGTGAATATTAAAGCTTGGTTTATGCTCTTATTGATTTAAGGTTAGCATATATTGAATCAAAAACGAATGTATACGTGTTATTACATGAGGTAGTCTACTGAAGCCCATATTGGAAGAGGACAAGCAAAGAAGATTAAAGAAATTCCCAAAAATTTAGAAATAACATATTTTCAATGGCACTGAATTTAAACTCCTCTCATGTTCTCACTTTAGAGATAGTATGGGACATAGACGAGAAATAATGGATAGCGAGATAAAGAGAGTGTCACGGGAAATGAAGTCAAACGCGGCATTCGAAATAGATAACGTTCCCCGCAGGGTTACTTAAAAGTTCAGGGTAAAATAAACGAAGGAATTTTTTTACCGTAGAGAAAATCATTGGGAGAGATTCTTGAACTTTTGAACTTCGGCATGGCTCGTGCAGAATGATGACCTAGGGCGAAGTAGGAGGGTTCATCGCTCTCCGACTGCGGTTTGCCGACTCGCGCCACGAAGAAAGCTCCCAGGGTCGCACCACAACTCCTTAGCTTGTTGTCTGCCCTCCCTCATTCCCTATTCGTTCGCTGTCACGTCTGTGGCGACTTTATAAAGGCAATAGTTGTGAGCAGCTCTCGCTCAGGGTGATGTAGCGTGCTTTCTCGGGCATCTTCTTTCTGGTCTTCCCCGAAGTTTCCGGGTTAAATGTCATTAGGTCTTAAGGATTGAGACGATAAAATCACCTCCGATTATGAGGGATGCAGGTTCGCTGCCCGGCGCGGCGCCTCAAATTGTACAGAAATTAGCCTTCCGTATAGTGGGTCCATGACGTTGGAGGCGATGTCTTCGTTGAAGGGAATGTACCTGTATAACTTAGATATTCTATACTTTTCGTGACCGAGGGCAACGTAGGTACTAGGAAATGGCCCCAATGAATGATGATGTGTGAGAGTTCTTGATAATTTTCCTCTTACATCACCAAATGGTCGTACCTTTGTGCGGTGTGGTGCTTGGGCTGTGAAAGAACTGATAACTGCGTGCGAGTTGGTCCGCGGATTGTGAGTCTGAGTTGGTTTTTTGTACGAGGAGGAGTATGGAGGCTCTATCTCTCCAGAGATTCAGATAACTGGGTTCGTTTCCATAAACTCCTTACTGACGTTGTGTTGCGAAGAGTCGTGAATTCTAATTATTTATCCATATTTCGAGATGTTTGACAGCGAGGATGGAGAAGAGTCAATGAAATCTCCGGGATTCTGTATATTAGTTGTTCCGAATCTATGTAAGAATCTGTTATTTCGAATGTACTGCGGTGGAGGACATGAATTGGTGAAACGATATGCACTGTCGAGAGGAAGTTTATTCGCTCAGTCTTTTTATTCCTTTCTCTTTGTCATGTTTAGCACTCTGTTGGATCCGCTCTTCCAATGCCTTGTTCTCAAACGAGATGTTGCAGAGCGAGCCGTAGTGTCTTTATTTCCCCGAAGCGGGTTACACGGATATCTTCTAGAAAACTGTATATTTGCAATTCCACCGTAATTCATCTAGACATGACCCGGGTTTGGACGTTATGATGATGGTGACGAAAATCGAAATTTTGTGGAATTTTAAAGATATATTTTTTCATTATAGTGAGAATTAGTTAAGATAAATCATATTGTTTGTTGCATTTACATATTATGACAGCATAATATTAAAAAAACATTTGATAACTTCTTTTTGGTAACATTGAAATCACAATAGGAGGTAATTTGCAAAACCCCTCCCCCTGATGGAGTTATGGGGGTCTCCCCGCGGGGTGAATATGAGGGTAGAGAGGAGGTATTGGAAAGAGATGAGGGGAGTTTGGAGGGAGGAATGAAGGCAGGAGAGGAGGGGGTAGAAATGTAGAGGAGAGTGGGAGGAAGGGAGGAGAGAGGGAGGTGGATTGGAGTGGAAGTGATGGCGAAGGGAGGGAGGAATATATGGTGGAGTGAAAGCAGCCCCTGCGTGAACCGCGCCGGCCCTCGCACGGGTCCGCAAGTAAGGCTGGCGGCGGGAACGGTCCGAAGACAGAAACGGTTGTCTGCCAGGGGAAGGAAGGATCTTTGCGATAGATTTCCTTGCGCTCTGCCGACGAGAGCCAGGTGAGTTGAGGAGGGCGAGAGGTCTCTTTGTTACCCGAGCCGAATGGGAGGTGGCGATTGCGAGGAAATGTGCATGAGCAGTTTGGATTGGTCAAAATGAGTTTCCTTTTTGTAAATAACTTTTCATTTGTATTAATGTTTAATATGTCATGGAGTTAGATTACTCGTGCTATTTTCCTCTTATTTAATTTAAGCGTTCCACCGTAGCAAACGGAAGCTTTTCAACACGCTTTATGATGCCAAGTTCATTGAGGGCATTCAGAGGTATGGCTAAAGGGCACTCACTTTTATGGGCAAGAGGTAAGAGAGTAATCCATGAAGCGAGGAGTTTTGCGATTGAGCGGGTATTTCTTGAAAATGGAACATATATTTTTAAATTGAAATATAAACCATAAACATAGTAATCAACCCGAAGGTCGGTTTAGTAGGTGATGGTAGAGCTCACCCGTGTACCAAGCCCGACAGCGTGTGAATATTCACACATCAGGGTAGGGGGGCCAGTTCCTTTCCCTGTGCCGGTTATGGTTTCCCAGGAAGATCTGGTACCCGAAAAATCAACAAGCTTGGGTGGAGCTGCAGGTGCCCAAAGTGCCTTACCCGGGACCCTCCGGTCAGCAGTCCAACGCTCTACCCGCTAGACCACCGCGACCCGCTATTAGGGTGAGGTTAAGACTTTTTTACAGAATCATCCGCTATTTTTTTACTCTATTTGATCGTATTTCCTGTCCAATCTGCCCTCCCCAAGATTGCTTTGTGCCATTTTGATCCGAACAATGACCAATTTCATTGGTTCAGGTTTTACTTCCAATAATAATAACAATAATAAAATTATATCAAGAGTTGTTTCTACGCTCACTACGATTTTTCCTTCCTTTTTACTCAATATTATTACCACCCCTCGCTGAGTCCTTTCTCCTCCGCTGTTTATGACTCGATAGCCATCCCTCTAGTATTCCCCGCCATCACGCTCCACACGGCCCTAAACGTTTCTCTCTCCATTTTCTAATTTTCCCTGTCCACAACTTCGTTCTAACATTCCAAGCCTTAATTCTGTCTCTGCCCTCTTCTCCATGATTTATCTGCTTTGGCTGTTTAATCCGTAGTGGAGTGGTCGTCCGTGGGGGTTCAAGCCTGTGGTAAATGATCATCTTTGAGGAGCAATGCCATGATATTTTGGCTATTTCCTAGCGTGGTGTGAGATTGCAACAGGTAACATAATTGTGTTAATCGGACAGGAGGTGTTTCCCGGGACTGATCCGACGGCTCAATGACTTTGCCACATTCTCGACGCCAGTCACTCCACAAGTGCCGTCGGCGGAAATTCAGCACGCTCTCTTTCAAAGCTTTGGTGAATAAAGTGTTTCAGAAAGACAACTCACAACTGACTAGTATGGACTGTTTAGTGATATATTTATGGTGAAATATGCACAGTTTAAGGTCATATGTTCATTTTTTTATTTAAATTCATATTTTATAGTATTTCAGAGTCAAGTGCAAGAAGTAATCATGTATTTCAAATCTTCCAAATACCTGAATAACTTTTTAGCAGGAGCTTTTGAGATTTTGACTTTTTCTTGACAAACTATGTGGTCCGTTAATCTGAAATATGACTGGCGGTTCATATGTCGTTTTGATTTCAATAAATGCCCACGATATCGTGTATTTCGGAAAGGTGTTATATTATTGCTCCCCAAAATAACTCCATTTCCTGTCATTATTTTTCTTTTCGATGTAATAATATTTTATTTGGAAACTGTTCGTGCCAATAAAACGATAATCTTTCATAATTAACAATTGCCTCAACTTCTGCAAGACACGCGACCCATGATCCGAAGACATCACATTTTAGCTGCTTTGCTTGAGGTTCACATTTTCACGCTATATGCGGCCGATGCGGCCCGCTCTCTTGGTATAAGGAGAGGACTGGAATAAGAGCGAGCATTCCGAGGGTCAATCAACATGACTTTGTCTTGCGAGTCAAGGAAAGAGCACTGTCGGCATCTTTTGAGCGTGGGAAAGGCGTTCAATGGAGAGTCCAAGGGCAGAATGTTCAAACGCACTCCTCTTGGAGAATAGGCGGACGCTAGAGCAGCGCCTTGCAACTCACTGCTTTGCGTATGTCCGTTCGCGGACTGAGAGAGAGAGAAAAGAAGATAAAACCTGAAAGGGGGAGGGGGCCTGAGGGTGCACCGTCTCTTTCTCACTCAATAATTCATGGCGTTTCTCGCACGCCTTGAGCAGCGTTCCTTTATCCCAGCCTTTCATGTATAAACCCAGCGTTCCTTCCATTCTTCTCCTCTTCGGCGAATTTGGGCAAAAACCCATGCATTCACGCACACTTGAGCACGCACACTGTATTCCGTCTGCAGTTGGTGCAAGAAGCAGCGGAAAGCGGGGGCTTGGCAAAAACGGGCGGATCCCTTCGGCATCGTTATTCTCGTCCGAGAGCAAGAAGATCGGAGGGCGTTATCACCAAAGGGCGCACCAATGGAATTCGATATTGGGAAGGAGGCTGGGAGCGAGGGACCGGGAGAGAAGAATAGTCACAGCGTTGCTATGACATAGAACACCAAGGACGACGCTCGCGATATTTTAAAATAATTCAGTGGCACGACCACCTTTTCCACCGGATGGAAGGAGTTCCAAGAAACTGCGGAAGATGCCGCAACAGTAACTTTTAACGGAGTCATCCGCTACTAAGCATTTCAATGCTACAATTTCAGAGTGTAAAAGTCATTTTCCTTCTCCGAAAATCGAACCCGGATACCTCGATGTCAAGTCAAGTGCTTAACCAGTTAAGCTATCGAAAAATTTTAGAGTTGAAGAGGACGCCTCGATAGTCTGACTAAAGCACTCGTCTGCACATCGAGCGATCCGAATTCGATTCCCGGTCAAGGGGAATGATTTTAACAATCTAAAATTCTTGCATTTGATGGAAGAAGGCTGGGATCTCCGGTGATAAGCAGGAGGGGAAGGGAAAGGGGAGGGTTTAAAGGGACTGAAGTGTAAGGGTAACGTGGTCAGGACATCGAACGACGAAGGATCCTCTTTATTCGTGCTCAGCTTTACGTTAAAGAATCAAATAAACGACTAAACAAGACAGAAATTCCTTTTACAAGAAAAATGGCCCCTTTGACGGCTTCTCCTCCACTGGCACTACTATCTTCACCCTGCTCCACCCTCGTACCTTCACCTCGTAACCAAATAACCCCTTACCTAAGTGCATACACTCGACATCCCAGGCCGAGCAATTCTTCCGGTGACTCGCCACATACTGAGAGACTCTCCACCTTCGTCTTTGAACCCTCCCTCCAACCGATTGCCCACTCTCTACCGTCCCGTGCTGAAGACACTTGCCATTTCCTCACCCGTCTCCACTCTCTTCCCTCCGGACACCAAACCGTCACGACCACGTCGCACCACCCATATCTGTAGTTACACCTCAAATCCTCACTCTGAAGGCCTCTCGTCTCTAGGCCACGCAACCGCCACACTTCATTTCACCCCCTCCCCCGGCGGCGGCCGGGGGAGGGGGTGAAATGAAGTGTGGGGTGAAGAAATTGAAAGAAGAATGAGGAAGAGCTGCCGATTCTAATTCCTGGGACGTGAGGAATTCCGCGCTAGGGTTCCGTTTTTTATAGAAACGTATCTTCCGGGAGCAGAATGGGTACTTGTAACTCTCCAACTTAGTTCCTTCGAAGCTATATGATTTTTTGGGTGCCAGATCTTCCTGGGAAACCATAACCGGCACAGAAAAATGAACTGGCTCCCCTACCCAGATGTGTGAATTTCGCCCGCCGTCGGACTTAGTACTGGGTGAACTCTACCGTCACCAAACAAACACATCTTCGAGTTGATTACTGTGTTTATGTTTAATAAAAATGTATATATATTTTTTAATTTTATAGCATAACCTACGATCATTATTTGTCGGGGAAATATATTGTGTGAATGAAGAATTTCCTTCATCAGGGGAAGAATATAATAAATACATTTACGTGCTTTTATTTTCGCATGCGATATGTGTGTATAACAACGGATAATCACTACTTCATCAACAATACAGGGTGATTATTATTCTGTTGGTTTTCACTTTTTCTTGAGTCTGTTTTTGTCATTGGTTCGGATGTAACCCACGCAAACCTTTCGTATTAATGCATTCTCGCCAAGGTTTTTGAAAAGGAAACTTCCAGAATTCAAAGGGATTGTTTTGGACGGATCGATTTCAGAACAAAACCAGGCAGAAGTAGATGGTCGGGGAACATTAGTTGTGGGTGATTGTGGGGGCCTTGGTGCGGCCCGCGGCACTCTTTGCCGGTCGCACGACGTTTTGCGGTGTCGGCTCGGATCTCAGTTCCGCGAGTGGGCGGGTGATGGAGAGTGGGTGTTTTGGAGGCGGCATGGGAAGCGGTGGTTTGTGGGACGTTTTATACTTTGGCGAGGGTGAGTGGGGGGTGATGCGGTTACCATGGGAACGGAAAGTTTTGTGCATGGTAAGTTGCCCTCTCCCAGAGAGCGCGTGTGTGGCGGCAGGACTAGTGGGGGAAGGGGTGGTTTTTGTTTACAACCCCACGCCGTCGCCGGCCGCTGTTGCATGAAACTGTTTAAAGTGGGAATTGATGATACGAGGGTTGAACACGGTTTATAATATATCTTCCTGGTTCCGAGCCCAGTAATCGTGACTTAGTTGAAGGGAGGGGCACTATTTGGAATACAATTTGGAAAATCGCTATACAAGATTATAATGGATATACTTATTCTAATTTATAGGAATGTGTGGAACTGGAAGTATAAAAGAAAAATTTAATTCGCAAAATATTTCATCTACGGGAAAACAAGTGCTATTTTGGGAGAGAATGAAATGCATCCGTCATTAAAAGGAACGGGCAAACTGTTGAAAAGATATTTGTGTGGAGTCCATCTCAAACAATGAGGTTTATCACTACGGTCCTTCTCATGCTAATGAAAAGTGAGGCATCGAATAGTATACCGAAGGTAAATGGCTTCATCATCAGTAAATAATGAAATTAGTAGATAATTTATAATCATTTTCATTGCTGTAAAATAAAAATATGACGGGGCCAATCACGCTTCCCCGTGGTACACCATAAATTACATTTACAAAATTTGATTGGATTCCGTCAATAATTAATCTAGTTTTACATCAGGAAGTTCAAATTACCAAACCAATTTTCTGCTTTGCCATTAATTCCGCATGATAGCAGTTTGGAAATCATTTTATAGTGTCTTGCTCGAGTAAAGGCTTTTTAAAGGACTAATAGTATGGCACAGTGGCTACTTCGATTCTCGATGGCCCCAGTTAGCGGATGTCGAGGATGGAAAACCCAAATTGCCTTTCACAAGACCTACCATATGGCAACCCATCTTGTTTGCATGAGAAAAAACTATGATTATCGAGTAACTGCATAGTTTTAACACATTCATTGATATACATTCGAGAATTTGGAATGAGAGAGTCTGGTAAATATGAAGTTCTCTAATTAGTAAGATGCAATAATTTCTAAATATTTTTAGAATTGGCCACTTCTTCATCTTTTGGGTAGTAAATTTCTCAATAAAAACTGGTCAAATGTGTTCTGTAAGAATTTGAAAAATTGCAATACACATTCTTTTATACTCGTAACAGGATTTCTTACGGTCCGGGGAATTTGCTTTCATAGCCTACAATAGGTTACGTATGTATCCACACGCACACATACACATACGTTACAGTGTTTTACTAAGAACTAAGTCACTACTCCCCAACAAAAACTTTTATTTATTCATTTAGCCTTAGTCCGAACACAGAACTTTTTGACCTTTTACATCGAAATATTTACAGTGATAACATGGATACGAACACCCAAGAAACTGAAATTTCTTGAAAAATTTTAAAATTGATATCTTGAAAAACTGCCGGTATCAGTTGACTGCACCTGTAAAGATAAGAAATCATGGTAAATATGTATTTCCGAACAGTTTTTAAATATATTTTTCATCACTACATGATTTTCAAGGGATTTTCGATGTATTTTTACACGGTTTCAAAAGAGCTCTTCAAGACATTAGCTTTGGCTTCGTAGTTTACGTTTACCAATTTTGCCTCTAATTGACTTGGCGTTTGGTCTTGAGCACCCATCACGTAAGACCAAAATGACTTTGGCATTTTCAATGAATAATATTCTCAGTATTATTTGAAGAAAAGTAGTGCAGTGTGCCAAATTTTACTAGCTTGTTCTATTGATTAGAGTGCTTTTCATATCTTTCAGATGTATTGATTGTAATGAGCTTTTTTTTCAACCTGGTAGATACTCTAAATTTCCTGTCTCCTCAATGAATACCTCACCTGGCTGTTATGCAAACTTGTATTTGAATAACATTCAAACAGTATGTAAGTATCTATTACTTACCATAATATATTTGAGAGTAAGTCTCATGTTTTTGTATTCTTCATAATGGATGGATACTATCGAAATATCTTAGCTTTTATTTCAGTTCAACCTTAAGCTATTTTTACTCGTATATTTGGAAAAGAAAGTTTTCTTCTAGCCTTAACATATACACCACTACTTTTAGTTCCACATAATTAGCCCTATGAGTACCAATTCCATCATTTACATCCTATTGCGTAATATTTCAAGTTAATTATTCTTTAAAATATCTTAGATACTGCTTCCTCACGATGTACCATTTAAAATTTCATTTTAATTATTGCTAACAATTGAGTATTGCATTATATCCTATTTCTACTAGGGATACAATTTAAAGCGGAAAAATCCCCTAGACACGCGCGTGACGGAAATAGTCCTACGTGTTACAACCATTCCGTTTCGGACTCTAACCATGGTTGCACCAAGTTTATTTATCGTTGTGGGTAGCGCAACTTCATGTCCCATCTGCAGATCGAATATCTTTGAAACGCAGTGGGTCGTTTAGATGGGAAATGGTGTAAGTGGCCTCTGTTGTGCTCGGAAGTTTATAAATTCAATTCCTAACACTATCAATTAGTCCGCTCGGATATAATTTTCAGGAATAACCTTTTGGGGAACAGATATTCTGCGTTTTCATGTAGCACGGACGATGTTTCCATTCAGGAGCAAGCAACTAATGAAAACGTTAACGTAGAGAGATAAATATGTTGAACGCTTTTTCGGGAAATTAGACATGACCTCTTCCCTCCATTGTGTGCATCGGTGCCCTGCTCCATGGAATACGAGTGACCCTCTCTCGAGAGCACCTCCTCTCGCGGCCCTCTGCCAGCCCAACAAGCACAAAGATAGGAGTGGAACGTGGGGGGAGATAATTCTTTCTCCCTGGAACCTCTCTTTGAAAGGAGAAAAGAGCTTCGAGGGAGTGTTGCGATGGGAAGGGATTATAATGGAATCTGCCTCGGCACGCACAACACCGCCCTCGCGTGCTCTGCGGACGTGGAGGGAAGGGAAGGGAGGAGGACAGATGGCGCCGTAAACAAGCGAGCATCAGGACACGACGACAGGCGTGCGCTGGTGGCTGGTACCATCGGAAGCCCACCAGGGCGGAGAGAGAGAGAGAGAGTAGTGTGTGCTGTGTGTGTGCGTGTAGAGTGGGAAGAGGGGGTCATCCGCTTACCTCGGATGGGGGAGCGCAATCCCGCCCTCTTTTGTCTGAACGAAATTTATATTCGTGGGCTTTTTCGTATGTGAATGCTCTCTCTATCTGCTTTAACGGATTTCGGGGGGTGGTGGAAGGGCGTGGAAGTACTCGAAAGGACTGTGCGCCACGCCCACATCTTCCTAGGGTACAACATGCGCTCTCTCACGGGTCCGAACCCTCGCATCCCTTATCCCTTGGATGTTCCTCCGGAAACGTATTCTTATATTTATATACACGCCCACTTACAAACTTACGTGTGTATGCACGCGCTTGTGCGGGTGAGTGAATGCGTTAGTTTAGTTTAAAAGAGAGTATAAGAAATAAAAAAAAGTACCGCGATAATAACGGACATGGCACATACACACACATGCATATATATTATATATAAACCATAAACACAGTAATCAACCCGAAGGTCGGTTTAGTAGGTGATGGCAGAGCTCACCCATGTACCAAGCCCGACGGCGTGTGAATATTTACACATCAGGGTAGGGGGGCCAGTTCCTTTCCTTGTGCCGGTTATGGTTTCCCAGAAAGATCTGGTACCCGAAAAATCAACTAGCTTGGTTGGAGCTGCAGGTGCCCAAAGTACCTTACCCGGGAATCGAACCCGGGACCCTCCGGTCAGCAGTCCAAGGCTCTACCCGCTAGACCACCGCGACCCGCATATTATATATATATATATATATATATATATATATATATATATATATATATATATAAACTTGGAAAAGACGCTCTCCGGCGACGCACAAACACACAAACATTAACACAAAAAACACTACACACATAGAAACATAAAAGAAGGACACTTACATTGGATATTTACGTTTCGACGGCACGGCCGTCGTCATCAGATTGTAGATGATTTAAGCTTTCGGCCTACTATATATATATATATATATATATATATATATATATATATATATATATATATATATATATATATATAGTAGGCCGAAAGCTTAAATCATCTACAGTGTGAGTGTCCTTTTACGTGTTATATATATATATATATATATATATATATATATATATATATATATATATATATATATATATATATATATATATATATACATACATATTTAAGAAAAGTTTCACGGATGTGAATAATAATTCAGACGAAGGAGCAAGATAGCGCTAGCCAATGAAAACATAGACGCGTATATACACATGCACACACTTAGATATTTGTTCATATACGTGTATGTGTATACGATGTTCTAGGCATGGTAGGCAGAACAGAGGATTGTTGGGAGAAGTCCAAAGGGAAATTGGTTTCGCAGAATATTGATGGGCAATGGAAAGAAGACCGTGACAGTCGTTGAACAAACAAGATAGGAGAAAGTAATGGTTGTGCATATTTCAATAAAAGAAGGATGTGAAGGAGAATCTTTAATTGGAGAAGGGTTTATTTTAGAGTGGGGTCGGTATTTGTCATGTGCGAGACAGGGAAATATGTAGATTTTTGGTATTTTTCTGATGAGAAAACCTTGTGAGAAGCCGCGAGACTGCGGACCCTTTCACCAGGTGGTGTGGTTCCAAGTCGTCGCACTAAAGGGGGCGGTGGTACGGTGGCGCACCGTACATGGGCATGTGCACGCACGCGTACGCACGCATGTGGGCGCAAATGCTCACTCATGTGTGTATGCAGTTCATTTTTACAAAGGATAAGATCACATTCCGACACTCAAGGGGAGATTTGTGCAATACAGTTCTCTTGTTTCTCGCTCCTTCGTGTGACAGCAGCGGTAGCAGCAGCAGAGAGATGCGGGGGAGAGGGGGAAGGGAGGGGGCTGTAGGAGAGCGGCTGCAAGAAGAGCACCTTCTCACCCCCCTATTCATCTCGTGAGGGCTTTTATGGCTCCCCAGAAAGAGCGGCTTCGCGTGGGTCCCACACCCGCCTCTTAAGACTCCCTCCCTCGATGCGGAACCGCACCCTCCCGCTCCTTGTTCCCTCCCTCAATGCCGCCCTATTTCCCACCCTTCATTGTGCAGAAAGTGAGGCCAGCGGAAATTTGCGGCGCATTATGATTTTTTCGCATATTACGAGCCGGAATCTGATATGGCTGGAGGAATCAAGTCGCCGCCAGCATCTAATCCCCGCTCATTCCCAAAAGTAAGTGAAAGCAGGGGGTATGCAACGTGTATGACTTTGGTGAAAAGGGCGATTCTTGCTGGAACACTTTTACATACCTAATAAATATTTTGCATTTTATAATTATTAAAAAATATACTTTATCCAGAGTCCACCAGATTTGAGTTTGTTTTATGCTGCCCCTTATACTACGTACTAATGTACTCATTATGGACTTCGAAAGTAAAAAAATATCGTTAATCATTATACTATATTTTACAAAAACACTTATTTTTCTGAAAATTTCAAAATTCTTTTTTTTTAACCAAAATTCAACCATTTAATCACTCTCTATCACGCATTCCCAATATCCTCTTAATTTTCCTTAAACACACACACACACACACATATATATATATATATGATTATGTTTTGAACACATTTCGTTTATATATATATATATATATATATATATATATATATGTATATATATATAATATTTATGCGGGTTGCGGTGGTCTAGTGGGTAGAGCATTGGACTACTGACCGGAGGGTCCCGGGTTCGACTCCCGGGCAAGGCACTTTGGGCACCTGCAGATTCACCCAAGCTAGTTGATTTTTCGGGTACATGATCATCCTGGGAAACCATAACCGGCACAGGGAAAGGAACTGGCCCTCCTACCCTGATGAGTGAATATTCACACGCCGTATAGGGCTTGGTACATGGGTGAGCTCTACAATCACCTACTAAACCGACCTTCGGGTTGATTACTGTGTTTTATATAAATATATCTTTACATATATATATACACATTCAAACACGAAATCCCGCCATACGGCGAACAAATATTATTTCACATATAGAAATAGGTATAAGGAAAGGGGATAGGAACACACATGAAGGACGAACACAGGAGAGCGGGGAAAAGCGGAATCAAGCAGACCGCGAGTGTAAAAATATTTTCTTCGACCGGTACTTGAACCCGGGTGGATGCTCTAACCACTTGAGCCATGAATCAATTATTTTTTATACGGTCCAGTTCATACGTTACACAGCAAGCGTTTACATTGTATATTATGTCAGCTTATAGATTTTCATTACAGAATATTTTTTCCCATATAAATATATTCATACACATATATGCTCATAAACATAAAGAAAACTTACACACAGACATTCATATATCTGCATATAAAATTGCAATGCTGTTGACGGAAATAATGAGGCAAAGTTCACAAGATAAACATTATATATGGTGAGGGTTATCGATTAGTTTGAAACACATTCTGTGAAGCAACTCTTCAACCACTGGCGAAGTGTGTCCGGTACCGGGGGCAGCCACATCCGTTCCACCAATGCTTGCATACCTTTTGCGGAACTTTTTTTCGCTGTTCTTAATTGAATGAATTCCACGATTAAAGTAGTCATAATTAGAGTTTTGAAGTTCAAAAAGAGCCGAAAGTTCAGAGTGATCAGATTTATGTCTGTAATGGCACCACCGCCGAACACGTCCCAGGTTTTATATATCTTTTTCAGGGCTTCCCATTCTCTGAGTTTTTCGCCGCGGCCTAGAATCAGATGCGCCACGTCGTTTATTCGACGGCATGACGGACAGAGGGGCGAATCAGCTAACCGTAGGTGGTGCCTCACTTCTCTCGTCCTGACCAAGTTCGCGATTAAGGTGAATATTTGACCACGCGCCTCATCGTTCGCTCTGCTGGTCGCCCAGTTTTTCCAAGATAATGTCGTCTTGGATGTCATTTTTCCCTGCTTGGCGAGCGCTCTGAGATACAGGGTCTTGACCCTAATTGTTTCTCCATCTCGAGAAAACCTAATTTACACTGAGCTCTGCGATGTTTTAAAGCACCCAAATGCTCTGATAACTTGGCCAAGAGATGGCGTTAGGGGGCGGTTACACCCACCAAAGGAGAAATAGACGACACAAACAAGAGAAAAGGACAGTAGACGTTAGCAATCATGCAACATCATAAAGGATAGGAACAGTGCGTTTCATGATTGAAGACTTTCCTGAAGAAGATACGGGTCACATTGGCAAAATGCACATTTAAACAGGAAATGCTAAAGTATAATAACACTTTCCGCTGTTTTCATTGTGGACTTTGTCTGTGATAGCCACTAAGGGTAGACGTGTTTTATGAGCTGGGCGATTGTCTTTTGTTAAAAGAAATGGATCAAAGTATTTGTATCAAACATTGCGTAAAAAATTAAATAAAGTGTAACAAGGTGTGTGAAATGTTAACAAAGGCCTATGGTGAGTCTGCTATGAGTAAATCAAGAGTTTACGGGTGGTATAAGCGTTTTCAAGAAGCCCGTGAAGTCCTTGAAGATGACGAACGCCCTGGACGCCAAATCACATCAACAATCGATGAAAACGTGGAATAAGTGAAAGAAATGGTTATGAACGATTGCCGAATCACAATTATAGATGATGTTGGCATGTCGATTGCATCATGTGATGACATTTTTTTCCAATTTTTTGGGCATGAAACGCGTGGCAGCAAAATTCGTTCCGAAATGGTTGAATTTTAAGCAAAAACAGCGGCGAATGGAAGTTGCTCAGGAGTCACTAAATGAAGTAAACGACGATGCAGAACTACTGAAACGTATTACAACAGATAAGGAAACATGGGTTTATGGATATGACGTTGAAACTAAGGCTCAATCATCTCAGTGGAGGCATTCTGGCTCGCCAAGACTGAAAGGCTCGACAAGTGTGGTCGAACGTGAAGGTAATGCTCACTGTGTTCTTCAATTTTAAAGGCATAGTGCATCATGAATTCCTTACGCCAGGTCAAACGGTCAATAAGGAATACTACCTACAAGTTCAATGCCGTTTGCGTGAAGCAATCCGGAAAAAACGCCCGGATCTCTGGAAAGGCAATTCATGGCTTTTGCACCACGATAATGCACCAGCTCACACTTCATTGCTTGTTTGTGAATTTTTGGCCAAAAACAGTACTGCAACGATGTCCCAGCCTCCATATTCGACAGACATGGCTCTGTGTGACTTTTTCCTATTAAATAAATAAAATATATAAGAATAGATAAATATTTTTTTCCGAAAAATTAACATTCTCATTATTTTTTAACATACCTCGTGTGTGTGTATATATATATACCTGAACTTACATACTATGTTTCCTTCTACTGTTTTGCCGGTTTTTTATCATTTTTTTAGGGGTTCACCTATTACCTTTAACATATTAAATATTGAGTTGTTAGTTGCAATTATTTTTATGAAAACTTTTCCGCATTCACGGTCTCTTTCGCGGTAACCGACATCACAAAGCGTCACCTAACAGCGAAGGTATCCTTGGACGTCTATAACCCGCGCGGCTGTAGCGTATGATGAGTTGTAAGCACCTAAGGGGTAAAATCGAAGCCTTTGAAACCAGTCGGGTGTTTTGAGAATAAATATTGTATGTCATCGTCATGGAATCATACAACGCCTTTCGGGTTTCATACGTTGTCTTTAGGTGACAGTAGTTTTTCCCCCTCTTCCCTGGGTGCCTTATCTGGTCAATGTGATTTACAGAACGTGTTGGGCTGTTTGTGTGCCTGATACTTCGTGTTAGTGTGTGTTGTTTAATCCACAATTACTTGACAGGGATGAATTAATACTGACCTTGAATAATTTTGATTCATGAGTGGTTCAGTCCGGATCAAGGTGCTTACTTTTATATTATGGATCCATGACCGTTGGAAGTGATCTTAATTAAGAAATAAAAGCTCCGCACAATCTTTGAAAAGCCTCAAACTTAACACAGCCCCAAAGTTTCCTCTTTGTGAATTGGATAAAGCAGTTATTACTCACGAGAATTACTTTAACCGTGGTTTTCGAATATGTATGTCATTAATACTCTATCAATTCAAGCACCTAATGGACTCTTAATTTCTTGATTGTGTCCTTTTCCAAGTTTGCTCTCGAAGTCTTTCCTTCCTGAATAAAAGATCGCGTGTTCGTGACGCTTTTTACGTTTTCCCTATAACCTATCGTCTTTTCCTAACTTTTGAATATTTTCTTCATATTAACCTTTCCATATCCGTTCTTTCTTTGTCTTTTCTATCATTGTTATAGTTTTTGTCAACTACTTTGAAATCAATTTTGTGGCCTTTGCGACGTACTCTTCTCTAGCCAGTTCACATTTTACAGAATTCTCAATCTTTTTATGATGTTGTATTAGGCATTAGTTAAATTACAGCCCTTAATTATATGTATATATATGTAAATATATATAAACCATAAAGACAATAATCAACTGTAAGATCGGGGTGGTATGTGATGGTAGAGTTCACCGATAAGCAATAAAATTTAATAATTGTTAAATTGTAATATTGCCAAATATTGTTTGAAATAAACCAACTAAGCCCTATACGGTGTGTGACATTCACACATCAGGGTAGGGGAGTAATTATCTTTCCCTCAAATGGTTATGGTTTCCTAGGAAGATCTGGTACCCCAACAATCACGTAGCTTGGGTTGAACTGCAGGTGGCCAGAGAGGCTTCCCCGGGAATCGAATCGAACCGTGCCCGCCGGTCAGTAATCCAACGCTATACCCCTGGACTACCGCGACCCGTATATATATATATATATATATATATGTGTATAAGTGTATATATATATATGTATAAGTGTATATATATATGTATGTATGCACATATATATATATATATATATATATATATATATATATATATATATATATATATATATATATATATATATATATATATATATATATATGAGGGTGTGTGTGTGTATTTGATGACGGGGACGTTGAGTAGGGATGTTAAGACAAGACTCGTAAAAACTGTGATACGGGGCGTAGCTATGTACGTGGTCGCTGAAGCAGGAGGATAGACGTAGACTGGAGGCTTTTGAAATGTGGGTGTGGAGAAGAATGGAGAAGGTAAAATGGACCGAAAGGAAAACAAATGAGGAAGTTCTAGAGATGGTGGGTGAGGAGAGGGGTTTGTTAAGAGAAATCCTATGGAGGCAGGAAAAGTGGATGAAAGGCGTATTGAGCGGTAGTGGAATGTTGAAGAGGGTAATAGAGGGGAGAATGTTGGGCAAGCGAGGTAAGGGCAGGAACAGGATAGGGATGTTGGACGGGATGAAGGGAGGAAAGAAGTACACCGAGATGAAGAGGGACCTGATATAGATTAGTTTGCTAGGTGGGGAGTCACAATATGTTTATTTGATAGGTGTGTCCATCCAAAAACCTACCTTAACCGGTAAATTACCTAATAATATATATATATATATATATATATATATATATATATATATATATATATATATATATATATATATTCAAACTTGAAAATCCCGCCATATGGCGCACAAATATTCATTCAAACAGAAATAGGTATAAGGAAAGGGGATAGGAAAACACATAATAGGCGAAGACAGGACATGTGGGGAAGGCGGTTTTTGAGCAGATCACGAAAGTAAAAATATTTCCCTATCCGGGATATATTTTTACTTTCGTGATCTGCTCAAAAACCGCCTTCCCCACATGTCCTGTCTTCGCCTATTATGTGTTTTCCTATCCCCTTTCCTTATACCTATTTCTGTTTGAATGAATATATATATATATATATATATATATATATATATATATATGATTTCTTCAACAGCAACACACAGCACGATGATTCAGGTGATGATTGAATTCGGTAATTATATAGAATAAAAACGATTAAAAAATGATTATATGTTTGAATTGCATTGCAAAAGTTTCATTCAAACCGAGGAGAACATTGAGGTTCAGACTGAAAGTAGGAAAAACTGGAGTGGTGTAATGAAATGAAAATGTAACAATATTTTGACTTTCTCAAACCTCAGAACTTACCTGAAATTTGATTGAGAAGGTTCATTACCAAATACAATACTTGATTAAATTAAATTGATAATTTCTTCACCCGTTTTCGTATAATACCTATTTTGTAAAATTATAAGTCTACCTTTAAGATATTTAGCATTGATATCACATTTAATAGTCCCCGTATCTGGAAAATATCCTTACTTTTTCTGTTGTTTTATGTCATCATATTCTGATCCTCTCACGATTATTCTTTGTCGCAATAATTTAAAGCAACTGTACCTTATTTAACTATCTAAATAAACCATGTTTAGGCATAACTGACTTTCCTCATTTTCTTACTTCTTTTTAATTTTGTTTAGAAACTCTTCTTTCCACTCACCTTTCTCTCAGTTCATACGTTTGTCTTTATTAGATCTTAGTAACATTAGTTATCTATCCTGATTCTACACTCCCCTCTAGTATGCTAAGCTTCTTATCATGAATAAGCTCTGTCCCAACTTAAATCTCTCCAGCGGGCAATGATCTCAATTTGCCAGGATGGGAGTTAGCGGAACAGTTACAGGAGAGTAGGCGTTCGGACACGGAAGGACCACCGCTTACAGTTCCTCCGGGCACCCTCTGCTTTATCAAAAGTTTAAGAGTTTCCTAAAAAGCTTTCCTGGGAAAAGAAAAATAGTGAGAAAGTAGCTAACTACTTTGATGCGTGTATAACATGAGGCGTCGAGCTTAGAAAGGGGAACATCTTACCTCGCCAAATCGTAGAGTTAAAACTGTGGTTTTGGAACAGATTGCATTGCAACAAACAATGAAAAATACCTTCCGTGCAATCTGAAATATGAGTCTGAGGGGAAAGAGGTTAACGTGGAATCGTGAAGAGCGATAAAAAATCCACCGGGCGAGCATTGATAAAGGGCCGACGAGAGAAATTTGAGTAGAAAAACAGTGGATGTGGGAGTCACCACAGGGAGTGTGGAGAGATTGGAAAGACTCCCTCCCCCGATCGAGTTTCCACGCTTAATCTGTGGGCTATGCGAGCGTTGCGTGTGTCTATCTCCACACTCAGGAGACTTGTAAAGTGGCAGATCGTCCGCGTTGTCCTCGTATCACGTTATTAATTGGAAATATACGGCTGCGTCCCGAGAATCGCGCCGGATTTACGCGTAGGGAGAGTGCAGTATGAGATGGCTGCAGTTGCGATGATTCGTTCATTGCTCCTCGACCCTTTCATTGATTCAATTTTGCTCGATTTAATTCACTTTTACGAGATTTCACTGGAGAGTTGATCTTATTTAAGAATAAAATAAAATGTACGAGTCGTGTGTGCTTGATTGTAAAGTGTATTCAAATGCCAAACCAGTTTTTGTGTTAATCCAACGTTTTTGCAGCGATGAAGCTATGAAATTGGATCTCTATGCGTGGACAACCTAAACATCAAACTAACGTTGTCTTTCGACGGTATCGTGAAAACAGATATAAAAATTAAATGATTGTAAAGAATATGACTTATTTTAGGATTCAAAGAATATAGTTTTGAAAACTATCTAAGATCTAGTTCCAAACAATATTAAAGTATTACAAGAGACTGCGGGAGATGCCGCAACAGTAACTTTTAACGGAGTCATCCGCTAACATGCATTCCAACGCATTAATTTCAGAGTGTAAAAAGCAACGCAACCCGCACAACATCTTGTTCCTTCAAAAGCCCAAAAATATCAGAGTGTAAGAGGACGTCTCGATAGCTTAACTGACTAAAGCACTCGGCCGGATATGGAGGGATCCGGATTTGAATTCCAGTCAAGGCGAATGATTTTTACACTCTGAAATTATTGCATTGGAATATTAAATTTTTAATATTCATTCCAGAAGGTGGCCTGCTGTTTAATCAATACCGTGGTAAAATTAACTGGTTAAAACCTACGTATATATTAAACCTTGTGTAAAGATTTTATTACCGTAGAATAATGTAAATATTTGCACCCGCGTAAGCAGATATGTTACTAATTTTGCTAATTATTTATGCATCATCCACGTCTACATGATAATCTGCCAGTCACCTTTATGGCGTTTATATGGGAGGGACTCAGCAACAGGCGTGCGACATCATAATTGAACTTTGTGACGTTGTATGTTCGTTATCCCGTCACAATATCTTGTTGCTTAAAAAGCCCCTAAAAATTTTGGAGTGCAAGAGGATGCCTCGGTAGCTTAACTGGCTAAAGTACTCGGTCAGATATCGAGAGATCCGCGTTCTAAACCCGGTCTAGGTGAATGATTTTTACAATTTGTTAATTCTTTATTACTATTTAAGTAGCTGGATTTGGAACGTTTTTGGACAGAATATAAAGTATTCTTTAAAATTAACAGGAAGGATACCAGTGACGTCTCAGAAGAATGATGATTGAAAAAACGCTCGAAGATTCTGTGAGCAAACAGTTTCATTTCAGTGCACCATGTCTCCGAGAATTTAAGGGTTTCTCTCAGCGTGGGGTAACTATTTTAAGAGAGGGTTATTTGCCTTTATTGGCGATGCATGAATAGCGTGCAGTGCTCTAGAAACGCGAAGTTGGCTAGAAGCAGCAGCCGCTTGGTGAGCCTCCGAGCCCTTTTTAGACGGAGGGAGGATGCCGGTGAACAAGGAGACAGACCACCCGAGCCCTCTCCTTTATAAAAACGTAAAGTAAGCAGAGGTCAAGCGGCGTCCCCGATGCCCCAAGCCTCGAACAAGAAGGTTCGCCCCCCCCCTTGCACAGCGTGACCGGCGATGGTCTTCACCTCCCTTCTGTCCGCTCGTGCATGGAAAAGCGGGTTGGGAGGGGTCTCAACCCTCGAAACCCTTTGAAGGGATGCAAGGCAAGCGGATGCCCAACGGGGAGGGCGCGGGTACTTCCTTCCTTAGGTTTTTTCGACTCGGGTGGTTCTCGTTGGGAGGAACGGGGGAGGAGGGGGTTCGCCGAGCGAAGTCGCGCGAGAGGCACCCCCCCCCCTTTGAACGCGATGTCTTCTTTCCTCTTCCGCCACCCGGCCGATGGCAGTTTATTCCCATTGAGTGGAGAGGCCGGCCTCGCTCCTTCAAAGGACCTGTACACAGTTAGGGAGAGGGTGCTCTACGTTAAGGCCGAAGGAGCAATTGGGTCACCGGGGGGTCACGTAAGGCGGGAGGGGAGAGACAAAGGAAGGGGTGGGGGAGGGTAAAGACCACGACGGTGTGTACGGAGAGTTAGGTGCGCGTCATTTGTGGCATCGTATGAAGAACGATGCGCGCTGTTTGCAATACTCTGTTCGGATGTCAATCGCGATATGTTAACCACCCTCGCTCATTTCACGGTCTAAAGTGAATAATAACATTTTAGGGAAGACTAAAGAACAAGTTAACATTGGTGAAAGTTGTTATCAGTGAATAATTACAATTTTGCACAACCAAAATTTAACTCAGCGGGATAATTCAATCGATTAACTATTCATTGCCCAAATTCAACTCAGCCGCCTCCAATGCCTCAAAGCAGAGTAGATGTCACATATTAATGAAAACCAAACTGTTCATCACAAGCACCAAAGCCAAAGATGGTATCGATCGAATTGGCATTCAAATTTATTTTACGTGAGGGTCGGTTTGTGTCTCGTTTAATGAATGGTGGATGTTTTACCCTTCGAAAAATTGCATTTATGGTTGCGCCCTTCGTCTTATTTCAATTGTAATGTGAGTTCATTTTTGCAAGTCGTCGTGTTTATTTCATCTTGCGTGCTTTTGTCTTATATGCTCCCGCTACCTGTAGGGTTGGGTCACATTCCCTACCTGTGTCTTTGTGGAGGAAACCGTTGTATGTTAAATGTCCATTTGATAGTGGAATTTCGCCTTCTTACTTTTCAAATTCTAGCTTACACGTTAATTGGATAGTAGACACGTTATTCTTATTGCACCCTAAGTAGTTCTAGTTTTGTTGTGGAGGCGATCGACAGCTAAGGTCATTCGCGTCATTAGGGATGGATGGGAAAGGAAGGGTGGAGAGAAACCCGGCGTCGGCATTAGCCAACTCTTGTCGAAAGGCGCCAAGGGATCCGCAGCTTAACGTCCCATCAGACGGACATCGTACTCACTCAAAGTGCTCTTCGCAAAGATCGGGATACCACTAAAAAATATTTGTTATCTCAAGGATTTGAACCCGGGTTTTCGCGGTGGGAAGTCTGTCCGTTAGCCTCCGTGCCATCCCCATCCCCTTACTGCATCCTAAGGGGCAATTGTTTGTTAAATGATAGTGCATGTATTTGCATGTGTGTAAAATGATAGGAGTTTTGAATAAATGTATATGACACTGTGGGTATAGTTTTGCATGTATGTGTTGATTTTGAATGTGGTTTTGTTCCCTTTTAAGGGTGGTGACCTAAAACCCCCGTCATACGAGGTAACGGCCCCTTGCAACGGCTTGCGGGCTATTATTTATATGTATGATCGTCGATCCAGTAGTGACAATTTAAGGAATCATCGTAATCCGTCTTCCAGCACTCCCTCTCTCAGTGTACCCAGTGACCAACCTTACTCCCGTCAATGAAACAGTCCTTAGACCCAGGTCATCGACAGAACTATTCGACATCGCCCTTACGGTAGGCTTTAAACGATCATATAGTTTTCCTGAGGTCTTTTTGCCGTTTCCACCACCCTTCACGACACCGTATATTCCAACATTCAGTCTCTTTTTCAACGATCAGACATTAGACTCGTTCAGCGTCAAAATGTGAGAATAATGAAACTATTATATTGCCAACCTGGGAAATAATGAAACAAAAGTTCTCGTGTAATGCGTATAAGTAGAAGAGATTATATGAAATTCTATCAAAATATTCTTACCAAAATTTACATGGGCTAGGAAGAAAAGTTACAATTATCATTTCCTGTGACGGTTTATTTATATGTCACAGCATGAATGATATGAAAGCATGCCTTTTTCCATGGCATTATTCTCATTATTAAGCCAAAGTGTTTCGATTGAAATGAGTGAATAAACAGAAAATTGGGGACAATTTAGAGGAAAGACTTTACTGCCGTAATTAGTGGTAGTCTTGGAGGGGTGAAACCATCGAAAATGAGATTTATGCGAGATTATGAAAACATAGGTGAAAACTAATCGGCCTAACAACTTCGAGCACTTCCATTTAATAGATTCTAACCGTCAGCACTATTCAGTTCTTTTCTGGGAATTATTCCTAAATATGTGTACAATAAATATGAATTTTCAGGAATGGGCGTCATAATCTCCGCAGCTAAAGTGAAAGGTAGGCGTGAGTATTAAAACTTTACCGCGGATCACGATTTGCTCCCGTGTTACGGCATACCTAGCGCTAGTTCTACGAGGTTTGCTCAACGGGTTCCCGAACTCTTTGAATAGCGCGCCTCAAGTTACCTAACCCTCAGCTACGTTATTGATACCTTGATTTGTTGATTATTTATGGCCGTTTACGTGAAGGGTGTTCGTGGAGCGCGGTGAAAAATCGGGCCCGCGGAAATTAGCTCTTTGAAGTAGCTGCGTTGCTCTGTGAAATTCTACGTGAAACTCTGCAAATCCTTTATGGAAACTTTTGGGTTGATTGCCAAGATTCATGTTGAGGATGCTATGAAACGTAGCGCGTGTTATGACTGGTTTACCCGTTTCAAAAAGGGGCGGCTTTCAGTGGAAGATGACGAGCATTCAGGAAGACCATCAGCTTCCACTGATGTCCGGCCCCACATCTAGAAAATTAACGATATCGGTGGAGAAAATCGACGTATGATTGATTGTCAGGGAACTTGCAAAAGAGTGTGGCCTCTCGATTGATTCGTGTCCTGGAATATTGAGGATGCATCGAGTCACCGTCAAATTCGTGCCTCGCCTGATGACAGCAGACCAGAAACGACTTCGAGTTCAAGTCTGAAAAATGTTGATAGACCTAAAAAGGATAACACCTTCTTGTTTAGGATTATAGCAGGTGTCCCAGGCGCAAGCACTAGGGGGAAAGGAAAGGGATTGGGGACAGAAAGGGTATTTAAAGGGCTAGTAAAATGGAAAAAATCTACTTTAAATCCCTTAAAAGACATGCATGGAGATGTAAACTCATGAAAATATTAGCGTAAAACTTAGTTGACGACTACTAATTTTACACTGTATAGAAGTTCCTGTTTATACTAAAAAGAAGGCAATAAAAATGAACCACAAGCATTTTTCCGAAAATCATTAGATTACGAAGACAAGTCATGAAGAACTGGAAAGCAAGAAGGAGACAACTTATTTAACCTACGTCCATGTAGAAAATACGGCACCCATCTGTTGGAAGAGGACCGCGTGAGGCATCAAAGGGTTGCAGTGACCACGACGAGGGTTTGAAGGGGAATCTTGAACATAGAACAAAAGACGGCTAGAGAGCGAGTGTTTGAGCATGCACTCACAGATGTATCACGGTCCAACTGGGTCGTGTAGGAAGGGATTTGCCAGAAAAAAGCACTATTTGAGTTTAAAATAAATGCATATAAGTAAAACTAATTATTTCCCGAGTGGCAGGTAGAAGTTTTATTAGCACCAAACCCATGGTTACTCTCCCGGGATATCCGTGGGAATAGCTCTTGAGTCTACTACCTCCGGCTTCTATATTCCCTTTATTTCCTATCATGTATGAGCACGGCAAATAAACCGATCAAGCACCACATTCCGACATCTTGCGTTTGACCACGGTTCCGTAAAGTTACGCCGAAGACAACAAAGGTTGATTCCTCCGCTTAGGAGGCCCTCTGCCACCGTCTCTTTTGAATGACCCTTCAGGGAATGTTGTCGTTGGCGTTGTTCAGGGAGAGTATCGCCTGAGAATGCCGTGGAGTGTCGATGGACCGGACGGGTGACGTAGAGCCGAGATGAAGAGGAGTAGAGTCACCCTTCTGTAAACCCCTTGGAATACGGCCCTCAGTTTTATTCACGAAGTAATAACATTTCATTAAAAAATCAATGAACGGAGTACTGTTCCTTTTCTAGATGTCTTAGTTCATAAAGAATAAAACGGAATCAGGATACTGTGTGTATAGAATAAACTCTTATTCACATACGGTATGTGTTTGCTGCCTTTTACCATCAGTTTCGGCAGTAAATTGTGTAAAATACTATCGACTTCCGTCTCAAAATTTTGCCGTTGCTTAAAATATTAAATTAGATGAAAAATACATTAATTGGGCCGCGAAATGGAATGGCTAAAAAAACTGATCAAAGAGCATTTGAAATTCATGTCTCAAAATGGAAATCTATTGCGATGCGGAAATTCCATTACATAACTGGGGTTACCGACAGAACCGACCCGCAGGCAGCGGTATGTGGACGCACAAAGTGCTGCTTCAAAGACTTTTGAGTGAAAGTAGCAATTCCGGTAATACATTTTTTTAATTGTTCTTATTTTAATTAAGTTCTACTACTTTTGGGACAGACCTTGTATACACTCTCAATTGTAAATTATTACTTTCACTAAATTTTCATGCTAGCATGTTAATTCGGGGTCATATGCCTTAGCGAGGGCTATAACAGTGGTATTCATTCGAGCTATCTAAAGAACACTGAAATACTTGTGCTATTACCTCCTTTTTCTTTACTTGCAAACTAACGCTCGACCCCTTTCCCCCTTCTCGTCCGACGTTTGAGAGGGATCTGGACGAGTTTCAAAACATGTAATACCACTGTTGTCTCCGGCGTTGCATTAATTATCAAGGGCATCGATGTGACTCTCTTACTTGGAGAGAGGGAGAACCACACAAGAGATGATAGGAATGGGCGAGTGACTGTTGTGCTGGATGGGCGGTGGGGGAGGGGACGGGTGGAGGGGGGCGAGAGAGCACAAGTGGCGGAGGGGAGAGATTGGATGTCGCGCACCCCGTGCTGCGTTTATTGGAAAAGTTCCTCCTGGAATGGAGAGGGACGTGGTTCGAATGTTTTGTCCCTCTGGCGAAAGAGGTTTCCTTATCTGTCTCCTCTCCTCTCACTCCCCCTGCCACCCCAAACCACCCCCCTCCGAGCCGCCACTCACGCCACCACGTGATGTGCATTATTTGGCCTCTCTCTCCGGGGGAGAGGCCGCTCCCTCCCGCCCCCAACTCCCCTGCTTCGAATCCGGAGATGAGAGAGGTCGACCACACCCGACTCCGTTGCCCCCTCTATGCCTCACCTTTAGTGTTTGCCTACCCATCCACCGGGCCAAGACTCTCCCACTCTCTAGCTAAAGACACTTTCCGTCATTAGAATTCAGCGGAATTCATCTGAGAGTAATTAATTCTTCAAAAGTGCCGCTAACACCTCGGGTTGCAAATCCTAACAAATATTCCAAGCCTGCTTACTGACTACACACTTGGAATCACTCCTTCATGGTAACCGCATCTGGATCTATCTCCATAATGCCGCGCCAAGGTTTGTGTGCGGGTGTTGTGATGTCACCACCCGTAAAAGAAAATGAAACCACATGCATCAACCAGCAAATTCTTACGAATTTTCATCCACAGAGGTGAAAGTGGTTTTCATGCAAAAGCCTTCATAACTTACACGCATGCAAATACATATATAGTACTATCAAGTAGCCTACATATGCACCTGCAAATATACCTCATTTCGACGTCACGTTTAATTTTATGTATATCTTATTTGTATATTAAAGGTCTTTAATATTTCTATAGTTACTTTGGTTTCTTACTATTATAATTTCTGATTGTCCGGGAAAATAAAGAATGTATCTATCTGTTTTGAAATAAGTTTTCCCTTCCGCTCTCGTTTCTCCCTGTTGGGGGGGGGGGGGACACTTGCTGCCTGCAGCATTGTGTCACATTAGCGACCTTTATTCTTGGGAACGAAGACCATTGTATGTTACATGCCATGTGGTAGTGGAGTTTCGCAAAGTTTTGCATTCCAACCGTCAATTGAGCATCCAGCAAATTGCTAACGTCCTACACTTGTCAAGATACACTTGTGAGGATCTGGAAATGCGCAAGGTCTGCGCGAAGCTTGTACCGAAAGTGTTACCACACGTCTTTCATCGTTACCAATTCCCTGGCCCGGATCACCACTCCGGTGGTTCCCCAGCGTATTGATGGGGATGGAGAGTATTTTAAAGAATTTTAAGTACGATCAAAAATGTATTTTTCCCAGAGAAATAAATAAACTCATGTGCATTACTTTCATAATGGCCCATGTATGTGAATTTACATGCGTGCATATAAAAAAGGTTGTGTAAACGTCACTATGGGTGTAGGTTAGGATAAATATGTAGACTTTGTATGTGATTTTCTTCTCTTTTACGGTTCGTGACCTAACACCCGCCACACGCTCTTGCAACGCCTTGTGGGGTATTATGCACGATAGATGTATCTGTACTGAGTCTATTTCCCTTATATTTGTGGTCTGATCTACGTAAGCAGGCCATAATAATTCCTTTAGTGTCATTGTTGAACTCGTTTGTTCTAAACCTTATAAAAGTCTGAAGTCCCGCATGTTCTCTTCGCATCTCAAGTGCCCCCCCTTAATTCCCCTAAAATGCCTGTCGCACTCGTCTTCTTATTACAACAAGCTATGAAGCGAATCTGGCGGATTTTCTCTGGACTTTATATAATTCGTTACTAGCCAATCTGTTCCCACAACTTAGAAGTACTTTATCCACTTTTTAATTAAGTATTCACTCATTAACTTGTATGTTTTATTGTTATTCGGTTATTCTGCAAGCATATAGGTCTGGTCAAGCACAGCCACGTGGCATGACATTAAGCAGACTCAAGGACTCCTCTCACAGATAATACGGGATAGCAACTGTAGGGTTATAGGTAGCAAAAATGCAACTTGTCACCCTCAGCGTCCAGGGAAAAATTAGTGCTACACAAATGTATGCATCTCCACCAACCTCGTGTGTATTGTGGAAAACCCTATCTTTCCGCGCTACCGCATTAGAATCTTATTAAATAATGTAGTGCTCTCTACAGCGCTTCTTTCTCTGCATTGTCTGTTTTTAACTTTCCCCTTTCATCCCTCCTCTCTCTCTCTGTGGAGGGGCCCTCTTGCTTCCTGCAGCGTTGGGTCAAATTCCCTACCTGTGTCTTTAGGCAGGAGATCATTTTATGTTGTATCTCCATGCGGTAGTGGAATTCTCCCTTCTTGCTTTTCAAAAATTAGCTTGCACTTTATTGGATACATTTCTTACTGCATCCTAAAGTGCAATTATTTGTTAGATGATAGTATTTGTATATGCACACGTGTGAGTTGAAGGAACTTTTACATGAATGTATGCTGCAATGGGCTATAATAATATGGGTATGATAATACATGCTTGCGTGCATGTGTAGGTTTTGAGTGTAGTTTTGTTTCCTTTTACGGGTGGTGACTTAACACGCCCTTGCGGTGGCTTGCGGGGTATTATGTAGATGTATATTAAGGCTCATTTAGTATATTAATAGATGAGACTTTTCCAGAAACTGTAACAGTAACTTTAACGGAGTCACCCGCTATGTGTGCATTATAATGCAACCATTTCAGAGAGTAAAAATCATTCGCCTTGACCGGGATGCGAACCCGGATCCCTCGATATCCGGCCGAGTGCTTTAACCAATTAAGCTACCGAGACGTCCTCTTACACTCTGAAATTTTGGGGGCTTTAAAGGAACAAGATGTTATGACGAAATACCGTACATATAATGCACACATAGCGGGTGACTCCGTTAAAGTTACTGTTACAGTTCCTTGAAATTTGTCTAAGGTATGAACAGCCTAATTGTTTGAAATTGGCTTTATTAACATCGTGGACTGTGGCGCGTCGCGCACGACTACGAATGCCTGTGACATTGTATGTACGGTATTTCGTCATAACATCTTGTTCCTTTAAAGCCCCCAAAATTTCAGAGTGTAAGAGGACGTCTCGGTAGCTTAATTGGTTAAAGCACTCGGCCGGATATCGAGGGATCCGGGTTCGAATCCCGGTCAAGGCGAATGATTTTTACTCTCTGAAATGGTTGCATTATAGATGAGACTTTGCTTAAATAATTCTTAGTGAAACATTAATTGCCAATTTCGTTCTTTCCAGTGCAAAAATTACTTTCCATACGACGAGATAAATGGTCCACGACAGTGAGATAACATTCTGGGTCAGTTTGGCGGCAGCCGTCGATTCAATCGCGTCCGCACTCTGGGGCAAGTCAATTCAAAGAGGCCCATCATCCATTTGAGAGGGAGTTGGCTCCCATTTCTCTTCCTCGCCAACTATTTCCCTCTTTCGCGCCCTTCGTCGCGCCCCCTCCCCTCGGAAATCCTCCCCTTCAGCCTCTCCCAACGGAATCTCACTTCCAAACGATATTTCCCTCATTTTGCAAATCCATTACCAACATTTCCCTTGTTGTATCGTTTCCCTTGAACTTTTTCCGCCACGGTGTCGTCCCATTTTCGATCGGCATATGTCTTTTGCATTTCATGAGGAGCGCTCAAAGGCATCAAGTATTTACGTCCTCCACTTTCAATACTCGAGATCAAAGTTCGAAAGCTACTCGGAAAGGAGACGGCGGTGAATCGTCGTAACTCGACGCCTCGGTCCCTGGGGCGCTCTCCCGCCCCGCGGTTGGAAGACATTACTCACTTCAGGAGTGCG
The DNA here is from genome assembly GCA_037158775.1 of Hetaerina titia. Classification (NCBI taxonomy): domain Eukaryota; kingdom Metazoa; phylum Arthropoda; class Insecta; order Odonata; family Calopterygidae; genus Hetaerina; species Hetaerina titia. The sequence goes on along the minus strand of CM073768.1, from coordinate 13,850,694 downwards.
GAAAGGAGGACATCAGTGCGGGAAAAATCCATTAAGACGACTTGGGAAAATCCGGGAAAACTTGGAATCGGGGATGCAGTGAAAATTGTAACCAATCAAGTTCGGATTAGTGGATTATATTAGCTGGCTGCGGTATCAAACTAACTAAGGTTCTCTGCTAAATTTGAAATTGATACTTAATAGTCTGTGAAAGAATAAAGTGAATTCTTATATAGTTAGGTTCACTAAAACTTTATCTACATCTGCAAAATATCCCGCAAGCCATCTCCAGGGCGTGTGGGGGGGATGTTAGGTCAATACCCAATTCATTCGAATCTCAATCTTTGTGATTCTGAAAAATCCCACGTGAGCGCTGGATCGGAGTCTGTTGACATTGGGTTTTTCCTTGAGTCAGAAGCGTGAGGATGACATGAGTCGTGGTCTCTTGCGTTTGAAAAACATTCATCCAGGGATTCATTACCGCAGATATGTCAGTAGTATTGGAATGCACAATCGCCGAGGTCTGCTTGCGCAGTGACATTTATTGCAGTTTCATTTTCAAAAAAGTCGGCTCAATACACTGTCCCCGCTGCGAGCTCATTAGTTCTTCAAAAGCGCTGTTGGCGTCCAATCCCCACCTCCCCCAAGATTCACAACAAACTGACGAGCCTCAAAGTGCCACACGCCCCTGCGGCGGCTAACGGGGTATGGTGTAGATGTACTTCGTGAGACCCACGTCCACGCCGCCAATGCGACTGCGGCAACGACCTAATAATTATGGAGGCATCACTGGTGATTGTGGGACTGGAAGACAAAGAAACAGGGTAAACTCCTCACTTGGTCAACTTCATTAATCATACTAAGATACAACTCTTGAACAATTTAACGATGACTATCACGGCCTTTTATTCTCCGTCATTAATACAAGACAACAGTGCAGTTTTTGCACATGATAACGGTCATGCATGAAAGAAGTACGCTGTTAAGGAATTCCATAGATTTGATAAGGGGCCAAGTATAAAGACAAGTTTTTGTTATCAATGTTCACACCTAGAGTCGCATATGGTGTTGACGCATCAGGTAACTTTATGTTCCCCGTCATCTCTGTCAATCCCTGCAAATGAGTCACTGCCTTTAGCAGGGTGAATATAGGGTTTTACTAATGACAAGGGTCGATAGTTGAAATACGCGATTGTCTACTTGAATACTGGGGAGCCAAGTGAATATGAAGACGGTGACCTCCCGCGCCCGCCACGGAAGAATCGTAGGGAATGGATGGTGTCCCTTTGGCGGGCGACTGAACACGTAACTCTGGCAGCAAAAAGTCAGTCCATAATATTTCCAGTGTCACTCATTAATTGGTATTTGATGAAATTTAATTATTTATGTTTCACGTCTTTCTTTTGAGGGGAGATTGGGACTTTATAGTCCCTTCTTCCACGTAACCTCCTCCGTCCATAACATTTTACAATTACAATCACCCGAAGGAAGGAAACAATTACAAACATCTAGGGGAAGGAAAACCCACCTAAGCGGCAATCGAACCGGCGAGCTTTGAGTTGGCAGGCGAGAACATAGTGCACAAAATTCAGTTTGCAAGGCATTGCCCTCAGCGAACGAAGATGTGACCTCTGACGGCCCGGGCAGAGAACATTTAAGTGTGCGGGCATACTCTTTCCAAGGGGTCATGCCATAGGTAAAACGAAATCCACCTTCGTTTTTGGAATGGTAAATGCTTTTAAATTGCCCGTTAATAAAATTAATTAAAGGTTAACCGAAACATTTTGGCATTGAGAAAACATAAAATAAATGTATCGAGTCGGTCGAGACCCAGTGGAAGGGGAGTGCAGGAGGGGAGGAGGGAAATAAGGCCCCTGCCTGGCTAAAGGCCCGCTTCGGATTAAGATTGGTGCAACCTCATGGTCATATGTGAGGTCTCGTAGTAGCCATTCTCTCCCCACCACCGAGGCTCCCCTCCGCGACTCTTCTTAGCCTTAATCATACCCATCCTAAACTGATTTTCTCTCATATTTGTTCCAAGATCAACATCTTTCAACGTACATATATACACGTATGTATATTTTCTTTCTCTGCCTTTTTTTGTGTTTCCATTGCATTGCATTGTGCAGGACGTTTTTGACGTTTTATCGAAGAGTGTTGGTCAGGAGAAGGAGAAAGGAAGATAGTATCTACATCTACATAATCCCCCGCAAGCCGCCGAGGGGGCGTGTGGCGGGGAGTGTTAGGTCACCACTCGTTAAATGGAATAAAACCACATGGAAAACCAGCATATGCATGCAAACCAACAACCACAGAGTCGTATAGAGATAAAAATATATCTATGAAAAAATTCCTATTTATCCGAAATTCCCTATAGATTCATGCAAAAAGCTTTTTAATTCATCTCATTCCAGTCCTCTCTCTTATGCGCCCCCCTTGTCCTCCCACTGCAGTGTCTCCACATTGTGCTGCACCATGCGTAGGTGAGGCGAGTCAACCCTCCCGAGGAGAGGTGAAGCCTCTAGGTGCGCGCACGCTCCCTCCGCGTCGCCCTCTTTCCCGGCGGCTGTCTCCTCTCCGCCACAACCCCCTTCCTCGCCGTCCATCCTGCTCGCAAACAAAGCCTCCTCATACCGTCTAATTAACTACCTACCTCCCACTTTGTCTTTGAGGGACAGACTCTCTATGCCCGCTCTACCTGAGCAACGTAGCTCAGATTCAACGCCTTATATTTTCTTAGTATTTTCAGTGCTATCCATGCCTCTGTATTATTCCTCACAAAGAATTTTTTTGTGTATTCGTAAGAAAAGGAATATTTCCATACACTATTAAGCAATGAATAATAAATTTCCCCATTAATAATTTTCAACAAATGTTTGCCCTCAAAAGCTAAGATAAAAATTTTCATCGTTGTTTGCTCCAGAAACAATCAAATTATGATGTAGCCAATTAACGTTTGACATACATATTTTAAACCTTAATTGGCTACATCATATATTTACCCACTAGTGTGCTAGCAATATTCCCTGTTTTGGCTACATAATGCATTATAGTATACATTGAAAAAAAATGTTAAATTTGAATGAGATAATTTTCACTACGAACGTAGAATATTTCAGTAATGATACTTCTTAATGAAGCTAAAATTTGTTAAATGCCATTCATATTTCCAAGTGTCTTGAACGTAACTCCTCGAAAAATTAATGTAATAATTCATTCAGTTATACATATATATCTATCTATCTACATAATATCCCGCAAGCCGCCGCAAGGGCGTGTGGCGGGGTGTGTTAAGTCACTAACTGTAAAAGGGAACAAAACTACATGCAAAATCAACAAATCCATGCAAACTTATACCCACAGTGGCGCATAGATTCATGCAGAAATCATTTAAAGATACACGCATGCATATACATATATTATCAACTGACAAACAATTGCACCTTTCAACAAATATCAAATAATCGCACCTACTGTTTACCACTTTCACCTGATAATATTAAGTCATATGTGAATAATCCTATTTGGGTCTGCTATGAGCGGGGTTTTCTGGATCAGTTTTGGGTGTTACTTAAAAAGTTAATGTTATCAAGACATCTCATTATGGAACTAACACAAATGTGCTCCAAAATTTTGCAACATAGAGAAGTCAGAGAAATGGGTATGTAAATACTAGGATTCTCCTTGTCATCACTTTTAAAAATAGACGTTATTTGCGCGGTTTTCCAATTCTTAGGGACTTTGCACTCTGTGAAGTATTTTTTAAATATAACTTCGAGGTAAGGAGCGATATTAGGAGCTAATTGTTTTGTCGTCCTAGCTGGTATATTTTCGGGACCAAGGAATTTGTTGGGTTTAATCTCTTTGAATTATTTGACAATTCCTTGTTTGTCCGCTGTTATATTTGCCATGGGATCAGTACTTACGTATTGTTTCTTGGAGATACGCGGTGGCAACAGCGTTCGTGAAAACGCTTTGGAAGAATTTCTTTAGAATGTTAACTATTCCCTCAATGTCATTATGAATGACATTGTTACAATCTCATAACCAAGCCACGGTTCATTTACCACTTTTTACTTCCCTATCATATGACCAGAAAAATTTAGAGTCAGAGTCCAATATTGATAAAGTACTTTACTTTGAAAGCATTGTATGACGATACGTAATTGTCTCCTTGTTTCAATTTTAGTGGATCTATATTTGTCCATTAACTGTTTATTCTCCGAGGATGTTGTGTTAACGCCTGCCTTCTTTACCCTAAAGCGTAATATTCTCTGCTTTCGAAGGGCTTCTCTAACGCCTTTATTGTACCAAATGGAGTTACAATTTGCTTTAATGTACTTTAAAGGGATGAAATCTGTGATAAGTGATATCTTCTCTTCTTTGGAAGAGAAAATATGACTCAGTCATATCTAATCTTCGGAAGAAGACGGAGTTCAAGTCCGTCGAAATTATCAAGATATTATTGTGAGTGTTCTTTTTATGTGTTCTCGTGCTGTATGTTACTGTCTAAGTTATATATATATATATATATATATATATATATATATATATATATATATATATAATTACCATACTAGGTAATCTATCGTTTAAGGTAGGTTTCTGGATGGGCACAACTAACAAATAAACATTTTGTGACTCCCCACCTAGCAAACTAATCTATATCAGATCCCTCTTCATCCCGGTGTACTTCTTTCCTCCCTTCATCCCATCCAAAATCCCTATCCTGTTCCTGCCCTTACCTCGCTTGCCCAACATTCTCCCCTCTATTACCCTCGTCAACATTCCACTAATGCTCAATACGCCTTTCATCCATGTTTCCTGCCTCCATAGGATTTCTCTCAACAAACCCCTCTCCTCACCCACCATCTCTAGAACTTCCTCATTTGTTTTCCTTTCGGTCCATTTTACCTTCTCCATTCTTCTCCACACCCACATTTCAAAAGCCTCCAATCTACGTCTATCCTCTTGCTTCAGCGACCACGTTTCCGCGCCGTACATAGCTACACTCCATATCAGAGTTTTTACGCGTCTTGTCTTAACATCAATACTCAACGTCCCCGTCATCAACTCCCTCCTTCTTGAGAAAGCCTCCTTGTCTAGCGCAATTCTTCTCCTTAGGTCCCTACCACTTTGACCGTATTGGTCCAAAACACTTCCGAGATGTGTAAATTGCTCTACCTGCTCTATTTTTTCCCCGCCTATTTTAATATTTAGCTTAGCTTTTTTCTTTCTGGAAAATCGCATAACCTTTGTTTTATTAATGTTGATTCTCATCCCATATTTATCGCACTGAACCTAAAATTTACTCAGAAATGCTTGCAACCCCTTGGTTGACTGAGCCACAAATGCTTGGTTATCAGCAAACCTAACCAATTTTACGAATTCCCCTCCGACTTTCATTCCTACCTCCAGTCCTTCCCATGCCTCTTTAATCATTTCCTCCACATATACGTTGAATAGCACCGGTGATAATGGGCAACCCTGCCTTACCCCCCTTCTTAACACTGCCCATCCGGACTCTCCGTTCCCCACTCCCACCTGAGCAGTCTGAGACATGTACAGGTTGAGGATCAGTCTCCTGTCCCTCCAATCCATTCCTATTTTCTGCAATGCATGCATTAACTTTTCCCAATTCAGTCTATCAAATGCTTTTTCGAATTCTACAAAACAGGCAAAAACGTCCTGGTTGTATTCTATATTCCTCTCAATTAGTGATCTCATTACTGCAATGGCATCACGCGTACCTCTTCCCTCCCTAAACCCAAACTGATCATCCCCTAAGTAATCATTTGCCTTATTCTCTATCATTTTGTTGATGATCCTGAGAATAACTTTAGCTGCGTGGGATATTAAACTTATTGTTCTGTAATCCTCACATGACGAAGCCTTTGCCTTTTTTGGAATAGGAACTGACACCGATCTCACGAAATCTTCCGGCCAGATTCCTTCCTCATAGTTACTACGAATCAGTCCATATATGGCCTTCTTCCCACCTTTCCCTAACCATTTCAACATTTCTACAGGAATATTGTCCACCCCCACAGCCTTATTTGCTTTCATCTCCTTTAATGCCCTTACTATTTCATCGTCGAGTATGCCTGGACCTAAGCTATCTTCTTCTACGTCATGTTCCTTTTCTATGTCTAACCTTGTCGGCCTAAGTTCTTTACCATACAGTGTTTCTATATATTCCTTCCATTTCTCTTGGATTTTTCCTGGTTCAACTATTATCTTACCCCATTTATCTTGAACTGTTAGCACAGATCCTGCCTTCTTACTTCCCGGTAATAACTTAACCTTGCGGTAAGAGCACCAATTTCACCCTTCTTCTGTAAACTTTCCATATCCTCGCATTGCGTTTTCCACCATTCTTCTTTTGCTTTATTTGTGGCCCTTCTCAATTTATTGTTTAACTCTTTGTACTTCATTTTGCCTAACTCTGTGTTTACATTCTTCCATCTTCTTCTCTCATCCATCTTTGCAATCATATCATCCGTGACCCATGGTTTCCTTATACTTTTCCCGATAACGGTTCCCATGGTGTCTTTTGAGGCGTTCGATAACACTTTCTTGCTACATTCCCATTTTGTTTCGATAGTTCTCAGTTCTTTACCGTCATCCAATATTTTCTCTATAGCCTGCAGTTACTCCTTCCTCGTTAATCCATTTAATGCTTCTACGTTCCGTTTCCTAACCCGCCGCCCTTGCCTTATCTTCTTGAAACGGACGTTACATTTCATAGCAACTAAATTGTGGTCAGAGTCCGCATCCGCTCCTGGGAAACTGTGCGAATTTATCACACTGTTCCTAAACCTGTGCCTAACCATAATATAATCTAACTGATACCTTTCTGAGTCACCTGGCATTTTTCATGTATACCTACTTCTTTTGTGATGTTTAAACCATGTGTTGGTGATGACTAACCCCTGTCTCTTGCAGAATTCAATCTTTTTCTCCCCGCGTTCATTCCTCGTGCCTAACCCATAGTCCCCCACCTCACCACCCTCTCTTCCTTCGCCTACCGTCGCATTCCTATCCCCCATCACTATCAAATGTTTCCCTACAGGAACACACGCGATGATATCCTCTAACTCATCGTACATCCTATTGACTTCTTCCTCCTTGTGGTTGCTCGGTGGCATGTATACCTGAACAATGACCAAGTTCGTCGGCTCTGCTTTAATCTCTACGAGTAAAATTCTATCTGTTGCTTGCTCTATGTTGACTACGCTTCTTCCTACCCCTTTATTTAATATTACGGAAACCCCTCGTTGGCTCTCTTCCCCGCCGCTGTATATATATATATATATATATATATATATATATATATATATATATATATATATATATATATATATATATATATATAATTCACTAAATAGTCATAGCAAACACAGAAACTAAAACATATAAAAGAGGGACTCACTAGTTCTCGAATTTTCGGTGGTGCAACCACCTTTCTCAAGAGGAATTAGGAACAGAACTCAGTTCTGTTCCTAATTCCTCTTGAGAATAGGAGCAGAACTGAGTCCTGTTCCTAATTCCTCTTGAGAAAGGTGGTTGCACCACCGAAAATTCGAGAACTAGTGAGTCCCTCTTTTATATGTTTTAGTTTCTGTGTTTGCTATGACTATTTAGTGAATTTTATTGTGCACGTTCGTGGCTTTTCCAAGAAAGTGACTATATATGTATATATATATATATTATAAAACTTATACAGAAACACACAACATGAGAACATATAAAAGGAACACTCACACGTAACATGCCTACCACCACAACACTCCCTTCAACCACTGTTACAATGTTTCCGTTCTAGCATCCCTTCACCCATCCGATAACCCTATAAAATTAAAAACAATGGAATTGGCATTTATATGGCTGCGTAAAGCCTAGCAACATCCGGGTCTCAATGTCGTTCACAAGTAGGGGGGGGCTGAAGTGGATAGGTGTGGATTTGTTTCATGCGAGATAGTGGTACAATTTATTCATCCGCATATATTTTATCATCCTTGGCCTGGGTTTTGACTTGTCAAGCCCTGATGATGACTTTGTTAGTTGACACCTGGGTCGTGAGTGTTATGATATCTGTGGATGAATTATTAGTTTTCTGTGTCGCATGGAACTATTTCCCGCACATCCATATTCCATCTCCGCTCCCCTCTGGCCTCCCTTTCCTTCTCGACAACCCATTCTTCCACCTCTCCCCACCACCTGTTCTCCCCTCCCTCTCTCCCCCTCCAAAACCCCCTCCTTCACCCCTCCTCCACCACCTTTTTCCCCCTCAGCCTCGCCGCCTTCTCTCTCTGTCCCACATACCCAAAAACCTCAGTCATAACTTATCTTCCGAAGAAAACAGTTCGAGTCCGTCGAAATTATCAAGATTTTACGTGTGAGTGCTCCTTTTATGCGTTTTCATTTTGTGTTTTGCTGTCCAAGTTTTTATTCAGCACTTCCGTGTTACTTTAAAGATATAATCTCTAAATATATCCCTCCCATGGACTTGAACCTTGTCGTGGTGGAAGGGCTTGTGCGTTCCGATGACCCCTAGAGCTGTGCTGGCGGAAGTAATAATAATTGCTCCTGGAAGAGTCACCCATGCCACATAGGTCGAAGGTTAGGAGCCAGACGAAAGGTAGTCTACGCAGCGTCTGTTCTTCAGTGAGGCGGCTGCAAAAGCGTCTGACCCCAGTGGGGCGGCCATTATGTGATGGTGTAACGTTAAAATCACCATTGAGGAAGACAACGGAAAACCACCTCAATTATAATTCCCATGAAAAAAATTATGGACAGCATAGAGAAATTGAGTCCTGGCAACTGCGGAACTCGGCCCCAGGGGGCGTGTGTCGTGCCCGGCAGCGGGGGAGGTAAGGCTTCCGCGGTGGTCATCCCACAAAACCCTTGCAGGGAAGAATTAACAGCAGCAGGACAGAAGACGCAGAAGAAGACGAAAGTAGTTAGAATAAGAACATGGAACGTCAACACAATGTTGAGGATAAGCAAATTAAAGATTATTAAGCGAGAGAGGTAAAGAGGTAATACAGATGTTTTAGGTCTTTGCGAGGTGAGATTTAAGGATAGCAGGGATTACTGGTGAGATAATTATAGAATAATATACAGCTGCGGGGACAAGAGCCAACGAGGGGTTGCCATAATATTCAATAAATGGGTAGAAAAAAGCGTAGTCAACATAGAACAAGCAACTGATAGAATCTCAATCGTATAGATTAAAGCAGAGCCGTAGAACTTGGACATTGTTCAGGTATACATGCCACAGAGCAACCATAAGGAGGAAGAAGTCGATACGATGTACGATGAGTTAGAGGATATAGTCGTGTGTGTTCCTGCAGGGAAATATTTGTTAGTGATTGGGTATTGGAATGCGACGGTAGGCGAAGAAAGAGATGGTGTGGCCTAAAAGGCCGTGGGGGTAGACAACATTACTGTGGAATTGTTGAAATGTTTAGGATATTGTGGGGAGGAAACTCTCTATGGGCTGATTCGTAGTATCTATGAGGAAGGAATCTGGCCGAAAGATTTTGTGAGATCAGTGTTAGTTCTTATTCCGAAAAAGGTAAAGGCTACATCATCTGAGGATTACAGGACAATAAGTTTGATATCCCACGCAGCTAAAGTTATTCTCAGGATCATCAACAAAAGGATAGAGAGTAAGGCAAATGATTACTTAGGGGATGATCAGTTTGGCTTTAGGAAAGGAAAAGGTGCGCGTGATACCATTGCAGTTATGAGATCAATAATCGAGAGGAATATAGAATACAATTAGGACGTATTTGCCTTTTTCATAAATTTCGAAAAAGCATTTGATAGAGTTAATTGGGAAAAATTAATGCGTGTACTGCAGAAAATAGGAATGGATTGGAGTGAGAGGAGACTGATCCGCAACCTGTACATGTCTCAGACTGCTCAGGTGCGAGTAGGGAACGGAGAGTCCGGATGGGCAGTGTTAAGAAGGGGGGTAAAGCAGGGTTGCCCATTGTCACTGGTGGTGTTCAACGTACATGTGGAGGAAATGATTAAAGAGGCATGGGAAGAACTAGAGGTAGGAGTGAAAGTCGGAGGGGAATTCGTAAAATCGGTTAGGTTTGCTGATGACCAAGCATTAGATGCTCAGTCAGCCAAGGGGTTGCAAGCATTGCTGAGTGAATTGGACGTTCAGTGCGATAGATATGGGATGAGAATCAATATTAATAAAACAAAAGTTATGCGATTTTCCAGATTGAAAAAGGCTTAGCTGAGCATTAAAATAGGTGGGGAAAAATAGAGCAGGTAGAGCAGTTTACGTATCTCGAAAGTGTTTTGGACCAACACGGTCAAAGTAGTAGGGACGTAAGGCGAAGAATTGCCCTAGGCAAGGAGGCTTTCTCAAGGAGGATGGAGTTGATGACGGGGACGTTGAGTAGGGAGGTTAAGGCAAGACTCGTAAAAACTCTGATATGGATCGTAGACGTACGGCGCGGAAACGTGGTCGCTGAAGCAAGAGGATAGACGTAGATTTGAGGCTTTTAAAAGGTGGGGGTGGTGAAGATTAGAGAAGGTGAAATGGACCGAAAGGATAACAAATGAGGAAGTACTGGATATGGTGGGTGAGGATTGGGGTTTGTTGAGAGAAATCCTATGGAGGCAGGAAAGATGGATGAAAGGCATATTAAGCGGTAGTGCGATGATATATATATATATATATATATATATATATATATATATATATATATATATATAGATTACAAATATTGGCTTGTAGATTTTCGCGGCGTTCAGATTAGTGACTCTCCATTCTCGGGATGTCATTCATATATAAAATATGATTTCTCTGATAGGAAGGCCTGTCGTTTTCGTCCTAAATGGTTGAATTTTCTTGCGTATCTCTCTGTGTGCCCACTTCCGTTCGTAGGAATTTTCATCGCCTTTCCAAACCCTTTCTGCAAGGTACTTCTCATGCGCAGGTCATGCATTTATGCGATGTTGCTATCTGATACAAGTACGGAAATCCAACAATTTCATGATTATCCTTTACCTTTCCAATACATTAGTTAAAAAACTCATAATCGGACGAATTCTTATGATGTTCTGGAGACGCCACTACTGCTTTTCAATTGTTTACATTTGGACGTCGATTACCCCATAGTTAAATGAACTCCACCACTCCCTTTTCAAAATGTGTTTCTCGCACCGCAGTTATGCCTTCATACGTTTAATTTTTATTTTAAATAACTCTCATAGCCTTTTCTCTAACATTCTTTCTCTTTGAATCTTCCCTACTTATCCCGCTCACTCGGATGACCCTCTTTCTCCTCTACGACCTTTCATTCAAACGCCCTTTTCACTGAATACTTCCGTGGGCACCCCTTAGGAAGTGGCAGGTTCTCCAGGGGCCGGCACTTCCTCTATAAACGGAATACCTCCTCTTTCCATCCGTCCATTTCTATTCCCTGCGATATTTTGTTCGTCCACGAACGCCTTAATGTTCTTCTCCCCTACTATTCTCGTCATCCATGATCTCGACGTAGTATACAAAGCGCACCCTTCCGCAGGCCACGGGAAAAAGTTTTCTCTGAGAAGGGCGAAGGAGGGATTGCGTCCAATACTGCTTTCACAAAACTAAAAAGGAAATGTTAAATGGAAGATTATTTGGATTACAATTTCAGAATAATTTAAAAAAATCAAATTGATGGTTACACGTGATTAACTAATTATAACGGTCCTGTAAAAATTATCGGCGTGACACTTGGCTAAATTCATGGGGGCTGTACTCAGGCGCTTTGAAACAGGAGATATTTTTAGAGAAATGCTTATTAAGTTCGTGAAATGTGCCGTAGTGAGTGAGGACAGGTGCTGCCGCCGCGCGGTGTGCGCGCCCTTTGAAGTCCAGCCGAGCGAGGGAATGCGCCTCCGGAGTGCCTCGCTCGCGAGAGACGGGGGCCGCTGCTCTGATGCGCCCCGCCAGCTCTGATGTTTGAGCCGCCTCGGAAAAGTCTCGCAGAAAGAATTCAATTTGTGACGCCGCCCTTCCTCTTTTGCCCGTCAAAAAAAATAAATATGTTCCGCTGCGCCCATCTGCATTAAAACGGCGCCTCGCTCCCTTCACTTTGAAGGAACCGACTCTTGAGTGAAATTCCACCGCGTGAACACTCTATCCTTTTGTGAGAGGGAGAGAAGTGGGACCGAGATTATTGGAGATCCTCGCTTGAAAAACATAAGAAAAATAAATTATTACCTTCTAGTTCTCACATTTAAAAGGGCGTGGAAAAATTCGCACGGCCCGGTATTACGATGAAATTTGGGCGCTCAAATTCGTTCATTTTGTTCGAGATTCAGCGTAGCAGCGCGTCGTCAGTTGAATAGAGGTATGAGCGTCAAATGGGGCCACGAGGTGCGTCAAAGAACGCAGCGTTTTAATTCGATGCTGAAACGAACGGGTGCGAACGGAGGCCATTGGATGGGAATACGAATCGCTCGCGTTATCTTTAGGAATGCGTCAGAATTTCGAGCTCTCCTTTGAATTCGAGTACTGCTGCTTTCTGCTTAATTTGTTAACTATGTTCTATCGACTTGCCCTCAGGCCCGCGCTCGGAAACCAGGGCTCGGCGAAACACGGAAATTGAGAACAGGGACTCGGCCTGGCCTTAGCGTGGGGACTGGAATGCAGTTTTTTAGTTTTTGTTTAGTGGCATTCCTATGCGGTCATGCGGGAAGGGAAAGGGAAGAACCTTATACCTCTTCCTTAAGAGTGCCCATCTGGACTCTCCATCCCCCACTCGCACCTGAGCTGTCTGAGACATGTACAGGTTGGGGAATAGCCTCCTATCCCTATATTTTATTCCTATTTTCTGCAATACATTAATTAATTCTGACCAGTTTACTCTATCTAGCGTCTTTTCGAGCTCTACGAAACAGACAAATACGAGTACATCCTCATTGTATTCCTTTGGTTCTCTCCATCCCTGGCCTTTATGATTTGCACTCGCGGTCCTGATGGCCGGAATTTTTCCGAACATCTCTATTCTAGAGGCACTGACTTTTTAGCCTCTATCTTAGTCAAATTGAGACATTTTGTATCGATATAAGGTATAAAAGGGTAAGCATATGCGTATTAATATATGTTTCCTTTATTATAACGCATTTTTTATCACTGACAAATATTTTTAAAACGAAAATCTTAGTGAAAATTGACTTAACATAATAATTATATGCAATTTTTTGGTTTTACAATTGCACCAATAAATTCAATATTCTTTTCCGTTTAGTAAATCTTGAAACAGGTACCAACAAAGAGGTTGTTGTTCTTAGAGCAACGGAAAACAGTACGCGTTTGTTTGCCTCGAAGGAAGCAAAATCGGCTCTCCTCGCATTATGAGGCAAATGCTCGTTATTCCTCGCCTCGAACGATATCCCTCGATTAAGACCTCGAGGGCGATGAATTGAGCGATTCCTTCCCACGGCCTCCTCCAGAGTACTCCTAACGAGAGTCAAACAAAACTCTCTCTCATTCAATTTGCTCTCGGCGTATCTTAAGGTAATTCACTAGTTCAAGACTATCAAACTGGGATGTGAAAAATTACCTTCCTTTTCCGTTTATATGAAATTCTTGGCCTAGAAGGCGACGCTCAGAACGAGGGGAACGTGGCGATGTTTACGATTCGATGCCTTCGAGATAAGGAATGGCCACTCAGCGCCTTGAAGATGCCAAGCGATGAAACGTAAACAGCCTATACATCATTGGGCACCCCAGGCATCTTCATGGGAGAAGCATGCGATAAGAAACGTGCTCCCCAAAGATCCATTCGGGCAACGGGGCACGTTTTTTTGTCGGACCTAAATTTCCTTTCGACCGATAAAGGCTATTAGTGACCTTATTACTGCCATGGTATCACACGTGCCTACTCCCCCTTCTAAACACCGACTAACCATCTACTAAGTAATCATTTTCTCTTCTATATTTCTCTTGTTTATGATCCAGTGTACCACGCCTAGTTCAAAATTAAGCATATTGTTCTGTGGTTCTCAAATGCAACTACCTTTCTCTTTTTGGTACGGGAACTAATACTGATCTTCCGATCAAATTTTCCCTCCTTAATATACTATAAGTTATTCCATAAAATCTCTTCCTAGCATTATAAAGATCAGATAGTAACAAAAGTGAAGTGAAAAAAGTTGTTCTTTATTATGTTTGAATTTCACCACATCCCGTCTGAAACTATTCAATTTGTTCTCCCTTCCATGTCATCCTAAACCCTCAATTAGATCCGCTGGGATGCTGTCCACCCCATTTGTCTAATTTGATTTTTATTCCCGTTCTATCTGACCGTTAAGTATGTCTGGGCCTGAGATATCCTCATCTGTGCCTTAATGTCTTCGTAATACGTTATAATTTCCGAATGGTCGAATGTTATACTCCTTTTTATTCTTGGGAAGATTTCACATGGGAGCCGTAGGGCAGCTAGGGCGAGACTCAAGAGATCACGCGAGATTGACACACGAGAAGCCCTCTGATCTTCCAACTGGACCTTGGGGATCATACTGGCACACACACCTTTCTCATGGCTAAAAGTTCATTAAGATTTCAAAGCACTGTGGTTTTCGGGCAATTGCACTCCTCTATTACCTGTTCTTACACTCAGTTGTTGTTTGGAGTCGTGCATGTTTCTCATTTTTGCACATTTTTGTCGTACTGTGTCCTTGACGGACATTCAGGGCATTCCTCGTCGTCAACCTCCTTTCCACCCATCCAGAACACCTTGTGTCAGCGGAACAACCATCCATTGAGACATTCCCCGCAGGTACACACGTCTCCAAATCTGATTTTTCGAACATAACACAAAAGTCTATCGTGTATCGTTGCACCGGGCAGCGTGACATCGTGAATACCTGACGCGATCCTCCAACAGAGGTACAGTGTAGCAGTGATCCACAGCTGTAATGGCCCGCAGACAACTGACACAAGTAACGTTTCATTTCCAGGACCTCTGTCACCTTTTCAGCTACAAACCATCCCCATCCCAGCCGTCCGCGTCGGCGGGTAAAAGATCATTCCCATTATTTTTGGGATAGACTCGGTAAATTGGAGGCTTTTCAGATATGGAAGTGCATTGAAAATGGACGGAAAGGGAGTAAAACGAAAAATGCATGCTGATAAGTACGTGTGGCAGGGGAGAAGAGAGGATGGTTGGGAGAAATCCAAAGAAGGCACGAAAGGTGGGCGCAGAGCATTCTCTTACCCATGTGTTGGATCACCTGCTCCTCCTCATTCTCCCATCCAAGGGATTCGCACCGCGGTCCCCTCGCGATGAGCGACGAAGGGACGGCGAGAGCGTGGGTGATGTTTGGTTAGCGTGAATGCCTACGGACGTGCAACGAATGGTGTAAAAGGCACGCGATTTGCACGCCACTCTCCCTCTCTCTCCGTAGTTTTCTTTTGTTTCGCCCCACCCAACCCCCCTCTCTCTCCCCCGTTCTCGTTCCCCCTCGCGTCTATAATACATCACTTCCTTCCTGTATCCTTCTCCCCCTCCCATTGCTCCCGGCATTAATGAAAACCCTCCTCTTCGGCCTTCCTTTTTCAAGCAACCTCCCCTCCCCTCACCACTCCCCCCATCCCCCCCTCCCTCACTCGAACCGCAAATCACTGGGCGAAATTCATTTCGTGCATCCGCCGGAGGCTGTTCCCCCCCCCTCCCGACTCGCCTTGAATAACCCTTTCTGCCTGCTACCTCTTGAAACGCATTCCTCCCGGTTTCTTTTGTTCAGGACCCTCTTCCCCATCCTCCTCGCATTCCCCCCTCCCCTATTCCTCCCCCTGCTCGTCGAGGACCACACCGAAGAGCGTATTCCGAGTACTTATTTGTTCCGTTCGGGGAAATCGAGGGGGAGAGAGTGCTGCCAAAATCTGAGGACGACGGGTGGATGAAGCTGCTTTTTTATGTTTCGACCATTTTCCTTCCTGAAAAAAATATTAATATTCCAACTCGATAGTTGCAAATCTATATCGATGTAGACCTAACAACGAACAGAATTCGTAGATGCAATTTGTTCGTGATTAGTCTCCCGATTACAGGTAGATTTTTTAAATGGTCTCTGCTCATATCTAACTTAGAAAGGTATATTACACTTCAAGGTGAACGTCTAATGGAGGATGCTATTTCACCAGACGGCAGAAGGATTGGTGGTTATTTGCACTTTGCGCCAACGCACCTTGGTGAGCAGGTGCCTTGTCCTGGTGAAAGATGATTCTTTTCTTCTTGTTCCAGGCCTCTTCTTTCAAATTATGGCATCCAGCTGGTCAATAAAGTTAAATTAATACTCGACTGTAATTGTTCTGCCTTTTTCAAGGTAATCAAAACCCAGGATTAATTTCGCATCCCAAAACACACTTCCCATTACCTTTCCGTCGATGCGATCGACTTCGCTTTCTTTGGCGCTGATCCAACGGCTTCCACCGACTTCTTCAACTGCTATTTTGTTTCTGGCGTGTTGTGGTGGACCCATTTTGGTGGATCACAACGACCCATCATCCATGGTGACAAATTGCCGCACAAAATTGGTCGGTTCCCTCTTGAATCGGTCCAAGCATTGCTGCGAAAATCATTTACGCATTTGCTTTTGATCGGCATTCAGCAAATGCAGCACCCACCTTGCACTGAGCTTTAGCATCCCTAATTCTTTGTGCAAGATGTTTCGCACCCTTTCTTCGATATTCTCACGGCCTTAGCTATCTCACTCATCTTCACTCGCCTATCGTCCAACACGATAGAGTGCGCCTTTTCCATGGTTTCCGGTGTGGTTGCGGTTTTTTGCTGTCCTTGACGTTGGTCATCATAGTGGGATGTGCAATCAGGTGTAAATTAAGCTGCCCAATTTTTAAAGGTTGATATTGAAGGAGCATAGTCCCTGTACACTTTTGTCAACTTCGGGTGAATTTCCGTTCATTTTACTTCATCCAAAACGAGGAACTCTATGTTGGTTCGAAGTCTTCCGCGGCGTTCTGGATTTGCAGGTCTCTCCATTTCCGGGTTTTCGCCGTGTTGGTTGTCATGAGTTGACGACAGTTTCGCCTGGATTCCACCCGGCGTCTTCAGATCGAAGTTACTTCGACCTGAAGACGACGGGTGGAATCCAGGCGAATCTGTCGTCAACTCATGACAACCAACACGGCGAGAACCCGGACGAAGGAACTCTATGCCCGCACGAAATTCAAGTTTTTTCCACTTAATCGAAAAAAACGAAAGACGTCTACTGCAACAATACCTGAAAACAAAATACTTGAGATAAAAAGTTGAAACTTGTCATACGAACGCATGACAAGTGCACCTAGGCTGGAATAAAAAAAATTCACTAATTGGATCGCCATCTTTTTGTTAAGATGAGAACTTTTCACCAGACCCTCATAATATGTCCCAGCGTGTTATGCGTCGAAGGTTTACTTAAGCTCTCTCGTTAGTAGAGATCTCAGAATATTTGCGGATGAAACGGAGGTACACATGGACCCCATCAGATTGCGAGTTACCCCCTAGAGACTCAGACCTAATATTGGATTGGTGCAATGTATGAGCAGACATGCTTAAAATAGGCAACTGTACAGTCTGGAAATTTTGGAATCAAGTAAATAATGAGCAGGAAATCAGTTGTGAAATATTGAATTCAGTGACAACGATGGCAGATAAAGTTAAATATTTAGGGGTAGTTCTAACACCACGCCTTTCATGGGGAGCTCATGTCAGGAGAATATGCGGGTCCGCTTTGAAGAAACTCGGCTTCATTAACCGGGTGGTAGTAATATGTAATAAAACTGTTGAAGATAGGTGTCATTTTGCTCTAAAAGGGTACATTTGGAATACGCCGCAAGTATTTGGGATTCTTGGGAGTTATGGGCTAAAAAAATAAATAAAGCTCAGAGATAAGCCGCTAGATTCGTCAAAAATTGTTACAATAAGAGGACGAGTGCGACAGGTATTTTTAGGGGATTTAGGCTGGGAGTCACTTGAGATGAGAAGAGAACAAGCGAGACTGAATCTCTTAGATAGGTCCAGAACAAGTGAGTTTAACAATGACACTAAAGGAATTATTATGGCCGCACAATACTTAGGTAGATCAGGCCACAAAGATAAGATAAGGAAATGGACTTTTTGGATGGATGGAAGTAACGAAGAATCGTTGACGAATGCTATGGAATTCTGAAATTTCTCGAAGATACCATCACATGATCCAATTCCATTTGATGTCTAGAGCAGTCCAAAATCATGCTTCTCGGTTACTTTTTCATTCTAATATAAGTATTCCCTTTGTTACATATCGAGGTGGATTTTTTCCAACTTAAATTCGTGTTTGCGCTGCATTACTTCCCTCTCATGACTCATGCCACGCTATCTAAAATCTACACGCTAAACAATGGAAGCCATCTACTTTGATACCTCCCCATACCCCCCCTCTCTCTTATAACCATATTTTGATTGGTGTTGTGACAATTGATTGAATTTCATTGGCTGTCCTGTGGACCTTATTGATTTCCAAAAGGTCTGTCCACTTCAGCTACTTAGAAAACTAAAAACATGAAGCGGGGTTTTCAGAACTAAAAAAAGCTGGGTTAATGGTACGTCAGCAACATTTAAATCTCAATTATTGGAACCTCATCCCAAACAAAACTCCCTTAGGCTCCAAAATTCCTTTTTTCTCCTTAAATGTTTCGTACTTTCTTCCTGTCTTCCGGCACTCCAAAATGTCACCTCATTTCCTTAATCAGCTGTTCTCACCTTGTATCCTTAAATTGTCACTCTCACTAATTTCAACTTTTTTCACTCACACTGCCAGCCTTCAATCTTAATACCTTAAAAGTGTGAAATAGTTTTACACAAAGGCGACATTTCAAGGTGAATAAAACTCCTGGATGAATTCAAAGTACTGCTGGAGATGCCGCGACAGTATCTTTTAACGGAGTCTCTCTGCTAAATATGCAAAATTTTTGAATGGTAAAAATCATTCGTCTTTACCCGGATTCGAAACCAGATTCCTCGATGTCCCAGTGCATTAGACCACCGAGGCGACGTCTTACTTTCCGAAATTTTAGGGTCTTCAAAGGGACAAGAAGTTGTGGCGAAACGCGGTGAATACGAGGTTCCGGGCATTCGTAGTCGCGAGCGACCACGAGGCTAAAGCCAACGTATTGCACACAAAAGTGTTCTCCTTAGAACTCGTGTTTTAGTCATTGCGTCTGAAGCTCGCTTCCAAGCGTTCATTGTCGGTCCATACGGGCACACATACACCGTCCCGGTGAGCGAAAACCCACCCTAACCGGTCATTTAACAAACAAGATAAAGCCATGACATTCCAAAAAAACATCTCATTCGTGTGCGTGTTGTTTGTGAGAGACGAGAAACTTATGATTTAAAGTAAGCTATGCTATAACAGAGGTTTACAATAGTGGTTGAAGCCGACAGGTAACGGCTCATTTAGAAAATAGGTTAAACTTGGCGGAGAAAAGCTATTACATGGCATACAATTTGAAAGAATATGTGTGAATTTGGAATATTGTCCGTACAGGTGGACTAAGGTGGAATACAAACTAGCACTAAGAGGATGGATCCTTCACCATGGAACATGCTCAAAGAACCTGCACTTTCAGCATTGATTGTTCACCAGTTTCTGGCCTAAAATTCAATCACCATCCTTGATCATCCTCCTTATTCGCTACATTTCGCCCCCCCCCCCGCGACCTATTCCAATTCTAAGAATGTAAAAATGTGATGAGGGGATATCACTGGGAAGATGTGGGCACAATAAAGCAAGAAAGGACGTGACAACTAAAAAGCCTAATTGCAGAAGACTTCCAAAGGTTCTTCAGAGAGTGGAAAAAAGCTGAAATGAGTGTATAGCAACGAATGGAGAGTCCTTTGATGAAGTCAAATCGATTTCAAGAAACTGCGGGAGATGCCGCAACAGTAACTATTAACGGAGTCATCCGCTACGTGTGTATTATAATGCAACAATTTCAGAGAGTAAAAATCATTCGCCTTGACCGGGATTCGAACCCGGATCCCTCGATATCCGAATCAAGGAGAATGATTTTTACTCTCTGAAATTGTTGCATTATAATACACACGTAGCGGATGACTCCGTTAATAGTTACTGTTGCGGCATCTCCCGCAGTTTCTTGAAATGAACAGCCTTAGTGTTTGAAATTGGCTTTAACCTCGTGGACTGTGGCGCCTCGCGCACGCCTACGAATGCCTGTGACATTGTATGTACGGTATTTCGTCACAACATCTTGTTCCTTTAAAGCCCCCAAAATTTCAGAGTGTAAGAGGACGTCTCGGTAGCTTAAATGGTTAAAGCACTCGGCCGGATATCGAGGGATCCGGGTTCGAATCCCGGTCAAGGCGAATGATTTTTACTCTCTGAAATTGTTGCAAGTCAAATCGATATAGACTAAATTTTGCAAATTAAAGTTTTTAGGGCCTCAGTTCGCGTATTTATTGGACACACTTCGTATGTCCTAACATACGGATTTTTTAATAGTTAAATATTTCCAAAGGCAATTTTCAGGTTGTCCTTGGTTATATTCGCTGTCATTGGTAATTCTCTTAACCAATGTTGTTTCGCAGTGTTTTCCTTGCCCAATCTGACGAGCTCGTTTTAGTATATTCATAGTGAATTGCTAAATTAAATTGGTATTACAATTTTAAGTTCCATCGGTACAGAAAGGTGTTTTGATTCCCCTGTACTATTAAGCTCTTTATCTGATTACTAAATAGAGGAGTGTACAGGGATTGCTTCGGAAGGCTCAAATGCAATTTTCCCACGACCTGTATGACTCTCCGTAAACGACAGCCTCTTCTCCACCCGCTGTCCTCTTTCCTATTGACGGCAACTTACGCGTAGGAAACCTTAGGCTTTGGGGATCGAGTTGGCGCCTGGCGTAGGAGTGGGGATTTTGGGAACCCGCCTGCAATGGAGGTGCAGGTCAACCAATAAAAATTAAGCAGGTCATTTAATCGACAGATATGTTTTTTACTTTAAAAATACTTATTCATTCTCGTCAAAGTTTGTCCTGTCATCCCACCCCTTGCTAATTCCACTTTTAAGGTCAGTTGTCCGAGAGGTTGCACTGTCGGTGCACTGTCGGTGCACTGTTGGCGCACTGTCGACCGCGGCAATTAAATTGGCGACCGCTTAGTTCGCCAATTAATTCGCAGACTAACGGCGCCCCATGAAAACGCATGCCGAATGTAGAGCCGAGTCTCGCCCTCTTAATGGCCGTTTATTCGCCCCAGGCGGCGAGATTCATGGGCGCGGCGGCGAGCTCCTTCCCCCGCCGCCCCTTCCCCCGCCGCCTTGCTGCTTTCTGGTGCTCGATCGCCCCTTCGCACCAGCCCCGCACGAGGATGCGGTTTCGGTGATTAGCAGGCAAGGCGAGCTGACACACTGCGCGCAATATATTGCAGGGCAATTAAAAGGGAGTGGGATAATATTGCGGTTCGAATGATAATGCCGACTCTGTGACAAACGGCACAAAAGGAGGGTGGAAGAAGAGGGCAGGATGTGACCTTTAACCCCTAGTGAAGAGGGAGGTTAAAACGCCACCCCACCAGCGGCGCAGTGGATAAAATGTCCCTCATTAGCATTATAATGGCCCATTTGGTGATACGCTCTCCTTCATCTTAATGGAAGCTCCATTCTCAAAGATTTACCGGGCGCAGACGCCGGCAGTATAAGGGGCAATGAAAGAACTTTCAGAAGTATTTAGGGTGGATGTGGCACATAGGAAAAGAAGAAGGCAAGTTTTCTGAATACCATAGTTGATCTCCATCCTAATAGGAATATCTGAAATAGTTGATAAATTATATTATCAGTTCCATTAAATTAAGGAATATAATTTTAAAAAGTAGTTTAAAGTAATTAATTAGCAAAAACTATTCATTCATCAATGAAAATTATAAACAACGCGTTAAAATTAAAATGTTCTTGGGACGTGTTGAAAAAATTACATAAATAACAAAGAGGTGACATCAAAAGAAGTCACCTCGCTCATATGGATTTAATTGGTTAAAACGAGCAAAAATAATACGTTCGGGTCGTATCGTCAAATATTGCAAAATTTGATTCAAATTGGAGCTTCTTCTTTACAAATTGAAGTAAAGTATATAGTTTGGAGTTAATTGAACCTCCGTTAATAAATGAATTTTTGATTTCCCTTGAAACAAAGTAGCCATATCACCAGACACTTGCTCAAGAATTTCACCTCCATCCACTCATCACATAGACCACCAAAAAAGCACCCGAAAATAATCTTTCCACCGTAAGTGGCTCCATTTTTTGGATGACTTCTCGAAACACCCTCCATTTCTCCACAAATTTAGCTCGCATCATAAACAATATCTCGCTATTATCTTAGATTAATAACTCATGCGCGTGTATATGTTTATTATTATAACAGGTAATCTATCGCTTAAGGTAGATTTTGGATGGACAGAATTACCAAATAATTCTCATGCCCGTACTAACCGCTCAACATCCTATTCCAAAACAAGCCCCTATTTGTCTCCGCAGATCTCCTTCCTCCCTTCATTTCATCCAACATTCCCATTCTAATCCTGCACCTTACCCGCGTGAATAGCATTCTCTCCTCTATCGCAGTCTTCAACTCCTAATTGCCATTCAATATATTTTTCATCCAATATTCCAGTTTCCTTAAGATTTTTCCCAACAACTCTCTTTCCTCCACCACCTAGCCTAGCACTCCCACGTTTATTTTCATTTCTGTTCACTTCACCTTCTCCATCCATCGCCACACCCACATTTCAAAAGCCTCCAATCTACTTCTATCTTCCTGCTTCAGTGACCACGTTTCCGCACTGTACATAAGCTACGATCCATATCAAAGTTTTTTTTCTTAACATCGACATCCTTAAAGTCTTTTCTTAACATCCTTACTCAATTTCCCCGTCATCAACTCCTTTCTCCTCGTGAAATCGTTTTTGCCTAACGCAATTCTTTTTCTTACGTCCCTACTACTTTGACCGCGTTGGTATAAAATATTTCCGAGTGAAGTAAACTGTTCTACCTACTCTATTTTTTCCCTTCCTATGTTAGTATTTAGCTTTGGCTTTATCCTTCTGGAAAATCGCATAACCATTGTTTTATTAATATTGATTCTCTTCCCATATTCATCGCACTGTCTTTCCTATTCACTCAGCAATGCTTGCAACCCTTTAGCTGACTGACAATCTAAAGCTTGGTCATCAGCAAACATAGCTGATTTTATGAATTCCCCGCCGATTCTCATTCCTACCTCCAGTTCTTGCCATGGCTCTTTAATCATTCCCTCCACATATACGTTGAAAATCACCGGTGATAATAGACAAACCTTGGATACACCTTTTCCAAACACTGCCCTTCCGGACTCTGCGTTCCCCACTCGCACCTGACCAGTTAGTCTTCTATCCGTCCAATCTGCTTCTATTTTCTGCACTATATTCACTATATTTCCCAATTGATTCTATTAAACAGCTTCTCTAAATCAATAAAACAGGCATGTACGTGCTGATTGTATTCTACTTTCCTCTCTTTTAGTGATTTCATCACTGCAATAGTATCACGCATGCCGCTTCCTTTCCTGAACCCAAATTAATCAATCCCTAAGTAATCAGTTTCCCTGATTTACATCTTGTTGGTGGTCTTGAGAACCTCTTTAGCTGCATGTGAAATCAAACTTATTGTTCTGTAATCATCCGCATTGTGTGGAATTGAGAAGTTCCCTTTTTTTCACATTATTGGATAAACTTTTGCTAAATTCAATGGTTTGTGGATATGTTCGTTGATAGTGTAAGTTTTTGCATGCGTATGGTTCAAAAGGGTTTTTGCATAAATATGTGCACAACTGTGTGGGTGGGTTTACACGGAAATGTTGGTTTTGCATTTAATTTTGTCCTCTTTTACGGGTGGTCACCTAACATCCCCCGCCACAGTCCTTTACGGTGGCTTTCTAGGTGTTTATGCGCTGGTAACAGTAATCTTAGAAACTCTTCCGGCGATATTCTTTCCTCATAGATGCTATAAATCACTCCATGAAGACTCATCTCCCACATTTTTCTAAACCTTTTAGTACTCGTAGTTCCACAGGAGTGTTGTCAACCCTCACGACCTAATTTGATTTCATCTCTCTTAATGCCCTTTCTTCTCATCGTTGAGTATGTCTGGACCTAAGCTATTTTCATCTACGTTATCTTCTCTTTATATTTCTACGCTTGTTAGCTTAAGTTCTTTAACATACAGTTCCTTTGTATATTCATTCCATCTCTCATGGATCTTATCTGTGTCAACTATTATCTTACCAGAATTATCTCTAATTGTTCACACAGATTTTTCCTTCTTCCATATACTAGTTGTTTTGTAACCCTCTTTTATAGTTCACCAAATGCATCCTTCCTCTACAAATATTCCATATCCATGCACTGCGTCTTCCACCTTCTTCTTTTGCTTTATTTGCCACCCGTCTCAATTTATTATTTAACTCTTTGTACTTCCTTCTGCCTCACTCACTGTTTACGTTCTTCCTTTTATTTTTCTCATATGTATTTCAAATGATCTCATCCGTAATCCATGGTATCCTTATCCTATTCCAATTTACGTTTCCTATAGTTTTTTGAAGCTTTCCACATCCCTTTTTTATAATTTCCCATTTTTTTCATAATGTGTATATATATATACATATATTATATATATATATTTGGACGGCACAATAGAACACAGAATAAAACAGATAACACGTAAAAGGACACTCACACTGTAGATGATTTAAGCTTTCGACCTACTCCGAGGCCTTCTTCAGGTCAGACTGAGAGGTTTTGAGGGAAGAGAGCCTGGGGAAGCAAGAAGGGGGGCGGAAGGTTTAGGGACTGTTGGGAAAGAAATTAAAGATGGCGGTTAAGGGTGGGAATTTTAAAGGATCGGAAATATAGGATGTATGCGGATTCGCGAGTCCTCACCTCTATGTTGGTGGCTGAATCGGGTAGGGATTCTAGAACTGTTAGGGAAAGCATTCGTCAAATGATAGGTTGTGTGAACTTGCGTGTAAAGGGATAGGAAGAGAAGAGAGTGAAGCAGAATTACATGAGTAGCGGTGATTGTTCATTCGGATGGATAATGGGGTAATGCATTCGCCTATGTAGAATGAGGTGCATTGTTTGCACGACAAAAGATAGATAATATTTTTTGAGAGGCAATTAGCGTGGGAACGGGGTGAAGGGACAATGAGGGGATGAGGGGAGAGGGGAGCATCTCTGATTAGCAGACATGTTTTACATCGGGGGCGATTGCAGGTAGGGGAAATATGTGGAAATTTGTCAGGGCGGGGTGTCAAAGGGTTGGTGAATCTCAGAAGGTTTCTGAGATTTCCTGGTCGTCTGTAAGCGACAGAGGGGCATTGGGGCAGTAAGGATGTGGTCGCGTCATTGTCATGTAATATAGGATAAAGTTCTTTGAGAATGGTTTTCAGTCTGTGGGATCCGGGGAAATAGGTTGTGCAAAGGTTGAGTCCAGCGTCAGATGTGGGGTTGTCATTCTGTGGTGTGTGTGGTCGGGTGAAGCGGTAAATCTACTTCCCAAAAATGTATTACTACGCATTTTTAAAAATTTAATTCCAATTGCCATGTATCTCACCAATTTTGAATTGCATCTAGGTCGTTGGCTAACACGACTCTGTTTTCGTGACTTCGAATGTCCCCGTAAATTACTGCATCATCGGCGAAAAGACGGAGCTTGCTATTAACTACGGTACTGGGTCATTTATGTAAATAAGGAAAAGGAGGGGACCTATGACACTTCCTTTTGGTATACCCGACGTGACCTTGATAGTATCGGATGATACGCCGTCCAGGACGACTGTTTGGACACGATCACTTAAAAATTGTTCAATCCAGTTAATAATACATTCGTGTATTCCATAAGTTTCCAATTTCGCTAGTAATTTGCAATGAGGGACTTTATCGAAAGCTTTCTTAAAATCTAGGAATATCGCATCAACTGGAATATTACTTTCACCGGAGTTCAATATATCATGTACAAAAAGTGCGAGTTGAGTTTCGCAGGATCTACCCTTACGGAAGCCGTGTTGGTTATTAATTAATTAATCTTGGCTATCGAGGTGCCTCATCATGGAACTAACAATGATGTGTTCAAGAATCTTACAGGAAATGGAAGTGAGCGATATTGGCCTATAATTACTGGGGTCCTCCCTGTCTCCGTTTTTAAATATGGGTGTTACCGAAGCTACCTTCCAGCCGTTTGGCACGCTTTCTTCTGCTAATGTTTTCTTAAATATTATATCTAGATAGGGGCAATTTCAGCCGTTAGTTCTTTATACACGCGCGCCGGTATCTCATCCCGGGGATTTGTTGGGGTCTCTGTTTTTAAGGAGTAATTCTATTCCGCGGGTGGAAATATTGATTGCTTCTATTGACTGCTGAAATGTTTTCGGAAGGTTCTCGGGTGTATTTTGTGAGGATATGTTGAAAACACTCTGGAAGAATGAGTTTAATATGTTGGCTTTATCTAAACTATTCGTTACTTTATCCCCCTTTTCGGTATTCAATGAGTTTACGGTGGACTTTTTTCCCTGCACTTCCCTGACGTAGGACCAAAACATCCTAGGGTTATCGTTCAAATGTTCACCTAATTTTGAATTCCGCTAGCGCCTTCCGGAAGGCCTTCTTGGCAGTGGACCTAGATGCTTTGTAGTTCTGTATGGTTTCGTTGATTTTATCAGGGGAGGAATCTTTAACTGCGTTTTTCATTCGCACACCCTTTGCCACCTAAGAGATTTCCGTACTTCTGAGTTGTACCATCGGAGTTCCTTATTCTCTTTTATATATTTACTAGGTATGAACCTCTGTATTGCTGAACGTGTTATCGTAAGAAAATTACTCCAAGTATCCTCGACACTACTAGTTTTGCTTAACTCGTCAAATATAAAAAAAGAACTTTTTAATTCACATTTTAAGCCACAGTAGTCCGCTTTATTGAACAAATACACCTTTCTCTTAGGTTTGTTAAGTTTATCTACGCTTAGAGAAAATTTAGCGTTTACAGCCCTGTGATCACTGATTCCGCCAACAACTTCTATATTTAAGACCTTTTCGGGTATATTTGTGGCTAACAGATCAAGAATGTTCTTTCCCCTTGTTGGTGAAGTGACTAATTGATGTAGGGAATTCGAGGTGAACGCAAATAAGAGGGACTCGCATAGATCCTTGTCTTTACCTCCATTTATAAAACTGTACGAATCCCAATCTATTGTGGGAATATTAAAATCACCTCCGATAATTAGGCTATGCCCACTGTTGTGGGATGTAAAGTTTTGTATCTGTTTTTCTAGGTCTGGTATTGAGTTAATGCTAACGTGGGGTGGTCTATAATACGCACAGATATATATTCTTTTCGATCTGGGTGTTCTCACTGAGCACCATACACTTTCTATTCAGCTATCAGGAAATAGCTCGGCTCTACTGACGTTAGAGTTCTTAACCGCAATAAACACTCCTCCTCCGGCTCTATTTTTTCTGTCGTTTCTATAAACTATGAAGGACTTGGGAAATATTTCGAAATCTGCGATGTCATCGGTTAACCAACTTTCAGTTCCTATAATGATTTCCGACTCTGTGCTATGAATGAGATGGTGAAATTCCGGTATTTTATTTTTTAAACTTCGGCAGTTAACTACTACTACGGAAATTATATCCTCGTCTAAAACCTTCTTTGCGGTCTGCTTTCTGGGGATGTTATTTAATCTCTTTGATGTCTTAGTATGCGATCGGCCTATATTCTGATTAGAAATTCTATCTTTTGTCTCATTAGCAGTGCAAGTACTTGGGAAAATCTCTTCTGGCAACCTAGTATTGTTAGACCCACTAATTGACCTACAACTTATTATATCGTTGTTAGGGCAATCTACTCCACTACCTATGGATATGGAAAGATTGCAGACGAAAGGTGAAGTTGGTGCTCTATACAGCAAGGTTAAGTTATTATCGGTAAGTAAGAAGGCAAGATTTGTGCTAAAAGTTAAAGATAAGTGGGTTAAGATAATAATTGAACCAGATAAAATCCAAGAGAGATGGAAGGAATATAGAGAAACACTGTATGGTAAAGAACTTAGGCCAACAAGGTTATACATAGAAAAGGAACATGACGCAGAAAAATATAGCTTAGGTCCAGGCATACTCGACAACGAAATAGAAAGGGCATCAAAGGAGATGAAAGCAAATAAGGCCGTGGGGGTGGACAAGATTCCAGGGGAACTGTTGAAATGTTTAAGAAAATGTCGGAAGGGGAATCTATATGGACTGATTCGTAGTATCTATGAGGAAGGAATCTGGCCGAAAGATTTTGTGAGATCAGTGTTAGTTCCTATTCCGAAAAAGGTAAAGACTACATCATCTGAGAATTACCGGACAATAAGCTTGATATCCCACGCAGCTAAAGTTATTCTCAGGATCATCAACTAAAGGATAGAGGGTAAGGCAAATGATAAATTAGGGGATGATCAGTTTGGCTTTAGGAAAGGAAGAGGGACGCGTGATACCATTGCAGTTATGAGATCAATAATCGAGAGGAATATAGAATACAATTAGGACGCATTTGCATTTTTCATAAATTTCGAAAAAGCATTTGATAGAGTGAATTGGGAAAAATTAATCCGTGTACTGCAGAAAATAGGAATGGATTGGAGGGACAGGATACTGATCCGCAACCTGTACATGTCTCAGACTGCTAAGGTGCGAGTGGGGAACGGAGAGTCCGGATGGGCAATGTTAGGAAGAGGTGTAAGGCAGGGTTACCCATTGTCACCGGTGATGTTCAACGTACATGTGGAGGAAATGATTAAAGAGGCATGGGAAGAATTGGAGGTTGGAATGAAAGTCGGAGGGGAATTCGTAAAATTGGTTAGGTTTGCTGATGACCAAGCATTAGATGCTCAGTCAGCCAAGGGGTTGCAAGCATTGCTGAGTGAATTGGACGTTCAGTGCGATAGATATGGGAAGATAATCAATATTAATAAAACAAGAGTTATGCGATTTTCCAGATTGAAAAAGGCTTAGCTGAGCATTAAAATAGGCGGGGAAAAAATAGAGCAGGTAGAGCAGTTTACGTATCTCGGAAGTGTTTTGGACCAATACGGTCAAAGTGGTAGGGACGTAAGGAGAAGAATTGCCCTAGGCAAGGAGGCTTTCTCAAGAAGGAGGGAGTTGATGACGGGGACGTTGAGTAGGGAGGTTAAGGCAAGACTCGTAAAAACTCTGATATGGAGTGTAGCTATGTACGGCGCGGAAACGTGGTCGCTGAAGCAAGAGGATAGACGTAGATTGGAGGCTTTTGAAATGTGGGTGTGGAGAAGAATGGAGAAGGTGAAATGGACCGAAATGAAAACAAATGAGGAAGTACTGGATATGGTGGGTGAGGAGAGGGGTTTGTTGAGAGAAATCCTATCAAGGCATGAAAAATGGATGAAAGGCGTATTGAGCGGTATTGGAATGTTGAAGAAGGTAATAGAGGGGAGGATATCGGGCAGACGGGGAAAGAGCTAAACACAGGATAGGGATGTTGGACGGGATGAAAGGAGGAAAGAAGTACACAGAGATGAAGAGGGACTTGATGTAGAGTAGCTTTTCTTAGGAGTCACAAAATATTTATTTGATAGTTTTGTCCATCCAAAAACCTACCTTAACCGGTAGATTACCTAATAATGATATATATCACTTTTGTGAATATCTCATGTACGTGAATAATAATGTAAGTAGAAGTAGCAGTAGTAGACAAAGACCAAAACACAGAAACCCATACAAAACAGAAACTCACTCGGTATCATATATAATAGTTTTGTGTATACATGTAATGTTTATATATACATGTATATGTATATATATACAAACACACACACACATAGGCTATACTTTATATATATGCTTATACTTAAACACTAGTGGCTATAGCCGTCATCGCTGGAATAATTTCTATAGAGCTGTAACTCAATTTCTTTCTTATTATAGCTCAGTTTATTTTCGAGCAGATTTTTTTATTTTTTTAGTTGTTTTGGGCATATTTGATTAGATTACTCTGTAATTAAATCGAATCTCGCGTTTCCTTCACTACAGCGATGTCATCTGCAAACCGGACCATGTTGATTTCTTCTCCATTTACCCTGACTGCATTGATACCCAATTCTTGTGTTTCTTCCTTTGCCCCTCCAGGTATACGTTAAATATTGCTGGCGAGAGATTGCATCCTTGTCCTACTTCTTTTTTTATTTTGGCTTCTCTTTTTCTTCCATTTTTCGTCTGCATTGTTTTAACCTGATTCATGCATAGGTTATCGATCAGAATCATTCTTTTCTTAATATTTCTTTTTTTGCCTTTTTGGATTTCTCCCGACAATCCTTGCTGTTCATTTTTCACCTTTTTCGTCCTTTTCCACACCCAAATTTTAAAAGCTCCCAATCTGCTTGACTCCAACGGCTGTACTTCCTCGCTGCACAGATCAAAACCAGATATTTTAAAGAAATAAATTGTAATTAAAAATTAAAACATACTTAATGTTTGGTGTCACACGCTTTGATTGTAGTTACCCCTCCGGTACACCCTACCGATAGCAGGCAGAGACCATGGCTGCTGAGGTTGAAGAGGTCCAGCGGCGTAACCCGGAACCGAACCTCGCACCGGACTACTACACTTATTTCTGTGAGCATAACAGGCAATTGAATAAATAAATAGCGCATCTTTGGGCCTACAAACCACCAGTTATCATTAGCATACGCAAACAGACCACCATTATATACAGGATTCGTCCGGAAAATAAGTGTACTGAGCTCAGGAAAAAAAATTTATTACACTTTTACATATCTTAAGCTAATATTCCTCTAATTGGACCCTTGTGAGTCGATACACTTGTTCCAGCGGCGTTCCCATTCCTGGAACACTCCCGCGAAGGCATCATCGGGAACCTCTCGAAGACACGAATCGCGCCCGAATCACTTTTTTCGCATTTGACTCGTCTTGGTTGACCCATAAAGTGAATTGCTGTTTTATTTCGGGCTTATTGATCCAAGATTCGTCACCTGCAAATATGTTATACACTGATTTTGATGCACCGCGATTGTATTTGTTCACCATTTCTTTGCACCTATTGACACGAACATCTTTTTGAGCTTTTGTCAAATTATCCAGGATCCAACGCGAACCAATTGTTTTCAAAACTAAATGTTCATGCAATATTTTATTGATGCTCGCCATACTAATCCCCAAGGATGCCTCAATCTCACGCCAAGTCACATGACGATATTTCTATACTAGTTTTTGCTGAATATTAATGTTTTCTGGCACAACTGATTTTGAACGACTTTCACAACTTTCGTCGCTGAGCGAACGGCGGGCATGATGGGATTGGCGTTTCACAGTAATACAGGGTTCGTCCAGAAAATAAGTGTACTGAGCTCAGGAAAAAAAATTATTACACTTTTACATATCTTAAACTAATATTCATCTAATTGGACCCTTGTGAGTCGATACACTTGTTCCATCGGCGTTGCCGTTCCTGAAGGCATCATCGGGAACCTCTCAGAGACACGTCGTCACCGCCTCTTTGACGGCGTCCAAAGTCCCGTATCGCGTTCCTTTCAAACTCTTCTTTATCTTCGGGAACAGAAAGAAGTCCGGTGGTGCCAAGTCCGGGCTGTAGGGCGGGTGCGGCAGCGTTGCCACGCCGTGCTTGGCCAAGAAGTCCGACACGACAAGCGCGGTGTGAGACGGCGCATTGTCGTGATGCAGCCGCCAGATGATTTTGATCGGTGGGCGGACACGGGCGACTCGTTTTCGAAGCCAGTCGAGCACTTGGACGTAAAATTTAGCATTTACAGTTTGTCGTTCAGGTACAAATTCGTAGTGGAAGACTCCCCTTTTGTCAAAAAAGACAATGAGCATCGCCTTGATCCGAGATTTGCTCATGCGAGCTTTCTTTTGACGGGGTGATGATGGGGTGTGCCACTCCGCACTTTGTCTCTTCGACTCCGGGTCGTACTCAAAGACCCACGTCTCGTCACCCGAAACAACGTTCTCTAAAAAATGTGGATCATTTTTGCTGTGATCCGCAAGTTGTGTCGCGATTTCCAAACGATTGAGCCTTTGATCATCACTGAGCTCTTTCGGCACCAACTTTGCACAATTTTTTCACATCTGTAATTGGTCCCTAATAATCTCGTGCACTATTGTTTTTGGCACCTTACACTGCTCTGCTATCATCCGAACACTAAGACGACGATCAGAGTTCAGTACATCGCGAACTTTTCGCACATTTTCGTCGGTGAGTGTCGTTGATGGGCGTCCAGGCCGTGGTCCGTCGTCGACCTCTTCTCTGCCCTCGACGAACATCTTCTGCCACCGAAAGATCATGTTTCTGGACATGGCTGACTCCCCGTAAGCCTGGTTAATCATACCGACAGTTTCGTAGACGATTTCCCAAGCTTTATTGCAAATTTGATGGAATAACGCTGCTCCAAAAACATCGGCATCGCGTTCCGTGACGTTGGTCGAGCGTGGAGGTTCGCGTTAACCGAGCTCCTCACTACACCACAGCTCAGAGCCCACCGTCTTTTCCAGCGTCGCTTGCCAATATACCCCCCTCCAATCGCAGTTCGTCAGAGCGGTGCTGGGCGCGCCTGGAGCGGCGGGAAAAAATCAGTACACCTATTTTCCGGACGAACCCTGTAGTAGATAATTTTAAAGCAATGATAAAAGAGATTATTTGAAGCCCTAATTATATAAGAACGGAGAAGAGCAAAACAGTTAATATCTTGTATTTTCGCTGAGTCTATTATTCTAAAAACGAAGCGTTGAATCCACTAGTTCTAATCGCATTGTTTTGAATAGGGTGTTGATGGCTCGGGGACTCCAGCAAACTAAGGTGTAAGCATCGAATACCCATGCCGATGAAGAGGACTACAGAGGCTTCAAATAATGACAAATTCATCATACATGCCTGCATTTCAAATTAAATTGTAGCTTCTTACCTCACGATTACCGCAACCATAATATTTTAATTTTCATTCCAGGAATTTATTTAGACAAATTGTGCAACCAATTGAAATAATTTCTTGCAAAATATGTATAAAATTGTTTACAATATCAAAAAATATTCGCTATGGTCATTGCTACTGTATAGGGAACCTAGGCACGGGCACGAGTTTATGAAAATGAAACCTTTGATTCCTTCTTTTCCCCTTGACCAACGTTACCGTTTAAAAGTCTTAATTTGAAAATCCATGGAATTTGTTTCTCTTGTGGAAATTTTCTCTTTGCGAAGTAACAAACCTTACAAGTTACAAAATTACAAAAATTACAAAACTTCCTCAGTCACCTTC
This sequence comes from Hetaerina titia, assembly GCA_037158775.1. Lineage (NCBI taxonomy): Eukaryota > Metazoa > Arthropoda > Insecta > Odonata > Calopterygidae > Hetaerina > Hetaerina titia. The sequence continues at coordinate 13,817,297 of CM073768.1, read as the reverse complement.
TCTGCAACATTTGTATTTCTCTTTTTTCAAATCCCAGACCATCAACTCTCCATCTTCTCTTTCTACTCCCGTTCGTCAGCGTCTGCCTTTTCCCGTTTCGTCGTTTTTTATAAGGCTTTGACTTTGTCGCACCACACTTTCGCTGTGTGTGGGCTCACACGATTTCTCCCCCGGACTCTTTTCACGTACGCCATTAGAATGAGAGAACAAAACGGCGTTTCATTTTCGCCGCTCCCCCTCGCCCCCATAGTGCACGCACACGACCGCCATCCTCCCTCTCTTCCACCCTCTCAACGCAACAATGCCCCCGGAGGAGCAGGCGGTCGGCTTGTCTGCCAAAATCATCTCTCTTCTGCCGCTTCGGAAATAATAAAATCGGGCGTATTTTGTGTTTTCACGGGAACCGTCAACGGAGCGCACGCTTTCATGAAGACAAAGACGAGGAGGAGGAGGAGTATGAGGGTTGGGGAGTGCTCCTTCTTCCCACGCATCATGGTGCACTGTGACGGTCACGTCACCCCCGGTTCACCCCCGGGACGAAATATTCCACCGACTCAACTTTGGCGGGAAAGAGTTAAAGGGAGGATAGGAGGGGGATGGGATTCTGGTTATGAAACTTGGACATATTTTGCATCTAGGTTTATTGGACGGCCTGGGAGTGGTTCTGTGGCGAGCGGGGATTTAAGGAGTGGATTGTTTGATTTGAGAAAATCTGAGAAGTTGGCGGGGCGTATGAAAGTAACAGAGGGGCATTTGGGAGAAAAGTTGGCGGTGGAATTATGGTTTTTGTGGATAGGGTAGATATCTTTTAGGATTAATCGCAGAGATTCTAGGTCAGAGAAGTATGTGGTTCAAATTAAAAGAGGGTGGGTTTCCGCGGTGGAGAAAGATTTAGGGATATTGGCATGTCTACGGATCCTTTTGTTAAGGAGGGATTCAAGATAACCTCATTTGAGGAGGGAATAGTGCAGATTTGAGAGGAAATTATTAAGGGACTCATGGTCATAGCAGATTTTGTATCCTCTTATGGACATGGAATAAGAAATGGAGCATTTGGTGAAATATGGGTGGCAACTGTTATTATTTAAGTATTGTTGTTTGTTGGTCGGTTCTATATGTATGGAAGTTTATATGTTTTATTTTGTGTTCAATTGTGCCGTTATATATATATATATATATATATATATATATATATATATATATATATATATGATTTATTCTAAGTATTACGGAAGTGTTGAATAAAAAACTTAGACAGCAACACACAACATGAGAACACATAAAAGGAACACTCACACGTAATGTCTTCATAATTTCGACGGACTCGAACTCCGTCTTCCGAAGAAGATATATATACATATAGATGATTTCTTCGAAGTAACACGGAAGTGTTGAATAAAAAACTTAGACAGTAACACACAGCACGAGAACACATAAAAAGAACACTCACAATAATATCTTGATAATTTCGACGGACTGGAGCTCCGTCTTCTTCGGAAGATAAGATATGAGTCATATCTTATCTTCCGAAGAAGACGGAGCTCGAGTCCGTCGAAATTATCAAGATATTATTGTGAGTGTTCTTTTTATGTGTTCTCGTGCTGTGTGTTACTGTCTAAGTTTTATATAATAATTAGGTAATCTACCGGTTAAGGTAGGTTTTTGGATGGACACAACTAGCAAATAAACATTTTGTGACTCCCCACCTAGCAAACTAATCTATATGAGGTCCCTCTTCATCTCGATGTACTTCTTTCCTCCCTTCATCCCGTCCAACATCCCTATCCTGTTCCTACCCTTACCTCGCTTGCCCAACATTCTCCCCTCTATTACCCTCTTCAACATTCCACTACCGCTCAATACGCCTTTCATCCATTTTTCCTGCCTCCATAGAATTTCTCTCAACAAAGCCCTCTCCTCACCCACCATTTCTAGTACTTCCTCATTTGTTTTCCTTTCGGTCCATTTCACCTTCTCCATTCTTCTCCACAACCACATTTCAAAAGCCTCCAGTCTACGTCTATCCTCCTGCTTCAGCGACCACGTTTCCGCGCCGTACATAACTACGCTCCATATCAGAGTTTTTACGAGTCTTGTCTTAACATCCCTACTCAACGTCCCCGTCATCAACTCCCTCCTCCTTGAGAAAGCCTCCTTGCCTAGCGCAATTCTTCTCCTTACGTCCCTACCACTTTGACCGTATTGGTCCAAAACACTTCCGAGATATGTAAACTGTTCTACCTGCTCTATTTTTTCCCCACCTATTTTAGTATTTAGCTTAGCCTTTTTCTTTCTGGAAAATCGCATAACCTTTGTTTTATTAATATTGATTCTCATCCCATATTTATCGCACTGAACCTCCAATTCACTCAGCAATGCTTGCAACCCCTTGGCTGATTGAGCAACTAATGCTTAAGTTTTATGTATATATATATATATATATATATATATATATATATATATATATATATATATATATATATATATATATAATATGTATATATATATTATTTATATATATATGTATATATATATTTTATATGTATATATATATAATATATTTTTCTATATATATATATATATTAGGTTGGGGAAAAAGAAATTCATTCTTTTTGCGTTAAATTCAAAACTTTATTTAAGATAATTCGTTGTCTCTGGCGTGACTTCATGTAATCGACTTAACATAATGAAAAGAGAAACTTTATAATTCCACAATTTTGTGCTACTATATATTCTCTATCTTCTTTGCAATAATTACCTGATGATGACGTGCCACGTCGAAACCTTGGTCGTCCGTCTAATAAATCTATGTGGAATTATAAAGTTTCTCTTTTCATTATGTTTATTTAAGATGTTTCGGATTGTCCAATTTGGGTCAAATATGCACTGTTTTGTTGTATAATTTGTTGCCATTTTAAAGGTAGCTTTCTAATGCTTCTCTCAAAGAATTCTTGGCCTTTATTGGTGAAAAACTCTAGTAATCTGTTTTAACGATCTTCCCTTGATCACAATTTTTTTTAACTCAGGAAGTTTTGCAATGCGAGAAAAAGGTGGTTATATTTTGATGCCAGGTCCGAACTATATGGCGGATGCATTAAAACCTCCCAATTAAGCTCCCGGAGTTTCTGGCGAGACACTACAGGTGTGAGTGGCCTTGCGTTGTCTTGATGAAATACAACATCTCTTCTGTTGGCCAACGCTGGCCGTTTCTGGTCAATCGCTAGATTAAAACGGTCCAGTTGTTGACAGTAGAGATCTGAATTTAGTGTTTGGCCATACGGAAGCAGCTCATGATAAATTATCCCTTTTAAGTCTCACCAATCACATAGTACAACCTTTCTGTCCGTTAGAAATGTTTTGGCCACCATTTGATCTGCTTCACCACGCTTTGACCACCATCATTTTTGCACAATATTGTCGTATGTGACCCATTCCTCATCCCCAGTCACCATCCGTTTAAGAAATGGGTCGAGTTTATTCCATTTGGCCAAAGCTTTGCAAATGAAAATTCGATTCATCGTGTTTCTTGGTGTTAATTGGTGTGACACCCAAACATCGATCTTCTTTTCGAATCCAGCTTTGTGCAAATGGTTTTAATCTGTTTTATGGTCGATCTTTAGCTTCTGGGCGATTCTACGACTACTAATATGCCGGTCAACTTCGATTATTTCTGTGATTTTATCGACTTTTCGACGACGGGCCTGCCTGTGCGAGGTGCATCTTTAACATCCAAGATGCCTGAACGGAATCGACGAAACCAAATTTGCACGTAATTAGCTGTTACAGTAGCGGGACCATAAACACCATTCACTATTTCAGCGGCGTGGTTTGCATCTTCGTCTTTATCAAAGAAAAACTGTAAAATGTACCGAATTTTCTCTTTGTACACTTCCATAGTTAACACACTGTAACTCACAAACGCATAAACATTCAAACATGTAAACCCGCTATATGGCGAACAAATATTCATTCACATGGGAATAGATTTGAGGAAAAGTGATAGGAGGACATATGAAGGACGAGCACAGGACAGGTGGGGAAGGCGGAATCAAGCAGACCACTAGTGTAATAATATTTTCTTGACCTGAACTCGATCACCGGATCTTTCGATTTGCCGGGCCGATGCTCGGCTCGTTCCTTTCCCTCTGCCAGTTATAGTTTCCCAGACAGGCCTGGTATCTTTCCATCTCTTTTTTCTGAAATTTTTTATCTCCTTTTACTTGACATTTATCTTGTAATAAGTCATACTTAAAAGATTCATCTTCGCTCAAATGGTTCAAGATCGTTCGTAATAAAATTTGTTATGAAGAGTAGGTGACAGAAATACTAATTGTAAATTTGTGACAATCCTCTCCTAATGGACTAAAACCGGGTGGTGGTGCGAAAAATGCATTCTCATGACCCCGACAGCTCCAAGCTCTAACTTAGATATTGCAGCAAATGCATCTGCAGGGAACGCGACTTGCAGTTTTTACAATTATTTTATACAACTAAATTGTAACTATATTGTAAAACTTAGACAAACTTAATTTTAGATGCTACGTACCTTGTGTTCAATCATATCCTGCTACTACACACCCTAGCGGTGGCCTGTGGTTACCAAGTGGATAGAATTTTCCACGCGAAATGAAAAATTAATTAAAAAATTTAACTGATTCAACGAAAAATGTACGGCCATGGCTCATGGTTCAAATGTAAGGCCCATTTTTTTCCGGACCAATTTATCCGTAGAGCTGTGACAGATTTTAATTCGTGTAACAGGCCTTGTTATCTAGGCGTGTATCGTGGTAGTTTCGTGTGCGTGTAATGGACTGGTTGAGCATAGAGGGAAGGGGAGTTGGCTGCATGGTAGGGATGTCTACCTTCCCGGCATAATCTAGGTGAGAGGACATTCATTGTCCCTAGCCGTCCGCGGTATCCCACCTGGGCATCGTTCCTAAATCTTATCTTCAAATAGTTCTCCACCCTTCGCTAAGATCGGATACTATCACAGACCCCCTGACGGATTTAGTCAGGAACCACCCCATCCCCATGGCTGAATGATTTTCTCTTCAAAAGGGCCAGTTTGCTGATCAGCTGATCACCTTGCGATTGTCCAAATTACCTTTCTCTTTCATTCTTCAGTTTTGTTGTTCCAAGAATAGTAAACCCACTCTAACTTTGTAAATGGCGATAGTTTTGTTGAACTATTAACACTATAGTTGAACTCTTGGCCGTAATGATTAATGGAAACTTTTTCCTAACTAATTTGTCTTAGCAACTGATTTATTGACAATTAGGTTTCAACTCAAATTTTCTTCTTTGGGCTAGTTTTTCCTTCCATTTTCTTCCCTGAATTGTTGATTGCGTATCTACTTCTACTCAATACCCCGAAAGTCGCCGCAAGGGCGTGTGGCGGGGGGGGCACCACCCGTAATTTACAAGGAAAAAAACCGCATGCAAAAGCCACAAATTTATAGTCCACAAGCCAAACATGGTAAACATTCATGCAAGAACCCTTTCACCCCAACCCTATCACACACATACAAATCCACAAACTACCAACAAACATACGCATGCACCTACATTTAAACCTAATAACTTTGAATTTTCACATTTGTTCCGACTTGCAACTTAAATTTCTTTAATATTTCTAGAGGGACTTCGGTTTCTTACTATTATGATTTCTGAATGTTCTGGGAAAGAATAAGTATTTGAATATAATCTGTATTGGAATCTATCTCCCTTATTTTATCCTTGTGGTCTAATCTACCTAAGTAGTGTGGGGTCATTATAATTCCTTTTGTGTCATCGTTAAACTCGCTGGTTCTGAATCTTTCTAAAAGTCTAAGTCTCGATTGTCCTCTTCGTATTTCAAGGGGCTCCCAGCCTAAATCCCCTAAGAGACCTGCAACACTTGTGTTCTGGTGATACATATTTTTCACGAATCTGGCTGATTTTCTCTGGACTTAATCTAATTCTTTTTGACAGATTTTCTCCCAAGGACACCAAATACTTGCGGCATATTCCAAATGTGGTCTAACTATAGCAAAATAACTCCTCTCTTTAACTTTCTCATTATATTTCCCCACCACCCGTTTAATGCATCTCAGTATCCTTGTGGAAATCCGTCATGATAATTAATAATGGTTTATATTTTCATGGAATGGCAGAGTGTTTTTCTTACTTATGCAATGTAATTTCTTCTTCATTATTTTCACCTTTTGGTATACTTTTATCTTTTGTAAGTAATAAAGAATATTATTACGTAAGACGTGCTTTTGAGACTCCCGTAGAGTATTTATTCAGTGAAATTGAATAAATAATGAAGCAGTAGCCACCGTGGAGGAGAACGATTTATGAAAAAGGTCCCAAATAGTTTTCTTTCGTTCAATCACGAATAACGATTAATGCTGAGGAACCAAAGAATTGTAAATACTTTGCACCATAGAATTGGTTGCGCTAAAATTCCTCAAGGAATGAAATGTGTTTCATGTGATTTGATGTCTTCCCTTTGAGAACTGAGTAAATCGTCATTTGAGTCCCACCCAGGTGACGACCACCATCAGGGCCGCCGGCGCCTTGTCCGCATTGTCTGACCGCCGCACCAAGTCCCCAAAGAGAGAGAGAAAGAGAGAGATGGAGGGGGTGGAGCGCAAATCAAAGCGTTCGTTCTTTAAACCTCTCCCTGCAGAGCGCTCAGGGGGGTTGGGGATCGCCTTAGGGGGAGGGAACCCTCCTTATCTCATCGGCGTGCCTTTCCATTGTGTCAGGGCCCATTCACGGTTGGCCGGGGGATGGAGAGGCCATTTTTATCCCGACGGCCGCCGCTTTATTCAAACCCTGCTTTTTAATCCCTGTCACCCTGAGGTCCCTCACCCATATTCTTCGGTTAAAAAAAGGGTGCGATTCTACTACCTTGAGCGCGGAGGAGGGAGGTAAGCGCCCTAAGACTCCCACGCCGTCCCGTCTCACGCCTAGTATCAGATGTCGAGAACAGATTTGCGTCATCTCGTTGCCAACCAGCGTGCACGGCCCTCCGGCAACACATTAGGAAGCGGGGGTGGGAGTTGAAATCTCCCAGTGATTGCCTTTCGTTCTGTTCCAAAGTATTCGGACCATTTAATAAAAACAAGGCCGGGGAAACCCTCACCCTTCCTCCGGGGGAGAATGAATGGGAGGGCGTGGCTGCGATCACTCTTTTTTTCAGCGTTTCCTTTTCGAATTGTACAGGTAACCTTTGCGTCTGTGCCCATTTTACGGCCAAATTCATCAATGGCCTGCAGAATTCATTTGTTTAAATAGAATGTTCGCTCGTATAATCATCTGAATCTGAATAACATTCGAGTCTGTCGTGTGCCATATTTGGCACATAGGGTGTCCATAGTATGTGTGTTCTAGTGTTAAGTTTTAGAATATGATGCACGTATATGGGATCCTCGCGAAGTTGATTAATTGCCGAATTAGTCTCGTGCAGCGTAGAAGAGTTAGATTTTTAAAACGTTGTTATGATAAACTTAGTACCTATCTAAAATATTAGAGTAGCTAGACTGGGAGTCACTCAAGGGAGCGAAGGTTAAATTAGATATTGAAACTCTTGCATAGATTGAAAGCACGTCTCTGCAGCTTGTGGAAATGGAAAAAAAATATTCTGAAGCTCTTATGCCCATTTTAAATATGACGAGAATACCGAATAAAATCTTCAAATTATAATTTTCACGTCAATTGATGGCGCTTGAAGTGCAAAACTTTTCGCAAGTTTTTTGTAATAGAGGTATCGTGGTAAGTAATATGGGACCATTTATTCCCGCAATCTCGGATATAACATCTGTAATGCTGCGTAGAGGAGTTAGATTTGTAAAACGTTGCTATGAGAAACTGAGTAGCGTATCAAGATTATTAGAGGAACCTGGTTGAGAATCACTCAAGGAGCGAAGGTTGAATTACAGATTAAATAAATTAGGATATAAGGAGCAACATGGGGTCAGAATAAAATAACGTCTATCCGACCGCTTAAGGAGGGAACGATTAAAGAAAGAGAAATCATAATAGAAAGCATAATTTAATGAGGGAATGATGTTTTGGGTCAAGGGTAGTCGGGTGTGCAGTCACCCCTTACCACACACCCTAGTGAAGGTTTGCAGGGCACAATAAAACTAAAGTGAACTAATGGCGCCTAATTTTATCCCAAAAAATCATAATACATATTACTCTTCTCAAATATTTTTACATTTTATGGTACAATACAATATTTTAGAGTACTTTACAATATTTGGCTGCATATTTAAGTTTGCAAGTAAATTATTCTACTAATAATACCCAAACGACTAAACCTAACAACTCATCCCTAGTTAAACGTTGCAATTCTTTCTTTTTTAATATGCAACCTTGTTTTGGTACTGCTCGACATAATGCGTTGAAATTTTCCTTTAAAATGTGTTACACTCTAATTTTAACGTATTTTAGTTAGTTTTATGACGAACAAGTGTATTTAATTTCTCATGGGCTGCTCAGTTCACTTATGATAGCCAAAAATATACTTCTGTTTGCGGATCATGCATAAAAACATAATATTTCTTTATCTTTACCCAACTTTCATATCTTTATTCTTTTAGCTTCTTTCCGTTTGCAAACATATCAAAAAACGACGTTCCGCCCCGTTTCTTGGAAAGACAACTTTTGAACAACAACTTTTCTTCGGTCGACAAAGATAAGTCAACCGAAAAACTGCAGAAGAAGATTTGAATACTAGAGAGTTATACCGCCCTCCTGCATGTACGTGTATGTAATTTGACCTCCTTCTATTGATTAGGTGAGTTATTAAAATTCATGGATTACTCAACTTCGCGCAAGTAGAAACTAAGTGACTAAACAGTTTTCTTTCAGTACCCATCGAGTCGACTTTCAGACAGAAAACAATTATGATTACTGTTGAATTTCTTACCTCAGGAAGTAGGCAAAATGCAATCAAATCCGGACAGACACCTCCTTTCTTAAAATTCCTGTGTAAAAAGTAAATACTATGTTTCTTCAGAGTATTATTCTGTACCCCCTGAGTAACTATTTCGTAAAATTGTCTTTTCAAATTAACGAACTAACGGAATTTACAATCCGTAACGTGATCGTCTTTTTGAGTGAAAGTGCGAGGGAAATGCCTCAATTTGAGAGGTGCCGTATTTAAGAATTACTGCTTTGCTTCGGGAGTCTCCCTGGGAATCTGGGAGAGAGTAATTGGAAGCCAAGCCCTCGCAATTGCAAACGAATGAGCATCATGCGTCCCTGACTGAACGAGTAATTTTTTTCCTCAGTTAGTCTTATGTGGGTGAAGATCGATTGAAGGTTAAAATTATTTATTCCACATTGAAGTTTATAATTCCTGGAGTTATTTGACGATGGTGTTGTATTTTTATGGTTGATGGACGGCGAAGAAGGATGGCGTGATTAGTGCTGCCGCGCGCAAGTCCGCATCTCTAGTATTCGTCGCAACGTGAAAGTTAGACGCCCAGTGGTCGAGGGAATGCGTCTCAACCGGCGATTGAGAAAAGAGCTCCCGTCGACACTGAAGACTGGATACACGTCGCCCACCCGTTCGTGTCCGCTGGATGCCACTGGAGCGGTGGGCTGCCCGACTCCTTGGAATAAATTACTGGATAAGCCCCAAAGTTGGTCCTGCATGCATACACCCGTCTCCGTTTTTGTGGCCGAGCGTCGCCCCGGCCACCCCCTAGCGGCGAGGAGTACGGCCACAAGTTAGGCTCTACCACTAGACGATGGGGGCAAGTATGCCGTACCACGTAATTTCTATGGGTCCCTAATACAACCTCCTCAGATCCGAGATTGTCATGACGAGCCTAGAGGCAATGTAATTATGGAAATTATGAACACCGTACAGACTAACGGAGCGTCTTCATATTCAAATATTTGAACTATCAAGTTACTTATGTTTGCAAGTCGTCTATCTGCAAATGCAGAAGCTCACATTTCTTTTCATTACTTTCATTTTTTCATATCCTCCTTGTTAGTGTTAAAAATTTTGACATACCACCTATCTCCAAATTTTTGTTATGTATGTGACAGAGGCCTTTTTCTTGGTAGAAGTACATAAATTGGTTTGCCATATTTCAACAAGATATACTCCCATTTATTTATTTATTGTTCACATCCAATTCTTAAGACTCGAACACTTAAGGTATTTTCTCCTTGGGTTTATTCTCTTGCTTTTCAAATTTATAAAATTTATTTACTAAAATGTGATGGAGAGAATCTCGCAGCAGGGGAAGTACACGCTCACTTTGAAAAGAGGCAGTTTTGACAGGCCATTAACCTGGAGAAAAACGAGTAGTGAAACAGATTTTCTGAATCCATTACGACAAATGGGAGTTAAATTTACTCCAAGAGAATCCCTGTAGGTACTCGTTGCGTTAATTGCTCCCTTTTAAGGGAAAATATTTGACTTTCCTATGGCGTCAGGGAAGCGAGAGCGATACTTAGCTTGTACACATTTCCGGAGAGTTGACACTATGTTCGTTTGACTCTCAAGTTAGGGGACAGTCATCGGTCACTGTCAAAACGACACGGAGAAGGACAAAGAAGGAAAAAAAAGAAATCTAAGAGAAGACGCGAGAGATCAAGGATCGCATCGTCAGCAGAAAGTGAAAACATTCGACAAGTGATAACAAGTCTGTCACCTAAATCGCAGTCCCATGCTCCATTTAAAAGAAAGCATATTTTTTTCATCTTTCAGAAAAAGGAGATATTTTATATTTCTGGGATTTTTTTAGAGATCATCTCCTCCATACAAATTTCCAACCCGTCAGTGGGAAGTATGGTAATAAAATAACTATATAAATTCCAGAGTGGTAGGAATGTACATGTACCTGTATATACAAGTATTATTTTGAATATATTGGATGGTGTAAACGTTGAAATACGCTCCGCCATTTAAATATATTATTTATGTGATGATTACAAGAAAGTGCTTAAAGAAGAGCTTAGACTGAATCGGGAAGGAAGGCCTTCCCGCAGGAGGAGGAGAGAGCGTAATTGGGGGAGAGAGGGGTCGAAGGGAGTGGGGAAGGAAGGAAGGATGAGGGGAATGGAGGAATGTAATTTGGATTTGCGCATTAAACGGGTGTTCTGTCCCACTCTTTGATTCCCAAGAACAGGACGATTATCTATCTGAGAGAATCGGTTGCCAATATATTATTAAGAAGTTAAACTCAAAATCCACTGCAATTACTCTCGCAATTGCCTCATCACAATTAACCAAAAAATTATGAAGTTTTGCTTAAAAATTCAATTCACACTTTGTAAATAACCTCAAATTTTAAACAATAAATTAAAGGACAACTTTTAAAATACTGACTTAGATACGTTGATGAGGCATTCAATTTTTCTCCTTATGGCTTAAATCATCACAATTGATGAAATAAAAGCATCGAAGTTGTGTTCAATAGAGCTGAGGGGTGAGGAAAGCAGACATTTTGAATCACGATTGGGTTCAAATAGAAGACGATGTAGTTTTCAGAGCAAACGTTCCCATTTATTTGTTTATTTTACTATTCCAGTCATTTCCATTTGTATAAAATTGCGAAAAGGTTAGCATTGAAGTATAAAAATGTTGAATAACTGATCGTAGCATTTTTTACTTAATAAAATTTACTTTACTACGGGATTTCGTTGTATTACATCATCATCAGGTAAAAAAATGAAATTGTGTGGCGTCTTCCACACATTTAACATTCCGGAAGGAGGGGAGTGGATGTGGTAGGAAACGCAAAGAGGGAGGGAGAGAGAGGGGGGAAAGAAGGGCGGAGCAAGGGGGAAGAGAAGGGAGATGTATACAAAGAATAGCCGAATACCGAGTTTCCGCTATCCGAAATCCGCTAGTAGTTTCCGCTATCATCGAAACCCGGTCGTAAAATAAATTTTATCAAGTGGAAAGTGCTACGATCAGTTATTCATTATGTTCGGCTTCCACCACATCATGCCTGAAGCTACCCAATTTATAAAAATGTTACTCTAAAAGGAAAACCTTTTCCTTCCAATATTACGATTTTTATCTACATTTTTATAACAATACAATTAAACGAATGCTGAAGCGTGCTTTTCTTTTGGCATTGTTTATCGCGTGACCCTCCTTTCATAAATGGATTCTATTATTACTCTAATGTCATCATTATATCTTGATGAGGCGGTGAGAGACTGTAAGCGCAAAGTCCGGCGCCCTTTTTCGCCAAAAAAATGGCGAGGGATCGTGTTCCTTCCCTCGGTGAATATGCAACGCGAGAAGTAATGGCGGTGCCTCTTACGAGCTGGCTCCTGGTAATTTCTCCTCTTCCTTTTTTTTTAAGGATTAGGGTCCAGTGGCGCCGTTTCCTTTTTGCCAGACTTTGCATAGAGCAGCAGTGACGGTGGAAAGAGGTCTCTCTCATTATTAGACCCATTCCTTCAACTTAATTCCCGCACCATGACTCCACATAACTCGTGTTTCCTCATCCCCCTCGGATTACGGAGCGTGCAGATTACGAGTGAAAAGGAATCGTCGCGTCTTCCCCTTCTAACTTTTAATTATATGCAAGCCAAGAGGCCCTCAGCCTTTCTCTATCATTCTCTCCCTCCCTCTCTTATATCTTTCCTTATTCTTACAATCTTCCGAGTGAACCTTACAGCTCCCTTTGTTTCTCGGAACTCCTCTTTTTCAAAAGTTAATTTGATTTTCCCCAAGCGCTCTCAGAAAAGTAATGATAATTAAGGCACCGTTTTTCCAGGGCAAGCTACTGATTACATGAGTGAAATACAACAAATGAATGTTTGTGTAGCGCAAAGCTTTTTTTTAGACGACGACTTGTCTTCAAAACAGTCGTTTCCTCATAAGTATGACGGACATCACTTTGTATATTTTATACTTTTAAATTGCTTTCAAAATGGCAAAGAGGTAAATGATTCTTTTTAAAAGCAAATTGTTGCTTACACTGGGCATGATTGATTGTCAACCACCAGTTGGGAAGGTGGATAATTTGATGAAAATGTGACGTTTGGACCGAAGGCGAAGAATTGGAAGAGCAGATATGGAGAGCGGTTGAAAGAAGGGTGGTAGGCGGTAAATTAGAATCGCCTTGCTATAAGATACCTTGCTCTGTTCCCGTGAAACACTCAGAATTGTATTCGTTCCTTGCCCAATGATTTCGGAATGTTAGCATTAAGGCAGTGTCTTGCATTACTTTGATAGATTTTACCAATTAATGAAGTTATAAAATGTAGCCTATGGTAGCAATCTTACTTTGCAGCCTTGATCCCAAATTTATGAATTTTCCAAAAGCACAGGTAGAACGAAGGAATAGATGTTTACATTAATGAAAGTTTAAGGTGGATATGCCTATGATGTTGTGTTTTGATATGGTGTGTATATCTTTCCCTTTCATCGGAAATACGGTGATTTTGCTCGTTTTAAGGGAAAATGTGCTCGATGATGTTCATGAAATAGAGACTGCACACACTATTCGCCCACTGGATTTTTTGGGATACATTGAGTTCCAACTAAGTGTCATCATCAGGTATTGATGGTGACACAGAAGATCGGTATTGCAGCATTGGGTCAAATTCCCTACCTGTGTCCTTGTGCCCTGGAGAACGTTTTTTGTTGTATGTTCTTGTGGTAGTGGAATTTTTCCTTCCTACTTCTCAAATTCTAGCTAGCACGATATTGGATACATTTCAATAGCTGTCACCCATCGCACACAAAACGCTCCGTCCCCTTCTCACTCTCAGTCCGTGGCCTCCGTCTCCGCAACAACACCCCCTACAAACAGAAATATAGTACATGGACTAGCTATACGACTCTCTCAGAGAATATGGGTCCCCTGAAAAACTACTAAATAGTAGCATTCTCAAACCGTCAACCCAATACACTCCTCTCCCCAAACCAAACCGCCCAAAATGCCCTAACCTTATCACCTCTTTCTTCCCTAGAACCCACGAAATTAAACATATAATACGTGAACTATTCCCAATTATTAACAATAGTCAATCCACATCACCTTTATTCCCACATTGTACCTCCGTTGCGTTTAAACGCCCGTTAAACTTGCGAGTCTTCTTCAAGTCGATAAGACCGCCTACGAGCACCCCTGTCTCTTCCTCGCCCCTGTCCGCACCATGCAACCGCCCACGCTACAAATGCTGCCATCTCCTGAGACCCTCCACGTCCCTTATTACTAACTCCCAAACCAATATACCACCTGCACCACAAAATACATTATATATCGGCTCTCCTGTAACTTCTGCCCTGCCTTTTACGTGGGTGAATGCACGACCACCCTTTCCCTCCGCATGAATAATCACCGTTATTCCACCAAATTTCCCACCTTCGTTAATTATCCCATCCCTACTCGCACTGCTTCCCACAACCAGTCTTTTGATGACTGCTTCTCTATTTCGGTGACTGAAACCTTCCAAAATTGCAAGTAGCATAGAGGTGAGAACCCGTGAGATGGTAGGTATCTGGGTGCTTAAGTCTTTTAAACCCCCCGGGATGAACCAAGCCCACTGAATGCATCCAATAGCTGCGTACATTACCCCTCCCCCACCTTATCCGTTTCCTATTGGTCCCTTACCTCTCCTCCCCTCACCCTTCCCCTGCGCATGTCCTCGCCGCTCATCCCCGAGAACGTCATTCTGATGATGACGGTCGTGCCGTCGAAACGTCAAATACATACTATCAGTGTCCTTTCTTTGTGTCTCTCTGTTTCAAATATTTTTTTCTGCGTAAGTGCTTATATATATATATACATATACATATATATATATATATATATATATATATATATATATATATATATATATATATCCCTCCCATGGACTACAACCTTGTCGTGGTGGAAGGGCTTGTGTGTTCCGATGACCCCTAGGGCTGTGCTGGCGGGAATAATAATAATTGCTCCGGGTAGGGTCACCCATGCCAGATAGGTCGAAGGTTAGGAGCCAGACAAAAGGTAGTCCACGCAGCGTCTGTTCCTCAGTGAGGCGGCTGCAATGGCGTCTGACCCCAGTGGGGCGGCCATTAAGTGATGGTGTCACGTTAAAAACACTATTGAGGAAGGCAACGGGAAACCACCTCAATTATGATTCCCAAGAATGTAATGATGGGCACTATACCATCCAAAAACCTACCTTTACCGGTATATTACCTAATAAAATATATATATATATATATTTATATATATATATAATATATAAACATTTGATAGTGATGGGGGATTGGAATGCGACGGTAGGCGAAGGAAGAGATGGGGGTGAGGTGGGGGACTATGGGTTAGGCACGAGGAATGAACGCGGGGAGAAAGCAATTGAATTCTGCAGGAGACAGGGGTTAGTCATCACTAACACATGGTTCAGACACCACAAAAGGCGTAGGTATACATGGAAAATGCCAGGTGACTCAGAAAGGTATCAGTTAGATTATATTATGGTTAGGCACAGGTTTAGGAACAGTGTGATAAATTCGCACAGTTTCCCAGGAGCGGATGCGGACTCTGACCACAATTTAGTTGTTATGAAATGTAATGTTCGTTTCAAGAAGATAAGGCAAGGCCGGCGGGTTAAAAAATGGAATTTAGAAGCAGTAAATGAATTAACGAGGAAGGAGTATCAGGAGGCTGTAGAGAAAATGATGGATGACGGTAAAGAACTGAGTACTATCGAAGAAAAATGGGAATGTATCAAGGAAGGGATACTGGAAGCCGCTAAAGACACTATAGGAACCGTTAACGGGAAAAGGATAAGGAAAGCATGGGTAACGGATGAGATGATTGCAAAGATGGATGAGAGAAGAAGATGGAAAAATGTAAACACAGAGTTAGGCAAAATGAAGTACAAAGAGTTAAACAATAAATTGAGAAGGGCCACAAATAAAGCAAAAGAAGAATGGTGGAAAACGCAATGCGAGGATATGGAAAGTTTACAGAAGAAGGGTGAAATTGGTGCTCTATACAGCAAGGTTAAGCTATTATCGGGAAGTAAAAAGGCAAGAGCTGTGCTAACAGTTAAAGATAAATGGGGTAAGATAATAGTTGAACCAGGAAAAATCCAAGAGAGATGGAAGGAATATATAGAAACACTGTATGGTAAAGAACTTAGGCCGACAAGGTTAGACATAGAAAAGGAACATGACGTAGAAGAAGATAGCTTAGGTCCAGGCATACTCGACGATGAAATAGAAAGGGCATTAAAGGAGATGAAAGCAAATAAGGCTGTGGGGGTGGACAATATTCCTGTAGAAATGTTGAAATGGTTAGGGAAAGGTGGGAAAAAGGCCATATATGGACTGATTCGTAGTATCTATGAGGAAGGAATCTGGCCGGAAGATTTTGTGAGATCGGTGTTAGTTCCTATTCCAAAAAAGGCAAAGGCTTCGTCATGTGAGGATTACAGAACAATAAGTTTAATATCCCACGCAGCTAAAGTTATTCTCAGGATCATCAACAAAAGGATAGAGAGTAAGGCAAATGATTACTTAGGGGATGATCAGTTTGGGTTCAGGAAAGGAAGAGGTACGCGTGATGCCATTGCAGTAATGAGATCACTAGTCGAGAGGAATATAGAATACAATCAGGACGTTTTTGCCTGTTTTGTAGATTTCGAAAAAGCGTTTGATAGAGTGAATTGGGAAAAATTAATGCGTGTATTGCAGAAAATAGGAATGGATTGGAGGGACAGGAGACTGATCCGCAACCTGTACATGTCTCAGACTGCTCAGGTGCGAGTGGGGAACGGAGAGTCCGGATGGGCAGTGTTAGGAAGAGGTGTAAGGCAGGGTTGCCCATTGTCACCGGTACTGTTCAACGTATATGTAGAGGAAATGATTAAAGAGGCATGGGAAGAACTGGAGGTAGGAATGAAAGTCGGAGGGGAATTCGTAAAATCGGTTAGGTTTGCTGATGACCAAGCATTAGTTGCTCAGTCAGCCAAGGGGTTGCAAGCATTGTTGAGTGAATTGGAGGTTCAGTGCGATAAATATGGGATGAGAATAAATATTAATAAAACAAAGGTTATGCGATTTTCCAGAAAGAAAAAGGCTAAGCTAAATATTAAAATAGGCGGGGAAAAAATAGAGCAGGTAGAACAGTTTACATATCTCGGAAGTGTTTTGGACCAACACGGTCAAAGTGGTAGGGACGTAAGGAGAAGAATTGCGCTAGGCAAGAAGGCTTTCTCAAGGAGGAGGGAGTTGATGACGGGGACGTTGAGTAGGGATGTTAAGACAAGACTCGTAAAAACTTTGATATGGAGCGTAGCTATGTACGGCGCGGAAACCTGGTCGCTGAAGCAGGAGGATAGACGTAGATTGGAGGCTTTTGAAATGTGGGTGTGGAGAAGAATGGAGAAGGTGAAATGGACCGAAAGGAAAACAAATGAGGAAGTACTAGAAATGGTGGGGGAGGAGAGGGGTTTGTTGAGAGAAATCCTATGGAGGCAGGAAAAATGGATGAAAGGCGTATTGAGCGGTAGTGGAATGTTGAAGAGGGTAATAGAGGGGAGAATGTTGGGCAAGCGAGGTAAGGGTAGGAACAGGATAGGGATGTTGGACGGGATGAAGGGAGGAAAGAAGTACACCGAGATGAAGAGGGACCTGATATAGATTAGTTTGCTAGGTGGGGAGTCACAAAATGTTTATTTGATAGTTGTGTCCATCCAAAAACCTACCTTAACCGGTAGATTACCTAATAATAATATATATATATATATATATATATATATATATATATATATAAACGTTCACGAGAACAATATAACATTTGGATACTACAATAGAGCACAGAATAAAATAGATAACACTTAAAAGGACACTCGCATTGTAGATTGTTTAAGCTTTCGGCCTACTCCGAGGCCTTCTTTAGGTCTAACTCTTTGATAGATTATATACTCGTATATTATGTGCACATTTCAAACGAAGAACCGATATGGCGTTAGCCAAAACGTATAGAAAAACACGCAAGTAAAGACGCCCACGTATTCCAAAATTTTCTGCAGCAAGACCACCATGCTCTACTAAAGCAGTCGCAGTACATTTTCAAATTAGTATTAATTAGATAAAGTTTTTTAAGATGCAATATATTGAAACTTAAATATATAACGAATATGCACTGTGACTGTTTTTTAATGTATTTGCCGCAGACTGATTTGTATTCATTTTAGAGGGCCCATGTTATTCAACAAACTATCCCCTATTTATAGCACCTAACAATTGAAATCCGTTTAGTCTCATACATTAGACGCTGATGTTTAATTCATTCATCGAATTAGTGTAAAGTTTTGAAAAAAAATCTATAACGAATCCACGACAGTAAATGTTTGCATTTTTTTCCTTTGGAATTATTAAAATGCCGATTTATTGTATATATATATTTATTTATTTGATAGTAGTGTCCATCCAAAAACCTACCTTAACTGATAGATTACCTAATAAATAAATATATATATATATATATATTTACCTTTCACAAATGGTCAAATAAATAAATTACAAAATACGTATATACCTATTCTAAATAGAGTGCTTTGGATCTTGCGATTTTTATAGCCCATCGGTTTATTCTGTTGTGGTTTCGTAATAACTATTAACATACTGGATTCTCTTTTTAAGGCATTAGTAAATAATATATTAAGAATTTATTTGGGAGAAGACCTTTCGAGGGCGCGGCGATAGATATCGTTCTCCGGTGGGCTCCTCCTCCGGCCTTCGACGCATAAAACTCTCTCCGAGGGGAGGGCTCCGAAGAGTACGTATTCTGGGGCGGAGAGGCGGTGGAGGGATGGCAGGGGCGGCGTGAATGTTGTTGGGGTTGGCAGTACATATTTAATGCGGTGCGGGACAGTCATTTGTCAATTTCCTCCGCTTTAACAAATGGGAGGCCGATGCCCATTACATCCATCCACTTTGCCCTCCTCATAGCTTCCTTTTCAGCGGTTGTGAACTTTCCCTTTATCTCTCTAAATGGAGACCCCTTTCCCAGAGGTCACAAGTAATTTACAACTCGTTTGATAACAGCCGCCATCGTGTAAAAAGAGACTTTAAAAACTCGCTACGTGTGAAATGTAGACAACCTGTAACTGTTGTAGCAGTAACTATCGTAAGAACTGTATCTTGGTTGAGTACGAGAACTTGTACAATTAAATATGCCTTTAAAACAAAAGCGGCAGAAGGCAGTGGATGAAAAGGCTCTAGCTTCAGGCTGTCGCACCCTCGGAGAAATTGCAAAATACATTATATTTCATCCCAATCCACTAATTTACTAGACATTCCCGTACATTTAATTCGCTGACAGGAAGGAACGGCAAGATGGTTCATTGCTCCATGCAGTTTCCATGCGATATCTATGGTTTCCGACTTTCCGTATTCATGCAAACTCAGAAGGAAGATTTCGAGTGAGAAGAGGGCAAGTCGTGCTGGAGCCGATGGGCTTCAAGGGATCACAGCTTGCGCTTGGCCAGGTCGTCTCCTTCCGAGAATTTGTTCCAGCGACCCTCTTTGAGTCGCGGTGCTGGAATATTTTCCATATGGAAGAAGAAAATTTATCACATCAATTTAAAAAGAATGAAGACACCATGTTCGTGGAGTAGATTTATGAGGGCAAGCATAACAAATTCACGTACTCCGCAGCCCGTTTCCTCGAGACTCCGTCTGACTTTTGCAAAACTTTATTTTTACGGCCTCGGGGGGAGGGAGTAACACGTGGTTAAATATTCGATTTTGAGGAGAAAAAGAATTAAAGCTCGAATGTTTATGATATAATTTATTAACCATTGCATTTTGTTCCCAATTCTACGCAGTAAATGTTTATTTTCAATAGAAACACTACAGCAGGATACCACCATTTCCCTTCCGTTCTTGTTTCCACATCGATGTCTTTAGCACTACCATCCATATTTAATGCGTAAAAAAGCACCTCTCGTTGAAACTCTTGTGTCCATTCCACATCAATTGTATAAGGAAATTATATCTGTAATGAACTCACTTACACTCATTAAAGTTTCACTGCTGCTCCTTCTTCTGCTAACTTTTGGAAGTTATTTCTTAAAATTTGCTACCAAATGTGTGTAAATATTACTCCTTTTTTTGAGAATTTTTGACTCAATCATCATTTCAACATGCATAACGTATCCAAAAATTTGAGGTATTTCTCGGAGGACTGAATCCGTCTGTGTCCGTAAAAGAGTGCATACTTAATCAATTCTCACCGAACCCCAAGGTTATTGCTTTGGTTCACCATTTGGCCGCACCGGCGCCACAAAGCCGATTATTTGCTCTTAACTCCAGTGCGGCTGTATTGTTAGTTTATTCACACGGTCGCGTCCATTTTGCCCGGGTCGGGCAGACGCGTCCGAGTAAATAGATATTTATTGACTTGTTTAATGCGGTAGACTGCTGGTCCCGCCAGGCCGCCAACAAATTGTAATTTAGCGCCGCATTCCGACGTCGGGATAGAATTTCCGCGGACGAGGAGTATCACGAGGGTGCCAAATAGAAGAGCAAAGTAATTTCATCCTTCACCTCACTGCGACGTAATTCAAAATGTCCATCGTCATTTTAAACTCCCCTAATCCTCTGAACTGGAAGGGGAGGAGCCTTTTGAATTCCATTAGGAACGGCCGCCCCGGGGGAGAGGTGAAGTGGTTATTTCTTTCGGCCTCTCCTTCTCGAGGCCAAATTACTTCGGGCTCCATTCCGTCCCTCCGCTGCCCCCGACGTTGAAAATAAAGGACGGCCCCATTCCGAACCGCCGCCGCCTTCCATTTGCCTTCTTTCACGTGATGCAACAGCACCACCTCGCAAATCGCCTTTTCCCTCCACCGACTCCCATCCCCCACCTAAACTGCTTATTCAGATGCTGGGGGCACACCCACGCCCTCTCTACACCACCCCCGGTTGCCACTGACCAACCTACCCCACCCGCTTCCATAATTGACCCCGTTCGCCCTCCCAAACACCCCTTTCAGGCCCATCCCCCGTCGCTTTGCAAATTAACTGGCGCAATATCTCCCTTTAAAAAAAGGCCAAGGACACTGCTGCTGACGCTTTCATGAGAAAATTGACAGAAAGACATAATTGAACTTATTATTTCTGGAGAACAGGTCCCTGTGGGAGCACTTGGCAGTCCTGAAGGGTCTCTGGGGTCCTGCAAAGGCATGCTTTGGGTCTAATAAGAAGTTGAATAAACTTACGTATAACACAAAAGACATGTGAATCTTTGGTTTCAATAGGTTTCTCGTATGTCTATATTGCATTAGTTTAATTGCTACGTACATGAATGCAATTTTATGTAGGAAATAGCATGAGAGAAAAGGATTGGCATTTTCAATACCTCGAATGCTTGCAGAAAGAACAAAGACCTAAAGAAGGAAATAATGCGTGACAATGGAGCTCAAGTCGGAGGCATGGGCGAAACTGGACGTCCTCCCACGTGTGAAGGTGTATCGACATCAACATGAATACCCCAGGGTCCACCGTATTGGTGTCTGGCAGGAGGTGCAAATGCCAGGTGGAAAGGGTGAGTGATAAGGGTGAGTGACGTATGGAGTGTGAGTGTATAAATGTTGGGGAAATACTTAATTTATTAGAAATGTCAATTCGCCAATTTAAATTGGTGAGTTGTTATGCAAAAAAATGAAATAAAAATGAACAACAGCCACTCATACGAATGATCATCGCTATAGCAAGGAAGGCCAAGTAGAATTTACAGTAAGAATGGGAAATTCTACTATCAAGTGGACATAGGACTCATAGTCTCCGCCTCTAAAGTCAATTTTAAGAAATGCGACTCACCACCGTAGTCAGCGAACGGCGTAAGGCACCCCCCCTCCCTCACAGAGAGAGAGAGAGACGATGGATGGAAGGAGAAGTTGGAAATCTGCAAAGAAAGGCAGGAAGCAGTGTACCGAGCACTATAGTCTTTGATAGCAGTCCCATGTGGTCATGCGTGAATGGATTTAAGAAAAAAACATTCGAGATTAGTGAAAGTACATATTATATATTTTAATTCTAATAATTTGTAAATCTGTAGATTATTTTGTTTTTATGAATGGTTGCTTCTTTGGGGACCAAGTGAGTCAAGACAGTACGGAACTGGAAGTTCTTTGCAAGTTACCTTAATAGTGCGTATTTTTTTAGTAAATTGTTGCTGTGAAATTCGATGGTCTCGATTAATTTACTATATATAAGAGATATCCTGCACATCTACATAATACTCCGTAAGCCGCCGCAAAGGCGTGTGGGGGGATTTTACGTAACCATCCGTAAAAGAGAATAAAACCACATGCAAAATGAATATACTTATTTCATTCTACACCCATAGTGGCGTATACATACATGCAAAAACCATATTAACTTACCCCCTAGCAAGTACAAATACTATTTCTAACAAACACATGCACCTTAACATGTAGTAAAAGTTATCTAATAACGTGAAACAAGAATATGAAAGGTAGGGAGGCGAAATTCCACTTAATCTATATTATATCCCGCAAGCCATCGAATGACGTGTGGCAGGGGGTGGTAGGTCAAAAACCATTCTACATACAGGTATTCCCTCTATTGTCTTGTACACCGTATTCGTATCTTAGTTCACGTATTTTTGCCATGAAAAGGACACTTCTGTGTGGGTGTGCGTTGCTTTGACGAAAGATTAGCATCTACATTACACCCCGCAAGCGATCGTAAGGAAGTGTGGCAGGGGATGGTAGGCCACCAGCCATTCTACATACATTCACTCTACTTCATCATCCACCTGGCACCACACGATCCACCAAAAACCGCGTGGAAAGGGAGCGACCGAACACCAATTCTGCAACATGCCTACATATATTAAGAGTATTACATGGTTAGCAGCTATTCCTATAGCTACACAAAGAGGGCAATAAAATACCTTAATAGAGGGCAGGCACACCTGTAATTCAGACACTCATTACTGGCTAGTATCTACACATTCCAGACGGACAATTTACAAATATTATAATAGACTTTATGTACATTCGCCTTTACCTCACCTAGCAACGGTGTCTCCCGGCACGGCGGCAGGCGTTAGGACGCCATACTTGGAGAGTGTTTTGTTTGAATTTAATCTTGTTTACCCCTGTAAACTAAAAATGCCGAGACCGTTAAATTGATTGGCAATAAATGATGAGAAAAAAAGAAAAGGAAGAAGAAAAAATGTTTAAAAAAAAGTAAGGGGAGAAATAGGGAATACACACTAGGTTACTTGGGTGTGTTTGTGAAACAGTGACCCACGTATACCTCAATCACAAACAAAAGCAAAAATAAAAATAATTAATAATAAAACAAGCATACAACCAATCGATCATTAGCGTGTGTTAAGAAATAAATGTCACTCTCGTGAATCACATTCACGCACATATATATTCTATTTTATAATTTTCATTAATTTGTGTGATTGACGGGTCACTGACATAGGAGGGATCCTTGTAAACCCTGAGTGTGTGTGTGAATGTGATTCACGAGAGTGACAGTTATTTCTTAACACACCCTAATGATCGAGTGTTTATAAGTTTGTTTTATTATTCATTATTTTTGTTATTTATTTTGGCTTTTGTGTGTGATTGAGGTATACGTGGTCACTGTTTATCAAACACACCCAAGTGACCTAGTGTGTGTTCCCTATTTCTCTCTTTACTTGTATTTTTTTATTGTTTTGCCAGATGTTTTTGATCGCTGGCCGGACGCGGGCGACTCGTTTTCGAAGCCTGTCGAGCACTTGGACGTAAAATGCAGCATTTACAGTTTGTCGTTCAGGTACAAATTCGTAGTGAACGACTCCCGTTTTGTCAAAAAAGACAATGAGCATCATAAACTTATTTTCCGGACGAACCCTTTACGTTTGGCGAATGCTAGCTGGTGAATCAATATACCGTGTGGGGATTAATCAAAGGCCTTTTTGAAATCCAAGAATGTCGCATTTACTTGTTTGTTTCTTTCTCTCGATTGTAAAACGTCGCGTATAAAAAGTCTCCATTGCATTTCACAAGATCTCTCCTTTCCGTATTTGTGTTGTATGTTGGATTATTGTATGTGAGTGACGAGTAATACCACGAGGTTACCAGCTATTATGTGTTTCAAGACTTAACAGGAGAGGGAGGTTACCGATATTGGTTTACAATCACCGGAGTCTTATTTAATTCCGCTTTTGAAAATAAATGTAATATAGTTCCTGCAGGGAAACATTTTATAGTGATGGCGAATTGGAATGCGACGGTAGGCGAAGGAAGAGAGGGTGGTGAGGTGGGGAAATATGGTTTAGGCACGAGGAATGAACGCGGGGACAAAGCAATTGAATTCTGCATGAGACAGGGGTTAGTCATCACCTACACATGGTTTAGACACCACAAAAGGCGTAGGTATACATGGAAAATGCCAGGTGACTCAAAATGCATCAGTTAGATTATATTATGGTTAGGCACAGGTTTAGGAGCAGTGTGATAAATTCGCACAGTTTTCCAGGAGCGGATGCGGACTCTGACCACAATTTAGTTGTTATGAAATGTAACGTCCGTTTCAAGAAGATAAGGCAAGGGCGGCGGGTTAGGAAATGGAATGTAGAAGCATTAAATGGATTAACGAGGTAGGAGTATCAGCAGGCTGTAGAGAAAATGATGGATGACGGTAAAGAACTGAGTACTATCGAAGGAAAATGGGAATGTAACAAGAAAGTGTTATCAGAAGCCGCGAAAGACAGGATAGAAACTGTTAACGCGAAAAGGATAAGGAAACCATGCGTAACGGATGAGCTGATTGCAAAGATGGATGAGAGAAGAAGATGGAAGAATGTAAGCACAGAGTCAGGCAAAATGAAGTACAAAGAGTTAAAAAATAAATTGAGAAGGGTCACAAATAAAGCAAAAGAAAAATTGGGGAAAACGCAATGCGAGGATATGGAAAGTTTACAGAAGGGTGGAAATGGACTGATTGGTAGTATCTATGAGGAAGGAATCTGGCCGGAAGATTTTGATATATATATATATATATATATATATATATATATATATATATATATATATATATATATATATATATATATATGTATATATATAAACTTAGACAGTAACACACAGCACGAGAACACATAAAAAGAACATTCACAACAATATCTTGATAATTTCGACTCGAGCTCCGTCTTCTTCGGAAGATAAGATATGACTGAGGAAAAGAGAGTAGGGGACGAGGGAGAGGGGAAAAACAGGTAGTGGGGGAGGGGTGAAGGAGGGGTATATGGAGGGGGAGAAAGCGGAGCGGAGAACAGGTGGTGGGAGAGGGGTGAAGGAGGTTATGGAGGGGGAAAGGGAGGCCAGAGGGGAGCGGAGATGGAATAAGGAGGATGCGGAAATAGTAACAAGCGACACAGAAAACTAACAATTCATCCACAGATCCCACAACACCCATGACCAAGGCATCAACTCACCAAGTCATCATAAGGGCTTGACAAGTCAAAACCCAGAACAAGGATGACAAAATGTATGCGGATGAATAAATTGTCCCACCACCTCGCAAGAAACAAATCCACCTCCATCCACCCCAGCCCCACCCCCCATTTAGTGTACGACATTGAGACCCGGATGTTGATAGGCTTTACACAGCCATATAAATGCCAATTCCATTGTTTTTAATTTTATAGGGTTATCGGATTTGGGAAGGGATGCTAGCACGGAAACATTGTAACAGTGGTTCAAGGGGGTGTTGTGGTGGGAGGCATGTTTTGGGATGGGAAGACCAGCGGACGGGGAAGAGGGATCACATGAGGCGCGATGATTGTTCACCCTGAGGTTCAGGGGTGTAGAGCACTGGCCTATATAAAATGCCGGGCAGAGTTTGCAAGTCAGAACATAGATTACATTCTGAGATGTGCATGAGGAGTGGGGGAAGGGCGGGAGAGAGTTAAAAGGTGGGATGGAGAGGGGTGGAGTGGTGAAAATAGGACAAGTTTTGCATCTTGCTCGCAAGCACAGAGTGGGTTTGATTCTGGGGGTGGAAGGGGATTTGGAAAGAGGCTTGGTGGATTTGAGGAGATATATATATAAAGCCTCCTTGCCTAGCGCAATTCTTCTCCTTACGTCCCTCCATTTTTCCTGCCTCCATAGGATTTCTCCAATCTACGTCTATCCTCTTGCTTCAGCGACCACGTTTCCGCGCCGTACATAGCTACACTCCATATCAGAGTTTTTACGAGTCTTGCCTTAACCTCCCTACTCAACGTCCCCGTCATCAACTTCCTCCTTCTTGAGAAAGCCTCCTTGCCTAGCGCAATTCTTCTCCTTACGTCCCTACCACTTTGACCGTAATGTGAATGAATATGAATATATATATATATATATATATATATATATATATATATATATATATATGTATATATATATGTATATAACTTTTTGATGGCACAATAGAACACAGAATAAAACAGATAACACGTAAAAGGACACTCACACTGTAGATGATTTGAGTTTTCGGCCTACTCCGAGGCCTTCTTCAGGTCAGACCTGAAGAAGGCCTCGGAGTAGGCCGAAAGCTCAAATCATCTACAGTGTGAGTGTCCTTTTACGTGTTATCTGTTTTATTCTGTGTTCTATTGTGCCATCCAAAAGTTATATTGCTCTCGTGAGTACTTCCGCATCATCGATATATATATATATATATATATATATATATATATATATATATATATATATATATATATATATATATATATATATATATATATATATATATATATATATATTTAGTTTTGCCAACTATGGACCACAATATTCTCAAGGCTTCTGGTTTTTCTTCTTTCTTTCTTCCCAAGACTTCTTCATTTTCTCTCCTACCGTTCGTCGTTGTTCTTCGGTCCACATCCTCTTTGTGTTTTGCGTTGGGTGGTCTTTAGTAAATCTTGTATTGCCTATTAGTTTTCTGCACCTCTCCCTACTGTGAACCATTTCCTCGGTTATTCCAATGTTTCTGGCATCCCTCCTGGTCTCCTGTAACCATTATGTTGCGTCTTTTAATGTTGAAATTTAGTTAAAGATTTTTTTTGTTAATCTATTTTCATCCAATCGCTTTAGGTGCCCATAGAATTTCAAGTTCCTTTTTCTCGTCGTATCTGTGATTTTCTCGGTGGTCCTATATAGATCCTCATTTTTTTCCTAATCCATATATTTTTTTTTTAATGGTCCTAGGATTTTACTCAAAATATTTCTTTCCTTCCTCTCCAGTTCTCGCAGGTCCTCTTTCATCTTCATTGTTAGGCATTCGTGTTTGAATTTGTACTATCGAAATATACGAAATCCCGCCATCCGGCGAACAAGTGGTTAGAGCATCCGTCCGGCAAGTGGAGAGATCCGGTGTTCAAGTCCCGGTCGAGGAAAATATTTTTACATTTGTGATCTGCTCACATCTGCCTTCCCCACCTCTCTTGTGTTCGTCCTTTTTGTGTGTTCCTTTCTCATTTCCTTATCTATATTTCTTTGTGAATTAATATCCCTCTATATTATTTCACACATAGAATTCACACACAGAAATAGATATAAGGAAAGGGATGGGAAAACACATAAAAGACGAACACAGGAAGGGTGGAGAAGGCGGATTTGAGTAGATCATAAATGTAAAAATATTTCCAAGGATTCAAACACGAAATTCCGCCATACGGCGAACAAATATTCATTCACATAGAAATAGATACAAGGAAAGCGGATAGGAACAAGCATAGAGGACGAACAAAGGAGAGGTAGCGAAGGCGGAATCAAGCAGACCACTAATTTAAAAACATTTCCTCGACCGAGACTTGAACACCGGATCTTTCCACTTGCCGGGCGAATGCTCTTACCACCTGTGCTATCGAGAAAACCTAATTTACACTCAGATCTTCGATCTTATAAAGCGCCCAAGTGCTCCGATTCTCTGTCCAATATACTAGTATGTAGTACTAGTATGTATAAGGTTCTGTTGACGACGGTCGTGCCGTCGAAACGTCAACTACATGTGTGAGTGTCCTTTTTTTGTTTCTTTATTTAAAAAATTCTATATATGTGTGTTTGTTAAAAATATATACGCGTATGTATGTACACACACATACGTATAATATATCTCTGTATGTATGCATAGGGTGTGTTTGTGTTTTATGTGTGTGTCGGTGATATAATGATATACTTATAGACCAAATATATGCGATGTGAACAAGAGTAAATGAGCGAATATACCCATATACTTGGAGCACTTTAACTCCAACCCGTTAGATTTATCTCGTTGAAAATAAAGCTCATCGTTGATCACAGAATCGGAGTTGTTAGAATGGCATCCCTCATTTGCTGTAGCTGTTTCCACCTGAGATACTCACCGTGGTGGGTAAACGTTCTCTACACCCAATACCGAAATGCCATACGAACAAATATTTCAGGAGGAATGAAATGTGGTCAAGTGGATACATCTTCCCTCGAAAATATGCAAATAAATCGAAGCGGAGACCAGAGGAAAAGAGACGCTAAGAGGTGAGCTTGGGGATCTTCCGCTCGCAGATGCATGTCGGTACCGTGGTCTTCTGGCCCTCCTCTTACCACCCTTCCCCGCCACGAGAGAGATGCGAAGGGAACAATTCTCCACAGGAATTTGCAATTCCAATAATGTCCAGAATGTGGATTTTCTCCGTCTCTCTTTCCCTCCTCCGCCCCTTTCCCGGATTCCGGCCGGCCGCCGGAGGCCTGTTTGTCCCAACTTAATTCGGGCCTCTGCCCCCAGGGAAGGAAGCCCCCCCCCGCGAACTCGCCCCGCGCCCCGTTATTCCCACGCGCCCCGCTCTCTGGAGGACTCTCCCCTCCCTCTGCTCAGGAATTGAGCGGGAGGACGAGTACTTTGATAAGTGAATAGTTTATCATTGAATGTAACCAATGCACTCGAACAAACCGAAGGAATCTTCGTGTAGAGACCGATGATGGAAGACATTCGCTCCTATTTTGATTTTTCAAATTTTATTTCGAAATTGGGATGTTCGTTCTCCTATTTCATCATTGACAAAACCTTAAGTGAACTTACTTTCCTTTGCAAAAGTTGAATGTCAATTTTAGAATATAATTGATCCATAGCATTTAGAGCTGCTTGGAGATCAAATACCCGTCGTAAATTGAAATGTTACCTTAGTCGTTTTCCAGAGTGGGAGATCTTTTAATATATTATTGCCTTCTTAAATTTCTAATTACGACGCAATTTCTGACGTATTTCTATGTCAAATTTCAATTTCCGGCATCCGATGACGGAAATAATATGCTAACCTCTCAGAGACATTCGCAAAAACATTTTGAAAGAAGAATTTTAAAGAATACACTCTTCATCGATTTAGAGCGAATTAGTAGTCGACTTTTATTTCTGAACCTTTCGGCCACACGGGCAAAATGCTTTTGGGTTTTTGTTTAAATTTGTTCCTTGTTTCTTAAAATTTTGCTTTTTAATTCTCTTAAATCTTTTCGAAATTCTTTCCTGACATTCGTCTTAGATATCTTATAATCGTGAAAAATACCCATCCATTTGTCGCTATAGATATGTCCCCAAACATTTTTTATATCTTGGTATAACATCGCCTTTGGCGCCTCAACGATGTCCAACCTTCCGGGTTGTACCATGTGTGTAGGCTCCGTGACATCTTTTATAAAGTTACTTGGAATGGTCCTGCTGGCTGCTGAGCTCGTGAATACAATTAGGAAGTGGTTTCACACATCCTAAGTATTTCTACGTTTGTTTTCATTCCTTAAATTAACACATTAACCTTGCAATACGCATTTGAACCCATTATATTCTCTATTTTTAGTAATCAAGGACAAGGTATGAGGAAAATATGAGTATTGCGCTTTTATTTTCCTCCAATAGTCAAATAGGTGGAGATACAAATGCAGTTACATTAAAGGCTTGATTATTTAAGTTATTTGATTAAATTTATTAAAGTTATTTGATTTTGGTTTAATTATACCGCGTAATTCTGAACTGTAAGAAAATAAATGTGGAAGCTATTCTCAGACCTCTCTCATTCCCTCATTTAGCGGTAGAGAGATCCGTATGCGGTCTCATTAGCATCCAGAAAATCTTTGAAACTCTACACGTCCACGTTTACCTGGAGATGCACAAGAGATTGAAACACTGGGTCGCGCGCGTGAGGGCTGACATCAAAGACACGGTCAAGCTCCACCATGACAATGCCCCCAGCCACACGTCCTTCATCGTTACCAACTTTTTGGCCCGGAGCACCCTTAGCTTGATGGACCCCCGGTCACTTTACAGTCCCAACTTGTCTCCGTGCGACTTCTTTTGTTTCCCTGACTGAAGAGATACCTAAAAGGAAAGCATTGGGAGACAATAGAAATCATCCAAAAGCATTTTAAACGTTCCTGAGAGGCATTCCCGTCGAGGAGTTTCAGGGTGCCTTCCAGGTGTGACAGACGCTTCTCTGCAAGTGTATTAATGCAGGGGGAGAGTATTTTGAAAAAGTTTAAGCATTTATATACATACATCCCAAAAGATATACACGTATAAATATACACACGTGTATAGAATTTTAGAATGTTACCATGATTGTGAAACAAAGAATGGTACAAACTCTGCTGTAAATTAATGTAGGGTGCTGCGGACTGAGGCAAGGGTTTTGAAAAATGTATACACTCTCTCACTGATGTGACAATCGTAGGTCACACACTGACGGTTTACTGAGAGACTCCTTCGCTATTGACCTGCTCATCGCACTGTGACTAATAATGCAAAAATATGTAATAAACGAAATACTGGCCTAAATGTGCACGCATGCACTTCGTTGGCATCCACTTAAGCACCGCGTAATTTACTATTAAGATTTTTGGAAGGGGATGCAAGCACCAGATGGGAAGGGCAGTGAGCCTCACAACCATACGTGAACCAACCACACGCAAAACCATGCTTTTCGAGGAAAATCCTTTGTCAGGGACCCGCTATTTTTTACATCAGTCTCTCTATCAATCTCAAGCAGACACGTCAATGGAAAAAAGGGAAGTACGAAAGGCTGCACTCTTGGATATTCAATAAATGGCAAAGCTTACTTGGTGAATATAGGAAGGTAAACCAACACGAGATGCCATTATTAAGTTCGTGAGAATCTATCAAATATGTCGAGGAAAATATTTTGCTATTTTGTAAATAAAGTAGTATTAAAGTCATCCATGATCCTCCAAGGTATTTTCTACCAATAAAATAGTTGTGAAAAGAATTTTTTTATGCTCATGAGAGATGCATTTTATGGAGCCTCTTTCGTCGCTTGCGCACGCGTACTTGGAATCCGACCAATTTTGCTTTTCGTGGGTGGAATGCGAACAATGGTCAAATGAGGAAATATATGCAAACAGGTATCGATCACAGTCGGTGACTTTGGGCCTTAGGAGTGTCAATTCGGGACCGGTTGAAGCAGTGCGCCATAGTGCACCTGTTCGGTAAATCGAGAATTGATTGCGTCATCCCCTCGGGGCGCCTTCTTGGATTCAGACCGGCGTTCACTCAGTTTAAGGGTTTAAATATGGTGGGAAAGATAGGAAATCCCTGGTGGAATAATAAAAGAGCATTATTAGTAGATGGAGAGGATATTGAGAAAAATTTGGACGCTGAGCCCATGACCAAAAGAAAAATATTAAATTTATTTATTTGGAGGGTAAATTACTCAAGATGCATAATGTTGAAAGTAAAAGAGAGGTGTTATTTCACTCTATTTAGACCACATTTGGAATACCCCATTTGGAAAGTATTTGTGATCCTTGGGAGAAGGTGTTGCTAAAAGAATTAGATAAAGTCCAGACATAATCCTCCAGATTCGCCAAAAGTTGTTACGATAAGAAGAAGATTTAGATAGGCCTTTTAGGAAAATTAGGCTGGAATCCACTTTTGATGCGAAGAGAACAATCGAGACTTGGACTTTTAGATAGGCTCAGAAAAAGCGAGTTAAATAAAACACTAAAGGACTTATTATGGCCCCACACTATTTGGGTAGATTGGACCACAAAGATAAGGGAGAGAGAGACTACACTACAGATAGATACAAATATTTGTTCTTTCCCTGAACAATCAAGAATCATAATAGTAAGAAACCGAAGTCACTTTAGAAGCATTAAAAACGTATAATGTACAAGCAAATATAAGATTAAACGCTGCGTAGGCATAAGCGATATTCATAGGTGCATAATGCATGTTAGTTGATAATATATGTATTTACATGCATGCAAATCATAAAGGTATTTACATTAATATCGCATTCACCTTTGTGGGTGTAGATTGGCATGAATTTGTAGGCTTTACATGTGGTTTAATTTTCTATGACGGATGGTGACCTAACACCCTCCGCCATCCGCCCTTGCGGAGGCTTGAGGGTTACATCTACATCTACATCTACATAAGTACCCTGCCAGCCACCAAAAAGGTGTGTGGCAGGGGGTGTAGCACCATGAGGGAAGGGTAAGGGTTGAGGGGGTTGGGAGTTAGGTGAGGAAAGGTGGGGGGAACCTGTAGGAAAAAAAATATATATATATACATATATATATGTATATATACACACATACATATACATACATACATACACACATGTATACACATCCTCGCGAAGTCCCTAACCTGTACGTTAATACTTATTGTAATGAACTAAGTCCTGGGGAATTTCGACTACGAGCATTCTGTTCCCTTATCGTTCTTGGAAAAAATGACATTTTAAACCTGTCAGTCTTGCAGTCTATTTCTCTAGTCTTATATTCGTGATCCCTTCGACCGTAATACGTTGGGGTTCGTATTATATCCTTGATGTCATCGGAAAAGGGCCCATCTTTAAATGTTTTTAATAAGTTTAATCTATATTGGAAACGCCGCTGTGTAAGAGAATCCCAACCTAAACTGTCTAACAAAGTGGATACGCTGCTGAGTTGGTCATAACAATGTTTGACAAATCTAGCCCCCCTCCGCTGAACTCGATCTAATTCCGAAACCAAATTTATGTTGTGAGGATCCCATATACTGGCAGCATACTCTAGGTGGGGCCTGACCAAGGCAAGGAAACATCGTTCTTTCACCTTTTCGTCGCATTTACCTAGCACTCTTTTCACAAATCCCAATTTTTTATTAGCACGACCGCATATTTCTCGTATGTGTTTTCCCCAGGACAGATCGTGAGTAATTGTTACACCCAAGTATTTAAAGGAATCTACCCTCGCGATTTTGGTTTGTTTCACTTTGTAACTATAAGGGAGGGAATTACTCTTTTCCCAAAAATGTATTACTACGCATTTTTTAAAATTCAATTCCAATTGCCATGTATCGCACCAATTTTGAATTGCATCTAGGTCGTTGGCTAACACGACTCTGTCTTCGTGACTTCGGATGTCCCCATAAATTACTGCATCATCGGCGAAAAGACGGAGCTTGCTATTAACTACGGTACTGAGGTCATTTATGTAAATAAGGAAAAGGAGGGGGCCTATGACACTTCCTTGTGGTACCCCCGACGTGACCTTGACAGTATCGGATGATACACCGTCCAGGACGACTGTTTGGACACGATCACTTAAAAATTGTTTAATCCAGTTAATAATACTTTCGTGTATTCCATAGGTTTCCAATTTCGCCAGTAATTTGCAATGAGGGACTTTATCGAAAGCTTTCTTAAAATCTAGGAATATCGCATCAACTGGAATATTACTTTCACCGGAGTTTAATACATCATGTACAAAAAGTGCGAGTTGAGTTTCGCAGGATCTACCCTTACGGAAGCCGTGTTGGTTATTAATTAATAAATCTTGGCTATCGAGGTGCCTCATCATGGAACTAACAATGATGTGTTCAAGAATCTTACAGGAAATGGAAGTGAGCGATATTGGCCTATAATTACTGGGGTCCTCCCTGTCTCCGTTTTTAAATATGGGTGTTACCGAAGCTACCTTCCAGCCGTTTGGCACGCTTTCTTCTGCTAATGATTTCTTAAATATTATATCTAGATAGGGGCAATTTCAGCCGACAGTTCTTTATACACACGTGCCGGTATCTCATCAGGTCCCGGAGATTTGTTGGGGTCTATGTTTTTAAGGAGTAATTCTATTCCGCGGGTGGAAATATTGATTGCTTCCATTGAATGCTGAAATATTTTCGGAAGGTTCTCGGGTGTATTTTGTGAGGATATGTTGAAAACACTCTGGAAAAATGAGTTTAATATGTTGGCTTTATCTAAACTACTCGTTACTTTATTCCCCTTTTCGATATTCAATGAGTTTACGGTGGACTTGTTTCCCTGCACTTCCCTGACGTAGGACCAAAACATCTTTGGGTTATCGTTCAAATGTTCGCCTAATTTTTTCCTTTTGAATTCCGCTAGCGCCTTCCAGAAAGCCTTCTTGGCAGTGGACCTAGATGCTTTGTAGTTCTGTATGGTTTCGTTGATTTTATCAGGGGAGGAATCTTTAACTGCATTTTTCATTCTGGCATGGCACACCCTTTGCCGCCTAAGAGATTTCCGTACTTCAGAGTTGTACCATCGGGGTTCCTTATTCTCTTTTATATATTTACTAGGTATGAACCTCTGTATTGCTGAACGTGTTATCCTAAGAAAATTATTCCAAGTATCCTCGACACTACTAGTTTTGCTTAATTCGTCAAATATAAAAAAAGAACTTTTTAATTCACATTTTAAGCCATCATAGTCCGCTTTATTGAACAAATACACCTTTCTCTTAGGTTTGTTGACTTTATCTACACTTAGAGAAAATTTAGCGTTTACAGCCCTGTGATCACTGATTCCGCCAACAACTTCTATATTTAAGACCTTTTCGGGTATATTTGTGGCTAACAGATCAAGAATGTTCTTTCCCCTTGTTGGTGAAGTGACTAATTGATGTAGGGAATTCGAGGTGAACGCGAATAAGAGGGACTCGCATAGATCCTTGTCTTTACCTCCATTTATAAAATTGTACGAATCCCAATCTATTGTGGGAATATTAAAATCACCTCCGATAATTAGGCTATGCTCACTGTTGTGGGATGTAAAGCGTTGTATCTGTTTTTCTAGGTCTGGTATTGAGTTAATGCTAACGTGGGGTGGTCTATAATACGCACAGATATATATTCTTTTCGATCTGGGTGTTTTCACTGAGCACCATACACTTTCTATACAGCTATCAGGAAATAACTCGGCTCTACTGACGTTAGAGTTCTTAACCGCAATAAACACTCCTCCTCCGGCTCTATTTTTTCTGTCGTTTCTATAAACTATGAAGGACTTGGGAAATATTTCGCAATCTGCGATGTCATCTGTTAACCAACTTTCAGTTCCTATAATGATATCCGACTCTGTGCTATGAATGAGATGGTGAAATTCCGGTATTTTATTTTTTAAACTTCGGCAGTTAACTACTACTACGGAAATTATATCCTCGTCTAAAACCTTCTCTGCGGTCTGCTTTCTGGGGATGCTATTTAATCTCTTTGATGTCTTAGTATGCGATCGGCCTATATTCTGATTGGTAATTTTATCTTTTGGGTTAATATGTAGATGTAGATTGATATCCCATTCACTTCGACTGCCGCCTATTTTTTATATCAATTTGATTTGTTAGCCTGCCAGTCATTTTAAACCTCAAATATGACAATTTCCCCTCAATACTTTTTACATTGGAGATATATGCACTCGCATGACTCATTGTGGGCGAAGAAGCATGGTAATGGGCGTGGCGTCGTCCAGGGAGATATCGGCCTCCTCGTCGCATATTATTTAATCGCGTGTCTTCCCCGTCACGCCCCCTCGATGTCAGACCCCTCGGGAGTGAGTGTCAGGCCTAATCGACGCTAGAGGCTGCCCTTGGATAATAAGAGGGGAACGGCGCAGCCCCCGCCTTTCATGCGGCCTCCGCACCCTATTCCCGGAGATTTAATAAAATGAAACAGAAAGTGCCTCTACGCCACGGCGAGTTATTATGGAAATGGGGGAGAGGTGTAGCTATTGGAACAAGGCGGGCGAATTTGTAGTTGACCGCGTCTGCCGGAACCACCTTGCGGGATGGGAATCGCAAGTTGCGGAATGTCCATCTTTATTCTGCGAAATTTGAAAGCTCAGCCCACAAACTCCGTTCGACGGGACAATGCTTAAAAGAGAGAGAAAGGGTTTTCTCAGAGCAGGAATAGTTTCGGAGTTAGAATAAGGATTGTGACCGAAGCAATGCTGAAACGTGCGGTGGAATCCTCAACCTGAACCTGTTTCTACTTCATCTGCGTAGTGCCCTGCAAGCCGGCGTAAGGGCGTGTGGCGGGAGATGTTAGGGCACTACCCGTAATTTAAAAAACGCATGCAAAAGCAGCAAATTCATACAATCCACAAATAAAAAAATGTTATACAATCGTGCAAAAACCCTAACAACTGACACTCATGCAAACACGCAAATTATCAACTAACATACACATGCAACATCAAATATACCTGATGTCTTTGCAATGTTTAATTCTGTTCCGACTTTTAAATTAAATGTTTTTAATATTTCGAAAGTGACTTCAATTTCTTACAATTGTGATTCCTGATTTTTCGGAAAAACAATGAATATATCGTATGTATCTTTGTGATCTCATCTAGCTAAGTAGCATGGGGCTATTATATTTCCTTTAGTGCCATCGTTAAACTCGTTGGTCTTTCTAAAAGTCTAAGTCTCGCTTGTTCTCTTCGTATTTCAAGTGGCTCCCAGCCTAAATCCCCTAAGAGACCTGTCACTCTTGTGTTCTTATAAAAAAATTTTTAACAAAACTGGCGGATGTTCTCTGGACTTAATCTAATTCTTTTTGCCAGATTTTCTCCCATGGATCCCAAATACGAGGCGTGTTCATAAAGTAAGGCCCGTTTGGTCACAGGAAAAAATATACTCATATGAAACACATTTTATTGACACTTTTAGTTAGCTACAAACCTACTTCACTTACCTACATAATCGCCGATCACTTTTAAGCATATTTCGTACCGCTGCCCCAGCTTCTTTAACCCCTCTGCATAGAAACTCGCCGCCTGAGGGTTGAACCAATCAACAACGCCATTCTTGAGTTCCTCTTCGGTTTCGAAACGTTGTCCACCGAACCACTGTTTCAAGTCCAAGAAGAGGAAGTAGTTGCTGGGTGTAAGGTCAGGACTGTACGGTGGGTAGTTTAAAGAGTTCCCAACGACCCAAAAACTCTCGTCCACTGGACATTCTTTGCTCTTTGTGGTGGTCGGTGAGCATTTTCGGTACCCACCTTGCACGCAATGTGTGGTATCCGAGGTTTTCCGTAACAATATTGTAGACAGTAGTGCGTCCAAGTTGAAGAAATTGTTCAGCCAGGCCATTAATTGTCATTCGACTATCACATCGCAGTTTTTGTTCCACTTGCGAAACAATTTCATCGGTCAGAATACTGGGCCTACCACTTCGCTCTTCGTCATGGACATTTGTTCGTCCATTTTTAAAATCACAGCACCATTGTCTAACCTTTCCTTCACTCATAACTGTAGGTTTATAAACTAGGCATAATTCCCGATGAATTTCAGCAGCCGACAATCCTTTTGCATACAGGAATTGTATGACAGAACGCACTTCACAGCTGGCGGGATCAACGATTGTCGCGGACATTGTTGTTTGCATGCACGGACAAGCAAACGACTTCTGAAACAAATGCTGTTATAGCTTCTCAATGAATCAGTAGATGGCGCTTCAGGAGCAAAACTGTGTTCTGAAGCGCCAATATTTAAATATAAGCAAACGGTACTTAATTTAAGAATACGTCTCATACATACGGCATATTCCAAATGAGGTCTAACTATAGCAATATAATACCTTTCTTTGACTTTCTCATTACATTTCCCCACCACCCGTTTAATGAAGCCCAGTTACTTTAAAGCGGATCCGCATATTGTCCTGACGCCCGAAGATACTATACATCTGGACTAGTCGACACAAACACAAACACAAACACAGAAACAGAAATACATAAAAGAGGGACTCAATGGGCCTCGAATTTTCGGTGGTGCAGCCACCTTTCCCAAGAGGAGTTAGGAACAGAACTGAGGTAGAGGAGGGACCGGAAGCAATGGATGGAAGGAGAAGGGGGGAAAGGTATGCGAGCGGAGGGGTTTGGAGGGGTAGCGTTAGGCGCGGGGATTTTAAAAAAGGTGGGGATGATATGGAAGTTGTTGGGGGCGGAGGGGGATGAAATTACGTATATGAAGGGGGCATTAGTGTCTGGTAGTGTCTGATTAGTGACCTGGGTGATTCCAGGAATCCAAGAGCCAGATGAAAACTTGATCTAGTGTTTTGAGTTTCAGTGGAGGGTCTGAGGGTGGGAGAGATGCTACTTAGCATTTACATTATTATGCACGTTCGTGGGATTTTCACAAAAGTGTTATACATTCATATATATATATGTATATATATATATATATATATATATATATATATATATATATATATATATATATATATATAACTTTTGGACGGCACAATAGAACACAGAATAAAACAGACAACACGTTAAAGGACACTCACACTGTAGATTATTTGAGCTTTCGGCCTACTCCGACGCCTTCTTCTGGTCAGACTATAAATATATATTTATATGTATATATATATATGCAACAAGGCACTAGAACACATAAAAAGAACACTCACAACAATATCTTGATAATTTCGACGGACTCGAACTCCGTCTTCTTCGGAAGATAAGATATAACTGAGCAGTCATATCTTATCTTCCGAAGAAGACGGAGTTCGGGTCCGTCGAAATTATCAAGATATTATTGTGAGTGTTGTTTTTATGTGTTCTCGTGCTGCGTGTTACTGTCTAAGTTATATATATATATATATATATATATATATATATATATATATATATATATATATATATAACTTTTGGACGGCACAATAGAACACAGAATAAAACAGATAACACGTAAAAGGACACTCACACTGTACATGATTTCATCTACAGTGTGAGTGTCCTTTTACGTGTTATCTGTTTTATTCTGTTCTATTGTGCCGTCCAAAAGTTATATTTCTCTCGTGAGTACTTCCGCATCATCGATATATATATATATATATTTGATAAAAATATATATATTTTATATACATAAAAGGGTGGTCTGAAAGGTGTCCGACCCAACAAAGATACAAGACATTTTTTCTGAAATTTTCAGACCATCCGCGCATGTGTACGAGTATATATCATGTATAAAAAAACACACTAATCAACCCGAAGGTCGGTTTAGTAGGTGATGGTAGAGCTCACCCGTGTACCAAGCCCGACGGCGTGTGAATATTCACACATCAGGGTAGGGGGGCCAGTTCCTTTCCCTGTGCCGGTTATGGTTTCCCAGGAAGACCTGGTACCCGAAAAATCAACTAGCTTGGGTGGAGCTGCAGGTGCCCAAAGTGCCTTGGCCGGGAATCGAACCCGGTAATTGAGCCTTCTATCTATTTTAGAAAAACAATTTCTAAAAACGGGACAATACCTTCAGCTAATGCTCTACCCACTAGACCACCGCGACCCGCATATATATTTCGTTTTTATGTACATATATAAATATATATGTTGAGCACAAGCCATTGATGACTAATATTTTTTTCGTTTTGACAAGAACCGTCTAATCCAATAAATAATTTTCTCATTGATTCCATACCATCTAAGTTTGTGTAACAGTTTATTGTGTGGGACTTCATCGAAGGCTTTTTTGAAATCTAGGAATACTGCGTCGACTTGTGTGTTGTTTTCTCCCGATCTAAGTATGTCGTGAATGAAAAGACCTAATTGCGTTTCGCAAAATCTGTACTCCTTAATCCCCACCGCTTGTTGCTTAGTATTTTCCTACTATCAAGAAATCTCATAATGTTACTGATAATAATGTGTTCTAATATTTTACAAGAGATCGATGCCAAAGATATGGGTCGGTAATTGGTTGGTTTATCCTTATCGCTGCTTTTATAGATGGGTGTTTTAAGGG
Source organism: Hetaerina titia (assembly GCA_037158775.1). Taxonomy (NCBI): domain Eukaryota; kingdom Metazoa; phylum Arthropoda; class Insecta; order Odonata; family Calopterygidae; genus Hetaerina; species Hetaerina titia. The sequence continues at coordinate 13,777,296 of CM073768.1, read as the reverse complement.
CTAGCTTCTAGTCGCGAGGCATTGAGCCTTCTTCTATCTATTTTAGAAAAACAATTTCTAAAAACGGGACAATACCTTCAGCTAATTCCTTTGATATTCTAGCAGGTATTTCTTCCGGGTCAACTGCTAGTCTTTCTTTGATACTACGGAGCAGATGTTCTATTCCCGTCCTGGTCAGTGTTATATGGCTCATGTGTTCCCCGGGTGGGTAGGGAGGATCGTTTGATGCGTTTTTGTCTTTATTGTAGACGCTCTGGAAAAACTTGTTTAAAATATTTGCTTTTTTCACGCAGTCTGTAATAATATCTCGGTTTTCCGTCTTCAAAGAATGTAGTTGGACGTTTACTCTGTATTTCCCCAACATAGGACCAGAATGACTTTGGATTTTCAAGATATTCGCAGAGCATTGTAGATTTAAAAGAGTGTAGAGCTGTGCGCATGACACTTTTGGTTTTACTACTAAATGCTTTAACTTTCTGTTTGGATACACATATTCACATACACTATATCGTCACTTTTTAAACTCTTTTTCAAATTTGATTGTACCTTTCTTTGCCCTCTTAATGCCGATCTGACTTACTCGTTGTACCATTTAGGTTCCTTACTGTCGCATTTCAGTTTGAATGAGATTTTTATCTTCATTCCTAAATGAAATAAAATATAAAAAATATTTAAGAAATATTGCGTTGTATTTCAAAAATAAGTGTTCTCTGTATCGGTTGTCAGTGGTTTCGTCTTGTATTCTGGTAATTCTTTTTTTTAAATATTCTCGTAGTCCGTTGAAATTTGCCACATTACATAAGTATATTGTACGCTTTTCATCGTTCATTTTTGCGTACTTAGTTTTTAAATCTACAAAAATAGCCTTACGGTTATTTTTTAGTCCATTATTTAAATGTTTGTTACATTTCGGGCCTAGATGTCGTGAAGATATCAAATATGCTTTGACCCCGTGTTGGTGATTTAAGAATTTGTTCTAAAGAGTGTTTTGCGAATATATGAAGGAGTTCTTGCATGAATCTCTGTTTTTGACTGATTTTCCTACGGAGTGCATGTCCGAACCAATTGGCGGTAGGTCACCAGCGTTTGTAATATAATTGTTGCTATGTTTGTTGCTGAGAGTGAGCTGTTTCACTGTTCATATCACCATTATCTCTAGGTGATAATTCAGAAGTCATGCAAGTAGCAGGTGAAGACCCCATCCATCATAGTTTATCTCATTTAGAGATGGCGGAATTCACGATGGGCCCTCAGGACATTTCAGGCGTTCTGCTCTACCGTTCGATATTTCCTCTGCGAATGTTCCTATTCTCGAGGGAACGCTTCATCCGAACTCGATGTCGGACCTGGCGCTATCTTTGTTGCCATGCGGGCAAACGGCGTGCTCTTCCCGAGATATGTGGGCGGCCGACGGCTCTAAGCGACAATCCGCGACACCCTCTTTATATTCTGTCGTTCCCACCTACGACGAGTGAAATTCAGTTATCTCCACCCCATTTTCATTTTTCATCGCTTCTTTCCGACTCCCAAAGTGCACCGCGGCAAGGGTGTGTCACAATTTTCGTCGAATTTCTTTCTGCTTTGATCTTTCTTGGAAAAGTATTTTGACGGCTTCTAATACAGGTAATACCTGTGTATCTCATATCACCATTGATGTCATGGGTAGTAAACAAAATAAAGTTTAAAATCAACGTAGGACCCAACTTAATCAATAGCACGAGAGAGTCTCTTTCAAATACATTAAAAATAAGTTATAGTTCATAGGAAAAGCAATTTTTAGGGCTTTTATATTCAATTATAGCGTCGAAATAGCATTTACAGCATAGCAATAACAAAGATAAAATTGAATTATCTCTTAACCCTGAAGATATATTCCCCCGATGATTTTGCCAAGATATTGTTGAGTTTTTTAGAGCCATGGCCATAGGCTTATCAAAGCGGCCAAGGTAACCTGCTTATTACAATTACGTACGTATTCATCGAAAGGTCCTTAAAACTGTGTTATGTGTTACGCATCGATTTGACGATTTGCTCTACTATTTGTTTCCATTTTCAATTTTTCGTACCATCTATCAGTTTTTTTTTCTTTTCCCATAGTCTTTTTTCTTTATTCTTATATTTATGTCCGCAATTTACCTAGCATTACCAGAACTTTGGTGTATGGCAGGGAGTGATTTTACACTAGGTTTGCTGACACCATATTTAATTTCTTAAACGTTAATTACCAATGCAACTTTTAAATAAGTCAAATAATGGAAATATATTTCAAAGAATCTAAGACACCAAAGTGTAAAATACGTCTCTTCCCATGACAGATGAGCTGCTTGTAAGGACAACTAAGATGTGTTTCATGTGAAACAGTGACCGCACGCATGGCGTAAAATTCCTTGTCCCCGTTGTTGGAAGCTATGGTATGTACGTACTATCAGATACCTTCTGTTTGTGAATTCTATATTAGAATCGTGCTTATTGCCGTGATCTCTCCTACCGTTGTACGAACAAGCTTTCTAATACTTGTTTAGCATCATTACAAGAATCCGGGTTCCAATTTATGTAAGACATTTTATTTGTGTTTTAAAGTTTGCTTCATGAGTGATTGACAACCGTGTTATTTTAGAAATCTAGATAGAATAATAAATAAGGTTATAGTAATGGGGTTTTACAAATAATGCGCCACTCCAATCCATACGGTATAATGCCTCAATAAAATAGAAGATTGTAAACGGTGTGATTGGTAAAGCAACGGATTGCATTGGTAAAGCAACGTAATATATCAACGGACATTTTCCCTTCAAGTACGGGCGTCAACATCCCAGTGTTCCCTCTACCCGCTTCTTCTGCCTTTTTTGCATTTTACCCAGCAACTTTGCGTCTTCTCCCATTAAACAAAAGAAACTCTCTTATTAGCCTTCCTCTCTACTCGACGTACTTTACCAATTCTTCACCATAACCATAGCTCAGGAGCTTCCAATCTATGAGCATCCTCCTTCATCAAAGACATGTTTTGGATCAGTGTAACGCTACTCTCCATAGGGACGCCTTTGATTATCCACCCTAGACCCCAATTACTTAAAATATCTGCCAGCAATACTATCCTATCTGCAAACCTCCGTTTAGGAAGCGATGAAGTGCTCCCGAGTGCCGTCCTAATAGTGCCTCTATTCCTCCTCAACACATTCCTAAAATATGAACAGTCCCGAATGACCCTGTTTGCATGTCTTCACTGGTCCAATGTTATGATTAGCTTTCTTTTCCTCCTAAATTACGAGTTGTATTAATAAATCATGGAATACGTCGCAAACGAGCGAAGATAAAGAATCAAATTCTCTCTTTTCTGTGGTTTCGCCTTGCGTTATATATTTTCACAAATTTACAATCCTATATTTCAGCCATGATAAAAGCCTAAACAAAGGCCTAAGGTAGATAAGATAAGCATAAACTTATGCGCGACACTTAATTGGGTGTGTATACAGCACATTATTTGGACTTTTCCATGACTTGAATATTTCTGCATGTTTGCTTCGTAGATATAATTGACTTTTCTTCGAAGGAATAACTTCTTTTACGGGTGGTGACCTAATACCCCGCCGCGGCTTGCATGGTATTATGTAGATGAAGTGACGGAAAAGCGTAGTACTTGTTCAGGGGGGGGCGTTTCTGACGAACCACGACTGCTTCTAGCCATTATCATACAGGCAGGGTGGATGCAGGAAACATGGCAATGAACGGAAGATACATGAAGACAACAATTAAATTCTCACGTTCACATTTATGAATGCCCTTGCTGCGTTGCGCGGTCTCCCACGCTAAGCTATTAAAGACAAGCATGATGAACTCGCTGAATTCCCACTGATGGACTGTAATTTAGTGTTTATTAATTACAAGTTAACCCCAGTTGAAGGTGCTTGGCTTGGCTATACTAGTTGTTATTTAGTACATTTTTAATTGATGGAGTGTAATTATAATGACCTTTGTACAATCCCTACAATCACTTAAGATGCACAAAATATGTCATCTCATCCGACAAAATCTGCGCCCCTCAGATAAAATGTACCACTCGAGAACAGTTCCGTGGTTAGACATGGATTTAATGGAGTATTACAAGGATTTGTGAAAAAAATCAATTTAGCTCCTCGAAATCATATTTTAACGCGCCAAAGTAAATTTTATTCTACATTATATGATAATAAAAATAATCTGGCAACATCAAATATTTGAAAGAACTTAATCAAATAATGGGAAGGGTTAGCCCCAACCGTACTCTTACAAATGGGCAAAGGATAGGTAAGGGGAGTTAGAAGAGATATAAATTAGCAGAAAATAATAAAATAAATATAATAAAAGATACTAAAAATAAATGAATTAAATAGGATCCCGCAAACGGTCAAAACAACCGCGTGTCTAATGATTAAATTACAAGTTATTCTAATAAATGAAAATTAATTACGCACTCTCTAGCTTGGATGTATGTACTTTGCAGCATTGATCCTTACTAGTCACAAGCACTCAACCCAATCAGGACTTACGAGAGGTTTCCCTCTACGCCAGTGGTCCGACAGTTACACGTAGTAAAATTTAAAAAAAATTAATTCTAATTTATATCTTTTCTAACTCTCCTTACCTATCCTTTGCCCATTTATAAGAGTACGGCTGGGGTTAACTCTTCCCATTATTTCATACGGCCGTAGTTACCGTTCGCCTTATAAACTTAATCAAGCATTAGCCCTGTCATTGGTCTAATATTGTGTCAATTTCCATTGACTGCCGCCTCATCATCATCAACTTCGGGAACATGACCGAAGCCCAGTTCCAGAAGCCTTTGTTTGGCCTCCTATCACTTGACCGGCACCATTTAATTGAACGACGATCACGTGGAGCATCGCTTCCTTCAACAAGTGATCGGAAAACGGTAAGCGCATGATCGGTAATCGCGGACTGTCAATGTTATCATAGTTAAGCAAACTGTTTTCCAATTCACGCCCACCGTCACGTGGCCACAGTGTGGTTGTTTATCTGCTGGCATGGCGACCCCGGAATGCTACTGGGGTTCCAGAATGTGTCGTGAATAAACTAAAAACTACAAATTCCAGGCTTGTAGTTCTGACTAAGATTTACACTAATTTTATGGAGAATGAGTGCTTTCATTTCGCTTTCCCTCAGAGACCTAGGATTTGTTATCATAGTGCACAGTAGATAAAGGATATGATGTGATGCTACAGTGGATTGCATATTGGACCCAAAAATGGGATAAAAATTAAAGAGATTACTTTAAACGTCATGTAAACTTCCTCAAACATTTATCGGTCATGTTTGGCAATTTGTTTTCATTTCCTGGATTTTCGATGAAAATGACTTAACTACGTAAATGTCACCTGTACGTTGGGATTCTTGATCGTAAAGTCCATTCCGTTTTCTTCAGCGATATTTCTGAATGCCTCGTCTCGGAAAAAGGAAATGGAATGATGAATAATCCTTCCCTATTCTCTCTCCGTCTACGAGGAGGAGCGTCCGCGCAAAGAATTGAGGGGAGGGTCGGGAGAAGGGAGTGAGGGAGCGGAGGGGAGTGTGCTGATGTGCAGGTGTGCTGATGGTGGAATGGGAAAATGAAAGAGCACTGCGCGCCGTCGATTGCTTTCCGATTTTTCCCACGCATGAGTTTGGGAACTCGTGGAACCGATTACACTCATCTCTTGATTTCTCACTTTTCATTATGTTAGCATTTTCCAGGAAAAAAATGGTAGTCGTAAACGGAATTTGCCAACCGAATTAAGGCATAACGCCCTCAGTTACTTCATCTATACTGTGTGATTTGTTGGATACGAGAACTTTTTAGTAAACCAAATGGTGGTGAAGGGAATCATCTGGCCCTTTCGTTTCATTCCTGTTCCAGTGTGAGAATTTTATGTGAGGAAAAGGGGCACGGAATCAAGTAAACTCCGCCCCTACACATCAAAATACTCTCTGCTAAATAGCACTATGACCAGTTTACACCAATGCAAGGACAAAGCTTTGTATTCTGCATTCATTTAGCCATTTAAGTACGAGTTCCTCAAGTGACAGAATCCTCCCAGAGGAGGGAATTTATGGCAGAAACCTTAGGTAAAGATCATTGAGGCAGGCAGGATAAGCATAGTTTGGAGACTTTTGAAATAAGGGTGTGGAGAAGGCTGGATAAGGTAAAGTGGACCGAAAGGAAAACAAATGAGGAAGTTCTAGAAATGGTGGGAGAGGAGAGGGGATTGTTGGGAGAAATTCTAAGGAGACAGGAAAAATGGATGACGGGCGTATTGATCGGCAGCGGGATGTTGAAGAAGGTAATAGAGAGGAGAATGTTAGGCAAACGAGGAAAGGTCAGGAACAGGATAGGGATGTTGGACGGGGTGAAGGGAGGAAGGAAGTACACGGGGACAAGGAGGGAATTCTTGTAGAGTAGCATGCTCGGGTGTGTTTTGTTAGGAGAGACAGGGGATTATCATTTTGCCGTGGCATAGTCTACCTATCTAAGTTTACCTTAACCGATCGAATGCCAATGATACCCGATAAAAGATACCCGAAAGGTCCCGCTCTCCTCCCTCCTGCTCCTCGCTCCCCGTAATCGAGGACAGCGCCCCCGCCTGCCCTCTTGCCCCACGGAGAAGCGAGTGGAGCCCCGTGGAGATTAAGAAAGGACAGCAGAGATATGGCGGCCGCTGCTCTGGGTTTCCGGTGAAAAATAAACCTTAGTACTGTATTAATGAAGAGAAGAAAAAGAAAATAAATTTCTTATACTAAAGTGCATTGCTATAGGAATTTGAACCTTGGATTCCTCTATTGAAAGTCAGGAGAGTAGTACAAACCGTTTAGACATAAGTTATAAGGTGATTATCAATCGAATGAGCATATTAGCCATGAAAATGTTCTAAAGAGAGAAATCTTGAACTAGTATCTCTTTATTGTTTCAGTAATAAGGTTTGTTTTATCGTTAGTGCATCCCTAGCCATTTCTATGACTACGTACTCTCACTACACTTCCTCCTCCTCAGTCCCGTACCACATCCGCAACAAGATATTTGCACGTTTCCACATTTATATTCACTCTTTGGCGACATTGCTGTCCATTCAACCTCTCCTTCTCCCCATTTGCATCGGACTAATTTTCACCTTGTATGAATGCGTGGGATTCACCGGAAACCCAGAGCAGAGGCCGCCATATCTCCGCTTCCCTCTCTTAATCTCCACGGGGCTCCTCTCGCTTCTCCGTGCGGCAAGGAGGGTGGGCGCTGTCCTGGGTGCGGGGGGCGAGGAGCAGGGGGAGGAGAGTGGGACCTTTTGACGGATTGCCTTTCGACCTCCCGTTGGCAACAGGTGTCCCTCCAGGAAACAATCCGCCCAGGGATGGGTAACGGTCAGAATGCTCTCTACACGCACCGTAAGAAGCGGGAATCGAGGGAGAACTCGATGATGGAAGTCAGGCGACCGTTTGTACTCAACGGGGAGCTGATTTCAGACCAGGTACACCAGTCCTAAGTTTTTCATGTCAGCCTCTGTTGACTGTCATTCAGCATTTAAGTGTCTTTTCCTACATTTAAGTGTTATTTCCTATAGCGGTGGAATTAGGGTTCGAAGGTGACTTAAAATGGCACAAAGACGCAGTTTCACAAGAGTAGTTAGATAACGTTCCCTCACGCCGCCGATAAAAGCTTAAGTGTCATGTAATATATACATAAAAACACACTAGCGGCTATGCCCGGCATTGCTGGACCAATGTATCCAAGTATATTAGTGAAACTTGATTTTATTCGTCTAGTAGGTGTATTAATGTAACACATGGGCAGTTCCTTTGTCATTTTTGACAAAGCAAAAGCATGTTAGCGCACGATTTTGCAGACGCCTTCCACGGATGTGATTTGATGGTCGAGAGCACTGAATTCATTTTTCCTGCCTCCTTTGGATTCCTCTCGGCAGACCTCCCCTCCCCCGTCATTCCCAACACTTCCCCTTTTGTTTGAATTTCTACACAACTCACGCTCATCATCACTTATGATTGCAAAATGTCTAGAGAGAATCCTTAGAAGAAGTTACGAAAAGCCTTTAGCGAACTCAAAAGTAAAAGGTTAGGGGAAAATTTGAAAGAGAATCCAAAACCATTTTGTTTATGCGTCAGAGAGGTTCACGAAAACAAGTCAACTGTTAATTCAATTGCAAATGATAAAGGAAAGAGTTTAGAAAGGCTAACTTATAAAATTCCTTCTTTCAAAGCGTCTTCACTAATTTCTCACAGAATACCCCCAATAGCTTACTAAATCGTGCCGGTCAACCGATGCCCAAATTGAAAACTCATATAATGGAGTAGAACGTTTGCTGAATAATATTAAATCTAACAAATCCTCCGGGCCCGATGAAATACCTTCTTGTATATTTAAGGGTCTTGTTCCAGAACTTGCGCCATATCTGGAAATAATATTTAAGAAGTCACTGGTAGATCACAAGGTTCCCAAAAATTGGAAAACGGCTTCCGTTTCACTAGTATTTCAAAACGGAGGTAGGGAGGAAGAGAGTAATTACAGACCTATTTCCCTCACATCCCTTTCATACAAGGTTATGGAGCATATAGTTGCTAGTTCGATCGTGAGATTCCTCGATAATCAGGAGACATTAATAAAGATTCAGCACGGTTTCCGAAAGAGAATGCACAGTTTGTGTAAAAAATATCGAAAAAAATTTCGAGGTGATTGATTGATTTCAGATATTGCTAAAAGGCGTCAAACGTCTTCAAAATACATACCTGGAGTTTCGACACACTTTTACCAGCGGAAACTCCACGACTCGATGTCTACCTTGGCGGGTTCATCAACATCTACATAATACCCCGAAAGCCGCCGCAAGGGCGCGTGGCACGGGGTAAAATTAACATTTAAGTGAATCGAAACTGGGAATTTATCAATCCGATGTCTTATCACTCTACCACAAGAACCCGTTTTTTTCGGATTCCAGAAGGCCCCTAAGTGTAGGCGTGCAAGCTTTTTTGACGGCCCTTAAGGTCCCATGATGGTATCCATTTAGGGATGATTTCTCTTCTGAGAATAGGAAATAATCTGCCAGTGCTAACTCGGACTACAAAGTGGTTGGGGAATCGTCGAAATGCCACTGCAGAAGGTCTTTGCAAGCAGACACTCGACTCGGCTTTTGGTCGTCCGTCAAAACCTTCGGGAGGACGATTTTGGCGCAAATCTTTTCCATCACCAAATTTTCAGCGATAATGGTGTGTGTACCAATACGCGTGTGCATGTGCCAATACCAATACGATATGCGATCTTGTGCACACTTCACCGATGGTATGAATTCAGCACACTTGAGGAAAAAATTGTTTCTGATACTCTTTATACAAGCCTGATATTCTGCTAGATACAACTTGCGTACTCTATTCATGATATTCTTAATTCGGGAGAGAGATATGTTCCAGTGGACAGTTTATCTATATTTTTAAATGAACTTTCAACAACTTCATCATAGTAAACTACTCACAAAACTAAAAGAATATGGCGTAGATAAAAATATCCAGGGTTGGATTAAAGACTGTGAATGAACGGGTACCAAGAATAGTCATCGATGAAGTTAGCTCTACAACTTTAAACAAGTCGCCGCTATGGCTTTTGGCTGGGGGTGTTAGGTCACCATTCCTAAAAGAGAAGAAAACCTCATGTAAACCTACAAATTCATGCCAATACTCTTGCATGCCATGACTTGCTAATGCCCACAAAATCGGATATATTCATGCAAAAACCTCTATAACTTAAACCCATGCAAATACTATCAACTAAGGTGCAAATGCACCAAAACCAAATACCTTGCATCTACCTGATCTTTAATCTTCTCCTGAATTGTAAATCGAATGTTTTTTTGAAATTTCTATAGTGACTTTGGTTTCTTACCGTTTTGATTCCTGATTGTCTGGGGAAATAATGAGTAATTGTCTCCATCTGTGCAGGAGTCTATCTCCCTTATATTATCTATCTGTCCCCACTTACTACGGTTGATCAGATCACCAACGTAAAATCAAGATTAATTGTAGAAGGGATGGATTGAATATATCATTTTTTCCTTGAACCATTAATGATGAAAATAGATATGGCAGCAATCGCGTAGGAGGTAATTAGAATTCATAATGTTTTTATAATATTTGTATATATCCTGTTGTTAAATATTTTTGCATGTAAGTGCTTTCTTTCGTGTGATTAGGGTTTGTCGCATGCATGACTAAACCAATATTCTTATAGAGGTAGCATGATGATTTGGTTTTGCTTATCGTTTTATTCTAGTTTACGGGTGGTGACCTAAAATACGGCGACCTAAATCGGCGGTTTGCGGGGTATTGTGTAGATTTATATAACTTTGTGGTCTCATCAACCTAAATAGTGTGGGCCATAATAATCCTCTTAGTGTCATTCTTAAATTCTTTAAGTGTATTAGGCCTGCACTTCTGTTAACGTGAAACCGTTTGGAAATACGCATGTATTATTATTAAATAATATATTCTGTACATTCTCAAATGATCCAATTGTCTTACTCAACTGATATCCTAAAAACTAAATTTCAATGAACAAATTATTTGAAAATAATCCATAATCAATGACTGCATAACACGAGATAAAGTGCAGATTTCTTTTCGGAAAATGGTCTTGATGGAACTTTGGAGGTTCATTTCATTTTGATGGCAGTCCTCTTCATCCTTTGCCTCGTAAGTGCAGCGATACAAGCACGCGTGCATGCTAACTGTATCTGCAAGCCACGAATGGCTTCAGGGGACCCGAGGCTGAGCCCCTTCCTGGCCCCCATTGGGCGGCTAGGTTTCCCATGGTCGAGGGAGTGCTGCAGAGACCACATCACTGCGTATCGGTCGGATGCCTTTAAATCGAGTCGAGTTGGGCGAGCGCTCTGCACATTCCCTTTCATGGCCGTGCTGGCGGAGATGAGTGATCGCCAGGTCGTGATTTCACTCTTTTCATTCATTCGTTGGAAGTGATGTCCAGTTGCAGTTGATTGAAGTACGTGTATATTCTGTTACAACTCGCTCCAATCATACTCACTCCAAACATTAATATTAATAGCTCAGAATCATTTTTCCTGCATATATTTATATTATTATTCTGTATTTGAAAAAATTAAAGGTTAATATTGTCTCTCCATATTATTTATAGCAACTTCCACGAAAATCAGAGTTCAAATGACGCTTTTTAATTTATAAAAAGTAATGTCGATGCGTGACATCGGTTTGCGCTTGGGCATACACAGAAACGAAGTAACTACTCATATTGGCTTCGGGTTGAGAGCAGAGGGCAACACAGATTCGAAACTGAAGACTCACGTACTGTAATTGGAAGAATTTAAACTTGGCAAGCATTAACATCCCACTGAAAATCGTTTCCCATTCAAAATCAGCATGAAACTTGCCTCACTTTTGGTAAGGGAAAAAATTACTCTAATAGGTGAAAAATTGAAATAATTAATTCTGGAAAAGTCCATGGAAAGGTAATTCTTCCGAATAGCTCCGATCTGGAAGTAAGGAAGAGATTAATTAAAATACATCCAAGGCACGACTCTCTGAATGTATGAGGCATGCGTAATCGTTGCAGCGGGAAACAAAACAGAATGGAAGCGTTAGGGAATGAAGCTCTGTAGGGAAATGGTTGATGCTCCATGGCAAAATCATCGTAAGAGTGAAACACAATTAGTTTTTCCACATTTTCTGTCCTTCGCGGTTCTCAAATTTATGAATTCACCTTCATTATGTTCTTCCTACTAGTAGTATATTTAGCGATGGCTTGGGAAATTCGAAATCTGGATAGTGTAAATATACTAAATGTATTTGCGGAAGAACCAAGTGTACTAATCTTTTATGATGGGTCGTTTCCTCGAGTATCGGCATTTAAGGCCAAAAATGGACACAACATAAATCACACGAAGGTTATTGATGATTTATGTACCCATGGTTATGTTCTTTTTCTGCCAATAGGTCACCGGAAAATGATGAATAAAAAGTCCATTGATCGATTTTCTACCGGAGTCTAAAGTTTAAATTTTAGAGGAAAATTTTGGAAACAACTCAGATGGGTTCGAGATCATTCCTGGGGGCATTCATTGAAAGAGTTCTCATAGATCTATCTCTTTTATTCTGAATGACACTGAATGTAGCATTTCTTTGATTTATTATCAACTGTTCAAACAGGGATTTTTTCGGTTTTGTGCGTCTCTTGGCTAGATATTGTTGCACTCAGTGAGCAGGGCATGAACCTTATCGTGCCACGCTTCCTGTCAGCTAATGCGTTCAGCATTCCGGCAGTTAAGGACCACGCTAAGAAAAGGGAAGATGAGATCGCAAATCACGTCTCCGTGGGGACGGCACGAATGAAAACGGCTAACCTATCCGATAGAGGAGGGTCCGATAAAAGGCGATACTGGTGCCCTCCGCTCCCCCCCCCCCGGCCCCGCATCGCCCCTCTTCCTCCCCGGATCGATATGCAAGTGGTCGAGGGTGCGTGCGGAAAGGCGAGGGGACATTTTTTTATTCCCGTGGGCCGCAATTCTCCGACGCAAGCGGCTCTTCCTTCCCCCTCGAGCATTTGCGGCCCCTCGCCTCTGACAGCGGCGGGGAATGCGAGGGGCGGGAGGCTCGCGAACACGAGCACTCCCCGTTGGTGCCCGCTAGCGATGGTGCTCCACAGAACGGAGCCACTCCACTAGGCTCCGGGCATATTGCGCATTGAAGAAACGTCATCTGGGAAGATGAGGGATAATGTTGCACCACTCGATAATATTACGTCCCCCAACCGGGTTTCCATTGTTCTGGTGCAACAAATGAGCACACAAAAGGGGGTCAAACTTCAACTACCGTGCACGTGGATCTCAAACTATGGATTCGTGTAATTACGACCACTCCTTACTTATCTGCATCAATGCAATGCTCCGCAAGCTATCTCTAGGGCGCATGGCGGGGTGTCTTAGGTCACCACCCGAGAAAGAGAATAAAACCACATGCAAAACCAACAAATGCATGCAAATCTACACCCGTAAATGTGAATGTGATATTCATGCGAAAACCTTTAAAGCTTAGACGCATGCAAATACATATCCTGTCAACAAGCATACACATGCACCTACGAATATAACTAATGTCTACGCAATGTTTATTCTTGTCCTGACTTGTAAATACGTAGAATGTCCTAAATATTTTTCGTGACGTTGGTTTCTTACGACTATTATTCGGCAAATATGACTATGGGTCGTGTAATTTAGTCTCCCCTACCTATTGAGATTCATATTCGGTGAAGCATATTCCTGCATTTTTAACACACAATGTCTAGAATGTACGTGCTACATTCAGCAAAGTCACTGAGTTAGCAGTATAAATGGAGTGTTGATTGGACACTGAACCGTGGACTGGTCAAGCTGGGTTTATTATTAATCTCGTGTGGCATTTCTGATATTCGGGCTCAATAGATGACAATCTGGCGATTTCAATTTTTTTGAGAGGGGGCGTAATAAAATGAACAATATTTGCGATGCTGCGATCGAGTTGCCGTTGTCCCACACGTTATATTTACAAGATTTGTATAAAACGTATCGGCAACAAGTTTTTCCTGACGTGTGCATAAAGTTCTGAATTCAAACCTTCGGTTGAGTCTACGTATGCTCGTAGATATTATTATGGCATTGATAAGACGACAGTGCTAACGCCATTATCATTTAAAATTTGGCGACGCGAAAGATCTACGCCAAAATCGTCCTCCCAAAGGTCTTGACGGACGACCAAAAGCAAAGCCGAGTGTCTCCTTGCGAAGACCTTCTGCGATGACATCGCGACGATTCTCCAACCGCCCGACAGTCCCGACTTGGCACCAGCAGGCTCCTTCCTAATCCCTATCAGAAGTGACTCCAAGGTCAAGGAACGTTGTTATCACGCTCTTGTAAGGCCCCATTTAGAATATGCATGTAGCGTATGGGATCCGTGTGAAAAAGGCCTCATTCGGGAAATTGAGAAGGTCCAACGCCGGGCAGCTCGTTTCGTGGAAAACTGTTACGATAAAACGAAAAGCGTCACTGAAATGCTTATGGAGTTGGGATGGGAATCATTGGAAGAAAGACGACTCAATGCTAGGTTAAACTTACTAAATAAATTCAGATCCGCATGTTTCAGCACCGAGGTCTCGAAAATTATTCGCGCTCCAGCATACATTGGTCGCTTGGATCATGGGTACAAAATTCGGGAAATAGATGCCAGGACTAGCAGACTCAAGGACTCCTTCTTCCCACGGACAATACGGGATAACAACTGCAGGGTTGTACTCATAGATAGTAAAAATGCCACTTGCCACCCTCGGCGTCTAGGTAACAATTAGTTAAACTCAATTGCATGCACTTTCACTAACCTCTTGTGTGTTGTGTCAAAACCCTTCCCGCATGCCATTAAGTAATGTATTGCTGTTTACAGTAATGCGGTATTTCTTTTTTCCTTTTTTGGGTGGTGACCTAACACCCCCCGCCACACGCCCTTGCGGCGGCTTGCGGGGTATTATGTAGATGTAGATGTAGATGTATAAAAGTGTAATCCTCCCTCAAAGGACACAATCATGGGACCCTGAGTGCAGTCAAAGGATTTTGTACTTGTACCCTTAAGAACCTTCAGCGTGCTAGGAAGTCTTCGAGTCGTGGAAAAGCCGCCAAAAAAAGTGCTTCTGCGCTCACGGGATGTACTTTAAAGAATTCTGAGGCATTGTAGCAATGTCTGCAATAAATCTATTTTCCGAAATTTTTTCTTAAACCTTTTATACAAACCATGCATTATTATGAGATTTTGTTGCAATGACCAATTGGAAATGTTATATGCACGATGCATGTGATTTAGCCGTCAATGGATGCTTTTTAAGTAAGGGAAATTGTAATAAACCTTCCTTTTATTGAGAAGAGTTTAGGAATGAGTGTTAAAATGGAGTTCCTTACTTGATTTTTAATAGTTTATAAAATCGTACTGTCCTCAAATTTTTGGGTCAAGTTATTGTTTTTTTACGTTTTTAGTGTACATTACTCGTCTTTGTGAAGAGTTTTCTTATTGGAAAAGTTTCCATCACAAGATTACTCGTATTGTTCGTATTTTCCAAATACAAGTTTTGTCCCACTTCCTGTGCGTATGTGTGTGTTAGGTGAATTTTTTAAGTTCGATTTATGTGATATAGTTGAAGACGATGTCGAGAATGTCTTAGTGGGTTGTATTTATGGGGACACTCCCTAGTGATCGAGTGGTTGTAAGTTTGTTTTATTTTTTAATATTTATTTTGGCTTTTGCGTGTGATTGAGGTATACGTGGGTCACTGTTTCTCAAACACACCCAAGTGATCTAGTGTGTGTTCCCTATCTTTCCGTTTACTTGTAACCTTGTTTTATTCCCCCCTTACCACATAGTGCCAATCAAGTTTACGGTCTTGGCTATATCGTTTTCAAAGGCGATCGTATTTACACGTTCCAAACAATTTTGAAATTTTATAAAAATAACCGGATAATATATCAAAAAATTAAGAAGGGTTAAAATATTATAAAATTTAAACACATTGAAATTTCATATAATTCTAGAAGAAAACGATGAACACTTGAAAGGTGATCACCAGGTTACATTCCCCAAAGTCTCCCTTTTAATCAAAGGCAAGAAAAGCATTAAAAAATCAAGGATATCGGGATGTCCGGTGAGCAGAAAGCATAACATAATATTCAGGTCTATTGGAAACGTTTGTTCTTTGTGCCTCTACTAAATGAAATGAAACAAAGGTTTCGATATCATCTTCTACTACGTTTTGTATTTAACTTCTTAGTTTTCTTGAAATTTATTTCTTTTTCTGTTGAGTGGATTAATTACTCGTTCTATTAACGAAACACAAGATGGCGCCGCCAATGTGGCGCGTTGACTATTTTCAAAGGGACCAAACAACATCGCCACTATCATGCAGTGTGAAAAGACCATTTACGCTCACTTCCAGTATATCGATTTTAACCAAAATCAAATAAGTTCGTCTAAGCTAAACAATGATTTAAAAAATAAAACTTATTACTTCTCCCTGCAATAGTGGCCGACTTGCTACTTTTGGAGAGTATATAAATAGTGGTCTAAACGATACTTATTCTACAGTCCAAGACCGGGAATCGAGCTTCTTCGTGACGAAGTGGGCCCTCGCGCGAGGCTCAATCACGCATACCAAGTGAACGAGTAGTATAGCAGAGCGGGCCTTCCATGAAAAGTTGCGTCATCCAACACGATAAGCAGGAACACGCCCCTGCAGCCTTACCCTTGTTATTACACACACATTGAATTAAGTTTATCGACAAAGAGCAAAAACAAGGACAACAGAAACTAACATAGCTGGCACCATACGCAGAGCTCGCCGGCCGTCCGAGCACAGACGTCTCATTGGGTCTCAGGCAACTAGCGCCGCTAGTTGCCTGCTAGCACTCTCTTTCCCCTTTCTCTTTGGCAACCCCTTCCCCTATCTGAATCTAACAGATGTAAAAATGGATATCAGTAAGAGTCAGTACCTAATGATGACATTGAACTTCAAACGAATGGTCGGGGGCAAATAAAAATATACTAACAAATATATATCAAGTATGAGGAAGATGCGCGAGTCAAGTGTCGAAACGTCGGCCAACATGGAACCCCCGACCCGGTGGAAGACCCAAGGAAACTTCATTAAACAAATATATATTCTTTCATTCTAAAACTATTACATCCCATAACGTCACGCTTCAAATTACCAATAATAAGTAACAAACATATTTTATTTTTTTTAATATATTTGATTCGACCTCTTTTCTAACAACTGGATTTTAAGTTTTACCGTGCCCCGGAAAATAAGTTGTGAAAGGTTTGGGCTAATTTCTTTCGATTTATGAGGTTTTAAAATTCTGGAAAACTTTTTCTCGCAAAAAATACATAGAGAGAAAGAGAGTAACGGATAAAAGACGATCTCCCCATTTCATTCGAAAGACGTAGAATAAACTTGCGATTCGGGTGCGTGTCGCGGGCGACCGTGGCCGACTGCGACCAGCCATGATATGTGTTTATGTACGCCGGCGTCTGGAAAAATAACAACCCCAGTCCCACCCACGAAGGCAGTCATTCGAAGGGGCAAATAGGGGGTAACCGCAGGGCATTTCCGACCGGGCTCTCCACGACCGGCCGCACCAGAAATGACACACTCTCGGCTACTTCCGGGCACTCCTTGAGCGAAATGCGAGCAAGATTTGCTCTTCGAGAGGGAATGGCCACTCGGCATAATCAAGAACCCACCTCGGCATGCGACCTTCCGCAGCTCTCCCAATAACCATCGACCAACCTCACGAAACGATATTGCCTCAATCAACTTTCCTCCCTCACTCCACCCTCTTCCTCAGCAACTCCACTTGCAAAGACGAGCAATAACAGCCACTCTTACAATTACGAGTAGGTTTTGGATTGCCTCAACTATTGTCGTGAACTCCAGAGACCTTTTTCATCGAAGCCTTAACTCTCAACGGCTCTGAAATAATCCTTTCAAGCGAAATATTCCATGAATTCGTGCCTTCCGGAGTGGATATTTCTTCCTTATTCTTCCCTGCTCTCTGGATGTCACCCGTCTGCATGGATGGAATATCGTTCGAAGTATTCTACTAATGATATTCCATTCGACATTCCGACTTTTATCAACTCATAGAATCGAGCGAACTCAAAATAATTTATCGGTTTATCGACAACGGTTTAATTCAGCGAAACTAATATCAATAAAATATCATCGATGGAACATTGTGAACGTGTTTTCACCTGTATAGGACCATTCCATCCCACAAGCTCAATAGTGTGCCATGACTGGTCCCTCCTCTTCCCCTCTCACCTTCCCGTCCTTTCCGCCCTCTTCGAACTTCGCCATTTCTTCTTCCCCCGTCATATGCCCGACGTCGATGTTCCTCTCCCACCCCTCCACTCCAATCAGCCTCCCAAAACCAGATCTAAGGCGTTTCCCTTAAGAGGAATTCCTTTTTGATACGAGGGTAGCGATCGACCGCCTCTATTCCTAGCATCAACCCCTCGGGATCTACTCCGTCTCCCGTGAAAACCAGTCCCGTGTACTTGCCTTCCATACCGCATCCTCCTACACATATGTCCCACTCCTTCAATTAACACTTCCCACCAAAGTCCTAGGCATTCGTCCGTACTTCCAAATGTGGCTGGACTACGTCGCGTGACCGCAGTCCTTTCCATCCTATAACGCTTTCCGAAACCTGGTCGGAGAATACAAGTTTCATTCAGGAGAACACGTTCATTCATCTAATCTCTCCCCAATCATCGCGC
This sequence comes from Hetaerina titia, assembly GCA_037158775.1. NCBI lineage: Eukaryota > Metazoa > Arthropoda > Insecta > Odonata > Calopterygidae > Hetaerina > Hetaerina titia. The sequence goes on along the minus strand of CM073768.1, from coordinate 13,758,948 downwards.
TGCCTCCACCAATCTCCCTCACGGAATAATAATGTCACAATCAACCCCTCTGCCCTACCACCACCCCTTAGCTCCCTCCCATTCGTGGGGTTGGGGCCCCCTGGCGGGCGCTGGGGCTGACATCGACCCACTCCCCGTCCAAAACACCTCACCAGCCTGAGACAATGATTTTTTGGCTGATCCTTTCTGTTTAAGGGGTTTAAGGTAGTGACTAATCCACTATTATTTTCATATTCCCATCTGAAAAGCCCTCTGGAGATTGAAGCTGAGGCACGAGGAAAATATTGATTAAATATTCGATCAGGTGAAGAGAATAATAAAAAGGCGTCACGAAAATGTCTAAAAATCATTGTCAAGAGAAAAATTCCAGTTTATTTTGATTAATTCCATTTTTTATGACTTAAGTATTGATTGTTAGAGTTGCATTCATGTTCATCCAGTCTCAAATCTCATTTGATAACCGGCCTATTTATTTTAATGCAAGAAAATATATGATTCAAATGTAAATCAATAAATTAATTTTCGGAGAAGTATATTAGAAAATAATCCCTTTATATTTCTTGTAATGATTCAAAGGACCAGGTTTGCAGAGTAATAAAACTCTTGGCGCCTCATTGTAGCGGTTTCTGAGACCAGTAAAGTGCTGATAACGAACTCAAAAAGTGGACGTTGAAATTATAAAACACTTTCCGATGCAGTTGTGAAACCTGGAGTTTTTTCTGGAATGAGAGTTGATTCGAAACTTATGAGAAGTGGGTGCTAGGATGAAGCGACAAAATGATTGGGGTGGCAGATCTGAAGGCTGGAAACTAATAAAATCATGAAGAAAATGGGAGGAGAACACTGCTTATGGAAACTCAGAAAAGGGAAAATGTTTCCATGAATAGGATACGAAAGGAAGAGAGTAGGTGGATGTTTGAGGCCAAGATAGCGTGAAGAGTGGTGGGCAACTGTAGAAGAGGAAGGAGTCCTTAAACAAGATTTTATTATTATTATGTAATCTACCGGTTAGGGTAGGTTTCTGGATGGACACAACTATCAAAAAAATATTTTGTAACTCCAAACAAAACCCAATCCAGCAACCTAAACTACATCAGGTCCCTCTTCATCTCTGCGTACTTCTTTCCACCCTTCATCCCATCCATCCTGTTCCTACCCTTACCTCGCTTGCCCTACATTCTCCACTCTAATACCTTTTCAACATTCCACTACCGCTCAACACGCCTTTCATCCATTTTTCCTGCCTCCATAGGATTTCTCTAAACAAACCCCTCTCCTCACCCACCATCTCTAGTACTTCCTCATTTGTGTTCCTTTCGGTCCATTTCACCTTCTCCATTCTTCTCCACACCCACATTTCAAAAGCCTCCAATCTACGTCTATCCTCCTGCTTCAGCGACCACGTTTCCGCGCCGTACATAGCTACGCTCCATATCAAAGTTTTTACGAGTCTTGTCTTAACATCCCTACTCAACGTCCCCGTCATCAACTCCCTCCTCCTTGAGAAAGCCTCCTTGCCTAGCGCAATTCTTCTCCTTACATCCCTACCACTTTGACCGTATTGGTCCAAAACACTTCCGAGATATGTTAACTGCTCTACCTGCTCTATTTTTTCCCCGCCTATTTTAATATTTAGCTTAGCCTTTTTTTCTCTGGAAAATCGCATAACCTTTGTTTTATTTATATTGATTCTCATCCCATATTTATCGCACTGAACCTCCAATTCACTCAGCAATGCTTGCAACCCCTTGGCTGACTGAGCAACTAATGCTTGGTCATCAGCAAACCTAACCGATTTTATGAATTCCCCTCCGACTTTCATTCCTACCTCCAGTTCTTCCCATGCCTCTTTAATCATTTCCTCTACATATACGTTGAACAGCACCGGTGACAATGGGCAACCCTGCCTTACACCTCTTCCTAACACTGCCCATCCGGACTCTCCGTTCCCCACTCGCACCTGAGCAGTCTGAGACATGTACAGGTTGCGGATCAGTATCCTGTCCCTCCAATCCATTCCTATTTTCTGCAATACACGCATTAATTTTCCCCAATTCACTCTATCAAACGCTTTTTAAAATCTACAAAACAGGCAAAAACGTCCTGATTGTATTCTATATTCCTCTCGATTAGTGATCTCATTACTGCAATGGCATCACGCGTACCTCTTCCTTTCCTAAACCCAAAATGATCATCCTCTAAGTAATCATTTGCCTTCCTCTCTATCCTTTTGTTGATGATCCTTAGAATAACTTTAGCTGCGTGGGATATCAAACTTATTGTTCTGTAATCCTCACATGACGTAGACTTTGCCTTTTTTGGAATAGGAACTAACACCGATCTCACAAAATCTTCCGGCCAGATTCCTTCCTAATAAATACTACGAATCAGTCCATATATGGCCTTCTTCCCACCTTTTCCTAACCATTTCAACATTTCTACAGGAATGTAGTCCACCCCCACAGCCTTATTTGCTTTCATCTCCTTTAATGCCCTTTTTATTTCATCGTCGAGTATGCCTGGACCTAAGCTATCTTCTTCTACGTCATGTTCCTTTTCTATGTCTAACCTTGTGGGCCTAAGTTCTTTGCCATACAGTGTTTCTATGTATTCCTTCCATCTCTCTTGGATTTTTCCTGGTTCAACTATTATCTTACCCCACTTATCTTTAACTGTTAGCACAGATCTTGCTTTCTTACTTCCCGATAATAACTTAACCTTGCTGAATAGAGCACTAATTTCACCCTACTTCTGTAAATTTTCCATATCCTCGCATTGCATTTTCCACCATTCTTCTTTTGCTTTATTTGTGGCTCTTCTCAATTTATTGTTTAACTCTTTGTACTTCATTTTACCTAACTCTGTGTTTACATTTTTTCATCTTCTTCTCTCATCCATCTTTGCAATAATCTCATCCGTTACCCATGGTTTCCTTATCCTTTTCCCGTTTACGGTTCCTATAGTGTCTTTAGCGGCTTCCAATATCCCTTTCTTGATACATTCCCATTTTTTTCAATAGTACTCAGTTCTTTACCGTCATCCATCATTTTCTCTACAGCCTCCTGATACTCCTTCCTCTTTAGTCCATTTAATGCTTCTAAATTCCATTTCCGAACCCGCCGCCCTTGCCTTATCTTCTTGAAACGAACGTTACATTTCATAACAACTAAATTGTGGTCAGAGTCCGCATCCGCTCCTGGGAAACTGTGCGAATTTATCACACTGTTCCTAAACCTGTGCCTAATCATAATATAATCTAACTGATACCTTTCTGAGTCACCTGGCATTTTCCATGTATACCTACACCTTTTGTGGTGTCTAAACCATGTGTTGGTGATGACTAACCCCTGTCTCATGCAGAATTCAATCGCTTTCTCCCCGCGTTCATTCCTCGTGCCTAAACCATATTCCCCCACCTCACCCCCATCTCTTCCTTCGCCTACCGTCGCATTCCAATCCCCCATCACTATCAAATGTTTCCCTGCAGGACCACTCGCGATGATATCCTCTAACTCATCGTACATCCTATCGACTTCTTCCTCCTTGTGGTTGCTCGGTGGCATGTATACCTGAACAATGACCAAGTTCGTCGGCTCTGCTTTAATCTCTACGAGTAAAATTCTATCTGCCGCTTGCTCTATGTTGACTACGCTTCTTCCTACCCCTTTATTTAAAATTGCGGCAACCCCTCGTTGGCTCTCGTCCCCGCCGCTGTATATCACTCTATAATTGTCACTCCAGTAATCCCCGCTATCCTTCCATCTAACCTCGCAGAGACCTAAAACATTTATATTACCTCTTTCTATCTCTCGCTTAATATTTTCTAATTTGCCTCTCCTCAACATTGTCCTGACGTTCCAGGTTCCTATTCTAACTACTTTCGTCTTCTTCTGAGTCTTCTGTCCTGCTGCAGTTATTTCTTCCCCGCAAGGGTTTCGTGGGATGACGACCGCGGAAGCCTTGCCTTCCCCGCTGCCGGGCACGACACACGGCCTCTTGGGCCGAGTCCCGTAGTTTCCAGGACTCATATTATCTATAGTGCCCATCATTATATTCTTGGGAATCATAATTGAGGTGGTTTCCCGTTGCCTTCCTCAATAGTGTTTTTAACGTGACACCATCACTTAATGGCCGCCCCACTGGGGTCAGACGCCATTGCAGCCGCCTCACTGAGGAACAGACGCTGCGTGGAATCCCTTTCGTCTGGCTCCTAACCTTCAACCTATCTGGAATGGGTGACCCTACCAGAAGCAATTATATTTACTCCCGCCAGCACAGCTCTAGGGGTCATCGGATCACACAAGCCCTTCCACCACGATAAGGTTGTAGTCCATGGGAGGGCTTAAACAAGATAATAAGTCCTTTTAATGTAGGGAAACATTTTGATTCGATTTGAGAACATATTAACTGTATCAAAAAATAACAAAAATATACAGCAACCACCCAAAATGTGATTCAAATTATTTAACAATATCATGGTTAATCTCCTCGTTTTTGTTGACCTAGGTAAGGCTTTTGACTGGATGAAACACGACATATTCATATTAAAAAATGTGTGAGCTTAATTTTTTAATTTCTCAGTGTTTAAGTGGTTCAATATCTATCCTTCTAGTAGGACTCAAGCGATTATGGATTGTGGTAACCACCTACCTGCTTGGGTTGAGATCTCCTACGGGGTTCTCCAGGAGTCTGTTCTTGAGCCTCTGATGTTTTCTATTTATTTAATGATCTCTCTAACTCAGTTAAATACTGCAAGTACTAGGTGCATGAAGACGATGGTTAAATTTATATTCACTCCCAGATCGGCGAAATCTCTAATAGCATCGTAGTATTTATTTATTCGTTTTGGTCCGAGAACAGTACTTTTTGGCCTTTACATTGGACAACAATACAAACACCCAAGCCCTAGGTGGAAAAAATCCCACCCTGGCGGGAATCGAACCCGCGTTCCTTGGATTGGCAAACGAGGACGTTACCCCGCCGCCACCGCTGCCGGCAAGGGACAGAACGAGGGACCAGAGACGACGCTCTTATTCTTAAAATTTTATAGCATTAATTATCAGCTTAATTTAATCTTAAGTTGAAATTGGGTGTTATCTCGTACTTTCTTGCGATTTGGTTTGCATTTTATGCATAGAAATAATTAGTAATATTTCTTGGAACATCAATTTCAATTAATCAGTTTGTAGAAAAAATATTTTACATTTTCATAAGTTTCAATTCTAACGAAATCGTAGACTCGTAAGCAATAGTAGGACTCTTAAGAACATGTTGAAATTAAAACTTGGAAAGATAAGCTTTGAGGAGAAAGTCGTTCAGACTGAAATCCCTAAATCTTTGCTATATTTTGTATCATTCTCAAGTGGACGATAGAAAACGGCGTCTCCTAATATTCTTGTATTTAAATGCTTGTGAATTAAATTTTAAATAATGAATTTGACATGATCCGACATTGCCGAATGGGGCACCTCACCCCTCGAATTTAGGAAATGGAAAATTGTATTGGAAGAAAACAATTTTCCACTATATTCTATAGTCGGCAGTCATATTTTGTCTTTATGCAATTTTGTTGAAACTTTGTATTATTGGACTTAATTTGTCAATAGCAGACGTAATTTTCCAATTTTACTGGAAGAATTTGCTGGATTAAAGTTATTTTCCGTCATAAATCCTTGATAATGATTCAAAAGATACATTATGGTGTGGAAAGAAGAGAGGGGTAAATGTAACGTAAAGTATCGGGAGCCATATGAGAGAAAACCACCTAAATTAAATACCCCATGCTAAGTGTGCTATGGTGGGGATCAGAGCATGAGTTCCGGCAACAACGGCACACATCGGCCGTGTGTGTAGAGCTTGGCAGCAGGAGAGGCAAGTCATCTCACGAAATCCTTAGCAAAGCGAAAGCGGTAGTAACAGCAAAGATGGCAGGATGGGGAAAAACTATTTAGAATACCAACGTGGATTATAAAACTGATGTTAAGGAGTGGAAATTACAGAAAACCTAAAGCGAGAGATGGAGAGATGAAACGTAGATGTTTTTGGGCATTGCAAGTGAAATGGAAGAGATGCGGTAAATACTGGAGAGATAGTGTTTTAGTAATATGCAGCGGAGGGTAAGAGAGCCAACGAGGGGTGGCGACAGTATTTCAGTATAAGATAGACAGAAGTGTAGTTAAAATAGAGCAAGAAATTTATACATTTTTTAGTTGAAATTAAGGGTAAACCAAGGAACTTTATCATTGTTTAGGCCTACCTGTAGGAAGAGGTGTAAGGCAGGGTTGTCCATTATCGCCAGTGCTGTTCAATGTATATGCGGCGAAAATGGTTAAAGAGGCATGGGAAGCGTAGAGATAGGAATGGCAGCCGACGAGAAATCCCGTTAGGTTTGTGACTGCTTCACTTAGCCAATCATTACTGTGCGTTTGATGAAATCAGTTTGATAGGTATGGAATGATGGCCCATGTAACAAGGCAGTTGTTTTGAAGCTTGCAAAAATCCTGAAATCTCTTGGGAGCACATAAATACAATTTACTGTAGGTGGATATTTGTAAATATATTCACTAAATTCATGTAAAGCCCTGCTGTCATTATTGTTCCTATCACATTCCGACGCTGCATCAGCAAAATACGTTCTTTCAAAACTCCTTTGTATTTTCCTCGTTCCTATTTCAAATACTATCTTGGGCAATACAATTCCTGGGGATATGTTTTCTTAACCAAGTTATATTTATTTAGTATTAATTCAAAGGCAAAGCATAAATTATTAAAAAATATTAATTAATTTTTGTAGAGAAATATTCAAGATGAAGTATTAAATTTAAAAAATGCAGATACATACATTTGAGCAAAATCGAAGATTCAAATAAGCATTTTACATTTTGTATATTTGAAGATTCGCGAAATCTGATTTCGATACCTACATTTGAGCACTTTTGACGTTTAAAGTGAATAATTGGTTGTTAATATTTCAGCAGCAGTAACTATTTTATCCTTAATGTTATATCGAAAGAAGTTCTACAACTTGCTCATAGATTTGCAGTTGCCCTTGTTGACATCCGCGGATGCCACGTCGCTTCCTCCTTTCACTCCAAGGGGGGGTGGAGGGTTCGGCGCGCGTGTGGGGTGTGGCCCCGGGGTCAGAGGTCAGGAATCCCCTTTGCAGAACAGGCCGTAAAGTCATAGTTTACACATTGGTCCACAACTTGTGGCCTGCTGTCTCACCCAGTGTCACGCACTTCAGCTTCCCTCGGGGCCGAAGAATCTCTCCGAATCTTAAGATCTGTCCTCAATTGATCGCCTCGTCTATTCTAGCAAAGGATTGCCCCAAATCAACTCCTTTACGTAGAAATTTAATTATATTTTGTTTTTGAGTTCAGTTGAGAGGATACAATCTTATTTATGTGTAACAGAGGGGAAAACTTTTGCAATTTTCCACTTAATAAAGATTTATTTTCGACTAGATTCGATGTACTACATCATTTTCAAGTAAATCTCTCACTCTACGCAAAGTCCAGTATATACATTAAGCATAGGTGGGGAAACCAGGGTGTCTCCACATGCTGGGAGGGTTTATGGGAGAGAAGCGAGTGGAAAAACCGAAGCTCTTGAGAATGGGAGAAAACGTGGGTAAAAGTGGGGGGGTTGGTTGAATGCTTGTAGAGGAAGAGGAAAAGACAAAGGATACGAAGAGACGAGTTGGGTGCGATGAGACGGTCTTCTCCTCTTATCTGGGTCCCTTATGGCGTCCATCGTCCCGTCTTCCCACGGTGTGATGGGAAGGGGAATGGTGTCCTGTAGTGTCGGCTCGGATCCGTGTCTTTTTCGTTGGGGATCATCCGTATGTCGAGAGTCGATTCAGTTCGCGGTTGTAGTTAGTCTGAGGTCGGTGTCCTCCCGCGTCAGCTCCGGACTAAGCCAATGTGCGAATAGCTGCTGTCAAGCAAGGTCCTTGGGAGAAGAGGGGGAAGAAAGGGCCGTCCTCCGTCGGGGAAAACCCCGGTAGTTCTTCTGTTGGCCTTCGAGAAGGGATGGATATAAGTATCTTGTAGCGACAGGTGAGAGATGGATTAATTGAATTTTTTTGCAAATAATGGGAAGTGACACTAAAATAAACGTTTACTTAATAACCGGTCGTTTTCCATCCTATGTTGAATTATTTCTAATTGTTCTAGGAGTCTAGTTTCTTCCCTTACTTCTCGACGCGTAGTATTTCGGGGTTGAAGTTGTATTTGTGATCGGTTTCAACTATGTGTTTCGCGACCATTGAAGATTCATCTCGTCTCTGTGGATACTTCCGCTGCTAGTTTGCTCTTGCATGAAGTCTCTGCCTGTTTGGTATATGTTTTAGCAGGGCAGGAGTTACCCGTCAGTTGGTACACTGCACTCTTCCGAATTCTGTCCACTTTGTCTTTTGGGTTGCTCAATAGTTTGGAGAGTTTTTAATGGGCGTAAAATAATATTTTGCATTTATCCTTGGAGAATCTATTGGCAGGTTTTTTTACAGGTGGCCGATTTAGGGGATCCTGCACCAACTTTGTGAGTTTCGGGAGGAGGGAGATGTTTCCGGGGATAAAGAGGTCAGTAATGATCTGGTTTTTCTCTTCATACGTAATAGGGTGTCCATTAGGTTTATACTGTATCCGTTATATTGTTAATGGCTATAGTTTTCATGGTGTCTCGTTCCTTTTCGTAGTGCGATTTTTTTAGTGGGATGTTGAGGAGTCTGTATAGTATCGAGTGAAAGCTGGCTAGTTTGCATATATCTAATATAAAAACCATAAACACAGTAATCAACCCGAAGGTCGGTTTAGTAGGTGATGGTAGAGCTCACCCATGTACCAAGCCTGACGGCGTGTGAATATTCACACATCAGGGTAGGGGGGCCAGTTCCTTTCCCTGTGCCGGTTATGGTTCCCCAGGAAGATCTGGTACCCGAAAAATCAACTATATCTAATATAATATAAAAAGGTAATAACAACTAGAATTACTTGTATGGCATTTATTTCTGCTAAAAAGTATAAAAAATTTAAAGTTAAATATTTCTCATGAATTCCAGCCGAATGGGTACATATGATTAGCGGAGATGGAGGATCAAACAAGGTGGAAAACCTGAAAAAATTTCACCAAATATGTTTGTTGGGAAAAACATTCGAATTTTGATGATACTGGGTTTATATATTTTGTGTGGTACTTTTATTTATCGTGGAAAGCATTTTATGTGAAATGTAGTCGTGTATATCTGACGAGCAGGAAGATGGAGAACGACACTGTGCTTGCTTGTCATCCACTGTAAAGCAAGGAAGCGCTTGAATCTGTCTCGAAGGAGAGTGCATAGCCAGAACCCCAAGTGTTCTCCGTGTTGGACGGGTGGATTTCTTCTCCGCTCGCCTTAAAGTGATTATCTGGGGAAAGAGTTTTAAAAGTGCAGCGACGGAAGAAGGATCGGCCGCAAGCTTTCGATGTAATAGCCGCTGATTTGTTTGCTGGGCGAGTGAAGAGAGAAAGAGAGGGTGTGGGCCGCACTCCACCGGGGAAACTAGGGCCGTGTTTTCCTCGGAGGAGTGTTCCTTCGAATCAGGGCGAAGTTCTCCCAACTCCCGCGTCTCGTTTCGGGAGTGCTCGAAGGGAAGGGTGCACTCGAGGCAGAACACCCTGCAGTAAAACTTTATAAGTGAATCAAGACCCTTTTAATGCTTAACTTGGACCAAATAAACACAGCCTTGTTCCCTTGACAAGTTTGGAGGGAATCTTGTAAGAAATGATGTTGGAGTTGAGTTGGACTTGTTGTACACGAGATTAAGCAAAATGTATTCCTGATTGAAACTATCCGGCCTCGTAATTTTCTGGGCACTTGGAGTGAATTGTTTCGGTATCGTAATTATCTAGTCCGCTTCGCGCGTTCGTTTTCTTAGAAATATTATAGCTCTAATTCAGAATAATCTGTACGCGTTAAATTATAGGGAGCGAGTTTTCATCTCAAGCAAGAGTTCAGAAGCAGTTTCGTGGAGAGAGTCGTGATTAAATGAACGAATATTAAGTGTTGTCCGAATCGAGCTTACTTGCTTCTCCTATTTTTATCACTATCCGTCTTAAATTAAAACCTGCAACTACATCTGTGAAAGCATAACGATGTGGCCAGCCATTGCCTGCGAAATGCTCCATTCGTCCACTCCGAGGAAGTCTAACCCCTATTCTTTCCGGGAGGACAAGTCTCTTCCTCTCTCCCCCCCCCACCCTCCTTTAGCCCTGCCCCCGACTTGTTTGCACAGTTGTATTCTCCCCGGAATCTAATTAGTTCTGCCCCGGGCGGCGAGCAATCTCCCGAGACGACGTGCGCCCCTCGGAGGGAGGAAAGCCCCCCGCCACCGGCGCGGGGGGCCGCAAGTGCCCCACTCCCTGTATTCGGTTTGCCCCCGAGGACCGTTTAAAAAGCACGCCTGCTGCCCCTTCCGAGAGCCACAATTCGAGGGGTGCTTCGCCACTTCCCCGCCCATTTAATACGGCGCCCGCACCTGACCTACGGGGGATGGATGCTAGGACCGTCGGCGCCGTCTTCCCCTCCGCTTGGACCCCTCGTTGTGGCCCCTCGGACGGGGACACGAAGGGGAGCTGGGGACGTTGGGTAACCCTCGGAGGAATGACAAGGTCCCCCCCCTTTGCCGTCCACAGTGATCGCTTCCGTATGGGAAGTAAACCCTTCGGTCGTCCGGGAAACACAACTCAAACGGGAAATGGTGGAAAGACGGAATAAGTCATGAGACGAAAGCACGATAAGTATACTTCGATACGATGTTGTAGTTTTCATTAATCCGTAACTATCTCAACATTTCAGTTTTTTCCGTTTAGGAGATGGCGGAGAATTTCACAGAGGGCTCTGCTGTCAGAATTACAGCGATTTAGCCAGGTTTCATTAGTAGTGATAACCTCCGACATGAACTGCTCCTATTGTTATAAAATTAAACTGAATTGCAAGCAAACTTGTACGCAATTGTACCGTTGTTTGAATACTAGAATTCCTAGAATCCACCGTGCACAAATAAGTCTAATGTGCAATACTTTTTTTGCGAACGTGATTGTGGCTACCAATAAAAATTTCAATAATTCTGATGGTTCTCCTAAAGTTATTCGAGAGTCTTCCACTTTTAGTTCAACTATTTTTATAACCTTCTTTTTCGTATAACAAAAACTATCTGATTGGGAGACATTTCCATCAGAGATTTCCATTTAGAGATTCCAAGTTCAACAGAAGCCATTGGAACATTTAATCTGCGATCCCTTTCCAGCAAAGCCTTCTTTCTTGCAACATTTTCATCACTTTTTGAAGTGGAAGTGTGTCCTGAACGTTTGGCGTCTTCGACAACGTCACTTCCCTCTCTAAATAACTTGTGCCGCTCAAAAACACCCGATCTACCGATGGCGTTATTACCATAAGCTGCTTTGAGCGTGTCATGAGTCCAGTTTCTCGCAAAATATGATGGCGTAAGTCTGTTCTAATAATTGGTCCATGACGGAGCGTAAGTAATCGCGTTATAGAGGTTTCGCAAACTAACGATCCGCACTCAGCAAAGGTTAGGAGCCAACTGCCACCAACCTCTAGCCTTGCCTGAGACACTTCCGTCGAACCTAGAAATGAATTGGGCTATTAACTTTTTAACAGGCCGCGTTCAAAGAGTTGTAATGAACGGGGTACCATCGGACACAGTAAGCGTAACACCGTGCATCCCACAAGGAAGAGTTATTGATCCGCTATTGTTGCCTTTATACATTAATGTCATCGGGTGTCAGGTTTCCAGGAAACTTCATTCATTTGCTGACGAAGGCGGGATATATAGGGAAATATTCAATCATGAAGACAGTATATCATTAGCTTACGACCTAAATGAGTAGTAAAATCAAGGAGATTTATTGTAGAACGAATAGATTTAGTGTAGTAGTTCATCGAACCATTAGAGATCATAATGGACATGACAGCAATCGCGTAGAAGATAATTCGAATTGGTGGTGTATATATTTGTCGATATGTTGCATGTTTCTTCCTGCATTTAATTCTTTTCACAGCATGATTTGAATGAACGTATCCTGTTATTAAATATTGTTTCATATATGTACTTTCTTTCGTGTGATTAATCTTTTTGGAGAACATGAAAAAAAAACAAATATTTGGGTGCAGGGAACATGCTTTAGTTTTGCACGTGGTTTTCTTCTAATCAACGGGTCATTACCAGACACCCGTCGGCGGTTTGTGGGGTATTATGTAGAGATACATGAGTATTATTCCATCACATTTGCGGTAAAGCTTGGAAAATCGTCTACCGAAACTGTCGGTATGATTAACCAGGCTTACGGGGTGTCAGCCATGTCCAGAAACATGATCTTTCGGTGGCACAAGATGTTCGTGGAGGGCAGAGAAGAGGTCGACGACGAACCACCACCTGGACGCCCATCAACGACACTCACCGACGAAAATGTGCAAAAAGTTCGCAATGTACTGAACTCTTATCGTCGTCTTAGTGTTCGGATGATAGTAGAGCAGTGTAATTTGCCAAAAACAATAGTGCACGAGATTATTAGGGACCAATTACAGATGCGAAAAATTTGTGCAAAGTTGGTGCCGAAAGTGCTCAGTGATGATCAAAGACTCAATCGTTTGGAAATCGCGACACAACTTGCGGATTACTACAAAAATTATCCACATTTTTTAGAGAACGTTTCTGTTCCCGAAGATAAAAAGGAGTTTAAAAGGAACGCGATACGGGACTTTGGACGCCGTCGAAGGGGCCGTGACGACGTGTCTTCGAGAGGTTCCCGATGATGCCTTCGCGGGAGCGTTCCAGGAATGGGAACGCCGCTGGAACAAGTGTATCGACTCACAAGGGTCCTATTGTGAGGAATATTAGCTTAAGATATGTAAAAAAGTAATTAATTTTTTTCCTGAGCTCAGGACACTTATTTTCCGGACGAACCCTGTAGATGAACCCAGCGAGAAAGGGCGCCACTCATCCATCGTCGATCAGGGAAAAAATAAGTCATACTACTTTATCACAGGCCTTGTATATCATTTATACTTGGAATGGTATGCTATAAACTTCCAAGTGCACAAAAAGTACACAGTACTCACGTTAGTATACATAATACCATGGTACCAGATCTTACTGGGAAACCATAATCAGCAGAGGGAAGCGAACTGGCCCTTCACTGATGTGTGAATTTTACACGCCGACAGATTTAGTACTGGGTGAACGCTGCCATCACCGACCAAACCGAACTTCGGGTTGATTACTGCGCTTATTGTTTAATATTATTTTACTACAGAATTTAAACATCCCTGTATTTTAATTCCTAGGACACTTTCGGTGGTGTAGTCACCTTCATCTCTGGCGTTGTGCTACTGCATGCCCACTTTCTGGGGTTTTCTCCGGGTGACACTTCACCCGGAAAAGATTAATTCCTCAATGACTTAGATATTACCCGCCACATTCTCATTTTTCTCAAGGTATCCCACACTCATTTTCCCACTCACGGCAAGTCATTTACAAGAAGTTGTCCCTCTCTGACCCGACCCACTTAATCCATGCCTAATTTTCGAGCTTCCCCATGTGTTTCGGCGAATCGAAGGGTCACACCCCTTTCATCTACATCTACATAAAACCCCACAAGTTGCCGCGGGGGCGTATGGCGGGGATATTTAGGTCACCACCCGTAAAATAGAATGAGACCACATGGAAAACCAACATATGCATGCTAACCTACACCCTCGGAGGGTATACACCCTGTATATTCGTGCGAAAACCTTTTTAACTTACAGGTATACAAAAAGGCACATTTTCACTAACATACACATGCACTTGAACCAACAAATTTATTAAAAATCTATCCAATATCGTGCAAGTTGAATTGAAAAGTAAAAGGGGAAATTTTGAGCCTCTTTGGCAAAATCATTTACGCCTCTCTTAAGATACGTACGCCTCATGTTGTGGAGCGAAAGGAATTCATTGTTTCTGAACCCTCAGGGGTGGCAACCTTCTTCTACGACCCTCCTCGCCATTCAGCACCCTCCAACAGGACATTTCCTGGCCTAACGGCTCACTTTCTTTGGCCGCTTCTTCTTTTCAATCATTCGCTTAAGTGTTTGCAGGTCCGTTTACCGTCTTATTTAATCACACACACCTAGCATAACTTCTTGATTTTTGTTGTGACTTTCCTTTGGCTTTTAGAGGTTTCGATTACATGCCACACATATTTTCAGGAGTGTTTTCTGGCATTCATCTAGAGTTTGGTAGACAAACAGTTAATTCAGGGTGGAGAAGAGTAAGAGCCCTTCTTCAATTGTCCCGGCCCTATATCACAAGCCAGTCATTCGGTTGTAAGTGGCAGGTGATGCTTTTCTCCTTCCCGGTAGTTGGGTCCTCCCTTACTCGAGGATACCGAGATGACCTATCTTTTCGATTCGCGACTACTGCTACTGCTCTCCCCTCAGCCATTTTCCCCTATCTTCCCCAATCTCTGGTAGTCGTGAACTGAATCCCTGGCAATACCCAAACCCCCACATCTATCCCTCGGGTGTCTCGCGGCGAGGTCGATCAAGGCCACTGACCTTTGATTACCCTGAACCTACCACTAACCAGGGGGAGTCACTTTTTAAAAACTTCTCCGGCATTTTTCCCGAAACATTCGAGGTAGCAATTCCATTCTTTTCTATGTTTTTTGAATCCCGATCCAACCTCCAACGAGGGCTTTGGGGCGAGACTTACTTGGATCTCTGTTCTTTGCTTCCGTTTTACTTTTTTAGATGCACTCGGCATTCAGTCATAATTATACCGAACTGTTCTCTTTACTTTACCATAAAAAACCATAAACACAGTAATAAACCCGAAGATCGGTTTAGTAGGTGATGGTAGCGCTCACCCATGTACCAAACCCGTCGGCGTGTGAATATTCACACATCAGGGTAGGGGGGCTAGTTCCTTTCCCTGTGCCGGTTATGGTTTCCCAGGAAGATCTGGTACCCGAAAAATCAAATAGCTTGGGTGGAGCTGCAGGTGCCCAGAGTGCCTTGCCCCGGAATCGAACCCGGGACCCTCCGGTCAGTCCAACGCTCTACCCACTGGACCACCACGACCCACCTTTACTTTACATTATTTTCTTCAAATATATATGTGTGTATTTATATATTTATATACATACATTGTTTGTTCATTGGTACAGTTCGATGCGCGCAGCGCACGCACGGCGGATACTGCGGGCAGCAATTTTATTTCCCCGCCAGCCATTTTATTTTTTTCCCACCATCCACCTCGTCTTTCGGCCGCCATAATTAAATTGACTCGTTACAAAAACAGTACGCCCCTCTTCAGTCGCCACTATGCATCTACCATTCCTATTTAGCCAAGTATTGAATAGTTTTCTCATTTCCTTAGTATTCTGTTTTCGATTCCCATGATCTTAAATGATCATCTCACATACTTGGGACGTTTTTATCACATTAGTATGCGTCCCTTCGTGTTAACAAGCTTCAAAATCCAGAAATGAAATTAAAATTGTCACCGTTGAACCCCATGATGAGATGGAGTCCATTGATGACCAACAAGGGATCGTTTGATTCATAAAACTTTATTGGTGTCATCTCTCCCCATATTCATCTTGGATCGGGGGAGGTTAAGGCAAGTCATTTCAAAGGTCCGATTTGGATTTCATTAATTACTTATTTTTTCAATGTTGGGAGGCTTTATATAGCCATGAATTAATTTATTTATAAAATGGCTTTATTGGGGCGATATTGAGACTTTATAGTCCCTTCTTCTACCTAACGCCTACATACTACACTAAGGATAATTACAACTCGTTGGATCTGAGGTCGACCAAATTGCAAGCAAAATGTAAAAAGATTTTTTAAAATGAAAGAAGTTGCTTGGTAATTTCACGCGAAGTTTATTAAAATTCGACCTAGGTTTTGACATTAACGTAACAATAAACTATGACGTAATAACCTGGATTCGAGACTTCCTTATAAACCACAAACAGATAATTGTGATGCGTAGATGGTTCAAGTTCTAGTTGTATACAAATAACATCCGGCGTCCCTCAGGATAGCGTCATAGGTCCTTAAACCCTATCACATTTACATCAATGGTATCACCGCAAAAGGAAAAAACAACGTAAGATTGCTTACCGATGACACTATTCTACGAGTACAGCGAACGACCAGATAGTCAAACATGCATTAAAATTATACTTTTAAAATATTAAACAAAAATGTAAAGAATAAGGTCAGGAATGAATACTAAAAGTTCTACGGTCGTGCGCTTTTTCAAAATAAAAAGTATGTGTGATTCCGGTTGCTAAATAAATTAAAAGCCTAAGGCGATATTTCTTCTGACCGTGGAATTTTGACCCCAAATGTGAACACTCCTACGAGGATTGTTATTTATATTTTGAGCCTTAACAACACTGAGTGCTTTAGGCGCCATTTTACGTCTCCATCTGAAAGTTTGACCCTTTCAACGCCAACTTTCTCCAGAAAATTTAGAAGTTTGATCATAACTTGTGGAATTTACAGTGACTCGAAAATATTTGTCTCTACGAAAAAATGAAGTTAACTTGTGAACACTTTCATGCGATGATTTTTTATGACTTTCTACGTGAATTATCATTTGGCATTTGTTTGCCAGAAGTGCTTGGTGAAATACGGAAAAAGAAGCGGCAACGAAGGATCATTCTTCATCATGACAATGCAAACTCTCACAGATCGGCTGAAACAACTACCTATTTGGCTGACCAAAACGTCGAATTGATGGGTCATTATTCTCCGTACAGCCCTGATTTAGCACCAAATGACTGCTTTTTATTCCCAAGAGATTATCAAGAAATTAATCATTATCAAGAAAAAATTGTTTGGCCAACGTTTTTCGGAACCTGAAGAAGTCATTGATGCATTCAAAAACCATGCTTTGGAGGTGTCTCAATCGGAGTGGAAAAAGTTTTTCGAAAACTGGTTCGAGCGCATGCAAAAGTGTATTGATTATCAAGGAAAATACTTCGAAAAACAATCAGGCCATTTTCAACAATAAATTACTGTATTTTCATTATTAGGCTCAAAGTATAAATAGCAACCCTCGTATCGTGCTCGATTTGCATTAAATAGCCTTGATTGACAGCGTTTAAATAAATCAACGACCTTGTTTCTGCCCTCAGTCGTGTTCGCACGCCATTGGCATTAACAACGCTCATTCTCGGAGCAGCTCTTTTATTCTACAGAGCCATCAGAAGGGAAAGTTGGAACGCGTGGGATGCCCCCACGGGTGATTGCACCGTTCGGGTGGGCGAGGAAAGAGTCCCCTGCCGGCCGAGTGTGAAATTCGGAATATATGCAGAGGTGTGAAAAATGCTCGCGATTTGCCAAGCAGAGGGAAAGAGGATCGTTCATAGGCCCGAAAGAGAGAGGCGCACTCCACCTTGAGGCTTTGCCGCCCTCTCCGGGGATTAGAAAAGGGCTCTTCTCCCTTTTGTGAGAGGACACGCAGCTGGCCCTCCTACCAGGTGCAGGAAGAATGCATTATTCCTCGGCGACAGGCCCCTTCGGCCCTCCGCACCCGCCTCTATTCGCACCCCTTGTTCCGAGGACGTGGCCGACCACTAACCCTCCCCCCCCTCCGGTCCCGAAGAAAGGTCGCTCTCGGAGGGCCAACCTCTCGCTCTCACGTGGCGTTCGCGCCTTTCATGCTTGGCCTTTCGGGGTCTCTCCCGTGCGAAAGGGGGATTGCCATGGCGCGCGGTGCTGGGGATTTGCCCGATGACAAAGGGGTGTGTATGTGTGCGCTCTGGGCTGACAGGTTTCAGATATCGCGACCGATGACTATCATGAGTACGAGGAAGGTTTTGTGACTAACTTGGTTTCATATTAAAAACAAGAATGTTTTTCAAACGAAGTGTTTGTGAGCACTTACCGCACGACGTAAGTTCCACACACACTTCCACCGACGTTTCTAATCCCTTCGCAGTAATGGGTTTCTCCGATGCCATTTAAACACGCGTTTATGCAGCCCACGGCATCATCACTGGATACAATTTTTTTACCGGACTGGATGTTTTTCAGTTTCGGAAATAAGCCTGAGGGACAGAGTCGGGTGAACAGGGCGGATGCAGAGCAATTTCGATCCTTAATGCAGCCAATTTGTCTGGAGCAACACGGTTTGAATGCACCGGTGAGATGTCGTGATGGAAGAGCACATTTTTCCGACTCTTCCAGGACGTTTTTCTCAAAATATTGTCTTATGTTTTGATTTCAAAGACGCATTGTATTTGCCAACAATGGTCCTACCTTTCTCGAGGAAGTCGAAAAAAATTTTTCTGTGGCGTCCCAAAACATTGAGCCCTTCACCTTAGCGGCGGGCCGGTTGACCGTTTTTGTCGGAGTCGGTTCAACTTGTAGTCTCCACTGTTTGGGTTATTGTTTAATTAATTTTCCGTGGGAATAAATCAACATTTCATCCATTATCACGATACATCGCAAATATCTGTTAAAGTCTTCTTAAATATCTCCAAATTCAATCCAAAACTGATGTTCGCATTCGAATTCGCTTTTGGCCTGGCGTAAGTGAACGCGGTAACTATATTGTAAAAAACATTGTCATAGGTGATTCATTGAGCAAACTTGAATACACTCGCTCGGTTGAAATATCCAAGGTTCTACCAATTTTCACACTTTTGCTCATCTTTAGAATAAAGGATATCATTTATTTTGTCGGTGGTTACTGACCGGACACCTGCTTTTGGTACCTCGCTCTTTGACAGTCGGGACACGAAATTACATAACGGCGTATCTCCCCGTACATTTTCGGCCAGTAAAAATCTCGTTGTATTTTTCGCCGCGTTTTTAAAAAGCCTAAATGGCCCCCAACTACCGAGTTATGGAAGTACTGCATGATCATTTGCCGAGCTATCTTTGGGACGACCACCCTATTACGCTTGGCACTAACCGGGCGGTACATCAATAGTTCGCGAACTATTCTGAATTTATTTATTCTTTCTCCATTGTTGAGTCTATTCTTTAAATTGACGCATTCAAGATCGTTTTCTTGATGTTGTTGAATGGATAAAAAAGACGATGGGATCTGCTCCAGAACACCTATAGAATTCTCCGCTTCATTCACATCCACCGCCCCCGGGTCTCCGAACATTCTGGATAGGCAATCCGCTACTACATTATCGCAACCCCGTACGTGGTTCAGCTTAAAGCGAAAAGGAGAGAGTCTTAAAACCCACCGTCCGATTCGTCCTAACTGTTTGGGGTGCTTGCGGAGCCATGAAAGTGCCTCGTTGTCCGTATATAATTCAAATTCTCGCCCTAACAAATACTTCTCAAATTTTTCAACCCCGAAAATTATTGCTAAGCATTCTATTTCGTAAGCAGAATATTTTTTTTCCGCGTCGGTCAATGTCCGACTAGCGAAAGCTACCGGTGCCATTCGCCCTTCGACTTTCTGAGATAGTACGGCTGCGACTGCGTTTCCCGACGCATCGGTATGCAAAATGAACTCCTTCCCGAAATCGGGGATTTGCAATACTGGAGGCGAGGAAAGTTTAACCTTAAGCGCCTCAAAGGCTTCTTGCTGCTCTTTACCCCACCGGAACCTTGAATTTTTCTTTTTTAGCGCGTTTAATGGGACCGATAACTCCGAGAAAGAAGGAATGAATTTGCAGTAATAGCTGCACATTCCCAGGAACCGTCTCACTCCCTTAAGGTCTTTTGGTGGCGGGAATTCTCGTATCACCCTCGGTCTTTCGGGGTCTACTCTAATCCCACCGGCAGATAAAATATGCCCCAAGAACCCTATCTCTCCCAGGGCAATCGACATTTTCTGAGGGTTGACTGTTAATTTCGCCTTCCTCAACCGCCTGAGAACTTCCTCGACGTGCTCAATATGTTCTTCGAACGTCTTGCTGTATATCAGTAAATCATCCAAATAATTAAACAAAAAGCGAAATTTGATATCCCCCAGTATTTTATCTAGTAACCGGGACAGAATTTGGCCTCCCGTACATAGCCCAAACGGCAATTTCTCGTATTCAAACAACCCGAACGGTGTAATGAAAGCCGTCGCCCGTTTACTTTCTTCCGCGAGGGGAATTTGATGATACGCGGAATTCAGATCGAGTATCGTGAAAAACTTCGCTTTTTTGAAATGGAAGAAAGCAGTTTCTACGGTCGGTAACGGGAATGCGTCAAACCTTATTTTTTTGTTTAGCTTGCGATAATCCACTACCAACCTCGAAGAACCCCCTTTTTTGGGAATCAGGAACGCCGGACTGGCGTAGTCCGAGCTGGACTCACGAATAATCCCTTTTTCTAGCAAATATCGTACATGCTCCCTCATCTTATCCAAATTCGGGGGGGTGCACTGAAATGGTGGGGACCGCACTGGTTCCCGATCGATTAAAGGGAGTCGGTACTCCATTATTTCAGTTTCTCCCAACTTGCTGGTTATCACGTCCCCAAATTCCTTAAATACCTTCATTAATGAAGTCCTCCTCTCATGGGTAAGATGCCCTAGGTCAAAATTCCCCTTTCCTTCTGGCCAGGGAGTCCGCTCGTTTTCAGTACCTATGAGGGAGCAAATAACCGTCGGTTGAAAATGAAACGAGAAAGTTCCCTTAACGAAATCCAACACCATGCCGGTTTTTAGCATAAAGTCGGCCCCCAAGATTACCGTGACTGGGCTGGACTCTATGATTAGGAACTCATGGTCTCAAGTGCAATTTCCTATTTTTACACGCAGCGTCACCGCTTGGGACACCAGTACCCGACTAGCGTTGAAGGCGCTACACTGCATGTTGACTTCTCGTATTTTATTCTGCGAAACAACCAAACTTTGAAAAAAACACCGCGAAATGCAAGACTGAAACGCCCCGGATCGAGCAAGGCTTGGGCCGACTGGCCGTTCACTGTCACTATACTCCTCGGCGTGACGCACTTTGGGCTTCTCGGGCGGTTTCTTAACGTGAGAATAATCCCGCGACGGCGATTTGCCCTCATCGCCTCGCGGGGTATTCGTTTCCCTGGCCTCGTTGCCTTGCGGGTTCACGGCACTGGACGGCTAGGTGACCTATTCGACCGCAGCGCCAACATTTGGCTGCTCCTGACCTCTGGAATCCTTGGTTTGGAAGCCGATAACCCGGGTCTCCATTGAACCTAATATTAGAGGTACGATCTTCGCCTCTGTAGCGGAAGTCTACATCTACCATTTCTACGACGGGTACTTCATATGACTCCGCAAGTTCCCGCCTACCTTCGTGGCCTCGCCCCCACTCGACCAATTCGGTTAAACTCCGCGGAGTGTCCGTTAGCCCCAATAAATAGTCGGGGTGGAGATTCGCACACACTACATCGCGCAATTCGTCCTCTCCCAATGCGTTTCTGAGCCTTCCATTCATCCTCATCATCAGAGAGACGTACTCCGCGACGCTTTCACGGGGTCCTTGCTTCCTGTTGAACACGGCCCGCTTCATGCGGACCTCGTAACTCGGAGCGCAATAGGTTCGCTTAAACTCTCTCTCGAAGTCCTTAAATCTAGTGAAATTATTTCCCCAAACCCATTCGCGCGCCTTTCCTTTTAATATTTCGGGAAGTATTTTCATGCTTAGGCACTCGGAGAGCTCAAGGTGGCCCCTGAATCGGTTAAGCGACTCCATGAACCCCATCGCACTTTCCGTTCGTTCTCCGCTGAATTTTAGCTCCCACCTGGTCGCTGCCGCGATTACCCTCTCTATATCGCCTAGAGAGCGGTCAGTATGCTCCCTGGTACTTAGTGACGTCGGGGTGTCCACTTCCTCGCTGTGCAAACCCCGAACGTATTCGCGGAGTCTGGCGCGAATATCGTCTGGAGTGCCTTCCCCACTAATACCAAATCTAAGGCACGTATCGGTTGCCTCTTTTTTGGATAACTCATTTATCCAAGCGGTCCCCCGCGGTAATCCTACCGGTTCCATGCTGCCCCAAAAAAAAAATATAAACCACGCTCTGCTACCAGTTGAGGGCGCTGGACTCTTCCGGGAGAAGGTAAGGTAAAGGAGGGGGGGGAGATACCGTGCTAACGGCGGCGACTGGAGACGGAGGCGTGGAGTCCGTCGGCTTCCCTCTCGCAAACAGCCCGCTCTTCGGGTTTTTCCCCGATATATATACCCGGGGGCCTTTTTGATTTGTCGATTGGGGCCCTCTTCAATTGGCCTTCTCAACCGGGGGAATCGGTTAGGGGGAGAAGCCGTGGAAACGGCTCAACTCGACTCCACCGAAGGCTTGCAAATGCACATGCGAGGTGTGTTCAAAAACTTACGGGAATTTTAATTTTTCGGA
This sequence comes from Hetaerina titia, assembly GCA_037158775.1. Lineage (NCBI taxonomy): Eukaryota > Metazoa > Arthropoda > Insecta > Odonata > Calopterygidae > Hetaerina > Hetaerina titia. The sequence continues at coordinate 13,736,597 of CM073768.1, read as the reverse complement.
CAATAATATTTGTTTATTCTTATACATTGATGTTGTCACCTTCAAAGTAGTTCCCATTGGAGATTATGCACTTGTGCCAGCGCTTCTTTCAATCCTTGAAACACTTCTCAAACTCGATCTTTGAGATAGCCTTTAGTTCTTTCAGCGATGCGCTTTTATTGTCATATACGGCTGTAAAACGACGGCCCTTCAAGGTTCTCTTAATTTTTGGAAATAGGAAAAAGTCAGATGGAGCCATATCTGGCGAATATGGAGGCTGGGGCATCGTAGCAGTATTGTTTTTGGCTAAAATTTCACGAACAAGCAATGAAGTGTTAGCTGGTGCATTATCGTGGTGCAAAAGCTAATTTGGAACGAATTTTGCTGCCACGCGTTTCATGCCCAAAAAATTGGAAAAAAATGTCATCACATGATGCAATCGACATGCCAACATCATCTCTAATTGTGATTCGGCAATCGTTCATAACCATTTCTTTCACTTATTCCACGTTTTCATCGATTGTTGAAGTGCTGGGGCGTCCAGGACATTCGTCATCTTCAAGGTCTTCACGGCCTTGTTGGAAACGCTTATAACACTCGTAAATTCTTGATTTACTCATAGCAGACTCACCATAGGCCTTTGTTAACATTTCACACACTTTGTTACACTTTATTTAATTTTTTACGCCTAATTTGATACAAATTCTTTGATCGTTTTCTTTTTACAAACAAAAATCGCCGAACTCATAAAACACGTCTGACCTTAGTGGTTGTCACGGACAAAGTCCACAATGAAAACAGCTGAAAGTTTTATCATACTTCAGGGGCATGTATACCAACATAATAAAAAAAATTTTGACAATCGGACTCTCCAAGCCCTTGAAATGATCAAATTCCCGTTAATTTTTGAACAGAACTCGTACACCGAGAAAATATAATAAACAACTAACCGAGAATGAATAGTTTCAGGCGTAACCTTGTGAATTTGTTCCAAGAGGAACAATTTTAAAACAAAACTTTGTAAATTTATATGAAAAGGGAGTCAAAGGAGTCCTTATATGGAGTGGCAAAGGTTGTTTTAACATTATTCATAACAGAGAATCTTCAAGAGTCTCTAATTTTACCTGGATATCAAATTCAAAAGTGCACAGGCAAAGTAATGCAGTGGACAACACGTCTCCCCCACGTTTCCTCGCATCCCCACTGATAGTACTCAGTGCCCATAAAGATAAGTGAGATAAATGCAAGCATTCGTTCTATCACCGAACATTCAGAAATCTACATTTAAATCGACATAATACCCCGCAAGCCGCCGCAAGAGCGTGTGGCGGGGTGTGTTAGGTCACCAGCCATGCATGCACAATCCCAATCATGTCACCTCTAGAGAAATATAGGTTTCATCATGCTCTCGAAAATCTTTAATCGCACGAAATAAAGCACTTACATCAGATAATATTTAATAACATAAAAGGTTCATTCTAATCATGCTGTAGAGCTATTTAAAAGATGAATCTATTAAATAGAAAGAATTATAGGCAGGAAGAAATATGCAAGATATCGACAAACATATAAACTACCAATTCTAATTATCTCCTACGCAATTTCTGTCATGTCTATTATTACCTCTAATAGTTCGAATAAATAACTACATTTTAAATCTTTCGTTCCACAATAAATCTCCTTGATTTTACGTTGCTGATATGATCAACCAAAGTAAGTGGGGGCCTGTAATAAGTTTTTAACATTCTCAGATAACATCCTCAGATGTGAGATCACCCTCAGTCAGATCCTGTCTTCATGATTGAATATTTCCCTATATATCATGGTTTCGTCAGCAAATGAATGAAGTTTCCTGGAAACCTGACACCAGATGACATTAATGTATAAAGACAATAATAGCGGATCAATAACTCTTCCTTGTGGGATACACGATGTTACACTTACTGTGTCCGATGGTACCCTGTATACGATACCCTGATACTCGTATTACGATGCTTTACACGCGGTCTGTTAAAAAGTTATACATCCAATCTATTACGCAGTTATTAATTCCATAGCTTCTAAACATTTTGAGCCACTTTTTATGAGGGACTTTGCCGAATGACTTTTTAAAATCTAGAAATATAGCATCGATCTGAACGTTATATTCTCCCGAGGCCAAAATATCACGAAAAAAAGTGCCAGTTGGGTCTCGAAAGATTTGCCCTTCCGGAAACTTCATTGGTTTTTTGTAAGAAAATTCTGAGAATCGAGATATTTCATGATCGAACTAACAGTTATGTGCTCTAATATTTTTCATTGGATGGGTGTGAGAGATATAGAATGGTAATTACTTTGATCTACTCTGTTGCCCCTTTGCATATGGGAGTGACATTGTGTATTTTCTATTCATTGGGTACAGGACGATCATTTAGGCATTTATTAGAAATTATTTCCAAATAAGGAGTTATTTGTTAGGCCATCGTTTTAGAAACACGATCAGGGTCTTAATCAGGGCCTAGTGATTTGTTTGGACTGATTTATTTAACTTGGCGTTCGATTCCAAGAGAAGATATTACAATTTCAGGCAAGGGTTCAAGGGACATCTCGGATAGTGACTTGCATTGTTGAATGATTATTAAAAACGCTTTGATAATAGTGGTTTTATAATTTACCTTGTTTCTAAACTGATAGTTTTGGCCCATTGTTATTTAGAGATGGCACTATTGACTTGTTTTCCTGAACCTCCCGTACATATGACCAAAACGCTTTTGAATTATCAACCAAATTTTCATCCAATCTTTCATTTTAAAATTATATTGACGCCTGGCGACATATTTTTCTTGCTAACGCTTTAGCTGTTTTATATTTATGAATTATTTCATTTTGTTTATTCTTAGGCTCGTTCTTGTGTGATTTCCTCGTTTTCATCTACATCTGCATAATACCCCGCAAGCCGCCGCAAGGGCGTGTGGCGGGGAATAGGCGAGGTTTTCGAATACCATACCCATTAGTTGTTTTATTGCTTAACGTACTTCTACGTTGTACCATCTAGGTTCCCTTCAGCCACCTTTAAATTAACTATGCATGTTTTTTATATCGCCGTCCGGGTGACGTCGAGAAAAGCACTACACAAACTCTCGCTGTCTCTGCTTCTACCTATCTCCTTAAATGTACCACAAGACTCACGCAGCTCACACTCCAACCCTTTGTAATTAGCCCGGTCAAACAAGTAAATCTTTCGTCTGGGTTTCTCATTTTTCATAGTCATCAAGTTAATGTTAACGAGCACTATTCTGTGGTTACTAAGTCTTTCAAGTGTTCCTGTATTTAAGGCGTCTTTGATTCAATTTTTGATTACTACAGCTAGTATATTATTTCCTCTGGTAGGTGTTACGCGTAGTTTTTGCAAGAGGTTTAACAAATTCGACGTAAAAAAACGAAGCAGCCACTTGTATGATTACTTATTCTTACCGCCTTTTATGCAATTATATTTTTCCAGTCTATGAATGGAAGATTGAGATCCCCTCCGATCATAATTATCCTATTGTGCAATTGGAAATTCAAACTAGCCACGTCTCTTTCTAATTCTAAAATTGATATATTCTACTGTTTCAGGCTTCACTTCGTGGAAGTATTTAATATCCATACCAAAAAAAGGAAAGAAATATTTGTACTTTTCCACAGATTTTATTAGATGGTACAACGCGTTTCACCGACTTGCGGCATCATCAGGTACGCAGCATTTACAAACTGAAATGCAACGATTGCAATAGTGTTTATATTACTAGAATTGAGCTCTTACGGCTAGCAGTATTGAATGAATGAATTAGCTCCAATAGCCGTAAACAGTTTACCTTTCAAAACAAAGGACAAATAAGGTTAGTTGGCAACTGCCAACAAGTCAAAGGATGGAAAGGGTAAAAATGGATAAGGATAAGAAAGGTGAATACGAATACGCGTATTTCGGCCACAAAGTAGCCCTCCTCAGCGTACTGAAGGTGAATCGCCACGACAACACAAGTTGAAGTGAGTTCACCTTTCTTATCCTTATCCATTTTTACCCTTTCCATCCTTTGACTTGTTGGCAGTTGCCAACTAACCTTATTTGTCCTTTGTTTTGAAAGGTAAACTGTTTACGGCTATTGGAGCTAATTCATTCATTCAATAGTGTTTATGTCGGCCAGACAGGTAGGAACACCAAGGTACGAGTCAAGGAACATGCGAGGTGTCACAAAAATCAGAACACCAACTCTCTCTTCGCCAAGCATTTATTGGAATTCGACCACAGCAGTGACTTTGTCCCGGAGATATTACACATACTCCCAAAAGGATTAAAAATGGACGCTCTCGAGCAATTAGAGATAAGAAGGCATTTGGCAAACCCTAACACGACCCTTTGTAACGAGCAATTGTTCCCATAGCCCTCCCCTCTCCTCTCCGAGAAACTAGGCCGGAAATGGGCAAAACAACCCCTCAACGAACCTGAGGACTTCTACCCCTCTCAGGCCCCTCCGCCCCTCCCCGCCCCCACTCGGTCCTGAGGGTATATATTCTGCCACTGTCTGTGTAGCAAACTTGTACCTGATGATGCCGCAAGTCGGTGAAACGCGTTGTACCAGCTAATAAAATCTGTGGAAAAGTACAAATATTTCTTTCCTTTTTTTGGTATGGATCTAAAATTGATGTTTCTCCGGAATTGGGGATCTGTAGTATGCACAAATGTAGACTTTTTTGACCGAGGTCCTATTATGGAACCACCAGCACATTCTATGTTATTTTTAGGGAATGACTCACTTCTGCTTTCGTGAATGTCTTTAATGCCCCACGCTATGTTTCCTAGTGTAACAGTATCTACGTTTTATGTTGTAAAAATCATTATGAAAGGTGATTTGATTTTGTATTTTTTTTGTTTTCACTTCTTGTTGTATTTTACAATTCCTACGAATCGGTTGGCCTTAATTCTATTGTGCGTTCATAACAAATTTAATAAGGTTTATTAGGTTAAAGTTAATTTGTTAGGATACGAATTCTATTTTCAAATCCATAATGTTATTAGTTGTTTATTATTTGCTCGCCATGTAGAGCCTTTAAATTGGGCGAAGACTTTCTGTCAGAACGGGAACAGAGGGTAGTCCATGAGGGCGCTAGCTCTAAGAGCGTACGAGTGACCTCGGGTGTACCTTATGGAAGTATTGCTTTTCTTTTTTTTAACTATTTTAACCACGAAGTGATAATCAAGATAATGATATTCGTATGTGACTCGATGCTATATGGGGAGACATCTCGAGATGAAGATTGTTTATTACTAATTATTCGTGGTGACCTAATACCCCCCACCATACGTCTCTGCAGTGACTAACGGGGTATTATGCGGGACGAGATATGTGCTCCCCATGAAAGGCGTGGTATTTGAATTCTCCCCAAATATTTTACTTGATCTGCCTGAATCCCTGTATTTCATAATAAATGTCATGATCATCACTTTCTTTGTACCACCATTGAGCACATGTGCACCCCATGGAAGGTTAAATTTCAGGGTGTCCCCAACGAGTAATTAATCGTAATCAATATTAATCCATCTAATTTACAATTCACATCAGGCCGCTCCTTCATTTAACTCAAATTTTACAGTACTGTTTATTTTTTAAAAATGTATTTCTTCCTTGCGCCACTCCGATATCTGGTCTGAATTGTCAAAGAAAATCCAGGACAATCTGAGTGTCCTTTTGTCTCGATAAATCACTGATTCTGGTAAAGGTGATGGATCATTCTTCTGTCGTTTCAATCCATTTCAAGAGCTCCTAATACCTCTTGACGTACAACAAACAGATTGCTTAAATTGTATGAATGCATTGCCTTGTTTACTTGTATCATATTTGCAGCATTCTCGTAATGTAGAGCCCTGAGATCGTCGAGCTGGTGTGGAATATCTGTGTTGAAATCTGGGAGTCGGTAAAATGAACGCACGAATAAGCTTCTTTTGTTGTAGTCCTTAACGTTTCACCAAACGCTTTCTATGTCATTCATGACGCGATAAAGATGTGTCACAGTGGGTGATAATTGTCGTGCATTTGTTGGTATTGCATGTGGTTATTTTTTATAAGATTAACAGTTGCAGGGTTGATTTAGTGGAAGAAATCCATAAGAAGGTATGGATATATCACAAAAGTTCAATATGCTAACCTTATTATCGTGGCGAAAATTGTATCAATAAAATCCTATGGAGGATTGCGTTTTTCCTTCCGATGCCGTAAGTATTTATATAATTATTTTCCAAATTATTCACGTCTGATAATGTAAAACGAATAATTGGAACAGAAGGAGTGGAAAATCTTGTCTCGAGCTTCTAACTAATACCTCCATTGGCATAGTCCCCGAGATCCGAGCGGCGAGCTGCTTTGGAGCACGGCAACTCGTTCACAATGCAACGAAAAATCGCCTCCCGTACGAAAGTGGCGCCCCTCTGCAGCAGAGTGGGCGGGGGCGGAGAGGAGTGTGGAGAGAATTGAGTGTCGAAATTCCGTGTTTCCCGGGTTCGTCGTCGGCGGGGGCGGGTGATTGCCCCCCCCTTCCCTTAGCGGAGTCGACGGCCCACTCCGAGGGAGGGACAGAATGGCGGATCTTGTTTCCTCCTCTCCTCCTCAATTAACGGAGAGGGCAAAGTTTGACAAGTTTCTGGAAAGCCCGAGTGGGATGTAAGAGAGAATAATGAAGTTGCCTCATCTTTTTTTTCTTAAGGATTACAGGTTTTCTCACAGAGACATCGTGGGACACACATCAAATGAAATAAAAGGTTTTGACGACGATTCTCGACAATGGTACGCGCTCTTTCATCCAATTCTCGAAATCAAACGAAATAATTCCTCTCTAAACTTACGACCTAATTTCACTGATGAAACATTGTTTCGAAGTTTTGAGATTATTTTCTTTGGTGGGCATACGTAAAGAAAATAAACCAATTTTGCATTTCTATGGAGAAAAGGCCCCGGGCAAAACATGGGGCAGGCAAACATTTCCATTCGGATTTAAGTTTGTAACCAAAGAAGGAAGTGGTGCCAGAGATACATTTTTAATATTTTGAAAATTTTTAATCTCGCCGTTTGACGGTGCATATCCATTGGGGAGAATAAAGTCAAATGATAATACTTCCGAAAGTAGGCGTAATTATCTATCCTTTGAATCGCCTAATTAATTATTTAAATACATTTTCCTGCATTTGTTTGTCAACTTGGCGTCGAGCAGCGGGTAAAACATAATGTCCTTGATATTGACGGGTGTTATCAGATTAAGATAAAAATCTATTTAAGAAAAAAAGGCCGAAAATTTGACAGGCGTGCAGGTGAAATTCGCCCCGAGCATAACCAAGGATGACTTTGTGGCTGAAAATACTTGTAGAGTCAAGATAGCCCAATTCATATCAACTAACTTTTATGTCGACGCATACGGTAGGTCTTCTTCCATTAATCGGAACAAATTAAAAAGAAAGATATTATTAATATTTTTGGGTTACATGTTAATAAAATATGGCTGAGAAAGACCCGTTTATTGCGCTATGTGTACTGAGAGTGAAGATATTTGAGAATCTATTGACAATTTCCATATGCCATATCATTTTTATATTTAATATTAATACCCTATTTATTTACCTCTTCAATATCAAAGCCTTAGAAGCGATTATGAGCTACTATAAGTAAGACTATATCAAATGCGTTCTTTGCAGGGTGTCATTTCCTTGCTTGGGACATGGATTTATTGATGAAGAAATTCGTTTTTCCAAAATCTCTGGTTGACCATTATTTGCAAAGGGTTGAGAAGGTCGCGAGGTATTAGTAGGCATTTTTTAGAGTATAAACTTTGCTGCAAACCAACTTCATTTTCAATACATTCTGCTAAATTGTGTATTTTTTCATTTAGAAATTCTGTAACATGGCACATATTTGTTATGCCTCTACAGAGATATAACCATTTCCGTAGAAATATATCATTCCCAATTGAAAACTATTTAAATTAGTATAAAAGGTACCTTACTAGTAATTGGTGACCTGGTATATTCCGTGTATATCCGTATCTTTTTTGTTGCCTAAACCAAGTGTTATTGATGATTAACCCCTTTCTCTTGCAGAATTCAATTGGTTTCTCCCCGCAGTGATTCATCTACAACTACATCTACGCAATACACCGCCAGCCGCCCGCGCCGCAAGGGCGTGTGGCGGGGTTGTTAGGTCACCAATCGTAAAATAGAATATAAAAACATGCAAAACCAAGCTATGTTCCCTCTACACAAATAATATATTTTGTTTATGGACTCGAAAAATATTAATCACACGAAAGAAGGTACTTATGTGCACAAAATATTCAATAACAGAATACGTTCATTCAAAACATGCTATAGGTCTGTTAAAAATATGGGTCCATTAAATAAAAGAAAACAGGCAGGAAGAAACATGCAACATATCGACAAATATATACACTACCAATTTGAATTATCTCCTATACGAATGCTGTCATGTCTATTATGATCTCTAATGATTCGAGGGAAAACTACATTTTAAACCTATTCGTTCTACAATAAATCTCCTTGATTTTACGCTGGTGTTCTGATTTACACTAGTAAGTGGGGTCTGTAATATGTCCTTAACATCCTCAGATAAATAAATATCCTCAAATTAAAGCTGTAAATTTTACCTATATTTCAAACTACGGTCAACTAGTCTCTCCCATTCTTATTCTTTCAATAGTGTCGCGACACTGCTACCTTGTTCATAACAACTTTTTGCAAATCTAGCTGCTCTTCGTTGCACTCGATCTATTTCCAAATTAAACCTATTTCATGAGGATCCCATACACGTGAAGCGTGCTCAATGTGAGGCCTAACTAACCTGAAATAACAGAGCTCCTTCTCCATTTCATTACAGTTCTAACTATTCTTTTAATGAATCCCCTTTTTTATTTATTATTCCGCTAATTTCACGAATGTGTTTTCACCAGGACATATCGTGTTGTCGTTACACCCAAGTATTTTACCGATTCCACGTGTGTAATGTTGTTTCCCTGAATAGTGCGCTTTCTGGTGAAGTACTTTTCCTCTAAAAATTTATCGAAACACATTTATAGAAATTTAATTGTAGCTCCCATGTCTCGCACCACTTTTAAGTTGCATTTAGGTCGTTAGCTAATGATACCCAGTCTTCATGATTGAATATTTCCCTATATATCACAGGCTTTGTCAGCAAATGAATGAAGTTTCCTGGAAACCTGACACCCGATGACATTAATGTATAAAGGCAACAATAGCGGATCAATAACTCTTCCTTGTGGGATGCACGGTGTTACGCTTACTGTGTCCGATGGTACCCCGTTCATTACAACCCTTTGATCGCGGCCTGTTAAAAAGTTAATAGCCCAATTCATTTCTAGGTTCGACGGAAGTGTCTCAGGCAAGGCTAGAGGTTGGTGGCAGTTGGCTCCTAACCTTTGCTGAGTGCGGATCGTTAGTTTGCGAAACCTCTATAACGCGATTACTTACGCTCCGTCATGGACCGATTATTAGAACAGACTTACGCCATCATATTTTGCGAGAAACTGGACTCATGACACGCTCAAAGCAGCTTATGGTAATAACGACATCGGTAGATCGGGTGTTTTTGAGCGGCACAAGTTATTTAGAGAGGGAAGTGACGTTGTCGAAGACGCCAAACGTTCAGGACACACTTCCACTTCAAAAAGTGATGAAAAAGGTGCAAGAAAGAAGGCTTTGCTGGAAAGGGATCGCAGATTAAATGTTCCAATGGCTTCTGATGAACTTGGAATCTCTATGTGATATGCATCGACTTGTGACCGAAAACATGGGCACGAAAAAATTGTGTACGAAGTTGGTGCCATTGAGGACACTACTTTAGAAATCGCTCATGACCCACCATATGCAGATGGGCGAAAGTAATTGAAGGGGTGTGACACTCTGTTAACAGCATAGGCACATGGAGTAATGGGTATTTAACACATATTTCGCATCAACATGAGTAGACTTTCCCCTAGACGAGCTTACAGTTCATCTGAATCCACATAAATACCTTGTCACTCAACAAAAAAAGATGTATGGCAGAGATTTAAAGAACAAGGTGGGACGGGTAAGGTGTATGGGAGAAAAAGGGGAAGGAGGAAGGGAAAAAACAGGACAAAAGTGTATATTTAAATACGTGCTGGCGAAAACTTTGTTAAATCAAGTGGAAACGTCTCCAAATCAATAGTTTTCGTTATACGAAAAAGAAGGTTATAAAAATAGTTGAACTAAAAGTGGAAGATTGTCGAATAACTTTAGGAGACCCATCAGAATTATTGAAAATTTTATTGGTAGCCACAATCACGTTCGCAAAAAAAGTATTGCACATTAGACTTGTTTGTGCACGGTGGATTCTAGGAATTCTAGTATTCAAACAACGGTACAATTGCGTACAGGTTTGCTTAAAATTCAGTTTAATTTGATGACATTAATGTGTAAAGGCAATAATAGCGGATCAATAACTCTTCCTTGTGGGATGCACGATGTTACGCTTACTGTGTCCGATGGTACCCTGTATACGATACCCTGATACTCGTATTATGATGTTTTACTCGCTGTGAAAACTACTTTGTGAAAAAGTTATAAATCTAATCTATGACACAGTTATTAATCCCATAGCTTCCCAACATTTGGAGCAACATTTTATGAGGGACTTTATCAAATTGTTTTTTCAAATCCAGAAAAAAAACATCGTCATTACTCGGATCTTCTCTTTTGGCTTTTTTAAACTCCATTCATCATGCCTAAACCTTAGTCCCCCACCTCATCACCATACCTTCCCTTCTAATTCTAATTCCCCATTATTATCAAGTGTTTTCCTGCAGGAACACCTTGGAACTGATCGTGTTCTACTCGACTTCTTTCTCATTATCATTGCATGGTGGCATGTATACCCAAGCAATGACCAAGTTCGTCGGTTCTGCTTTTGTCTCTACTAGTAATATTCTATCTGTTGCTTGTAGTATATTGGCTATGCTTATTCATACCTTTTTAAAATTTAATACAAATTAATTCTACAGGAGACAGGGGTCAATTATCACCAATACTTGGTTTAGACACATTAACCAAAATGATGAAAGTAGTAGGAATATGAGGAGGGAATATCTTTGGGCAAAGGAGCTTTCACAAAGAGGAGTGAATTGGTAACGGGGACATATATAGAGTCAGCATTTATAGAAAAGTCACCTCAAAAGTTTGATAAGGAGAGTGGTTTGGTGCGGTGCGGCACAAGTTCTTCAGAGTAAGACGACAGACGTGGTATGGAGGGCGTAGTCTCCTACCTCGCCATCACTCCTCCTTCGCCTATCGTCAAGTCCGTCTCCCCAATTTACCATCCATCTTTTCCTTCCGGGAACGCCCTTTTATAATTACCTCTCCGAAAACTAACGTCCCTTTCTCCTTCAAAGAGAGTGTTGTTGCACTGATTTTACATTAATCGCCTAGACATATATTTCTTTGGGAAAATCATTATTTTGACCCCTCAGTCAGCTGCATTGAAGTTTACAACCTATTTATCAACTTATTTCAACTGAGAAATAGGATACGTAAATGAATGTTAAATAACCTTGGCAATCAATACAATAATTGCCATATTTATGCGTATCTAGTTTTTCAAACTAATTTTGTCAAAGATAAAGCACAAACTAAAAGGCTCAGTGATTTTCGGATGACCTGGACGACCTTTTCACCGTCGGGCAATTGTGGCGGGGAGGAGTATGAATGTGAAGAAGCATCGACGCATTCAAAGGCATGATGGAAAAAGCTAGTGATCTTTGGGTAGAATTAGTTCTGTAAATAGTAAGCTCTTTGGCGAACTAAAGCGGTCGAATTTCGCAGGACTCGACTGCTGGTTTCGGCGGTGGGACGGTTGGACGGCGAAACTCGAAACACGGGGCCCGCTTCCGACGATAAAGCACACGAGTAAACCCCTCTCGGTGGAGGATTGGGGAGGGGGTAGAGAGAGTCCCTCAGCCAACACCTCTCCACCCTGAGGAATATCGCCGCGGCAACAACTCCTCGTCTCCCCTCCACTCGAAACCCCGTCGAAATGGTCCAAGAGGGTCTCGACCACTCTCCTTCTCCCCCGCATTATCGCACCCACGGAAGGCGGGCGACCCGCCCCCCGCCTCTTGAGGAGAGTGCCTCAAGGCGGGAGTCGTGGGAATACCTTCCCTCCCTCCACCTTCTCGGCGTCCCTCCCCACTCCTCCCTCGCCAGCCCTTGCGCGCACAGAGGGGAGGAAGTGCTCCCCCACCCTCCTTTCCTCTCTTAAGCGCGTGCTTCAATGTTTTCTGATGGCGACGACGCCCCCGGTCGGTGTCTCACCGTCGCCCGGCGAGGAGACTGAACGGAGGTCGGAGCGAAGGGGATAAACAATGGGGAGAGGCAGGTCTCCTCTCCGCAGAAGCACCTTAACCAACTCCATAAAATCCACGCCCCACTAGACAGCCTCAATATTAACTGCATCCTCGCAGCTGACCAAGGAGAGGAGCAATGGAACCAATGAGGGAAGTAATGGGGAATTTTCCCTTCTTACTTTTTAATTCTGCATGACTTGTCATGATGAAGATCTCATATCAGTGGTTTATTTTTATTCCCTTTTTCACATGACAAACAAATAATTCATTTGGTGAATTAACCCTAGATTTGAATGAAATCTTCCTCCGGCGTGTACACAAATTTGTACGTTATTTGATAGATTTTTACTGAATATTTTTCCTTTTCCCCTTCCGCTCCCATATCCTCTCTTATCATATAACCTTCCCACCTGGTATTTACACCCCGTGCCACACACCTTCTTGATGGATCGCGATGTATTTATGTCGATATGGAAACAGTTGACGCTGGTTTCCACATTTCCCATGTTAAAGTACGCATTCTTCCAAATTGAAGAATGTGCATTAAGGAGCATCCGTAAATCCTGTATTGGATAACCGAAGGTTTTGAATAAATCAAGCAAGTCAAAACTTTAAATGGTGGACGTTGGAATGGTATTTTAAGTAACAGAAAGATGAAAGAAAAACACCGTGAAGTGTATCGTGACGCTGGATGAGTGTTGTCCTGCTGTAATAATACTTGCCATTAAAACTTGAATGAATCATGATGAAATAAACTAAGAAGGTCAGACATTTTGTATTACACCGGCAACACAGTCTCAATTCTCAGCATTGCGGACTCAAGTCACTGACGTGATGTATTTTATTTAAGAAAGTACGGTGGTTGACTAGAAAGTAACTTCCGCTTCGGCCTTGCGTGGTGGAGGGTAAAGCTAGAGCCACCATCTTGCTGTCTAAACGTACCTACACTCAGCACGCACCCTGCTGTGATTGAGTGCAGACTGTGGTTCTTCTACTTTGTTCACTGAGAACTGTTACAATGTTCGCTGCAATAGAAAATACCGCGAGATGTCAGGGAGTGGTGTGAATGCTAAGTGAACCTTTGTTTATTAAAAAAAGAGATTGAAACACGCAATGAAGTTATATGCGGACTGCTGTCATGTACATTAAGCTAAAAAATTGGCTCTGAGTACGATATAGTTTTATATACGTAATCATAAAATTTTAATGTGAAGAACATGCTACTCAATTTGTGAGAAGGGCCTCCCGAGCCGAACGCTTTCTTTATCTTTCCTTATTCTTCCTTCTTATCTCTAATATTCCTTAATGAACAAAAAGTATATCCTCTGACGATGCATTCCCTTATCAAGACTATAAATACAACGGAATGCGGGATCTAATGAATACGTTTCAACTATAGTTTCAGAGATACAGGGATTCAACATTGGTAGTAGAAGTTATTATGGGAGGCGACCGACAGCTAAGGTCATTTACGTCATTAAGGATGGATGGGGAAGGAAGGGTGGAGAGAAACCCGGCGTCGGCATTAGCCCACTCTTGTCGAAAGGCGCCAACGGGTCCACAGTTCCTATCCAACGTCCCATTCAACGGACGTCGTACTCACTCAAAGTGCTCCCCACAAAATACCTCTAGTAGGGATCGGGATACCACTCGAAAATATTTGTTTTCCCCAGGAATTAAACCCTGGCCCTCTCGGAGGGAAGCCTGTACCTTAGCCACCACGCCATCCCGATCCCCGTTCAATACTGGTTAACAGAGAAGAAGCCATTAGTGAAATTTAGGGATGAAATATTATTCGCTCTCAAACATGTTAGGCACTGTGCGGTAGACTCGATTATAAGAGACCAAATGAGCTATCCTTGGGTTTTAGCGACTTTGAAAGTACATTTGGACATGTACGTTCGGAATAGCTCCGGAGCCGCAGTAAAGAATTTCCCAAGTACAAGGGGTAAGGTTCGAATCTCGATTGGAGACCAAAATACTACTTTTTTAGCTCTGCTTCCACTCACTCCCGCGATCGAGAGGCGAAGGCGGTCGCTCGCTTCCGAATCCAAGGGTATCTCCGGAGGATGGCGAGGCGACACGTGCGAGCACTTCTGTTCTCCGCCGGTGGAGTGAGAAAGGGAGTGTGAGATGTCCCCGCCCCACCTCTCTCTCCCCTCCACGCTCTCCATCACGAGATTCCTGGGAAGATGGGGAATTGCGAAGGGGATGAAGGGGGTGGAGAAGGAGGAGGAGATGGGGAGCGGGGCCCTGCTACGCCCGGATCCAGCGGAGGGGGGACCAAGTGTTGAGTGGAGTTTGTTGAGTCCCGCAGAGTTGTTCCTCGTGAGGGAAAGAAGTTTTGCACCGAGTGAGTGGGAATTACAGAACACTAGCCGCTAATTCATAAAGTCCCGATTAGTTGAAAATCAAATTAAAAGCAGAGGCGACGGCTGTCCTCGTTGACGCAGATATCACACGGGAGGAGAGGATGGGCGTAATTAACGAAAAGAATCTTGACGAAATTCGTAGTCATGGAAAATATGAAGTGTGCGCGAATGTTATTAGATGGACATGGTTTCAACTTTTACAAAGCACTTTAAATGGACGCTTGTTGGTGTAAAATGACTTACACTCTAAGTAGGAGAGTAAAAGAAGTACAGCTTTGCCGGTTAATGTAAACCGTTAGGTTGCATTCTCAGGCCTTCACGTGTAACCTTTTCATTTCAGTCAAAGTCACCTATAATAGTCCCAAAAATGAGTCCAAAACCTCCTCTTTAGCTAGTCTGCTTTTCCATTGGTATGATTTTGCGTCTGAATACATATCTGTTTGAAAAAACTAATTCATGCACTTTATTTTTTTCATAAATTTTACATGAACAATGTTTTTATTATTATAAGATAATCTCCCGGTTAAGGCAGGTTTTGGATGGATACAATTGCCAATATAGATATTTTGTGACTCCTAACAAAACACAATCCAGAAACCCACTCTACATCAAGTACTTCTTCATCTATGTGTATTTAATTCCTCGCTTCATCCCGTACAATATCATTATCCTGTTCCTGCCCTTTCATCTTTGGCTAATATTCTCTCCTCTATTATAGTCTTCAACATCTTACTACCGATCAGTACGCCCTTCATCCATTTTTCTTACCTCCATAGGATTTCTCCCAACACACCCCTCTCCTCGTCCACCATACCAAGTACTTCCTCATTCGTTTTACTTTCCGCCCATTTCATCTTCTCCATTCTTCTCCACACCCACATGTAAAAAGTCTCCAATCTACCTCAATCCTTCTGATTCAATCACCACGTTTCCGCGCCGTACATAGGCGCGGAAACGCTTCCGATTTCCCTACGCTCCATATAAATTTTTTTACGAGTCTTTTCTTAACATCCTTACTCAACGTCCCCGTTATCAACTCCCTTCTCTTTGTGAAAGCCTCCTTGCCTAGCGCAATTCTTCTCCTTACGTCCCTAACTACTTTGACCGTATTGGTCCAAAACACTTCCGAGGTATGGAAACTGTTCCATCTGCTTAGTTTTTGCTCTTCTAATTTAATGTTTAGCTCAACCTTTGTTTTTCTGGGAAATCCCATTATCTTTGCTTTATTTTTATTAATTATCATCCCATTTCTATTACACTGAATTTCAAAGTCACTCAGAAATTCTTGTAAACCCTTTTATATATATTTATACAATTGATATTGGCAATATCAACTAACTACATGTGGAGTTGTTGCCAGAAACATAGGTATAAGTCAATTATTATTTAATTGTTGTGAAGGTTTCTCGCGAGTTAATTGTATGCCAATTCATTGTGTGCACTGACAATACAGAAACTATTAGTTTACAAATATACGGTTTTTCCACGTTTAGTCCTTTATTTTAAAATAGTTGTCGTGTGGCTAAATTAAAAATCATATTACCTTACGTAATACCTTATACCATACCTTGTAACATATACCTTACGTAATGCTGACTGATGGGTCTCCCAGGCAATTATTGCTCCTCCGAAAATCAATCCCTTTTGTGTGTTCTTTGTAAACAATGATGCAGCCGGTTATCCTGAGGGATACCCCTGAGATTTTTTACCATCTCTAAATCAATTGGAAATACCCGCTTATCCAATTTTGGCGTTGTCTATTCCTAGGCCGCGCGTCTCCGAGGGCTAATCGCGGCCTCCTCTCCGCGGCCCCGCCTCTTTGCTTCCCTGCCGTCGCCCCCTCGAGTCCACCTGCTCACTTTCTGCTCGAACAGGAGTTTTGGATGAGACGCGAATAAAAATGTATATGTACACCTGTTTATTGGAATCCGATATCTTTATGGTACACCGCCAAACCGGTAGATCGTCCGATATGCGTTTCATTTCTATTGGTATTTTTCTAAAATATTTTTTCATCTTTTTTTAGATATGTTATTACTCTGCAATCCACCGCTAGGATGTCTGGCAGGTCGTGAATACACATCAGACTAATTTTGATAAATATATATTTATTTATACATATGGGGTCGCGGTATTCCAGGGGTAGAGTGTAGGACTACTGGCCGGAGGACCCGGGTTCGATTCCCCGGCAAGAATCCCTGGGCACCCTCAGCACCACCCAAGCTTTGTGACCCAAGCAAGCCACCACTAGGAGTGTGGCAGGAGGTGAACACACAACGAACAACCTTTGACCCAAATATGACCTTACCGCTGTTGGGCAATATTATTCTGAGCCCTTATCGTTCGTGGAAAAAATAAAATTTTAAATCTTGCCGTCCTACAATTAATCTCCCTATTTTTTTAAGTGCTCTCTCCTACTTACCGTAATACGATGGGGGTAATAATGCATTTTCAAAATCACTGCTAAAGAGACGTCCTTCCTATTTATGCAAAAGATTTCATCAGTATTAAAACCTTTTGCTCCGTGAATGATTGCCAGCCAAGCTGCTCTAATATTTGAGATACTGTAATAAGTTTATCATAACAAAGTTTCAAAAACCGAGCTCCTCAATGCTGCACGTGAACCAATTTGGTAATTAATCCAACTTCGTGAGGATCCCATATACTTACAGCATATTCTAAATTAAGTCTACCCAGCAAGAGTTAATATTTTTGTTTGACCTTTTCATCACTTTGTCATGCAGTAATGGATTTACCAGAAAAAGCACAGTTGAGTTTAAAATAAATGCATATGAGTAAAACTAATTATTTCCCGGACGCTTCAGGTGGCAGGTGGAATTCTCGTTAGCTCCAAACCCATGGTTACTCTCCCGGGATGCCCGTGGGAAGAAAGAGCCCTTGAGTCTGCTACCTCCGGCGTCTATTCATTCTCTTTAATTTTCTATTATGTATGAACACGACAAATAAACGTATCTTACTCGTGACTACGGAGTCAATGTCGTTAACGTTAAGTAGGAATAAAGGAGGTCCGATGACACTTCCCTGGGGAACACCTAAAGTAGCTTCTACTGCATTTGGACTAACTGTATCTATGACTGCTTTTTATACCCGTTCATTCAAAAAGTCTTTAATCTAACCCAGGATATTATTATCTATGTATTATGCTTTTACCTTTGTGAGTAGTTCACTACATTGCACTTTGGCACTTTGTCGAAGGCTTTCTTAAAATTTAGAAAAATCGCTTTCACTAGATCAATGTTCTCTCCCAAACTAAGAATACCATGAAAAAAGCGCAAGTTGTGTCTCGCAGGATCTACCTTTTTGGAAACTGTGCCGATTTTTCATTGATAACTTCTGATTATCGAGGTGTCTCGCGATTGAATTAGTTACTAAATATTCCAAAATCTTGCACGAAATGTATGCGAGGGATATGTGAGGCGAGACCTATGTTATTGCTCTGTTCCTACTTGTCTCGGTTTTTATGTTGGTGTTACCTCAGCCGTTTTCCAATCCCTGGGAACCTTGTGATCTATTAGCAACTTTTTAAATATAGATATGACGATCCAGATATGGCGAAATTTACGAAGCTAGGTCCTTAAATATACGATACGTTCTATTCCATTATATGAGATTTAAATTTTGGGCATCAGTCGACTGTACCAGTCGAGTAAGCCATTTGGTAAGCTATCGGAGGCATTCGGTGAGACATTGGCGAACACACTTTGAAAGAAGGAATTTAATAAGTTAGCATTTTCCAAACTGCTGGTTACTCTTTCGTCTTTATCATTTTTAATTGTATTAACTGTTGACTAATTTCCATGAACATCTCTTGATGTACAAGCAAAATGCTTTCGGATTCTATCTCAAATTGTTGCTAATTTTTTTTCTTTTGAATTGGCTTAACGCTTTCCGAAATGTATTCTTGTCATTCGTCGTAGATATTTCGTAATCATAAGTGATCTAAATATTTTTGTCGCTAGAGATAGCATCCCTAATATTTTTCGTCTAGTTGTGACATAGCCTTTGGCGTCGCAATGTTTTTCTAACATCCACATTGTATTATTTACGTTCCGTGTTATCCTTTATAAGTTTACCAGGAATGAACTTGTTGACTGCCGATCACGTGATCTCAAGAAAGTGATTCCACATACAGGGTTCGTCCGGAAGATAAGTGTACTGATTTTTTCCGGATTTTTGACAAAAGGGGAGTCGTCCACTACGAATTTGTGCCTGAACGACAAACTGTAAATGCTGCATTTTACGTCCAAGTGCTCGACAGGCTTCGAAAACGAGTCGCCCGCGTCCGGCCAGCGATCAAAAACATCTGGCGGCTGCGTCACGACAATGCGCCGTCTCACACCGCGCTTGTTGTGTCGGACTTCTTGGCCAAGCACGGCGTGTCAACACTGCCGCACCCGCCCTACAGCCCGGACTTGGCACCACCGGACTTTTTTCTGTTCCCGAAGATAAAGAGGAGTTTGAAAGGAACGCGATACGGGACTTTGGACGCCGTCAAAGAGGCCGTGACGACGTGTCTTCGAGAGGTTCCCGATGATGCCTTCGCGGGAGCCGCTGGAACAAGTGTATCGACTCACAAGGGTTATTAGCTTAAGATATGTAAAAGTGTAATAATTTTTTTTCCTGAGCTCAGTACACTTATTTTCCGGACGAACCCTGTATAATTAGTATTTAGCTGAGTATTATCTTTATTAAAATTTTCAAATTGGCTTTCCAACACGCCTTGTATGCCGTTATAGTCCTTTTCTTTAAACAATTAAATTTTCTTGTGACACAAACGCATGGCAATGGTAAACAGGGAAATAAGATTGGTTGATACTCTCAGGAGATTTAGACACAGTAATGGCTTGTAGCTAGGAATGAGGATTAGCAAAACATAGGCAAATTCGCAGTCATGAAATTTCGGGAAACATGAAGTGATGAACAGGACATAAATAAAAAAATAGAGGGTTTAATGATAATTACGACGCATTAAGTAAAATATTTGGGTGTATGTCTAAAACCACGTCTTTCATGGGAAGCACATATAGTATCAGGAAAATATGCAGAGCCCCTTAAAGAAACTCTTAATAAGTCATGGGCAATTGTAATAAGAAATATAGAGAAAGGTGTTATTTCACTCCAGTTAGACCACATTTGGAATATGCCGCAAGTATTTGGGATCCTTGGGAGAAAGTGTTGCTAAAACAATAGGATAAATTCCAGAGGAAATCCCCCAGATTCGTCAAACATTTCACAAAAAGAAGAGGAGTGTGACAGGCCTTTTAGAGGAATTTGGCTGGCAGGCGCTTGACATGCGAAGAAAACAAGCGAGACACACTTTTAGAAAGGTTCAGATCAAACAATTTTAACAATGACACTAACGGAATTATTAGGGACCCACACTTGAATATAATAGACCACAAAAATAAGATTGAAGGGGATGGACTCCATTCACATAAATAAAATGCCTCAAATTTCTTCAAAGTACATCCCTTGAGGATCCACACACTTTTACGAGCGGCTTTCATGACTCGAACGTTCCCTGGTAGACGGATTACGAAAGGTCCTTAAGAGTATGCATACAAGCTTCTTTGACTGCATTTATGGTCTCATTGCGGTGTCCTTTTTGGAAAGATTTCATTTTTGGGAATAGAAAATAGTCTGCTGGTGCCAAGTCGGGACTCCCAAGGGATTGGGGAATCGTAGCGATGCTGTTGCAAAATGTCTTTGCAAGCATACGTGCACACTCGACTCTGCTCTTGGTCGTCTGTGAAGACCTTCGGGACAAGTTTAGCGCAGGTTTCCGCTTCGCCAAAATGTCAGTAATAAATGTGTGATCGCTTTCGTCTTATTAATGCCAATACGATCTGCACTCAAGCACACACTTAACTGACGGTTTGAATTCAACAAGCACAAGTTTCACGTTGTCGTCTGTTCTTGACGTCGACGGTCGTCCAGGGGTTCGTTTTCCAGACTCCCTCGGCTATCTATTAAGGGATTTTACCACTTAAAAACTGCAGTTTGTGACACTCTTTCATCCATGAACACTTAGAAAATCATGCCAAACGTCTCCGTACCCAATTTCCCCAGTCCAACAAAAATGTTGATAGCGTACTGCCTTTCAATCGTTCGCTGCATTTTGAGCTTACACCGAGTTATTCGACAGAGTTCCCCTAAAAACATGATCAAGGCTGAACAAACGCTTTCAGGCGATCCGCGCTTGGCGTGTGTTGAAGGTCAGACGCCCCATCATCAAGTTTGCGCAATGCGAGAACCCTGCGACGCACAGTTACGTTAGGACGAAATTGTTCCCGATACTTTCTCTGCAAACCTTTTCTCATAGTTGCTAGTGTATGTGTGTAGGTTAAAATAAATGTGCATGAGTATATACGTATGAGTATGTGTTGGCGTGTTTTTGTTTGTTTTCATGCAGTTATATTTTATTTTCCGGATGGTTTTTTTGTAGCAGCTTGCGGGGCATTGTGTACGTAGATGTAGAAGAAGGAGGCGTCTAAAATTCTTATCTCCGAAAACATTTTCTTTTGAAGTTCTTCACGCCATCTACTAGCTTTCTCACCGTCCAAAAATCATGCCCTCCATCTTCCCCGTATTTCTGACATTCTCTCAAAGATTCGCCATAGATGCACAGTAGTCTTAGTAAAAAGAATAGTCATAAACGATGTTGGCTCAAAAGCAATAGAAGTCACTTCAGGTGTTCCCCAGGGAAACGTTATTGAATCTCTTTTATCTCTTCTTTACTTTAACGACATTGGCCCCGTATTTACTAGTAAGATATTTAACTTTGCCCACCATGAAGTGCTTTACCGAGATATCTGTAATCCTGAGGATAAAGCAGCATTAGGAAAATACCTGTATGCTCTACAACGCTGGTGCGACACGTGGCAATTAGAACTAAACTTGAAGAAGAGCGTAGTGATGATTTGTTGGAAAATGAGTTATTTCCTCCAGAATTACTACATTGGGAACACCGAAATGGAATGCGTAGACTCGATTAATGTTACCCTCACTCACGACCTCTCCTGAGTGAAACATTTACGGGAAGAATGTGGAAAAGTAAGCAAAAATTAGGATTTATTAGAAAAAATACTAGGTAAATGTTATGAAAATATCTAAGAGAAATGTGATTTTCACTCATTAGGCCTCATTTAAAGAATACTGCTTGTATATGGGATGCTAATGAATTTGGATTGATTGCTGAATTGGATCGCGTGCAGGTTAGAGGAGCCAGATTTATAAAGTATTTTTATGATATCTTAGTAGCGAATCCAAAATATTAGAGGAACTAGGCTCGGAATCACTCAGGGTATGAAGATAATATTAAATATTGAAACTGTTGCATAAATTGGAAGGGCGTCTCTTAGCAATGGCATTGGAAATGCATTATTATCCCCGACGTACTACAGTTTGCGAGATCATGTCAATAAAATTAGAAAGGTCAAAGGTAGAAAAGATTCATATAAGATATCATTTTTCCCACCAACGATAAGGGACTAGAATAACCTTGTCCGACCGCGGCAGGAGGGGAAAGTATTTGGGTCAAAGTTAATCTGGGGTGAATTTCTCCCTGCCACACACCCTAGTGGTGGCTTGCAGTGTTCTAAAAATACTTCCATCCATTACGGTCTTCAGCATCTTATTGCCTCTCAAATATCTGCTATTCGGCGCACTTAACATTTCAC
Organism: Hetaerina titia; assembly: GCA_037158775.1. NCBI lineage: Eukaryota > Metazoa > Arthropoda > Insecta > Odonata > Calopterygidae > Hetaerina > Hetaerina titia. The sequence goes on along the minus strand of CM073768.1, from coordinate 13,714,147 downwards.
CTCTCCCCCGGTCATATTATGCGCAAAGAGCTTTTCGTTTACCTGCCTCGCCCGTGGGATTTGAGGCAGGCCTGGACGTGAGCTGCCAAAGCTACGCCCTAGTAGGCAGTTAGAATACCCTACAGGGGCAGTGAAGCAGGATGAAATGGACACATTGCTTTTACTTTCGCCTCCCTGTGGTGCACTTAGACCCAGAAGCACTCTCCCAACCTCGCCAACCCTAGCAAACATTAATTTGCTTTCTGTCCTTCTATTGCTAGGGAGTGGATTACTTCCTGTGGCTCCAGAGGGAGCAGGAGGAAAGAAATCTACTTGCTATCCAGCTTCCGTGCGCCAGGAGAGTCCCTCGGAAAAATCAAAACCATCTCTGGTTTGAAACCCACGGACCGTTTGTGCCATTCCCTCCCTCTTATGTGTCGAGCGGCGATATTATGAGGTCGATGATGACGTCGATAGAATTTAAGATTAGGCCCGGGCAACTGGATGATGAATCCTTCCGAGTAATTCGATATACCCAAGAATTAATGTTCTTACAATGAGAGCAATTGACGGACCAAGTGCCAATTTCAAGGAAGTGGTTGTGTGAAATTAGCTTCATAATGTACTGAGCGAGTACATGCTAATGACTAATATGAGAGAGAAATGGGCCATCGATTCAATTGAGGCACGGAGAGATTTCGGACGGGTGTAAATTAATTTATTGATTTTATAAATATGCTCAAGGTGTGAGTGGGACGAGTGACATCTTCTGCATTCAAAATGTGATTTGTATGCGGCAATCCTTCGGTTTCCTCCTGCCTGGAAATGAATGGAACATCAGAAAGTGCCCCTGCCACACACCCTATCCCCCTATCACCACACACCTGGCAGTCGTTGCAGGGTAGTAAAAAACAAAACAAAAATTACATTTTCCTCCGTGTCTCCCTAACTTATCCCTGTCCAACTTCATCGAACACGAAAAGCGGTACTTCTTGAAAATTATATATTTTTAATTAAGACAACAAGCATTCAATGAACCTATCAGAGGTCTTTCCTACACCTTCGCAGAACCGAGCGATTTTTGAGCAATACTTATACCAGGCATAAACGTCAGGTAAATCAACCGCTTAATAGATAATTTTTGATTAAAATTACCTTGATTTTTTAAATTTAAGTGTAGATTATCTCTCTCTCTAGCTCTCAACCTCAGCGAATGTGTTTTTATATCGCTCCTGAGAACCGGTTTGACCCAACCTACCTGCCAGCCTGCTGCTTGGTGGTTTTTGATTCAGTGAAGTTTAGTTTTAACGAATATAGTATATTGTTTCGTTCAAATAGCTTTCGTTGCTTATGATTAGTTATATTTTGTGTGTGGTGTTAGCAACTTATTTTAGTGAATTGTGGTGGTGTTTATCCTGCGACTCTAATTAGTTTTTGGTGATTCCTCTCTTTTTTTACTATCTTTTTTCTTAAGCATTGTTTTTATCGCGTAGGCTTCTTATTCCATTAAAAAGTAATACTTATTTAGGTGAGTTTATTTGAGGTAATCCCTATCATAAAGACGTTTTTATGAATCAAACCACTTTGCTTTTCCTCATTAACTTTTTATTTTCACGACCCAGGTTTCGTTATAGCATAACATCATCGGGTCCATAACATCATCAGCAAAGTGGTTTGATTTATAAAAACGTCAGAATGAAGACTTTCCAACAAGTTACGCCAGAAACTGTTTTATTTACCCTTTCATAAAGTTAAGCATAGTGTATTCAGTAGTAGCATTCAGGTTAGTTTTGTTTGGAACTCGTTAGGTAAATTAGGATGACTTAATCTAGATCTCCGCTTGATGAACCATCCCGAAATTGTCACACTTTCATCTGTGACGGAAAGAATAAGTGATCACAAAGCAAGTGCATTAGAATTATCTGTTTCTGTAAACAAGATCGTTAAACCTAGATGAAAGGTATAACTGTAAGAGGAACGTAACTTCAAGGATTTTCCCACGGGTCTTAGAAAATACCTACAATTACACATGACGAAAACACTCAACGCTGGGACAGAGGCGACATGGAAGCATTTCTTGGAATTAATTATACATATAGAGACATTTATCCCTGCTAAAGAGAAAGACTATAGTAACGAACCAATACGATACAACAGGGAGGTGAGAAGTATTTTATGACAACAAAAGAAATTGCACTCGAGATAAAAAAATTGAAAAACGGCTGAGTAACGACTTCTGAAAGTGCACGAAAAAAATTTGAGGGAAATTGCAGGGAAACCCTATACGGAAACCCTTTCATTCCCTTCCTATGTCCTTGGGGGAGGAAGCATTGTGTGTTGCATGTCCATGTGGTAGCGTTATTTCGACTTCTTTCTTTTCAAATATTAGTTTGCACGATATTGGATAAAATTTTAAGTTTGGCAAGGGATAGAAGTCTGAGGGTGCTAAATCAGGAAAATAGGGGGGATGGCCAAGCCAATCGTACCCCAAAATCCGTAGTTTTTATTGCCAACGCACCTTGGTGAGCAGGTGCATTGTCCTGGTGAAAGATGATTTTTTTTGAGGCATCTTCTCTCGAATTATGGCACCCAGCTGGTCAAGAAGGTTGAATTAATACTCGCCTATATTTGCTCTGCCTTTTTCTTAGTTAACAGGATCCCTTTCGCATCCCAAAACACACTGGACATGACCTTTCCGTCAGATGCGATCTCTTTCTTTGGCGCTGAGCCACCGGCTTCCACCCACTGCTTCGACCGCTGTTTCGTTTCTGGCGTGCAGTGGTGGGCCCATATCTTATCCATGGTGACAAATCGGTCGGTTCCCTCTTTAATCGGTCCAAACATTCCTGCAAAAATAGTGCCTTTGATTTTGACCGGCATTCAGCAAATGAGGCACCCACCGTGCTTCGCATCTCTAATTCTTTAAGCAAAATGTGATAGATAGATAATAATAACCACAACCAAACTTAACCAACTTACACCCTCCGAAGGTGTTCGGATGAGATCATGGATGAAGTTAAATACGTACTTAGGGGTCACCATTACATCAGATCTTTCTTGAGGAAAACATACTATATACGCAAGTTTTGTGGAGGGTCGCTAGAAAAGCTGACATCCGTCAACGCATAATTTCAAGGTGTAGTGGCGAAAGGGTGAAGAAAATGTGCTCTTTTTCTTTAGTAAGGCTTCATATTGAGTATGCGGCGAGCGTTTATGATTCATTTAAAAAACATTACAGAATTGAATGGGATACAGAGAAAGGCCGCTAGGTTTGTGAAAAACTCGCGCCAAAGGACACAAAGTCCCACATTTAATACAAAGTCTGAGGTGGAAACCTTTGGATATGCGAATACTCAGGGCTAGATTAAACTTATTACATAGATATAAAGCGTGTGGTTTTTCATCCGACATTGAAGATATTATGAGGCCCCCTAATGACATTGGCAAAGCCGACAATTGTCACAAAACTAGTGAGTTAGGTTGTCGAACTGATAGGTTCAAGTATTCGTTTTTCTCGCGCACTATTCGTGACAACAATAAATGAGGGAACACCTAAGAAAATAATAGGTACGCGCTGTCTAAAATAGAGATATCAAAGATTAAATTCCTACAAAAAGCTATCCAAGTTTGGCGTCCTAACGCCCTCCGTCGTGCGCCCACGTGCCAAGTGGAGTGAAGGCGAATGTACATAAAGTCCATTATAATATTTGTAAATTGTCCGTCCGGAATGCGTAGAATACTAGCCAGTAATGAGTGTCTGCATTACAGGTGTGCCTGCCCTCTATTATAGTATTTTCTTGTCCTCTTTGTGTAGGCGTAGGAATAGCTGCTAGCCATGTTATAATATACGTAGGCATGTTGCATGATTGGTGTTCGGTCGCTCCCTTTCCACGCGGTTTTTGGTGGATCGCGTTGTGCCAGGTGCATGATGAAGTAGAGTGAATGTATGTAGAATGGCTGGTGACCTACCACCCCCTGTCTCATTTATATTCGACGGCTTGCGGAGTATTGTGTAGATGTAGAAAATATAAAACTGATTGCACTACGTTGATTGATTAAAATGAACTTTTAAAATTGTCGTCGATAATTAATTACTTGGTTAACAAATGGACAGTAATTAACGGAGGGAAGCATAAAGGAGCTCTCCCTCGCACAAATGTTCCCATTCTCTTTAAATGACCTAATTATGTCCCCCTAGTGGTGAGCTTCCCTTTGACGCTAACATGAGTTCCTGGCGCGGGAGTCTTTTGCGGAATGAGCGAAACGTTTTGGGGCACTTGTGCAAGTAATACCGGCGTCGGGCTGGAATCCAATTAGCGATAAACCTTTTCATTGGAGCCTCGAACTAAAATCCCCTGTTTTGATTTAATGAATAATGTTAATGCATCCATGGAGTTGTTGTGTGCTGTAATCCAAAAATAAGGATTCCTTCCGAAAGGAACTAATGAAATACAAATGTTTATGAAGAGTTATGATTGAAATAGGCCACCGCACAAAGCGCGGCGCATGGGCTGGCCTTTAACTTGCTTTATGTTCCGGCCTAGAAACATAGTAGCACGTCAAGCAAGGTAATATTTTCTAGCCCAGTTCCATTTTTGTCAAATGATTATTTCTTTTTCGTTGCTTCATCTGTTTTCCGACAAATGAGGGGCTATACGTTCACGAAATATAATTACATTAGGAGAAGAAGATGACCGAAAGGGTAGGTAAAGAGGAGGCGAAATATTACTAAAGGCTTCCAATAGCACGCTACGAGGTGTGTTCAAAAAATAACAAGAATTTTAATTTTTCGGACAATAATATTTATTTATTCTTATACATTGATGTTGTCACCTTCAAAGTAGATCCAATTGGAGATTATGCACTTATGCCAGGGCTTCTTCCAATTCCCGAAACACTTCTCAAACTCGATCTTTGAGATAGCCTTTAGTTCTTTAAGCGATGTGCTTTTAATGTCATCCTCGGCTGTAAAACGACGGCCCTTCAAGGTTCTCTTAATTTTTGGAAATAGGAAACAGTCACATGGAGCCATATCTGGCGAATATGGAGGATGGGGTATCGTTACAGTATTTGTTTTTGGCCAAACATTCATGAACAAGCAATAAAATGTGAGCTGGTGCATTTTCGTGGTGCAAAAGCCATGAATTGTTTTTCCAGAGATCCGGGTGTTTTTTTCGGATTACTTCACGCAAACGGCATTGAACTTGCATGTAGTACTCCTTATTGGCCGTTTGACCTGGCGGCAGGAATTCATGATGCACTATGCCATTAAAATCGTGCATAACCTTCACATTCGTCCGCACTTGTCGAGCCTTTTTCGGTCTTGGCGAGCCAGAATGCCTCCACTGGGATGATTGAGCCTTAGTTTCAACGTCATATCCATAAACCCATGTTTCGTCACCTGTTGTAATACGTTTCAGTAATTCTGCATCGTATTTTACTTCATATAGTGACTCCTAAACAACTTCCATTCGCGCTCTTTTTGTTCAAAATTCCACCATTTTGGAACGAATTTTGCTGCCACGCGTTTCATACCTAAAAAATTGGAAAAAATGTCATGACATGATCCAATCGATACGCCAACATCATCATCGAACTCTCTAATTGTGATTCAGCGATCATTCATAAACATTTTTTCACTTTTTCCACGTTTTCATCGATTGTTGATGTGCTGTGGCGTCCAGGGCGTTCGTCATCTTCAAGATTTTCACGGCCCTCTTGGAAACGGATATGGTAGTGATACTAGGTCATCAAGGCAAAACACTTTTGAAGCTATTGAGATGTCCATAAAATGTAGAATGAAGAAAATGAGTTGTATAGAGAAAGGGAGATACTGACGCTCAAGTTTCAAATCGGGAGAGCGAAGAGAGTAAGCAACTAGCGGAAAATTCGAAAATGGCAGAGAATGTGGGCGAAGAAAATGTTGAAAAGTATGGTACGAGCCCTTACTTCTCGAATATTCCTCGAAAGGGAGAATCGATCGGTGGAGAGGAAGTAGGAGAGTAGAGAGCAGGAAGACAGGCAGAAATCAATCGGGAATTAAGAAGGAAATAAAATAGGACAAATACGAGGAAGTTCACGTGACACGCATATGATAGCCTTTAGCGACCATTGAAAGCTTACCTTTAATTATGAAGAGCACCATAGTGGAGTAATTTCGTGGATGAGAAAAGACAAGTTATTTTTCCCCGACGAGGCGAAAACTGGAATTAGCAATAAGAGTGAATGATGTGTGCGGAAACAGTTCTAATTAAGGAATCCGATTGAAGTATAGGCAAATCATTTATAATAGTGAAAAATTGTTCAGAAAACAAAGTTATTGTGACTCGTTTTATTTGAGAAAGTATAATGGTGATCAAATTATACCATCCGCAATAGTTCTACAATGGTTGCATGTTTAGATATTTTTCCTGCATAAGCACAGGTGACTATCACAAAAAATCAGCATAATAGTATCATCAAAAAAATCATAATGTCATACCTTCTCGTAAGCAGTAAATTAGATTGGTGCCCTTTCCAATACCCCAGTGGTCACTCTTGGCTTGGCACAGTCACCCGATCGAGTGCAGTACGTAATTCAACAGATGCAGTTGCAGATTCAAAGACCGTTCCCCTTTATTTGGTATTGTATTTTCTATTTGTTTGAGTGAAAGAGGGTGTCCTCGGGCGGTATGTCTTCTTCGGAAGCTAAGCCTCTCTCCGTCCACCGAGAGAGATGGCAGGGCAAGAGCGTGGGTGCGGCTTGGGAGGCCCTCAGGCGCGCAAGGGGGGGGGGCGGGGTGCGAAGGCGGCGGAGGATGGCCGTGTCTACCGCCCCTCTGCCTGCGTGCGGGTCTCCTTCCAAGCTCCAGAGGCCTCCACGGGCCGACGCACAATGATCGTCGAATTGAACGGAAGCCCTAAAGAATTGGATGCTATCCTTCGACTTCAACCTATTTCCAGTCAATAAACTGCTCTCGTCGTAAAGTCAATTTACTGACAGATCAAAACGCTCATTTATTTTTAAGTCATCCACCATCAGCCTGTAATGCAATGGCAACTCCCTGACCGACTCAACCCGTTCCAAAATTCCCCATTCCGTCAATCCCTCCCATGCTCTTATTCCCTCCTAATTTTCTTCTTCGGGCCTCCCCCCCCTCTTTTCACCAATAATATTTCCTACCTTATCAATGTACACTGAACGTATTTCTTTTTGAAGTACTTTTATTTTTTCATGATAATTTTTATTGTTGACTTGTTTTTACGTGCCAACTTATTATTATTTTCACTTGTTCCTTCTCCGTTATTTGTCCAATGTATTTGGCGTGAGAATAAAATGGGAATTTCTGGGGTTAGGTTAAGAGCCAAACGTAAGGTATCCCACGCAACATCTGTTCCTCAGAGAGGCGGATGTAAAGGCGTCTGACCCCAGCGGGGCGGCCATTAAGTGATGGTGTCACGTTAAAAACACTATTGAAGAAGGTAAAGAAAAACCACCTCAATTATCATTCCCAAGATTGCTATGATAAATAATACAGAGAACATGAGTCCTGGCCGCTCCGGAACTCGGCCCAATCGGCCGTGTGTCGTCCCCGGCAGCGGGGGTGGCAAGGCATCCGCGGTCGTCATCCCACGAAACCCTTGCAGGGGAAAACCAACAGCAGCAGGGTATAAGACCCAGATAAAGAAAACAAAATTAGTTAGAATAGGAACATAGAATGTTAGGACAATGTTGAGGACAGATAAATTAGAGAATATTAAGCGACAGATGGAAAGAGGTAAGATAGATGTTTTAGGTCTATGCGAGGTGAGATGAAAGGATAGCGGGGATTACTGGAGTGATAACTATAGAATAATATACAGCGGCGGGGACGAGAGTCAACGAGGGGTTATCACATTATAATGTAAGGTGGGTGCGGGCAATATAATTTTCTTTTTTTAAACGCAAAATGCTTTCAAAAAGGGAATTTTTGTTGCCGCACCCACGTATATAACGAAGAAGGGAGACAGCACTAACGAAAACAACATGGAGAAATACAATTAAAAATCACGCGTATTCAGAATTTTCTGTAGTTCTTACGTATTATGCACTAATAGTGATATAATATACACTATATGGTATACTAATTATACTGAACATTGAAGTATACTCTTTATTGGACACGTTTAAATAGATGAAGAGAGATTTAATTCAGAAGGTTGATAGATGATGGAAATGAAGGCTTTTGGCAGTGATGGATCTCTACATCTGCATGTTGCCCTGCCAGCCACCGCTAGGGTGTGTGGCAGGGGGTGATTCCCCAACAGTCGTTAAATCTCAGTAATTTTCTTCATTGTTGGTTACAATAAATGTGTATAATATTTCAATCTACGGAAATATTGATAAATTAAATTAAATGCACTACGGTATCTTGAATTTAAATACTTTTCTATGTATACGAGACGAACTAATAATATCAAGACAGACAATAAACTAAGGTTAGGTTAAATAATGAAGACATACTAGGCTACTCAGAATAATCTACTAAGACACTTCTACTAAGAATAATCAAAGAGGATGTAAAACAGAAAAGCTATTGGGAGCTGAGTTAATTTACAATGAACAGGGAAGAGTTAAGTACTTAAGTAAATCAATCTTAGGATTAAAATACTGATGACGCTTAGGCTACTTGGAAATTAATACGAAAAAAAGACTTTTTTTCCGAGCGCGGTCGCTTACAGTTGTTTTGATTCTGATTATTCTGAATTCTGGGCAACTGGTCGAGGGAAACGAGTTGGGCCTACACGAATGGTTGTCATTCGCTGGGGTGAGTGACAAGGGATGGTTTCACACTTGCCATATCAATTACGTGTTATTATTAATAAAAGATTATGAATAAGCCAGACCATGATTAGTTTAAAAAATGATTTAGCTGTGTTTGCAAAGAATTTTATGTGTGTTAGAATATCTTAAAGCATTTTAACAATATTATACCTTTGAGATATGAGCTATAACACACACTTTATAGCTCTGCAATACTTAAAAAAAGATAACAACGAAAATAACGGCGAACAGTTCACATAGAAATGCCACTAAGTGAACTTGGACGAGGGGCAATCTCGATTACCCGTAGTCATCGCAGAGGAAATCACCGCGATACCTTTGGCTTCCTGTTTATGACTCAACTCTCCCACGACTTGCTGGGGACTGTATCAAATATTTTCAAAGAATCGGAAAAGAGAACACTTTGAAAGGAAGGACTATTTGGGGAGCGAAGGGAAAGTACAGCGTCACAGTGAAGAGGGGGTGAGTGGAAGGGAAGTTGGCGGCGTGTTTCCTCTTTGTGTTTTTCAGAGAAGGCACTCGATTCAGTGTTCATCCGCTGCTCTGCTTTGAGCAACATAAAATATCCCTCATTTATCTTGAAATTGCCTATCATCCCTCCACGGTTCAATAACAAAATCACAATATCATCCCTTGTGATAACATCCCTTTGAATTCACGGGGATAGCAACACTTTAGAAGACATATAAATCTTTTTTTCCGCATAGATGCATAAATTGCTTGGGAAAAATGTTCCCTGTTAGTGTATTCCTTAGTTGAAGCTTTTCTTTGTACGTGACATAACTAAAGATCACACTAACAATCCTAAGTCTCCGTATGGAATGAACAATGGAGGTTCGGTGGATTTCTGTTGCGTCGTGAAACAAGTGGAGTTGCGGAGAGTGCACGGAAGATCGGCGATTGTGTGCAGATTCGTACGTATGCCAACTGTTACGGCTGCTTTCGATCTTTCTTGAACATCTTATGCAATTGAGGAATTCTCATTAAGTAGACAACTTCTAGAGAACCTAAGGAAAAGACTCTTGATGTCAAAATAAGAACATTTATCGCTACTCTTTGCCATATTACTCAAAGATCAATTTTTGTACACGGTATGTAATTTTACGCAAATATTTTTCCTTTAGCTAAAAATGGAATTTATTCTAATAATATCTGCTTTCACTGATCAATAGGTAAACAACGAATTATATAACATGTTATCCATGGAATAATATTGGAAGTTTTACAATTCGTTCATGGCAAATTGGAAGTCATGTAATACGCCTATTTTAACTGTTCCAAATTCCCCTTTACACTTGGAAACGCCACGTAAAATATAGGAAAGATGGATCAGCAAAAAATAAAACCCTTTGAAACATGGCGCTGGAGAAGAATTCTGCAGATTGTTAAGTGGATGGGTCAAGTGGGGAACAAGGCAGTATATTGAAGAGCAAGATACGAAAGGACCATATAGAGATCACTACGGCAAAAATACTAGGTGGATTGGTCACGCGTTGAGGTACCATGAAATAGAAAGATGATAATGGCAAAGAGGAAGACAAGTGCAAAGGACAATTTAAGGAGGGCGTAAAAAATTGAGGCTATCGAGGGGTGAGGGCATTAAAACTGAATGGAGATGATTGGAGGGCTACTGTAAATTAATCTTGCGATTGAAATACTGATGATGACACATTCAACAAATTCAGGCGAGATGTAGTGGGAGTTCGTCATTATGAGAAAAACAGAATTTGCATGTTTCCACAGATTTATTAAATAAATCTGTGGAAAAGTGTAAATTTGGTTTTTTTCTTACTGCTGATGAGAAACGTTGTAGGAGTTAAGCATTGGATTCGTTTAAAAAGTAATGGCGTGGCGGTAGCAAAATTTTGCGACAGTGGTTACTTCATAGCGTATATATTGTGTTTGTGGCACAAGAATAATTCACATCTCGACACCTTCCATCATAGAAATTTGGTTGAATTGAAGTCATCAACGCCGAAGTAATCCGTGATATATCATTGCTATTTATATTGAATGGTCGATTCTGCGTTTTGAGCAAACAACTCAATCGCGAGATATCCTTCGGAGAATATTTTGAGATTCGACACACTCTGTGAATTCAAAATGTTGGTTTCTTGCTCTCATGTTTTTTTCGTCTCCTGGTTCTATTCCAAACCTGAAAATTCTAAAAGCTCCATACGCCCAATAAATCGATCATATTTAGCCAATTATATCATTTCTCTCTGTAAAAATTATGCATGTGTTAAAAAAGGCAAGACCCATTCATGCAAAGCCAAGGAATGTGTATTCAATTTGGGTCGCGTCGTTCGTGGAGGCGTCGAGGGTGGGGGGAAAGGGAGCGAAGGAGGAAGGGAGGGAGGGAATGAGAGAGATGGGGTGCGGGGGCGAGTGCGGGATCGGGCGGAGAGGTGTTCGCGTTGAAGGAGGGGACGAAGTGGGCGTTGAAAATTAAAAGGCACTTCACATTCTTGTTTCCTTCTCTTTGATTCTCGGAAAAGAAAACTCCCACTCCCTCAGTCTTGATGCATGGATGCAACATGTATCTCATGCCTCATCTGTATAAAAGCGTCAAGGCATTTACATGAAAATATGACTGCGCACAGCAGATTAAATTACATTTATAAGTTCGATGCAATTCTATGAATGGGCCGAATCCTTTTCAAAATATTCTATTTTCATGGTAAAATATTTAAAAAACCTGATTCAATGTAATCACTGCCTTAGGTGAAGAGTATCGAAGAGAGATGTTCCGTCCAACTTCATGATTTCATCAAATGGTTTCGAATTAAACATACAGCGCGGTTTTTGGTCTTGGAATTCATTCTAGCGTCATTATCAAGTGGAGTACGAATTTGTACAGGCTGTACGTTTTCTAGATACAAGAAAAGGAAAGTGGTGACATGTGGGCTTTTGGATGACAGGGGATCAAGAAGAAAGAACAAGTGACAGAAACTTGAGAGGCGACTGAGATTGGGTTTGGGAGAATCAGGACATCCGTGGCTCAAGAAGAGGCAGTCGATTGGGACGGGAGAGAGAAAGGGAAGTGGCGTTTAACTATTTTTTCGATAGGTGGGACATAATGATCGGAAAAGAATGCGTTAACCTGAAGATGGGAGTGGTTTGAGCACTTTTGAGAGGTTATAATATTCTGAGATCTGGATGGAGGATGGAACACGTCATTGGTCACCGACTCACTGTTAGCCTTTCATCCTCGTCGATTGGTCATCCTCATTCCCATCGAAAATTGGTTTGCCGCTGCCCTTAACACATCGCTCTCCACTTGCGCGTCCATCCCCGCACGCATTTCCCGCTCCCATTATCTGCTTCTCTGAACATTCCACTCCTCGCTTCTTTCGATACATTCGTTATTACATTATCGTCTTCAGCAAGCCTTTATAGTCTCGGAGCAGGTCAAATAAGTGCGTCTCTTCCGTTTCGCAGGATGTCCAGCAAACTTCAACCTCCCCGTTCTCTTCAAGCGACTTCTTTATTGGTATTTCACTCATTCCATTTCATCTTTGTTACTCTCCCGTGTGTCACCACGTTCCCCGAGATTTTAATCTTTTCTCGCCAGATGCTATTGCGTTACTGACCGGATCACACTAACGTACCAGATCATACTAAAATGCATATGTTAAAAAAAGCCCTCCCTTTCACTGCCAAGCTGTTGGACGAGTCTTCCTCTTTTATTGCCCTGCTTTATTTCTTTCGTCACTTCAGCCTGTTTTGCCGTACCCGCCTTCACGCTCTCTCCCTAGTCTACCCTTTCCCTCCCTTTACTCCGCTTATCCAAAACTCCTTTTCTTCTATCCCGGCCTTCGACACCCCTCGCTGCCTTTCAATATTTCTTTCACCCCCTTTCTCTGCCTCTATCGGATTTTCCCAGGTTACTTTCACTGTTCGCTTACATCCTATTAAGAATCTCGGCGAGTCTTTCTTTCCTAACTTATTTTCTGCTTTGTCCGTTACACCCAAATCTCATTTCCCTCCAATCAACGCTCACCCTCTTTCCGCAAAGACCAGATTTCACATTCATATAGCTAGAACTAAGCTCAATGCTCAAGTCTTTCGCAGGTTAGCCTAGAGTGCCAATATTCTAGTAGTGTAATTCCTCTCCTAAATTTCCATTTGCTATTCTTCTCTTCCTCTAAATTACTTCCATGACACATGAATTGCCCAATCGGATCTTGTTTATTCCGTCCTACATTTATTTAAATTCAACTCACTTACTTTAAAATATTTTCTTCTCATGTTTTTTTTCTCGTCTCGCATTATTCCTCCGAAGTACTCAGCGAAAACTGATATCCCTTGGCTGTCTGACTCCAATACTGCTTGATCACCTGACATTATCAACTTGCTACCCACTTTCATTCCCATCTCCAGCCTACTCCATAATCTTTTTCACATTTACGCATTGGAAACAGCGGCGATTACTGGCAATCATATCTCACTTCCCTATCAATCACCGGCCATCTCTATTCCATCTGTCGTCCGCTTCATGTTTAAATTTTGAATAAGTCGCATACCATCTAGGTTTCTAATGCACTATCTCCATGTACCATGGCCATTCTGCCCAGTCTATTAGAAATTTGGCTGTAATATCTCAAATGGCCAATAGAACATTTCTCTAAAAAGTAACTAATTAATTAAAGTAAAAAGTAATGTAATTATCAGTATGCATCATGTGTACGTGTTTCGTAGATGCTTACGTGTATAAAGCATTGTACTTCAAATCGTTACATGTTTGCACTGATCTTTCCAATATATTTTCTTCATAGCCTACATATAGTCATCTTCCTCGCAGTTTTCAATTCTAATACATAGTTTTCCAAAAAAATTTAATTTCAGAATGCATAATTTTTTATTTAAACGAGGGAAATTTGAAATTTCTCGGAATGGAATAGAATGAAGGGACTTACCACAGTGAATTTTTTTTATTTTTCACTTTAGTCTTCCTGTTCTCTAACGCACTTGGTCCAGCAATGTCACAATGCCTTTATACCATCTCGAAAATTAGATTCCTTTCGCTCTGCAAAATACCCGTCTACTTTGGCTTTTGGTTCTTTGTTGGAAGAGAATCTCCGTCCACTTTGGAAAATTTGGTGCTCAAGGAAGACATGGAAATCTGATGGAGCCAAGCCAGACGTATCCATATCTTAGTTCACGTATTTTTGCCATGACAAGGACACTTGTGTGTGGGTGTGCGTTGCTTTGACGAAAGATCAGCATCAACATTACACCCCGCAAGCGATCGTAAGGAAGTGTGGCAGGGGATGGTAGGCCACCAGCCATTCTTCATACATTCACTCTACTTCATCATGCACCTGGCACCACGCGATCCACCAAAAACCGCGTGGAAAGGGAGCGACCGAACACCAATCATCCAACATGCCTACATACAGGTTTCGTCCGGAAAATAAGTGTACTGAGCTCAGGAAAAAAAATTATTACACTTTTACATATCTTAAGCTAATAACCCTTGTGAGTCGATACACTTGTTCCAGCGGCGTTCCCATTCCTGGAACGCTCCAGCGAAGGCATCATCGGGAACCTCTCGAAGACACGTCGTCACGGCCTCTTTGACGGCGTCCAAAGTCTCGTATCGCGTACCTTTCAAACTCCTCTTTATCTTCGGGAACAGAAAGAAGTCCGGTGGTGCCAGGTCCGGGCTGTAGGGCGGGTACGGCAGCGTTGCCACGCCGTGCTTGGCCAAGAAGTCCGACACGACAAGCGCGGTGTGAGACGGCGCATTGTCGTGACGCAGCCGCCAGATGTTTTTGATCGCTGGCCGGACGCGGGCGACTCGTTTTCGAAGCCTGTCGAGCACTTGGATGTAAAATGCAGCATTTACAGTTTGTCGTTCAGGTACAAATTCGTAGTGGACGACTCCCCTTTTGTCAAAAAAGACTTATTTGTCAAGACACTTATTTTCCGGACGAACCCTGTATATTACGAGTATTACATGGTTAGCAGCTAGTCCTATAGCTACACAAAGAGGACAAGAGAATACCTTAATAGAGGGCAGGCACACCTGTAATTCAGACACTCATTACTAACTAGTGTTCTACACATTCCAGACGGACAATTTACTAATATAATAATGGACTTTATATGCATTCGCCTTCACTCCACTTGGCAAATGGGTGCACGACGGGGGGCTTTACAACACTAGACTTGGATAGCGTTTTGTAGGAATTTAAATTTGTAAACCCCTTCCACAAATCTTGTAAACCCCTATATTTGACAATGTGTACCTATTATTTTTTTAGGTGTTCCCCTTTTTATTGTTGTCGTGAATATTGCGCGGGAAAAACGAATACTTGAATCTTTCAGTTCGAGAATCTAACTCTCCATTTTTGTAACAATTGTTGGATTTGCAAATGTAATTAGGGGGCCTCATTGTATCTCCAATGTCGGATGCAAAACCACACGCTTTATATCTTTGTAATGAGTTTAATCTAGCCCTGAGTATTCACATATCTAAAGGTTCCCACCCCAGATTCCGTACTGAATGTGTGTGACGTTTTGTACCTTTTGGTACGAGTTTTTCACGAAACTTTCTCTCTATCCTATTTCTTAGGCTATTCTCTGTATCCTATTCAATTCTATAAATAATGTTTTTAGAAATGGATCCCAAACGCTCGCCGCATACTCAATGTAAAGCCTTACTAAAGAAAAATAGCAGGTTTCCTTCACCTTTTTGCCACAACACCTTCCGAATATACGTTTGACGTATGCCAGCTTTTTTAACAACCTTCAACGACACAACGTGCGTATATGTTTTCCCCAAGAAAGATCCGATGCATTAGTGACCCCCAAATATTTTACTTCATCCGTGACGCTTATCCTAACACCTACGAGTGTGTAAGTTGGTAAATTTTGGTTATGGTTATTATTGCAATGAATACAAATAACCCTAGCTATAATAATATAAAAAAAGCAAAACTATAATAATAGTTTTGCTTTATTATGGCTATTATTGTTTAATAAATGCATAACTGTAGATTTTTTCGTATTTAATTCCAGCTCGCATTTTTCACACCATTTTTAATGTTGTTTTAGTAAGTTTGTGGTGATTCTCGAGCTCCAGCATTCGCTATTTCCATGTAGATTGCGGTGTCGTCGGCCAAGAGTCTTAAACTGCTATTTATTTTACAGGTGATATCATTAATGAACGTACATAAGAAATGTTAGTGGCCCTATGACGCTATCCTGTGGGACACTGAATATTACTTGCTCATAAATAGAGTTTGAGCCATCTATCACCACCCTTTGTTCGCAGTCAGTAAGGAAGCTCCAAATTGAGTTTATTACTTTGCCGTTCATTTCGTACAATTGCAACTTGTGAATCAATTTTATTAATTTGAGTACGATTTACAGGTCACTGTTTATGAGGAGGTACTCCTTGAGAGTCCAGAAAATTTTCAGGGGAAAAAATGGAAGAAAATGATTGTTTAAACCTTTACAGACTATTTAATAGGGAAGGAATTAAACCCGAGAATTTTCTTAAGTCATTCTTGATTGCCATGACAACAAGTTATAAAGTAACTGCATTTAAGAAATCTAGGGCAGGCAGTTTGATTTTACATAAATAAATAAACTCAGTTCTGAGAATCATCAATTTTAGGTTTCCTTGGCAAAAATCACTTTGAAATTCGAAAGAGAAAGAATGACGCCATTACCACTGTGAGAAAATTTGTGGAAAGAAACAGCGAATTCGTATAGTGGAAGACATCTTTGTGAGCCCCGTGGATTTTGATCATTACAGCAAATTTAGGATTGGCTTACGTTACGAGCCATGTTATGACGCCACCAGAGATGCAAATGTGTTTAAAAACCAGGAAAACCTGTGTTTAAATGCAATCAGTGTTCCGTATTCATTTATTTAAATTTATTCTTAACGATTTTTGCTCATATCGAAACCATAATACGAAGAAAAAGTGTTCACTGTTGAAGATATAAAATCATTTTCAATCTGAATTAATGCGCATTAGATTTCTTTTCCTGTCTAACATGCTGTCATCATAAGTGCTCATCGGTTTTAAGTAAAAATTATTTTTTATGTGTTGTGTGGCGATAGATAAACTTCGAAATGACTCTTGAGGGTGCGTAGTGCGTGTGCTTGCTCGCGTGCGCACGAAAATGAAGAGCATACGCTTATGAAGAAAGCGAGCATTTTGGGGCAAGAAAGGCTGGTGCCAATTTATTAATGTATTTTGCATTCCAAGAGTTGAGCGAAGAGCGACATTGAACGCTGCTTGCAGGCATATGTCCATAGAGGTTTATTTCAGAATTTTGCATAAACCTCTTAATTTTAAAAGAGTGATAAGTAGATCACAGTATCGCCAAATTTTGAATAAAACAGGTTTCCGCCTAGTTATGAAAATGCTCTTCGGGACAAAATTTTCTTTCATTTATTTTTGCTTTATTTCCTATTCAAACCATTGCTTAATTCATAATTTTTAGAATTTCTCATCTTTTAAAGTAGCTTTAGAATGGACATATATTAACAGCTACACTTGTACCACATTTTGTACAAAAAACACTCCATAGTTACAGAAGGAATTAAACTAAAGAAATTATTATGGCCCCATGCTACTTAAGTATGATAAGTATAATAAGTAAGATAAGACCACAAAGATTAGACAAGGGAGATAGATTCCAGTACAGATAGATACAAATACTCGTTATTTCCCCGAAAAATCAGGTATCATAATAGTAAAAACCGAAGTCACTTTATAAAAATGAAAACGTACGTACAAGTAAATTCGAGGCATATTCATAAAGTAAGGGCGGTTTGCTTGTACTTAAATATTGGCGCTTCAGAACTCAGTTTTACTCCTGCAGCGCATCTACTGATTCATTGAGAGCTATAGCAGCATTTGTTTTGTTTCAGAAGTCGTTTGCTTGTCCGTGCATGCAAACAACAATATCCGCGACAATCGTTGATCCCGCCAGCTGTGAAGTGCGTTATCATACGAATCTTGTATTCAAAAGAATTGTCGGCTGCTGAAATTCATCGGGAGTTATGCCTAGTTTATGGACCTACAGTTATGGTTAGACAATGGTGCAGTGATTTTAAAAATGGGCGAAAAAATGTCCATGATGAAGAGCGAAGTGGCAGACCCAGTAGTCTGACCGATGAAATTGTTTCACAAGGGGATCAGAAACTGCGAAATGATTGTCAATCAACGATTAATGGCCCGGTTGAACAATTTTCTCAACTTGGACGCATTACTGTCTACAATATTGTCACGGAAATCCTCGGATACCATAAATCGTGTGCAAGGTGGGTACCGAAACACTGCTGCCAAAACCAATAAGAAAATTCAAGATTTGCATTGGGAACTCTTTGGCCAGCCACCGTACAGTCCTGACCTTACACCCAGCGACTACTTCCTCTTCTTGCACTTGAAGCAGTGGCTCGGTGGACAACGTTTCGAAACCGAATAGGAACTCTAGAACGGCGTTGCCAATTGCTTCAACTCTCAGGCGGCGAGCTTCTATGCAGAGGGGTTAAAGAAGCTGGTACATCGGTACGAAAAATGCTCAGAAGTGAACGGCGATTATGTAGAGAAGTGGAGTAGGTTTGTAGCTAACTAAAAGTGCCAATAAAATGTGTTTCATATGAGTATATTTTTTCCTGTGATCAAATGGTTCTTAATTTATGAGAATACCTCGTACAAGATTAAACGCTGCATAGGTATAATGTATACTTTTTGGGACATGTGCATATTAGTTGATATTATATATATTTGCATGCGTGTAAGTTAAAAGTTAACGTTTTCCGTATGAATATCGATTTCGCCTCTGTGGGTCTAGATTTGCATGAATTTGTTTATTTCCATGTGGTTTTATTCTGTTTTACGGGTGGTGATCTAACACCACTCGATCTAAAACCCCCGCCTTACGCACCTGCGCCGATTTGCGTGGTATTTTGTAGATGTAGATGAAGGAATGACTTTTCCAGGGAATCTTACTGTCTCTTCGTCACTCTACCTTAATAGCTTTTCTTGCCTCTTCAATTTTCACTTTAAATATAGCAGGCGATAATAGGAAGCCCAGATTTTCTCCTTTCGTTATTTTAGCATCTCTGTTTACATAACATCTTATAAAATCCCCTGCTCTCTCTCTCTCTTTCCATTTAGCTCTAACTAATTCATGTCTCTGTAGTAATTGCAATTTACGTGCCTTTACCATCCCGGTGTCGGAATCTTTCTTCAGTTCAAGGAATAGGCCATCCATTTTGAGCCCTTTTCTGTTTGTCTATAAGGAAAATTTTATTTTTCCTCAAATCCATCAGTGTTTTTCACCTCATACATACCACATATTTGGTTGCAAACATGTTTATTAATCTGATTTCCTGAATTTTTTGCTATCTCCGAGGCTATACTATCCACCCCTGTGGTGTTTTTGCTCATCTCCTTTACTGCAGCGTAGCATTCAGAGCTCAGTTTGTAGTTTTCTTTTTGTACAATTTTTGATAGCATCCTCTTCTACTAATTTTCATTCATTCATTTTTTTTCCTTCGTAGATATGCCCCAAATATACGTGGGGGTCTGAATAGTTTCCGACCTCAGAAAATTTCAGAAAAAATGTCTTGTATCTTTATCAGGTCGGAAACTTTTCAGACCACCCTTGTATACGTGATATCATATCTTGTATATTTCTATCTCTTTTTTTGTCTTTTTCATGATTAAGACGTTTGCTGTTATTATTATGAATGGCTTAGTTATTCGCTCTGCTTTCATTGGAATGGTTGAAGACCTTGCTGTTGTTACGCGATTCGCCCTTTCCTTGGATCAGGTCACGCTGCACTTCTTTGCATTGAACTTTGATTCATCCCTATGCTAGCCTTCTCGATTTTCTGTTGAAACTGTTATATATTCTCGATATTTTATTGGGTTTATTTCTCAAACTTTTTCTTTGTATTTCTACTTCAATTTTCCTTGTGTTTTTCTTCTCTCTTCTGTCAGATCCAGTATTCCGTCGTTGATTTGTGTTTTCCTTTTCATTCGCTCACTTCGACACGGAGATTTCGACTACTGGAAAACCATTCTTCACATATTTCTAAAACTGAACATATATTCCTTTCAAACGTATGTATTTATTACTTTTTTATCTTTTTCCTTTCCATTTCCTGTTTTCGTTAGACATCCATCCTCGGTTCAGTTTCTTTAACTTTCTGGCAGCCATTGAGTCGTATTTCCTTTTCTCGACTTTCAGCAGGCACGCCCAAGGCCCTAATTTTTCCAAGGAACTGCGGGAAATGCCCCGACAGTAACTTTTATCGAAATCATCCGCTAAGTGCGCATTAAAATGCACACTTATCGGACGACTCCGTTATCCCGCTACTGTTTTACGACATTACCTGAAATTTCTTGGAATTTGCCAAAGGTAGAACACCATTATGTTAAAAGTTGGCTTTAACCTTGTGGACTAAGGGAAGTTCCAGTACTATATGTGTGTGAATATATATATGCCTATATATATGTATATAATACTGAGATTTCCTTTTCCATGGTCCCTCGAACCATCAAAGCTCCGTCCCTCCTTGAGGTATATTTCCAATCCCCTTCTCTCCTTAAAAGGCATATATTCTTGCCACAAGATTCCGTGAACGAGATCGTGGGTTTAATGTTGCCCAATTCCTCTTCTCGCATCTGAAGGGACATTGTAATGTATTAGACACTTCCGGGGCCGGGGGTTGAAATAAATTCCGACCAGGGGCCAACAAAGTGCTGCGACCAGAAGCGGCCCTCGACGCCGACTCACGCTCGACCTCGGTGCATTGGCGACCGACCGACGGAGGAGAGCTTTCCATTATGTTGAGGATCGTTCGGACGGAGGCGGGGGTCGACCTCACGATGCCTATGGGGCGGGCAGTCGAAGACGGGTCCCACCCCGAGGTACCTCTTCATTTCTGCATAGGCTAGTCCAGTCAAAGAAGCTTCCGTTTAAACTGTAGAAACACATGCTCTCGAGCGTAATACGCTTTGGCCGGTGTGTTCATTTTCCTTTTCGATAGAATTGCCAGATAAAAAAATTAGCAATGATTGGGCGTTAATATAAATCAGCGATGAGAATCTTTGTCCAGCAACGGGCCGAATTGCAGGTATTTCTATATTATTTGATTTTGGAAACAATTATTTCCAAATAAATTTCAAGAAACTACGGGAGATGCCGCAACAGTAACTTTTAGCGGAGTCATCCGCTAACATGCATTTCAATGCAACAATTACAGAGTGTAAAAATCATTCTGGTTAAGGCGAATAATTTTTACTTGCTGAAATTGTTGCAATATTATTTCCGATTTTGAATTAGTTTATTAATCGATAGATATATTTTATGACTAGCTGTGGGATTTAAAAAAGTAATATTTTATTACTTAAAGGAACGATTGAATTGATAATGTCTTTGGTTGGATTAAAGATTTTTTGAAAGGTCTGGTACAAAGAGAAGTCATAGATGGAATTAGCTCAAATCCAGTCGAAGTTACTTTAGGTGGTCCCCATGGAAGTGTCATCCGTAGTGTCCGTAATCACCAATAAAATACGTTTATTCACCGACGATGCAGTGGTTTACTGTGATATCCGTTATTTTGAGGGCAGAGCAGCTTTATCAGATGACCTTAATGCTATACAACGCTGGCAAGACACTGGGAAATTAGATTAAAACTTAAAGTGCGTAATGATCAATTTTTGAAAAAAGAACAATTCCCTCCCGAACGCCTACTGCATCGGGAACACCTAAATGGAATGTGAAATACTTTGAACTCTCGATGAAATACTTCGGGCTTACTCTCACTCACTATCTCTCCTGGGTGAAACGCATCCGCAGAATATGTGGAAAAGCTAACGAACAATTAGTATTTATTAGAAGAGTACTGGGTAAATGTAATGGAAAGACCAAAGAGAAATGCTATATGTTGTTGATTAACCCTCATTTAAAATACGCTGCAAGTATATGGGATACTGTCGAAGTTGTGTTAATTGCCGAATTGGATCGCGTGCAGTGTAGAGGAGCTAGGTTTATAATACGTTGTTATGATAAACTTAGTGGTGTGTCTAAAATACTAGAAGAGCTGCGCTGGGAATCACTCACGGACAAAGGTTAAATTACTAATAAAATCTTTTGCATAAATTGAAAGGACGTCTCTTTTAAAGTGACCTTGAAAATGTATTATTACCCCCAAGGAACCACGGTAGGAGAGATCATGCTAATAAAACTAGAGAGGTAAAATGTGGAACAGATAGATTTAAATGAGGTATGTGGAATTAACAAGTGAATAATTTTATTTCAATTCAGATATAATTTCGCTATAATTTGCAACATCATGTTTTTGTCGCATTATAAGCTGGGCCGCCCCACAGGGTCCAGTTGCCAACACAGATGTTTTATCATGGATCATCTGTCGTGCTTCCGCAAGGACGCGTGGTAGGTGTTATGAACACGACCGCGAAATTTAAAGGAAATATTTTTTATATTTGTTGACCACTTTTTGCAAGGTGATAATGAACTACATGTATGAATAAGAAAAAACGAATGTTATTGTATATTAGTTTTAGAACATTAATCTCTTTGTTTTTGTCATCATAGTCCAACTTTTGGACGTAGTGTGGAATTTTAAATGTAAACTTGACTTTTTATGTAAAAACTCACCATTTATGACCTCCTAGTAACGGGTCTTTTCTATTGGCGAGTATGATCGAGTGTCCTCGTGGGCAGGCAACATCCCAGGTCACGTCGTAAA
Organism: Hetaerina titia; assembly: GCA_037158775.1. Taxonomy (NCBI): domain Eukaryota; kingdom Metazoa; phylum Arthropoda; class Insecta; order Odonata; family Calopterygidae; genus Hetaerina; species Hetaerina titia. The sequence goes on along the minus strand of CM073768.1, from coordinate 13,691,612 downwards.
TGCAATGGCCCTTTTTTTCCTTCTAGTTGGTGCACTTTTCTCCGTGCTTCATTTCCATCATTCGAATCAACGTTTTACTACGCTCGCAGTCACCACTCTGTTTCTCCGCATTGCCGGACCTCGGGATTAAATGGAAGCCGTCATTGACGCAGTGCACGCAGGGTGCACTGAATAATGGTGTGAATAAAAGATTAACTCAGATTTTAATGTGGAGTGTTGTATTTTATGGTTGTGAGAATTGTTTTTTGTGGAAGGAAATAAGCATAGGAATGATTCTTATTCGTTGACCTGGGAGGAAGACAAATACTTGATCTTGAAATGGGGTGTGCGAAGAGAGGGAGTAGCCGTCGGGGAAATCCGAAGAAGCAGGGAAAGTGGGAGGAGTGAGAATGGAGTGGTACGCTTTGGGGCCGTGGTGCGTAGGAGGGGGAGAGGGCGTTGGCTGACGGGGCGGGGAGGGAACGAGAGCGGACGCACGAAGGCAGGCGCTCGTCAGGAGGAAGAAATAATGAAGAGAAGAGGACTTCAACGTGATTATAGAAGTAGTGGTTAAATCTACCTTTGGTTAGAGAGAGTACTTTGAATTTATTAAAAAATAGCGATCCTCATGAATTTTAGGTTTATCAGACCAGCGAAACTAAATTTTTTTGAAGAATGACTAACTCACTCCAGGTGATTAAATGTTAGTTTTTTGTTGTATGACACTATTTCCACAAAAATGATACTTAAAATAGATTTTGGAAGTTTCATTATTCATGTATTTTGTTATGCTGCCGGCTGATGTTGTATACTGAGCTTGAATTCTTTGTAGGAGACTAGTTTACATAACCTATAGCGTCGCATGGACGGCTTGTGCCTGCCCCTGTTTGCCGTGGTAAAAATACCTCACCTTTGAGAGCCAGGAAGTTCGTCGGAGAGGTCACAAACTTCGTTCCGGGTTTTGTCACGACAAAGGTCACAAAATTCGCAACAAACTCGACAAAAATATAATTCCAAGATTCCTGCCATGTCTTTTATGTGACAACATCTAATATGAAATTCCACTGTTTGACATTAAACTTTCGAGTCTGAAATTATTTTCACTGAACATAAAATCTTGCTTCCCAAATCAGGTTACGTTTCTAAGATGTTTCAGGACGCCTTTAATTCCGTCCGCTTGAAGCGCAGCACGCCGTTCCCTTTCTCATCCGCTCCCTAATAGGTCGATTCTGTCCCACCCCCCGTCTACCCCCTCCCCCTAGCCCAGAGCTCCTCCTCATGCCGTCGTCTTATTTCCATTCTTATTAAAGAACTTTCATTGCCACTCTTTTTCCTCTTGGGAAATGACTTCCAGCCTTCCATTAAAAGTCTTGGGAGGGTTACACAAAATTTTACCCTATTCTCTCCGAAAATGTAATGAAACGTCTCGGAAATCGCAGGAAAGTGAAGAGGTCGGTAATAAAACAGGCGTTTCATCTGATTTGTATTCAGCCAGGGTTTTTTTTTATTCCTTAGAGTTAATTTTTTTATGGAGTCGTGCTTCTTTTGAGTATAGGAACTCTCCGAACGAGGAATAGCATTCTCATCAAAAGGTGATCACAAGACCGGCGTTCATTTGAATTTTATGAATTTGAACTTCAATTGAGTCCATTGGTTTACATTAGCATTCATACTCCAATCGCCGGAGCTCGTTTTCCAAGGGGCGAACTCCGCGATGCTCTCTCTTGTATTTTGTTGGTTCATGCCAATTTATCTGCACGCCATTCAGCTAGTGATGGTTAGCTACTGGTTTTCATATTCTCGGAAAGTCAATATTTCTCTTACTTACAAATCATTTCGCTGATTTTTAATTTAATTCCTGCAGAAGAATGTCATTCAAAGATTTTAACCATAATTATTCCCAAAGAAAAAGACATTTGTTGGTAAGTTATATAAATATCCGAAGCAAAAATTTTATTTCTCATATTGACATATTTCATTGAAAATAATAAATTTAATTTCCCCATCGAGGTTTTGAATCAAACGTGTGCAGAAAGTAATTTATAAAAAACCTGTATTAAAACGTATATAAACAGAAAGACACAGAAAGGACACAAATATTTCATTTTGACGTTTCGCGCGCGACTGTCATCTTAAGATGATCTATTTCTGTGTGTAAATGTTTTAATCAAATTTTGTGTGGTCGCTGAAGAGTGAGAGTATTCGAAATAAATAATATATATATATATATATACATATTATTAGGTAATCTACCGGTTAAGGTAGGTTTTTGGATGGACACAACTATCAAATAAATATTTTGTAACTCCAAACAAAACCCAATCCAGTAACCTACTCTACATCAGGCTTCTCTTCATCTCTGTGTACTTCTTTGCGTACTTCTTTCTACTATGACCTAAGGGTTGATTGCTGTGTTTATGGTTTACATACTGTTGTATATAAATGTACGAGATGTGTTAAAAAATTAACAAGAATTTTAATTTTTCGGACAATAATATTTATTTATTCTTATTCATTGATGTTGTCACCTTTAAAGTAGTCCCTATTGGAGATTATGCACTTGTGCCAGAGCTTCTTTCAATCCCCGAAACACTTCTCAAACTCGATCTTTGAGATAGCCTTTAGTTCTTTCAGCGATGCGCTTTTAATGCCATCTACGGTTGTAAAACGAGGGTCCTTCAAGGTTCTCTTAATTTTTGGAAATAGGAAACAGTCACACGGAGCCTTATCTGACGAATATGGAGGCTGGGGGCATCATTACAGAATTTTTTTTGGCCAGAAATTCACGAACAAGCAATAAAGTATGAGCTGGTGCATTATCGTGGTGCAAAAGCCATGAATTGTTTTTTCCACAGATCCGGGCGTTTTTTTCGGATGCCATTGCATCCCAATCCCCCATTACTATCAAATGTTTCCCTGCAGGAAGACACACGATTATGTCCTCTAATTGATTGTATATGCTATCGATTTCTTATCGATATGTATCTGATATCTTCATTCTTATGAGTGCTCGGTGGCATATGCGATATACTTGAACAATGACCACGTTCGTCGGTGCTGTTTTATTTCTACTTGAATTTTCAATTTCATGATTTTTTTTAAATTTACATATCTAATCTGTCCGTTGGTTGTTCTATGTTGACTATGCTTCTTCCTACCTCTTTATTTAATATTTTGGCAACACCTCGTTGGCTCTCGTCTCCGCCGCTGTTATATTATTCTATAATTATCACTCCAGTAATGCTCGCTATCCTTCCATCTCACCTAGCATGGACCTAAAATATCTATATTATCCCTTTCCATCTCTCGCTGAATACTCTCTAATTTTCCTGTGCTCAACATTTTCCAAACATTCCAATTTCCTATCCTAAGCAATTTGGTCTTCTTCTCCTGCGTCTCCTGACCTGCTGCTGTCGGTGTTCCATCGCAAGGTTTTCGTGAGATGACGACCGCGGAAGTCTCGCCTCTCCCGCTGCTGGGGTCGACACAAGGCCGATTGGGTTGAGTTCCGTAGTTACCAGGACTCATATTCTCTGTAATGTTCTTGGAAATGATAATTAAGGTGGTTTCCTGATAATTGAGGGCCTTTCTCAATAGTGTTTTTAACATGACACCATCAGTAAATGGCCGCCCCACTGGGGCCAGACGTCTTTGCAGCCGCCTCGCTGAGGAACAGACTCTACGTGGACTACCTTTCGTCTGGCTCCTTACCTCCTATCTCTCCTTACTGGCTCCTTACTTTGACCTATCTGGCATGGGTGACCCTAACAGGAGCAATTATCATTACTTCCACCAGCAAGATAGCTCTAGGGGTCGTCGGAACGCACAAGTCCTTCCACTCACTACGTCAAAGTTGTAGTCCATATATAATTACGAGGGTCATCCGGAAAGTAGTACCCGTTCGTGCCGCATGAAGTGCTGACGACGCAAGTAGCCGCTGGACGAGGTCAGATAGCTTCAGTGGCTTGTCTGCCTTCTCTGAGCCAAGTTGCGTGACGCTAGCATTGCCTGTGTTGTTTCTGTGATTGTTTACAATGTTTAAAAAAATTGAGAACGCCGCCAGTTGTGAAGTGAGGGCAGTGATTAAATTCCTCAATGCAAGAAACGTTCGCCCATGTGATATTCATCGCCAATTAAAGGAGGTGTATGGAGACAATGTAATGGACGAGTCGTCTGTTCGGCGGTGGTGTCGCAACTTCAACATGGGGAGGGGGAACACACACGACGATGAGCGTTCGGGGAGACCGTCTGTCATTACAGACCAACTGGTGAGCTCAGTTGACGAATTCGTGAGGAACGATCGGCGCGTCACATTTGATGACATCTGTGAGCATTTTCCCAATGTTTCTCGAACAATTGTTCATGAAATTGTTAAACACCATCTGCATTATGCAAAAATTTGTGCAAGATGGGTCCCTCGCATGCTTACAGATGAGCACAAAACCAAGCGTATGGCTGCAGCACTGACGTTTTTGGGACGTTATTCTGATGAAGGAGACTCTTTCTTGACTCGCATAATTACTGGTGACGAAACATGGGTTTGTTATGCATCACCTGAGAGTAAACGACAGTCAATGGAGTGGCATCATGCTCATTTACCAAACAAACCAAAAAAATTCAAGACAGTTCTGTCCACCAGGAAACTCATGGCAACCATTTTCTGGGATCGACGAGGTGTATTGCTTATTGATTTTATGGCCCGTGGAGACACTATTAATGCCAATGCGTATTGTGAAACATTAAAGAAATTCGGCGGGCAATACAAAATCGGCGGCGAGGTCTATTGTCTACTGGTGTCATTCTCGTTCATGACAACGCCAGGCCTCATGCAGCTGGGATAACACAAAAACTTTTGCAGCAATTCAAATGGGAAACTTTCGACCATCCACCGTATAGCCCGGACTTGGCCCCTTCAGATTTTCATCTCTTTACAAAGCTTAAAGACTTTTTGGCAGGAAAAAGATTTGACAGCGATGAAGAACTTAAAGAAGGAGTGACCCTGTATCTCAATGAGCTGGCGGCGAAGGACTATGCAGCAGGAATACAGAAACTTGTCACACGTTATGACAAATGCCTTAATTTGCTTGGAGATTATGTTGAGAAGTAGTTTAAAGTATCCTCTTTCAAATAAATTTTTTTATGTTTGTTAATATTTACTTTTGTGTCTTTATTTCACGAACGGGTACTACTTTCCGGATGACCCTCGTATATATACGAGGGTGGTTCAATAAGTCCATAGAAAAAACAATTTTTTGGACAATTTTGTTTGTATTTTTCAACGTAATCTCCTTTCAACTCAATATATTTATTGTCTAAGCGTTTTTCCAATTTTTTAAACCGTCTAAAAAGTAGGATTTTGGAAGCTCCTGAAAACGGGCATTTGTTTGGGCGATTACTTCCTCGTTAGACGTAAACCTTCGACCGTCAAGGCCTTTCTTCAAGTCTGGAAATTAGAAATAGTCACTGGGGGGCAAATATGGTGAATACGGTGGATGTTGTAATAATTGGAATGTTAATTCCATAATTTTGGCCATTGCAACTGCAGTATGTGCACCCGCATTTATTCTCCCCTGTGAGTAAACGCGGTACTCATCTCGCCGAGATTTTTTTCACACCCAATTATTCGTGCAAAATTACAGATACTGTACCTTGTGATAAGTCTATGGCTTCTACTATTTCGCACACTTTGAGTCGTCGATCACTTAAAATAATATCGTGGATTTTGTCAATCATTTTGGAGGTAGACACTTCCACAGGGCGTCCGGATCTGCATTCTTCTTTTGTAGAATGGGACCACGTTTAAACTCATTCAGGCAATTGTTAACAGTTGCAAACACAGGAGCAAATGTGCCATGACCTTCGTCCAACTAAGCTTTGATTTCTTTCGGGGTCAACCATTTCCAATACAATTGTTTAATCACTGCTCGAAACTCATTTTTGTCCATTTTTATAGACAAATTAAAATTGTTTATTTCAATCGATGACCAGAGTGAAACTATGTAACAGATGCAGCTAAAAATGTAACAGCTTACTAGTTAGGAGTTTTATTTAATGGAAAAAATTATTTTCGATGCTACGAGCGTCATCTCTTGGATTTTCTAAGGACTTATTATACCGCTCTCGAGTATAGATATATGCACACACACACACACACACAAAATATATTTTTTTATATAACAGCTCCCTAACGCCATCTCCTGGGCAATGAATCGGAGCACTTTGGCGCTTTATAAGATCGCAGATTTCAGTGTAAAGTACATTTTCTCGATAGCTCAAGTGGTTAGAGCATCCGCCCGGCAAATAGATAGATTCGATATGCAAGTCCCGGTCGAGGAAAATGTTGTTACAATTGTGATCTGCTCAAATCCGCCTTCCCCACCTCTCTTGTGTTCGTCCTTTATGTGTGTTTCTTTCCCATTTCCTTATCACTATTTCTATGTGAATGGATATTTGTTCGCCGTATGGCGGGATTTCGTGTTTGAATGTGTGTGTGTGTATATATATATATATATGTTTTGGTTTCTGTGTTTGTTATGACTATCAGTGAATTTATATATATATATATATATATATACTCAACTCTCAACTCAACTCTATACTCAACTCAAAACTCAACGCCATAGCTTCATCTGCCCTACGTTCCCTCCAACAGAAACGGCAACGTCTCCTTACAAAATTGTCAAATCTATGCATTTCTTTCTTCCAAGTGGGTCTCAAACTTCCGCACTCTTACTCTTTCCCGCCTCCTCCTCCCAAACCACCCCCACTCTTTCAATACAAACCCGACCTCCAAAGCATTTACAACCTCCCCCCTCCTCCCAAAGGTCCTCCGGTTTTCCCCAAGCGCCAACCACCACCGAAGGGTTCCAACACTTCCCCCCCCTCCGACAATTCCCATGACATTGTGAACCTTTCCAACACCAGCCTGTCTGAGAACGAAATTTCCGTACTAAGTAAAGGCCTATCCTTCTCTCCCACACCAAAAATTAACCAAATCAATCTACCCACCGACACACTCAATTTCTGCCGAAACCTTCGTTGGCGCGCATTTTGGAAATCGCAAAGTAACTCTTCGAGTCAAATTAAAACCAATCCCGCACTCAACAAATTCCGCCCGGCCTCCACTCATGAGCCAAAACCCCTACCTAGTAATCATCCCGTGGAAATATTCATACGCCTCCTTCTCCAAAAAGTCTCTAATAAATCCTTCACACAATCTCTAAAACCAAGAAACAACCTTTCCACAAACGAACGTCATGCCCTTAAAACCCTACAAGCCAATCCTAACATCGTGGTCACTACCGACGATAAAGGCTCCTCAGTCGTAATTTTAAACACCCAAGACTATATTTCCAAAGTCCTCAGTCACCTCAACGACACATCCACCTATACCACTCTCACCGACAACCCTACTCCAAACTTCCAAAAGGAAATTCGGTCTCTTCTCCTCCAATTTTGACCAGAAGAAGGCCTCACCTCCCAAGACATATCCCTACTCTCACCCCCAAACCCCAGAACACCCCAGTTTTATCTCCTCCCAAAAATACACAAACCCAACATCCCCTGTCGCCCTATAGTTTCCAGTTTCAACTCTCCCACCGAAAGAATCTCCGCATTCCTTGATTACCACCTACAACCTATCGTACTCTCATTGCCCTCCTTCACGAAAGACACGTATCACTTCCTCCACCGTTTAAACTCTGTCTCCATTCCCTCCACCTCCAACCTGCTTATGGCCACCATCGACGTCACCTCCCTCTATACTTCTATTCCCCATGCAGAAGGCCTATCCTCCCTCCGACACTATCTTTCTCTACGCCCCCCACCCCAGTGCCCCTCGACCGTATTTCTCCTCATTCTCGCCACTGTCGTCCTGACTAAAAATGCATACTCTTTCCAAAACTGTTTTTATCTCCAAACGAAAGGCACAGCGATGGGAACGAGGATGGCGCCATCGTACGCCAATCTCTTCATGGGCTACCTTGAAGAGAATTTCCTTTCACAGCAACCCTTCTAACCTCTTTTCTGGGTCCGCTACATTGAAGACATTTTTATGATCTGGACACGCGGCTCTGAGTTTCTTGGCAATTTCTTATCGGCCTTAAATTCTTCTTTCACTGTTAAATTCACTTCGTCCATTTCAGACTCCACCATCACCTTTCTTGACACAGACATCTCAATTCATAATAACAAATTCACCACTTCAGTACACATCAAAGACACTAACCATCAACAATACTTACACTATACTAGTAGTCATCCTTCTCATACCAAACGCTCAATTCCCAACTCTCTCTCTATCCGCGGACATCGGATTTGCAACACCACAGCTACCCTCAACAAATACCTCCACAATCTACACCATGCACTCCACAAACGCGGTTGCCCAGAAAAGCTCCTACAGAATAAAATCTACCGCTCCACCCGACCACACACACCACAGAATGACAACCCCACATCTGACGCTGGACTCAACCTTTGCACAACCTATTTCCCCGGATCCCACAGACTGAAAACCATTCTCAAGGAACTTTATCCTATATTACCTGACAATGACGCGACCACATCCTTACTGCCCCAATGCCCCTCTGTCGCTTACAGACGACCAGCCAACCTCAGAAACCTTCTGAGATCCACCAACCCTTTGACAACCCGCCCTGACAAATTTCCACATATTTCCCCTACCTGCAATCGCCCCCGATGTAAAACATGTCTCCTAATCAGATCTGCTCCCCTCTCCCCACATCCCCTCATTGTCCCTTCACCCCGTTCCCACGCTAATTGCCTCAAAACATATTATATATCTCTTGTCGTTCAAACAATGCACCTCATTCTACATAGGCGAATGCATTACCCCATTATCCATCCGAATGAACAATCACCGTTACTCATGTAATTCTGCTTCACTCTCTTCTCTTCCTATCCCTTTACACGCAAGTTCACACAACCTATCATTTGACGAATGCTTTTCCTTAACAGTTCTAGAATCCCTACGCGATTCAGCCACCAACATAGAGGTGAGAACTCGCGAATCCGCATACATCCTATATTTCCGATCCTTTAAAATTCCCACCCTTAACCGCCATCTTTAATTTCTTTCCCAGCAGTCCCTAAACCTTCTGCCCCCCTCCCCTCCCCAGGCACTCTTCCCTCAAAACCTCTCAGTCTGACCTGAAGAAGGCCTCGGAGTAGGCCGAAAGCTTAAATCATCTACAGTGTGAGTGTCCTTTTACGTGTTATCTGTTTTATTCTGTGTTCTATTGTGCCGTCCAAAAGTTTTATATACCTTTCCTGTGTTTGTCTTTTATGTGTTTTCCTATCCCCTTTCCTTATATCTATTTCTTTGTGTGAAAATTTTTTTTATATTTCCAAATATCCCCTTTCCTTATACCTATTTCTATGTTTGAATGAGTATATATATAATTATATATATATATATATATATATATATATATATATATATATATATATATATATATATATATATATATCTCTTTGAAGTTGTGCGTCTCTCCGGCGACGCACAAACACACGGATACAAAATATTCATCGCACAGAAAAATAAATGAAGGACACTCACAGTATGTAGTGAATCCGTAGGATAGTAATAGTAATAGCAGAGGTTCCGTAGGCATACTTACACTCCCAGACCTTCCACCACCGCGAAAAACCACCCTCTTTCAATTTGTACCACGTTTCTCCCTGGCCTAGAATCTCTGCGTTCTATCCTAAAGGACCTATATCCTATCCTCAAAAACCACAATTCCACCACCAACCTTTTCCCCAAATGCCCCTCTGTCACTTTCAAACGCCCCGCCAATCTATCAGATCTTCTAAAATCTACCAATCCACTTCTTAAATCCTCGCCCCGTTCCAAAATCACTCCCAGGCCATGCAATAAACCTAGATGCAAAACATGTCCTATTTTCTTAACCAGAATCCCATCCCTCTCCCACCCGCTCTTTAACTCTCTCCCACCAATTCCCTGCTCCTCGTGTACCTCCAGCAATGTTGTCTACCTACTCAAGTGCCAACTTTGCCCTGCCTTTTACATTGGACAGTGTACCACACCCCTCAATATTAGAATCAATAATCATAGAGCCTCATGCAACAATTCCTCCCTTATTGGTATGCTCCCAATCCCCAAACATGCCTCCGAACACAACACTTCCTTTGACCAATGTTTTAAAGTATCCGTCTTAGCATCCCTCCCACACTCAGACCCTCCACTGAAACTCAAAACATTAGAGCTAGCTTTCATCTGGCTCTTGGATTCCTGGAATCGCCCAGGTATTAATATTAGACATTAATTTCCCCCTTTATGCATATAATTTCATCCCCCTCCGCCCCCAACAACTTCCATATCATCCCCACCTTTTTTAAAATTCCCGCGCCATACACTACCCCTCCAAACTCCTCACCTCGAATGCCTTCCCCCCTTTTTTCCCCCCTTTTCCTTTCTTTTCCCCTCTTTTCCCCCATTTCCCCTTCTCCTTCCTACCACTGCTTTCGGGCCCTCCTCTGCCTCAGTTTTGTTCCTAATTCCTCTTGAGAAAGGTGGTTGGACCACCGAAAATTCGAGAACCAGTGAGTTTTCCCTCTTTTGTGTGTTTTCCAAAAAAGTGTATATATATGTATATGTATATATATATATATATATATATATATATATATATATATATATATATATATTCATTCAAACAGAAATAGGTATAAGGAAAGGAGATAGGAAAACACATAATAGGCGAAGACAGGACATGTGGGGAAGGCGGTTTTTGAGCAGATCACGAAAGTAAAAATATTTCCCTATCCACATGTCCTGTCTTCGCCTATTATGTGTTTTCCTATCTCCTTTCCTTATACCTATTTCTGTTTGAATGAATATTTGTGCGCCGTATGGCGGGATTTTCAAGTTTGAATATATATATATATATATATATATATATATATATATATATATATGGGGTCGCAGTGGTCTAGCGGGTAGCGCGTTGGACTGCTGACCAGAGGGTCCCGGGTTCGATTCCCGGGCAAGGCACTTTGCGCACCTGCAGCTCCACCCAAGCTAGTTGATTTTTCGGGTACCAGATCTTCCTGGGAAACCATAACCGGCACAGGGAAAGGAACTGACCCCCTCCCTGATGTGTGAATATTCACACGCTTGGTACATGGGTGAGCTCTACCATCACCTACTAAACCGACCTTCGGGTTGATTACTGTGTTTATGGTTTATATATATATATATATATATATATATATATATATATATATATGTGTGTGTGTGTGTATATACATGCACACACAGACGCATACACGTACATGGGATCATTAATGCTGTGGAAACAAAAAGAATGTCAAGTTCCATAGATATTAGAAGGAAGATTTTATCTAGCAATAGAACATTATGTATGGTACGAATTAATCGATGGTAGGGTTGTAATTATCTATGATAACTCAGTCATTCTGCAAAAAATACTCTTCAACGACGGACGACGTGTGTCCGGCACCGGAAGGGTACTGTACACCACTTAATAAAGTTTTTGTTGCGAATAACGTTGCTCAGGTTACGACTTGATCCGGGCGACGAGTGCTTCGTCGCTTCCCGAGACGCCTCGTCTGACTGACGCGTCGACGAGCGAGTGTTCGAGTTGGCGCCGCATCCCTCGCGTCCAACCTCGTCCGAAGAGGAAGAGGCAGTCGCGGTCTCCACGAAGAGCGAGTAATTTGGTAGCCTTCCACGGGGGGGCCTTCTTCGAGAGAGCATCGATGGGTGCCGTCACGGGGTGGCCTCGGGAAAGGTCGGAGCATCTGGGATTTTTGACGTCAGGAATGTTGTATGTAATATGCGACTTCTGGAGTCGGTGCCGCTTCCTTTATAATCAATTATATAGGGGTCGAGGAACGAGCAGTTGGGGACGGGAAACAGTCGCAATCAGATGCACCCTTCTCATCTATTGCCCGAGGTTCTCGGGGTGTTTGAAGCTCGTAATGGAAGAATTGCGGGCGAAGGAATGCAAGGCGAGGGCGTCGATGAATTGCGCCGGGGAAGGAGAGGAGGCGAAAGATGATCCCTCCTCATTTGACGGGGTCAAGGAGACCGAGGCCGGAGGTCGTGTAATACTAGGCGAGGTTGTAGCATGACTTACGCAATGAAATAACAATTGTCACCCCAGTCCGCGGTACAATATTGAGCCAAATTTGCAATTGACAGAACTATGGAAACAATTTTTCATTGTCTGCTTTGTATTCACGATTTCCTCTCTTCTAATTGCAGTTTTTTATTAAGAGTTTTCTTCCCATTTTAAGGGATGGATAGGTTCAAGTTCATATCCCTTATTGAACGCAAATGGTTGTATAATACAGGGTAAATTGTAGATGTAAATGTATGTGTGGCCGTTGACTGTGTAGTCATGGAATGATATTTTATCAGCGTTGCTCTTTGCATGTAAAAGTAAACAAATGAGGCCGAACAGCAACGTAAGCTATCAGGATAGATGTTGATCTTGTTTTAATTTCAAAACATTTTATGGAACATTTCTAGAAAGCCGTCGCAGCTCAAAAGAAACTCCATTTTGAAATATACATAACTTTCATTAAATTTCGTCACAAGGACTTGAGAATGTTTAAAGTGGGGGAGATAATTGTAATGACAATTACTTCTTCTTCCCTTTGCATCCTTTGCGTACGCCGGATCAGGGTTGGGCGAAGGCTCCCCTCCTCCGCATCTATCGATTCGCCCCCCGGGGCCCTCCCTCCATTTCAACTCTCTCGTAATGGAGGACGCTTTGACCGTTTTTTGCCGCCCCTCCCCCACTCTCAACCATCCACCCCATTCGAAACTACCCCCCTCCCCACTGCCCCCAACACCTCTGCACCCATCATACCCCCACCGCTCTGCCCTCCATTCACTTTGAGGCGCGTGGGCAGCAGGCCCCCGCCGCGAACCTTAAATAATAGCATTCATTTCACATCACGCCCCTAATTTCTAATCCAGGTGGATCTCCGCTGCTCTCCAATCCGACATTCAGGGAAGAACACACGCGGTGAGGAAGCTTTCTATGTCAATAGTTTGCTCGGCTTCCGATTTTTGGTTTGTTTTTAGAGCCCTTTGCTGTCTCCCTCCCGAGTATGTTTTCGCGATCGTAATTTTCAAATAGAAGAGTTCTAGATCTACTGATCATAATTTAGCCGAATTTTCTGTTCAACTACACAAACACGTTCTGATTGCTCGCTTTTCTTAAAAAATTACCCATTTCTCACTGCTTTCGTTTTTATGGATAATTATGGATAATTCAAAACTCATAAAAAACAATTATTTTGGAAAAATATTTCCCGTTATTAATATTTTGAAATACAGACTCATTGTTGAATTCTATTCATAATAAAAATTTAACGTTGGAACAAATTCAGTGTAACTAGAAATAAATCATGGGCCCTATTTCAGAATGTAGGCCCATTGTTTTTCAAGTATATTATCCGTAAAAACATAATTAAAAAATAAAAATTCCTCTGTTTTGACCTACTGACTTCTAAAAATTAAAAACTTAAAGAAGATATGCAGATCCAAATTTCTTAAGGTGTGCGAAAATGTATAATGTTTCCTCTTGTTAAAAAAATGAAAGATAATTATTTAAAAAATAACCTTAAGATAGGAGAATTGTCATGATTAATTTTAGTATCAACAGAGAGTACACATTCTAAAAAAAAACATGTATTTTAAATTACAAAAATTTAACCGTGTAGGCCAATCTCTCTTTAGATTTTACTTTAGTTATTAAAAAATTTAAATTTGATATTAGCCGAAGGATCTTCATTTAAAAAGAATCGCCCCTGGGGTCCGCGGCGGCGACTCCATGTCACCCAAACAAGGAGAGACTTTACGGAAGGAGGACTTTTTGCGGCATGTCAGTGAAACTTTTTCAATTTTCAACTCTTCAGCTATACTTCCCCAATGTCATCAACCGGGAATATTTTGTCTAAGAGATGAAAGAGAGATTGAAAAGGAAGACGTGGAGAGAGAGAGAGAAATAGAGGAAGAAAGAGGCGAAGGAGAGAGAGTGAAAAGAAGAGGTGAAGAGGATAGTGAGAGGAGAAAAAGAATTGTAGAAGGAGAGAGAGGGGAAGGAAGAGGTGGAGAAGGAGAGAGAGAGTGGAAGAAAGAGGTGGAGAGAGAGAAAGGAAGAAGTGGGGGAGGGAGCGGGAGAGAAAGGAAGAGGAGAGAGAGAGAAGGAATCGCGAATGGAAATGCAGTATTAACGGATATCAGGAGCGATTCAACGTGAGAAAATTACTACACGGTATTAAAATTAATTAAGGACGCCAATTCAAACAACATTCGAGAAAACTGGACCGGGGGAAATGTGCAGAATACCTTTAAGGGGCCATTATAAAATACTATGTCAATAAATTAATGGGAGTTTATGAACTAGCAACTCCTACTAATTACAAGGATCTCCCACAGTCTATATTCAGATTTCTCCGTACATAATATGAACTTAATCCCTTCTTGCTCTTGTCTCCTTTGCCTTCATTTCTTCATTCCTTCATTCATCTCTCCCAGCTCTCTTTCTTCTATGGTGGCGTTAAGAAACATCCCTCGACCCCACAACATCTCGTCCACTGATTGATTCAACCTTCCTCGCATTTCTCATATTGTCATACAGATAGGCCCTTCTCTCACCAAAGTTACAATTTTTGTTAGCCTTACTCTCCGTCAAGCATTTTCTCCACAGTCATGCCTAAAAAGAATCTAATGGTTTGTCATCCTTTGTACTCTAGCACAAACGTTTTGTAGATTTCATGGTTCACTACCACCCTCAGAATCTGAAGAAACATCAATTTTAGAACTAGAAAGAGAGGTTGTTAGCTTGGGTTCCCATTTACTGAATAGGAGAATTATAATCGAAGAGGATTTCAATTTTCCATCCATAGGCTGTAAAAGCTATTGTTACATAGAAGGAGGTAAGGACAAAGGGTCATGCGAGTCACTGCTTCGAGTTTTCACATAACATTCGTTAAACAAATAAGGACTCATATCCGTCAGAGCAAACAATATACTTGATCTAGTAGCCACAAATTTATCCAAAGTCGTCCTAAATACAACCACATTTGATGGACTTAGTGACCATAGAATTGTGTTAGTTAAAATTAACTTGATGTTAAGGAAAAATCAGAAACTCAAAAGAAAGATTAACTTGTTTGTCTGGGCCGATTACGAAGGATTGAAGCGTGAGCTGCAGCAGTCGTGTGGTTCATTAAAGGAAAGTAGTAGCAACAGTGACACTGAGGGTTTGTGAAGTGATTTGCTCGATTTCGCACGGGCTACAATTGAAAAGCACATACTTGGTAAATTTTAAATTGAAATAACGGAACAAAGATGGTGCAACGTAGAAGTACGAAAAGCATTAAAACACCAAAAAACAAGGTATTAAAAAAATAAGGAAATCACACAAAGACGAGTCTACCAATAAACAACATGAAATAATGCATAAGTATAAAGGACCTAAAGCATTAGGAAGAAAAACATTTCGCCAAGTGTTAATAGAATTTAAAAGTAAAAAGATAATGAATATTTTCACAGTAACCAAAAATCGTTTCGGTTATACCAGAGGAAGGTTCAAGAAAACAAGTCGACAGATGCTATCCCTAAATACCTACGGGAAAAAACTTACCAACAGTTAAGAAAAGGCTTACAAATTATATCACTGTTTTTAAATATTTTATGCTAATCGTTCATAGGTACAAAGTGAGTCACACTCTTTCGCTCCCATGACCCCATGTATGAAATTGCAATATATTCTCTTGGATTCGAACGCCAACTTAATGACATAAGTCAAAACAAAATCTCCAGGCACTGATGAAAATCCCTGCTCACGTGTACCAAACAATGGCCTCAAAAATAGCTCCTTATTTGGAAATAATATCAAATATAGATATTACGACTCAGTCTATATAAAGTCTTCCTACCAAATTTTCCTAAACATTTCAGTAGTTCTGCAATATTCCTGCGGAATTTGTAGCATTTATGAGGAAGAAATCTGGCTGGAAGACTGTGAGATCAGTGTTAGTTCTTATTCCGAAAAAGGTTAAGGCTACATCATGTGGAGACTATGAAACAACAAGTTTGATATCCCATGCAGCTAAAGTTATTCTCAGGATCATCAACAAAAGGATAGAGAGTAAGGCAAATGATTACTTAGAGGATGATCAGTTTGGGTTTAGGAAGGGAAGAGGTACGCGTGATGCCATTGCAGTAATGAGATCACTAATCGAGAGGAATATAGAATACAATACAATCAGGGCGTATTTGCCTGTTTCGTAGATTTCGAAAAAGCATTTGATAGAGCGAATTGGGAAAAACTTATGCGTGTTCCGAAGAAAATAGGAATGGATTGCAAGGACTGATCCGCAACCTGTGCATGCCAAAGACTGCCAAGGGGTTGCAAGCATTGCTGAGTGGATTAGAAATTCAATGATATACATGTCTCAGACTGAGGTGCAAGTGGGGAACGGAGAGGTGTAAGGCAGGGTTGCCCATTATCACCAGTGCTGTTCAACGTATATGTGGAGGAAATGATTAAAGAAGCATGGGAAGAACTGGAGGCAGGAATGAAAGTCGACGTGGAATCCATAAAATCAGTTAGGTTTGGTAAAAGATTTGGTGTTTTCCCGGCGTATCAGCTGCGTAAATTCTTCTCGGGTCCTCCACCGGGTTATATCTGCCGAGATGGACGATATAACCCGGTGGAGGACCCGAGAAGAATTTACTCAGTTAGGTTTTCTGATGGCCAAGCTTTAGTTTGTCAGTCGGCCAAGGGGTTGCAAGCATTGCTGCATGAATTGTAAATTCAGTGCGACAGATACGGGATAATAATCAAAATGAATTAAACAAAGAAAATGAGATTTTCCATAAAGAAAAAGGCTAAGCTAAACATTAAAATAGGAGGGAAAAAAATGGAGCATGTAAAACAGTTTACATATCTCGGAAGTGTTTTGGACCAAAATCATCAAAGTAGTAGGAACGTAAGGTGAAAAATTGCGCTAGGCAAGGAGGCTTTCTCAAGGAGGAGGGAGTTGATGACGGGGACGTTGAGGAAGGATGTTAAGAAAAGACCCTTCAAAACCTTGATATGGAGGGTACGTTTGATATGTACAGCTGGGAAACGTTTTCTTTGAAGCAGGAGGATAGACGTAGATTGAAGGCTTTTGAAATGTGGGTGTGGAGAAGAATGGAGAAGGTAAAATAGACCGAAAGGAAAACAAATGAGGAAGCACTGGAGATGGTGGGTGAGGAGAGGGGTTTGTGGAGAGAAATCCTATGGAGGCAGGATAAATGGATGAAAGTCGTATAGATCGGCAGTGGGATATTGGACACTGTAATACAAGGAAGAATGTTAGCCAAACGAGGAAAGGGCAGGAACAGGATAGGGATTTTGGACGGGATGAAGGGAGGAAAGAAGTAAACAGAGATGAAGAGGGACCTGATGTAGAGTAGGTTGCTGGATTGGGTTTTTGTTTGGAGTTACAAAATATTTATTTGCTAGTTGTGTCCATCCAAAAGCTTACCTCAATCGGTAGATTACCTTATAATAATAAATGCCTATGTGATCGCGCAATATCCAAATACTGGGATATAGCCACTGCTATTCCTATGTTTAAAAAAGGCAATTGAGATAATCCGAGTAACTATCGCCCAATCTCTCTTATATCCATTTCATTCATAATTATGGAGCAAATAATTTTAAGTTCAATCATGAAATATCTGTAATTCTCAGAGCTTATTTACAGAAAAACCAACATGGTTTCTGAAAGGAGAACCTGCGATTCCCTACTGGCACTTTCATATAGACACTACATAACACCCCACAAACCCTCACAGGGGCGTGTGGCGGGGGGTGTTAAAGAGGATAAAACTACATACAAAAGCATAATAGTAATGAAATCCTTCTCCCACAGAAGCGTATACATTCGTGAGAAAAAGTTTTTTTAAGTTCCACGCATATGCAAATTCACACACTATCCGCTAACATACATGTGCACCTGTCCCTACAATTGTAGTAAAAATCTATTCGATAACATATAAATTAATATTGAATAGTAAGTAGGAGAATTTCTAGTCTCACATGAACATGTAAACTCTTGGTCTCCACCCCGAAAGTCACAGGTAGGGAAAGTGACACACAGCTGCAGGCAGCGGAGGCGGCCCCCTTAAAGAAAGAGACGAGGGATAGAAGGAAAAACTTGAAAACCAAAACAGGGCAAGCAATACTGTAACGATCATTACAATCTTTAATGGCAGTTCCATGCGGTCAAACAGAAAAGGGTTTTGAGAACAGAACACATGATGTTAGTAAAAGAGCATGCTTTTGAGTCGAACTAATTATTCCCTTAACGCTGTCGGTGGTAAGTGGGTTTTCCTATTTATAATCCTACAGTTACTATCCCGTATTGCCTGAAGGAAGAACAAGTCCTTAAGTCCAATAGTCCTGGGATTTATTTCCCAAATTTTATACTCATGATCGAAGCGACTAATATATGTTGGAATGCGAATAATTTGCGAGACCTCGGCGTTGAAACATACTCATATGAATTTATTTCAAAAGCACTTTTCGCTCATGATATTTTGACCTTCGGTATAAATGCTAAATTTTAAGTTGATTCTATGTAAATAGTTTTTAGAAACACTTTCGGCAACTGTCCCTCAACGGCAGTTGCTCCAAAATTTGGGAAGATCAGGAAAAAATGTGTGATATAGACTGGATTCATCAATTTTTAACTTGCCGCGAGCAAAAAGTCGTAACAGATGGGGTGCCATACGACACAGTGAGCGTCAAATCGGGTGTCCTACATGGAATTCTTAACAGTCCTCATTTGTTCCTTTTATCTATTAATGACATCGGGCCTCAGGTTCCTAGACACTTTGTCCATTTACTGACGAGAACGTGATATATAGGAAAATACCTAGTCATGAAGACAGAGTATCATTATCTAATAATCTAAATGCAATCCAAAAGTGGTACGAGACATAGGAGCTAGAATTAAATTTTAATAAATACGTTTTTTAAATATTTTTGGAGGAAAATTACTTCTGCAGAAAACACACCATTCAGGAAACCAACATTACACACGTGGAATCGGTAAAATACTTGGGTGTTACGTAACTACAAATGTCCTGGGGAAAACACATTCGTGAAATTTGCGGAATGGCTAATAAAAAGTTGGGATTCAGAATGATGATCCTTTGGAATTATAATGAAAGGGTTAAGGAGCATTGTTATTTCACGTTAATTAGGTCCCATCTTGAGTATGCTGCAAGTGTATGTGATCTTCATGAATTAGGCTTAATTTTGGAACTAGATCGAGCGTAATGAAGAGCAGCTAGGTTTGTGAAAAGCTAATATGAACAAGGTAGCAATTTCAGGACACTATTGGACGAATTAGGATGGGGGCCACTAGTTGACTTTAGGCTTAAATACAGGTTGAATTCACTGCGTAAATTTAAGTCAGGAAACTAACTTATCTGAAGATGTTAAAGATATACTCGTACCATAGGCCCCCAACTACTATGGTAGATCAGATCCTGAACGTAAAATTAGGGAGATAAATCGTACAACGGTAAAATTGAAAATGTCATTTTTTCGTCAAACCATTAGAGATGAAAATGTATATAGTGCAGTTGTCCCGCTGGAGATAACTAGAATTGGTAGTGTATCTATTTGTCAGTAACCTTCATGTTTTAACTTTTATTTAATAGTCCCATATTTTTAACACTTCTCCAACAGGATTTGAATAAACGTATCCCGTTATTAAATGTTATTGCATGTCAGCACATTCTTTCGCGTGATTAACTTTGAAACTTTGGCAGCTATGGAGATCCGGTAGAAGACCCGAGGGGATTTCACTCAAAAGGTTAAATGGTTTTGAGAAAAAGTAAAGCCAAGGAAAATATTACAGTAGCAGTTCATAAAATATAGAGAAAATGGAACAGGTTACTTATCTTAGCCATGCAATGCTTTGAAAATTATAAAATAAAAAGACATGAACACAGTAATCAACCCGAATATCGGTAATGATAGAGATCACCCATTATTAAGCCCGACGGCGTGAGAAATTCACACATTAACAGGGTAGGGGGGAAAGTTCCTTTCCCTGTGCCACTTATGGTTTCCCAGGAAGATCTGGTACCCAAAAAATCATGAAGCTTGGGAAGCGTGTGTCGGGCAATCGAAGTCGGGCCCTCCGGTCAGCAGTTCGAAGCTCTACCTCTTGACTGCCGTGCCCCATTTCTACGAAATATATAACACGGTTCGAAATTAATTGCATACTATATTTTGGAGAAAATGGTTCGCATCACGTAGAAACATCACCAAAATACTTTGCAGAATATATGTCGTCTAGTAAAGCAAAACTAATGGAAATCCGTTGCTATTTACGGAATTTATGAATGTGAGAAAATATTCTTGCATTCTGTAAAATTGATAGTTAAATTTTAACTTTGGAAAAAGTATTGTTTTTCTAGATGCGAACTCGGCTTTCAATGGATTACATTATTTTTCAGGTTCTACCATTTTCGTAGAAAAATGCAGTTTACCCAAGTTTTCCATTTTGATATATTTCAAATGAATTAGGGGATAGAAGAGCACCACCTATTTTATATGTAAACATAAATAAAACAGTACTAGTTTAAATAAGGAAACAGGAACCCCCTTTTTTCTTCTGAGAGCATTCGCGGCACCAACTTCGCACACACCTTTCTCAGACCCATGTTTTCGTTCACAAGTCGATGCACATCAATTTTAGGAATGCCAAGTTAATCAAAAACAAAGCGAACACTTGATTTTTGATTTCATTCCAACAGAGCCTTCACTCTTTCATGATTTGCGTCATTTTTTGAGGTCAAAAGGCCTCCGAAGGGTAGAGAAAAAGTTGAAGACACCGAACGTTTAGGTCAACGTCTTCAACACCTTTTGTACCCTCAGGAAACAACTTATGCCATTTAATACCACCCGATAAATTCTTGGTGTTATAGCATAAGCTGCCTTGAGCATGTCATGACTCTCCTTCCCTGTTTTGCCCAGTTTCACACGAAATTGAATGGCATAGCGCTGTTCCAATGACCGGTTCATGTCGGAACGTAAGGAGGTCACGTTGTATAGATTTTGCAAACGAACTATCCGCACTCCACAAGGCTGAGAGCTAACTTCCACCGGTATTCAGCCTTTTCTAATACTCCCCTCCCTCGAACCCAGCCAGAGAAACCGCCGCCCGCCCGTCCATCAGGGAAAAAATAAGTCATACTACTTTTGGGACGGGCCTTTGTACGTCTGGGAGGAGGAGGGATTCGAAGGGTTATCTGACCAATAATTTATGATTGTAGTATTTTTTTGTAATAAATAAGTTTGGATACTTGGATATTGATCAGACCTCGTAAATTCATCCACATGAGTATGCTTTTCCTAAGATCATCTCCGAATGTTCCGCCGTCCGCAACACTCGCGGTGCCTGCCTTTGCAGTTCCGATAGCTCACTCCTTCAAGTATTGCTTCTATCAAACAAATACATTATACTCCATGCCACGGATTTTTTCCCACTGCTCGCTTTACGTCAACGTCTTTCTTCTCCCACCGATCGTCTTACAGTTATTTAATATTTGTCCCGTCGTCTGTATATCTGACGCCTTCATTATTATTTGGGGAACCGCATCTTCAGTGATGACGAGCGTCCTATGTCTGCTGCTTTTAATTTCCACGGTTTTAAAACTCTTGGAGAATCATTTATTTCCCTCGACCGAGTTTTGTGAGGTGTTTCATGGCTCCCCGATTCCTAATGACGGCTGTTAGTGCAAACATCTTCATCGGGAATGCTTTCCTCCTCTGCTCTATTTTTGCAAACAACTCTCTCCTTGATTTTAGCATCATTACCAATTCTGCTTTTCAAATGATGAAACAATTTTCCCTCGTGTGATTATCAGATTTTTTATTTAAGGTCTCACGCTGTCTTTCAAATAGCTAAGGCCTACGTCTGGATTTCCAAAAGAGCCCTAATCTTTTAAACATATCTCCACTCTCACTCGCCCTCTTCTCTCGATTGTATTCATGTTTATGTATCTATTGTATTTTATACGTATTTCGGACTATTTTGTATAATTTTCGCAGGTTTTTCACACCCACTATCTTTGTGGTAGTTTTCTTGCGTGGGTTTTTACTAGGGTCTTCATATGTGAACTAAGCTTTTCCCAAAAAATTTCATCTTCTGCTTATTTCAATTAATATATAAATGCCTTTATCATTCTTTTATTTTTCTCTTATTCTCATTTCTCAAAAAGTCCTTTTAATAGTATTATTTTTAAGTACTTGACGAAGAATGAAGTGGAAGAGGGGACCCTGTTCTCTCGATTTCGCCCAAATAAAGACGTATTTCTTTCTATCCATCTCCTTGTCTACCTTCATACATTAGCTCTGAAAGAAGTCGAGAGGAAGGAGTGATTCAGTTCCCTGTATAACGAAATGAGAAGAGCAGTGAACCTGCCCGTGGGCACCCTTTTCCCGATTCCGAGAATGGCCTCGAGAGGTGAGGGTGAGATGCGGGAGGGGGGTAGTTGGAAAGGGGAGGCAGGGAGCAAAGGGAAGTGAACGTGAAAATGCAAGAGAGTTAATGGAAACTCTGTGAGTCACGAGAACTACAATAGTACCCCAAAATGACTGAGATTGGGCTCAGGTAGGAGCCTTACATTCAACACAACGAAACGAACGATATAGCAGAAGTTCCACAATTCCATTACACTTCCTAATTTACGTCGACGATCTACCGAATAATTTACATTCCCAAGTAAGACATTTTACTGATGATTGCATTATATACAGCGGGGTAGAGAACGTAAACGACCGCGTAATACTTCAAAATGACATTGATCGGCTTGGTGACTGAGTTAAAAATAATAATACGGATGTTAATGAATCAGTCCATAAGCCTTCTTCCCATATTTTCTTACATCTTTCAGTAGTTCCGCTGGAATGTTGTCTACCCCGACGGCCTTATTTGGTTTCATCGCCTTATTGCACGTTTTATCCCATCGTCGATTATGTCTGTACCTAAGCCATTTTCACCTTCTTCATGTACCTTTTCTATATCTAACCTTATTGACCTAAGTTTTTTAACATAGTGCATTTCTAGATATTCCTTCCATCACCCTCGGGTCTATTTTGTGTCAACTATTATCTAATACGACTTATCTCTAACTGTTAGTGATAGTGATCCCGATAGTGATTCAACCTTGTTCCAGTGCACCAATTTCACCCTTTCCCTCTGCAAACGCTCCATATCTACGCACTGCGTATTCTACCAAACTTCTTTTTCGTTTTATATGGCCCGTTTCAATTTATTATTTAACTATTTCATCATTCTATAAATAATTATTTAACTGACTTCATCATGATAAATAAAACAGTTTCTGGCGTAACTTTGAGGAAAATCTTCATATTGACGTTTTTTTAAATAAAACCACTTTACTTTTCCATATAACCTTTTTCCTCTGACGACCCAGGTTTCGTTATAGCATAACATCATCAGGTAACAATACGAGTCAAGCACAGTATATACATATAACTCTAGGCGAAGGGGCAGAGGAGGTAGGAAAGAAAGGATTGGTTGAGCTAGGAAGAGGGAAGAACTTTTTGCCCCCCTCTTTCCTCATCATTTCTTTCCTACATCCTCTTCCCCTCCGCCCAGAGATATGCATACAGGGTTCGTCCGGAAAATAAGTGTACTGAGCTCAGGAAAAAAAATTATTACACTTTTACATATCTTAAGCTAATATTCCTCAAAATAGAACCCTTGTGAGTCGATACGCTTGTTCCAGCGGCGTTCCCATTCCTGAAACGCTCCCGCGAAGGCATCATCGGGAACCTCTTGAAGACACGTCGTCATGGCCTCTTTGACGGTGTCCAAAGTTCCGTATCGCGTTCCTTTCAAACTCCTCTTTATCTTCGGGAACAGACACAAGTCCGGTGGTGTGTGGATCATTTTTGCAGTGATCCGCAAGTTGTGTCGCGATTTCCAAACGATTGAGTCTTTGATCATCACGGAGCACTTTCGGCACCAACTTTGCACAAATTTTTCGCATCTGTAATTGGTCCCTAATAATCTCGTGCACTATTGTTTTTGGCACATTACACTGCTCTGCTATCATCCGAACACTAAGACGACGATCAGAGTTCAGTACATCGCAAACTTTTCGCACATTTTCGTCGGTGAGTGTCGTTGATGGGCGTCCAGGCCGTGGTTCGTCGTCGACCTCTTCTCTGCCCTCCACGAGCATCTTGTGCCACCGAAAGATCATGTTTCTGGATATGGCTGACACCCCGTAAGCCTGGTTAATCA
This sequence comes from Hetaerina titia, assembly GCA_037158775.1. NCBI lineage: Eukaryota > Metazoa > Arthropoda > Insecta > Odonata > Calopterygidae > Hetaerina > Hetaerina titia. The sequence continues at coordinate 13,667,255 of CM073768.1, read as the reverse complement.
TACCGACAGTTTCGGTAGACGATTTCCAAAGCTTTACCGCAAATTTGATGGAATAACGCTGCTCCAAAAACTTCGGCATCGGGTTCCGTGACGTGGGTCGAGCGTGGAGGTTCGCGTTAACAGAGCTCCTCACTACACCACAGCTCAGAGCCCACCGTCTTTTCCAGCGCCGCTTGCCAACATACCCCCCTCCAATTGCAGCCCGTCAGAGCGGTGCTGGGCGCACCTGGAGCGGCGGGAAAAAATCTGTACACTTATTTTCCGGACGAACCATGTATATAGTATACTGTGCTTGACTTGTATTGTTACCTGATGATGTTTGCTATTACGAAACCTGGGTCGTGAGAGTAAAAATGTTTATGTGGAAAAGCAAAGTGATTTTATTTTCTAAAAAAACGTCATTACTTCATCTTGCCTAACTCCATGTTTACATTCTTCCAACATCTACTCTCATCCATCTTTGCCATCATCCCATCCGTGATCCAAAGTTTCCTGGTCCTTTTCCCGTTAACGGTTCCTATTGTGTCTTTTGCGGCTTTCGATATCACTTTCTCGATACATTCCCATTTTTCTTCGATAGTACTCATCTCTTTACCCTCATCCATGATTTTCTTTACAGCCTGCTGATACTTCTTCCTTTTAAGTCCATTTATTATTCTACATTCCATGTCCTAAACCGCCACCCTTGCCTATTCTTTTTTAAACGGACGTTACATTTCATGACAACTAAATTGTGGTAAGAGTCCGCATCCGCTCTCGGGAAACTGTGCGAATTTCTTACAATTTTTCTAAACCTATGTCTAACCAAAATTTAATCTAACTGATACCTTTCTGAGTTACCTGGCATTTTCCATGTATACCTACGACTTTTGTGGTGTCTAAACCATGTGTTGGTGATAACTAACCCCTGTCTCCTGCAGATTTCAATTGCTTTCTCCCCGCGTTCATTGCTCGTGACTAACCCATAGTCCCCCACCTCATCACCATCTTTTCCTTCGCCTACCGTCGCATTTCAATCCCCCATCACTATCAAATGTTTCCTTGGAGAAACACGCGATTATATCCTCGAACTCATCGTATATATTATCGACTTCTTCCTCCTTGTGGTTCCTCGAGGGCTTGTATACCCGAACAATGACCAAGTTCGTCGGTTCTGCTTTAATCTCTACGAGTAAGATTCTATCAGTTGCTTGCTCTATGTTGACTACGCTTCTTCCTACCTCTTTATTTAATATTACGGCAACCCCTCGTTGGCTCTCGTCCCCGCCGCTGTATTTATTCAATAATTATCACTCCAGTTATCCCCGCTATCCTTCCATGTCACCTCGCATAGACCTAAAACGTCTATATTTCCACGAAGGGAACGAGGATGGCGTCATCGTACGCCAATCTCTTCATGGGCCACCTTGAAGAGAATTTCCTTTCACAGCAACCCTTCCAACCTCTTTTGTGGGCCGCTATATTGACGACATTTTTATTCTCTGGACACGCGGCTCTGAGTCTCTTGGCAATTTCTTATCGGCCTTAAATTCTTCTTTCACTGTTAAATTCACTTCTTCCATTTCAGACTCCACCATCACCTTTCTTGATACAGGCATCTCACTTCACAATAGCAAATTCACCACTTCAGTACACATCAAAGCCACTAATCATCAACAATATTTACACTATACTAGTAGTCATCATTCTCACACCAAACGCTCAATTCCCAACTCTCTCTCTATCCGCGGACATCGGATTTGCAACACCACAGCTACCCTCAAAAAATACCTCCACAATCTACACCATGCACTCCACAAACGCGGTTACCCAGAAAAACTCCTACAGAATGAAATCTACCGCTCCACCCGACCACACACACCACATAATAACAACCCCACTTCTGACGCAGGACTCAACCTTTGCACAACCTATTTCCCCGGATCCCACAGACTGAAAACCCTTCTTAAAGGACTTTATCCTATTTTACATGACAATTACGCGACCTCATCCTTACTGCCCCAATGCCCCTCTGTCGCTTACAGACGACCAGCCAATCTCAGAAACCTTCTAAGATCCACCAACCCTTTAGCACTCCGCCCTAACAAATTTCCTCATATTTCCCCAACTTGCAATTGCCCCCGATGTAAAACATGTCTGCTGATCAGATCTGCTCCCCTCTCCCCACATCCCCTCATTGTCCCTTCATCCCGTACCCACGTGAACTGCCTCTCGCAAAATATTATCTATCTCCTGTCGTGCAAACAATGCACTTCATTCTACATAGGGGAATGGATTACCCCCTTATCCATTCGAATGAACAATCACCGCTACTCCTGTAATTCTGTTTCACTCTCTTCTCTTCCTATCCCTTTACATGAAATTTCACTCAACCTATCATTCGACGAATGCTTTTCCCTAACAATTCTAGAATCCCTACCCGATTCAGCCACCAACATAGAGGTGAGAACTCGCGAATCCGCATACATCCTATATTTCCAATCCTTTAAAATTCCCACCCTTAACCGCCATCTTTAATTTCTTTCCCAACAGTCCCTAAACCTTCCGCCACCCTTCTTGCTTCCCCAGGCTCTCTTCCCTCAAAACCTCTCAGTCTGACCTGAAGAAGGCCTCGGAGTAGGCCGAAAGCTTAAATCATTCTAAATAATATATATATATATATATATATATATATATATATATATATATATATATATATATATATATATATATATATATATATGCACACACTCGTATGCATAGTTTCGTGTGTATGTTTATGTGTGTGCGTGCGTGTGCGCGCGAATCCACAATACGCATTCCATGAATTCACGCCTATATTCTTTAGTCACTATGCCTAGTCTCTACCGGCTAGCTTAGAAACAAGGAATAATATTGACATATTCAGTGAGTAATAATGCCTGTAAACTGATCTTAACAGAAGAGGACGTATATGGATCGTTGGTGTACTCCAGCATGGAGAATTATCCATGTGCGCTTCTACCCCCCCCCCCCCGCGCGCCTGGCCGACCTTGATTCTCGAATTGACGTCGCATTCGGGAATATTAGTTTTGTTCGCGGGCTCGCCACCCCCTCCTAACTACCCCCCCCCCGTATCTCTCTCTTTCTCCTCTGGCCAGTGAGTCAACGACCATAAATGGCGAAATGGCGAAGGGGTTTTTATTACTTCCCAAACCCTCCCGGCCTCATATTCCGAGATCACACCCTCTCGCCCCAACTCCACCCCTCCAATTTGTATTCACTCGTGATGAATGAAGCGGAGAGTGACCTGCACCACTTGGACCAACGAAATCGACAAACAGGATACCGCCACGCTTGTGCGCCGGCGTCGCGTGCGCGTTCATTATTTTCGCCTTCTCTGCCTTTATATAGAAAAACCAGCAGCACCACCAAAACCGCAGTGCAATTTTTTTACACGGACCCCTTTTGTCATCACGGCTTCCTCTCCATCAGCATTCATTGAATCGGCGTTTTGTTCACAGCCAACCCTTTTTCTATATTCAAATGTGTCACATTTTACTCGCGTCGTGAGGTTCATTCTCGTTATAATTTGTTGGGAGCTCCGTTTCCATTGAACTTTCGGGCAAACGCACGATCGGCAAGGGACTCTTCTCGAGGATTCTCCCTCGGTTTTTCTTTCGTGGTTTTACTCCTATCAATAGTAGTATTTCATCGTTCAAATTTATCTTCTACCTTATTACTCCTACTCCACATTTACTACGCTTCTATCCACCTTTTTGTTTTTACTATTGTCCTCATCAATCTGACATTAAAATTCATTTGTACCATATTACGATCTGAAACCGATTCTGCTCCCGGGAAACTGTACGAATTAATCATTCCAATCCCAATTATAAAGTAGTTGAATTAAATTTTTCAGAATCCCCTTTCAGGAATTCTTCTGTTTAAATCAAACCCTGCTTTCATTCCCGGTCTATGATTACTACTTCTTGCTGCCTTATTGTTTTATACAATGGCTACGCCTCGCACGTGCCCTTCCCCTTGCTGTAAAAGGAAATGACCCACATTGTTCAATCACACATTCAAACAGGTAAATCCGCAAAAAGGCGGAAGGAATTCTATATATATATTAGGAAGGATATAGATGGATATAGGGAAAAGAGCATAGCACACATAATGGACAAACACAAGGCCAGTTGGCAAAATTGTATGGGTGAAAATACCTATCAGAAGAGTTTTCCTTTGACACAAACATGACCTAGGGATCTTTGACTTTCCAGACCGAGTCTCTAAAAAGAACGCTATCAATGAAACGTAATGACCATTATTTTTCCTGTTCTGAAACCCACGATCCACGGCTCCGGGGAATTTAAGAGGCCAGAGAGGTGTGGCCAATAATCGGGCCCTGGCCAATTAATCAGTATTCAAACGCTCTATATGTAAATTACTATTGGTAATCCACCGACTAAGGTAAGCCTTGGTTGGAGGCAACTACTGAATAATTATCTGGTCCCTCCAAACAAAACACAGCCCAATATCCTACTTCACTAGAAAACCCTCATCATATTTATATACTTCCTTCACCCCTTCATTCTGCCCAGCGTCCCTATTCTATTCCGGCCCCTTCCTCGTTTGTCCAACATTTCCCCTCCATCACAGTATTTTCCTGTCTACTTATGATTTCTCCCAAGAATCCTTTCTTCTTCCCCACCATACCTAGCACTTCCTGATTTGTTCTTCTTTCTGTCCACTTTACCTTATTCATCCTTCTCCAAATCCACATTTCAAAAGCCTCCAATATACGCCTATCATACTAATTCAACGACTACTTATCCGCGCCGTAGATAATTACACTCCGTATCAAATGTTTCATGAGCCTTTTATTAACATCCTTACTCAACCTCCCTGACAGTTATTCCCAATTACTCGAGAAAGCTTCTTTTCCTTATATGATTCTCGTAATTTTAAGTTTAGCTTAACCTTTATCTTTCTTGAAAACCGCATAACCTTTGTTTTATACAAATTACTCCTCATCCCGTTTGTATTGCACTGAATTTCCAGTTCACTCAGCAATACTTTCAACACGGCCGACTGACGAACTAGAGGTTGGTCATCTGTCACCTACATTTACACAATACCCTGCGAGCCGCCGCAAAGGCGTGTGGCGGGGGGTCACCAGTGATACTTGCACAATTTCAATAATGTTACCTCCACACAAATATTAGTTTGAATATGCACTCGAAAAATGTTAATCACACAAAACAAAATACTTACATACAACAATATTCAATAGCAGGATACGTATATTCAAATCATGCTGTAGAACTGTTAAAAAGATAGGTTTATTAAATAAAGAGAATAACATACTGGAAGACAAATGTAGAATATCAATAAATACACTCTACCAGTTCCAGTTGTCTCCTATCTAGCTGTCTTGTCTATTCTGATGAAAAAGATTCGAGGAAAAAACACATTTTAAATTATCCATTCTTCAGTAAATCTCTCTGATTTCACATTGGTGATCTGATCTACCATAGCAAGTTCTAGAGGGGTCTCTAATAGTATGTATTTCATGTACGTAATACGTATGTCCTTAATATCCACAGATAAGTAACCTGCCTCAAATTTACTTAGTAAATTTAACCTGTCTTTAAGTAAACGGTCAACTAGTTGCTCCAACCCTAATTCTCCCAATAATGTCCTGCCACTGCTAACTTTTTCTTAAAAACTATTCACGAAACTTCGAAATTTGGGTCAAAGAATTCCTGTCATATCACAAACAAATACGAGTATTAGTCATCGATGGATTGTGCTCAACGGATATAGATGTGACTTCGGGCGTCCCCCAGGGAAGGGTAATATGGCCGCTTCTATTCTTAATATACATTAGTAACTTAAACTCTCTCGTTAGTAGCAATCTCAGATCTCAAATAATTATTTTCCGACTACACGGCGGTATACAGGGTAATAAGGGCCCATCACATTGCGAGCTACTCTCTAGACACTTAGAGACAATATTGGATTGGTGTAAGGAATGGGAATTAGTGCTCCAAATAGGCAACTGCAGAGTTTTGAAATTTTAGAACAAAGAAAGTGGCGGACAGGACTTAAATTATAAAGTATAGGGTTCAATGCTAACTATGGTCGATTAAATTAAATATTTGGGGGTAGTTCTAACACCACTCCTTTCATGGGGAACATATTTCAGGAGCCTATGCTTATCCGCTTTAAAGAAAAACGGCTTCATTAAACAGATGGTGCGGAAATGTAATAAGAAAGTTAAAAAGAAGTGTTACTTTGCTCTAATTAGACCTCATTTTGGAATATGCCGCAAGTAATTGGAACCCTTGAGAGAAAGTGTTGTTAAAAAAATTAGATAAAATTCTCAGAAAAGCGGTCAGATTCGTCATAAGTTGTTATGGTAAGAAGACGAGTGTGACAGGTCTTTTAGGGGAATAAGGCTGAGGGCCATTTGAGATGCGAGGAGTACAAGCGAGACTTACAGTTTTAGAAAGGTTCAGAATAAACGAGTTTAACGATGACACTAAAGGCATTATGATGGCCCTACACTACTTAGGTAGATCAGACCACAGGAATAAAATAAAGGAGATAGATTCCAGTACAGATAGATAAAATACTCGTTCTTTCCCCGGACAACCAGGAATTATAATAGTAAGAAACCATAGTCACCATAGAAATTTAATTTGCAAGTCCGGACACGATATATATATATATTCCTAGAAACAAAGTATATTCGTAGGTGCATGTGTATGTTAGTTGATAATATATGTTTTTGTAAACATGTGAGTTGAAAAGGATTTTGCATGAATACATACGCCATTGTGGAATGTATTTTCATGAATTTGTTGGTTTTGCCTGCGGTTTTATTCTCTATTACTGGTGGTGACCTAATAGCCACGCCCTAGCGGCTGGTGGCTGGGTATTGTGTCTGTGTAGTTCAATGCTCACCAATGGAATGAATACATTATATTTACAATATGCGTAAAGTAAAAATGACGGGAGGTTTGGTTGGAGAGGGGTTCGCAGTTCAACGCCCATTACGACGGAAGGAACGCCCAAATGCAAGTTCTCCGCACATAGCTCCCCAAATGGGGATCGGGATACAACTAAACATTATTGCCGCCGATAGGATTTGAACCAGGGTCTTGAGGGAGGGAAGCCAGTGCCCTGGCCACCGTAGCAGCTCGACCCCACTGACAACCCTGTGGTACACTGGTGGCGTGCGGGTCACGGATGCCCGAGGTTAAATCTAGTGGAGGAGATAATGAACCACTCGTAAAAAACAATCATTCCGCCTCGCGATGCCTTCATCAACACTAACTGCACTACGGCGCTATGTCTCGTTCCGGTTACTCTGGTTACCCGTCTGCGTTGCGGTCTCGACAATAAAGCCTCGCCTCTGGTTCGTCCGACAAGGTGAGATGGCTTTCGCCCGTGGATGTGTCTGTGTGAGAGAGTGATGGCGTACGAGGGCCGGCCCTGGCACGACGCCCGCCGCCCCTGCCTGTCCTCTCATGCCCATGGGAACGGAGATAATGAGAACAGCAACCGCGGACACCTTCTCCTTGTTAATGACTCGGGAAAGGGCTTTGTGAGGCCTCCCTGGGGGCAAATTATGTACGTGTGTGTGTATTTACGCCGCGTGCTGTAGATGGCATAAGGCATTGATGCTGTTAATGGACAATTGTGTTTTCATCCAGAGGAGAAGATCAAAGATACCAAACGATGCGACGACTGAGTTATTAAATGATTACACTAGCGTTCATAAATTCAGTTCAGTATAGTACGTATTACGTAATTTAATAATTCAAGTAATAAAAACTTAGGAATGTAGATATAAATTCATTTATTTAAGCTTTTTTAGATATATTAACTCTTTAATTACCAATTTCTTGAACTGAATTATGGCATTAATATGTTCAATAACAGACCACGTTTAGGAGCATGCACATATTCCGTAATAAGTGCATTTTTTATAGAAACGTATCTAAATCAGTAATTTCTTATTTTATTGCCAAGAATTAAGGAGAGTAAATCTTAAGGCATTTTGAATAAATATCTCCAATTAAAGCATCTTATCCTATAGTTATGTGCTCTCTTCTGTGTTTTCAATATTTTGCACATATATGTACCTGCATCAACATGCGTATACTAGAGTAATCCCAGAAGTACCCGACCGAACAGAGAAAACAAAAATTTGGAAAAATATGCATTTATTTTTCAACGTAATATCCTTTGAGCCCTATACACTTTCCCAGCGATGTTCAATAAGTTCGATCCTTTTTATAATAAGAACTGTCTTGCTCCTCGAAATAGCCATTAACTGTCGACGTCACTTCTTTACGGTTGAAAAATATTTGACCACTGAGTGAACAAAGAAAAGAACAGTGGATGTATACATTGTTTTCTTAATAAAATAAATATTTGACCACTGAGACATTTTTTCAAGTTTTCGAAAAGAAAATAATCCGAAAGGGCTCAATATGGCGAACAGGGTGCATGAGATAGCATTGAAACTTTATTTCATGAATTTTGGCCATTACAATAACGGATTTGTGAGCTGGTGCATTGTCTTGATGAAACAACACTTTCTTCTTAGCGAAATTCGGCCGCTTTTGCTTGATTTCTTCACTCAGATGTTGCAATAAGTTCGCATAATACTCGCCGTTGATAATTTTTCTTTTTTCAAGATAGTCAATGAAAATTATCCAATGCGCATCCCAATAAACCGACGCCATGACCTTGCCTGCAGATGATTCGGTCTTCACCTTCTTTGGAGCCGGTTCTCCCTTTTGAATCAATTATTTTGATTGTTCTTTTGTATCGGGTGTGAAGTAATGGACCCATGTTTCATCCGTAGTTATGAAACGGTACATAAATTCTACTTTGTTGCTGTGAAACTTTGATAAATACTCAATTGAATCATCGTCACGACACTGGTTTTGCTCGAGTGTGAGCAAACGCGGCACCCATCTTACACACAGCTTTCTCATGTCCAAATTTTCAGTTAATATGCAATTTACCGAACTTTTTTAATGTCTACTATGTCTGCTAGCTCGTGCACTTTTAATCGACGATCATCCAGTATCACTTTGTGGATTTTCTTCAACGTTTCTGGAGTCGTCACCTCATTTGGTCGACCAATGCGATGCTCGTCTTGACAGCTCGTACGACCTCGTTTGAACTCTACTACCCAATGTTTTAATGTTGTAAGCGAAGGAGCAGACCCACTCAGAGTAGAATCCAGTTCAGATTTTATATTGGTTGGGCTGAGGCCTTTCATATAGAAGTATTTTATCACATAACGATGACCAATATTCACCATTTTTACAAATTCACTGAAAGGGTTCACTATTAATGGCTCCAAGCAAATACTCAACAGCGTAGCGTCTTCAAACTTGACATGCATGCTCATATTTACAGGTTCGCACCCAAAAGTGAAAGGACTGATTTTCTCTGGCGCGAACGGAGCGGTGGAGGGGGGGTCTGTCTGGCGAACACAGGACGTGGGGAAGGCGGTTTTTGAGCAGATCCCGAATGTAAAAATATTTCCTCAACCGGGATTTGAACACCGGACCTTCCACTTGCCGTGCGGATGTGCTACCGATTACACCACCAAGGAAGCCTACTTCATACTGAGATTTGGGATGTTTTAAAACGCCCAAGTGCTCCGAATCATTTGCCAAAGGAAGGCTTAAGGGAGCTGTTCCACCCACCAAAGGAGAAATAGACAATACACACAAGAAGAGGGGACAGTTGGTTAGAAAGCATATAGTATCATAGAGAATAGGAACAGTACGTTTCATGGCACGCATAGCCAGAAGAAGAGATCAGCCACATTGGCCAGATACACATTCAAATACGAAGTCCCGCCATACGGCGCACAAATATTCATTCAAAAATAGAAAAATGCCTGTGCTCGCCTTTTATGTGTTTTCCTATTCCCTTTCCTTATACCTATATCTATGTTTGAATGAATATTTGTGCGCCGTATGGCGGGACTTCGTATTTGAATGTATGTATGTATATATATATATATATATATATATATCGTCTCTTTCTTCTGGCTATGCGTGCCACGAAACGCACTCTTCCTATAAGACTAGCAAAATCTCAGCGTAAATTGAATTTCCTCGATAGCTTCCTCGATGGCTGGGCGTGTCTCTGTTCACCGAGTATTTGATCTCGCCGGCGACTCGCCGGTGACTCGCCGGCATCGACCGCCGGGATTTGGAGAGCGGCACTGCCGGACTCTCTCGGAAATCGAGGTTCAGATCGTGTTTTGTTTCGAGCGGCGGTTGACCGCCAAGTTCTTCCAGAACCGTGGAGTTTGACTCTCGACTTTCTTCCACCGGGAAGGCCTTGCTTTCGTTTTGTTTACTGGTTCATGACTGACCTTATCTCATAGTGTAGATCTTAGGCTTCTTTTTGTTTTTCTACCGTCGGTGTGAGTAGCGGGGAGGGAGTGAACACGAGTGATTGTTTTTTTCTCTCTTTGGGGCGGTTGATCTTTTCGCCCGCTCTCCTTTCTTTCGCGTAGGTGTGCTCAATTTGATTACTTTTCAGAATGGTCGTGCGTTGCGTAAACACGCTCGCCTTGCAAGTTGACGAGAAGGCGAAGCCCCCTACTCCGTTGGAGGTCCACCTCCTCACACTAGAGTCGCTGGGCCTCACACCCGAAGAGGTACTGGCGATCCAATTTGGAAACAATCGCCGTTTGATATTCCTGAAGTTGGCAACCGAAGCTACAACGCCTAGGATTTTCGACAATACTCCGCGGTAACTACCGTTTCCGTCTTTAAGTGTTCAGAGGTCGACAATAACTATTGATGAGACTTACGGCAGCCCATGTAATTTCAGGGTTCTTTGTCTCACCGTGGAGGCATAACAAGACCCCGTTGGAAGGCATAACAAGCGAGCTCCAACGTTTTGTTAAAATCCATCGCTCGTGGGAGAACAGGTGGGAGGGAGAAAAGATGGCGCGGGTGCTTACTGACCCCAGGGTTGTGCGAATGACGGTCGAGAGAAATATCCCCTCGTATCTCCACATCGGCGGCAACCGAGCCATCATTATCTATGAGGAAGTAAGATTTGGTGCTTTCCCGGCGAATTTGCTTCAGGAAGGATTCTCGGGTCTTCCACCGGGTCAGGGTTTCCATGTTGGCCGACGTTTCGATGCCTGATTCGTGCATCGTCTTCAGGGTTGATAGTTGCCACTCCGCATTCGGCCGTCTTATATAGTTGAACTCTTGGTATACTATTGTATGTGGCCCACTTGTGGCTCTTACCCCCTAAATATAATTCATATTTTATTAGAGCGACCAGCCAAATGATCTGGAACGGCTACATAAAGAGTGTCCCACAACCAGCTCTATGGCCCGTTTGAGCTGGGTGGTCTAATTCATCAGATACTGCTCTAAAGGCAAAGGTGGTCTACGCGAAGTTCGGCTTGCGCATCCTTGGGGGTGACGTCGCGTGGCGCAAGGCACTCCTCAAGGACGCGTGGCAGGCACTCGCGCACGACGAATGCCACCGGAGGCCATTTGAAGAAACGAAACAGATCACCTCACTCCTGCAAGATGGAGAAACAATTAGGGTCAAGACCCTGTATCTCGGAGCTCTCGCCGAGCAGGGAAAAATGACATCCAAAAGGACATTATCTTGGAAAAACTGGGAGACCAGCTGAGCGAACGATGAGGCACGTAGTCGAATGTTCAACGTAATCGCAAACACGGTCATGACGAGGGGAGTGAGGCACCACCTATAGTCAGCGGATTCGTCCCTTTGTCCTTCATGCGGTCGAATTGACAGCGTCGCGCATCTGATTCTTGGCTGCGACGAAAAACTCAGAGAATGTGAAGCCCTGAAAAAGATATACAAAACCTGGGACGTTTTCGGTGGTGGTGTTTTTACAGACATAAACTACTCAAAGATAGTATTAATAGCTTTACGTAGCTCCTTATACCATTCACTTTCTATGGGTAGAGGAATATTGATGGAATAATTCGTATCATTTATGTGGCAGGAATTCGGCTGCAACATTCCGATATTCAAGATTCGCAAGAGTCAGATATGTTTTACTTCCTATCCCAATAAAGGAAAGACAGCCATATTGAAGACTGAAGAAAAATATGCTTGATTTCGGACAAAGTTGAAGTGATTCTCGGGATGGAAAGCAGAGAAAATGAGTACCCAGGGGATGATCAGTTTGGGTTTAGAATAAGGGAGTTATACCATAGCAGTATTGAGGTCAGTAATAGAGAGGAACATCAGGATGTGTTTGTCCGCGATTTAATAAGATGCATTGGTATGACACGTTCAGGATTCGTCCCTGAGCGTCCATTTGCCTGGAAAGTGACCTTGTCCGAGGAAATCCCTAAGGAACACCCTAAGAGTCTTGGAGGATTGTCCTCCCCCTTTTACCCACTGGCGTCAATTACTTCGTCAAGAAAAAATTTACCCATAGCTTCCCCCGTGAAAAATCATCGCAAGTTTTCAAGTATAAGACAAAAAAATTTATATTTACAGACATTTGAACTTGACGATTTAATGAGCCAGTTACAGACGCGTCATCAGGTTCACGGTGAAATGTATAGAACGAACCTGGCAGGCATATGAATTATGGAATATCGTTTACATAGTTGGAGAAAATGTGTTTATGCAACCAATGAATCCAGATGCCGGAATCAAAACAAGTGTAGCACCACGCCTGATAATCGAGACTAACCCTCGACCTTACCTCCCTTCATTTCTTTTTATAGTCGTACAAATGTGACCGACTTTCGCTCTTCACCAGAAAATGAAATACCATTCGTAATTTGCGATAAATTGGCATCATCAAACAATGTGTTTCGGTGCAAATCTTTTTATATGGACTTTTATTGGCGATAAATCATTAAAATATTAATCAGTTGGCTGATTTTCTAGACGGGGTTAAAATTCGACAAATTATTCGCTAACCACTCGCTTTTTCCGTGTAATTTAAAACAGTACCAAGAATTTCAATATTTCGTGCCACCTTCGGTTTCTCTGTAAACCATGGTGCCAGAAAAATAGCAAACACCCGCTATTAAATGATGACTATTTGGGTGGTATTAGTTAATGGCTAATCGTAAGACAACCCTGCTCGTGCAACCTCGCAAAAGGGTGAAGTGGGAGGCGTGAGGGGCGTTAGGACCTTTATCCCCCCTTCACAGTTCACTAACCCCCCAACCTCCCGAAGGGAGAACTCGTGGAAGGTGGCAGCGCGGCGGGCGCCAGGGCCACACCATTAAGAGGCCGCCACCCCACCTGAGTGTTTCGTTGGCCCGTCCATGGAGACAGGAACGAAGGAGTGAGGATGCAGACCGGCGGGGGAGATTTTTCAGGGCTAGTGGGTCACACGGAACTTTCCTGTGGGCCACCCGATGTTTGCTCCAGTGTGGTTTTTGAGCCCGGGAGAGAGGGTGAGTGTCTCCGTCGGTCGGGGGGTGCGCGCTGAGCGGGAGGGCGGGGGTGGTTTCCAAGGGAATGGAGATTTGTGAGCACGCTGGTGTAGAGCGAGGGGGTAGTTTCAACCGCCTCCCTCCTCCCATCGCCGGTCGCCCAGGCGGGAAACTTTCGAGGGTAGGACGGGGAGTGGAGGTGGAAGACGAGGGGATGGAGAGGGGGGCGGGGTGGTTTGGGATTTATTGGGCGGAGGTGGTGGATACCATGCTTATTTGCGAGTTTGCGCGTTTCATCTGCATCGCCCGTAGTGCAACGGCGGCCGATAAATACAAGTATCTTTGGCAGTGGGAAACGTAACAAGGCATGGCCAAATCATGGATTGAATAGTCATTACGATTCACAATGTTGGGCTTAACTTTGTTGCATTTCTCCATAGAGGGAAGAAAAAGGATACCATATTATAACCTATGAATGCTACTATTTAACTATTTTATTGGACGTGACAAATTTCATAAAATTTGGTCATTTTTAGATGTCTTCACTTGTACATTAATTTTTACGTCTTCTAAACTATTGATATAAGGTTTTACAGAAAGCAAGCATTTGTTATTGGTCTGTAAACCTCGGTCGTAGAACAAAATCAATCAATCAAATATTGGAATACACATTATTTTCAACCCCTTCCTTTTTTCTCAATACCATTGCTTTGGTAACCAAGAATCAATTTTCAGAAACGTCACTTAAGGAGTAACATTTCATATAACTATGTCAAAAAGATATATCTGAAATTCGACTACTGCTAAGGCACTCCTAGTAGATGCGCTTCTGTAAGAATATAAATAACTTTCAACAGGATTGAATGCATGTTGCTCACGATGGACTGGCGTTTTGCCATTTTCTGAAGTACGTGTGGCATTGTAGGCATGGCCTGTGGAAAACACATTCGTTAAATTTACGGATTAGCTAAAAAATGTTAGAATTCATTAAAAGAATACTTGGGAATTGTAATGAAAGGGTCAAGGAGGTTTGTTATTTCACGTTAGTAAGGTCCCACCTTAAGTATGCTGAAAGTATATGGAATCCTTGAAGTAGGATATAATTTTTGAACTAGATAGAGTGCAATAAAGAGCAGCTAGATTTGTGAAAAGTTATGAAAATGGTAGCAATGTCACGACACTACTGGAGGTACTAGGTTGGGAGCCACAAAGCCGTGTTTTCCTCGCACCATTAAAGATCAAAATAGATATGACAGCAATCGCGTAAGAGATAATTAGAAATGGTAGTGTGTATATTTTGTCGATACCCTGAATTTCTTAAATTTAATTCAATTTATCCATCTTCTCAACACTTCTCCCACATGATTTGAATATACGTAATCTTTTATTGAATATATCTGCATGTTAGTGCATTCTCTTGTCTAATTAACTTTGTTCCAGTGCATTTTCATACTAATATTTGTGAAGAGGTGACATGATTGGGGCTGTGCATGCATGGCTGGTGACCTAGCATCCCCCGCCACATACCCTCGCGTTGGCTTGCTGAGTATTATTTAGATGCATTTCTGGATGCACATAATCGAATTCGTACCACCTTCAGGTTAATCGTTGAAGCACATTCGGAGAAAATAAGTGTAGTGCTATCGGTGCAGAATAGTAAATATTTTCTGGACGAGCATATGAAACTGAGGGAGAAGACTCCAACCAAAAATATTTATTTGATAGTTCAATACTAGCATAGGAGGTACGGCACAATAGTACTCTGCCTGCATCCAAAGAGTTCAAATCAAAGCAAACCTCGACGCAGTGCTCATCCCGTATCAAGTTGATGAATTATAGTGCGGTGAACACCAAAATGCAGAGAAGATTGGATATACACTTCCTTCCCTGAATGTAAAAGTCATTTATGGGGAAAGACGTTCGGTTTCAAAGACTCGAGAAAGGAAGTAATTTCTTCAAGAAGGAATATTAATAAACTCCATTAAACTCCATAAAGTGCCATTGTGGGAAATGTATTGTTGAAAAGGAGTGAAAGCGTTGCTTTTTTAGCATTGTATGTGTGCGTGTATTTGCGAGAACGATAGAACAACAGATAGGGTCTGGTGCTCGATTACAGTACTTCACTTTTGGTAACGACACACTGACCTGATGAATATCACTGTTACAATTATTATTGTAGATAATTTTACTGCCGGCATAAATTCCTACTCTTGAAATTAAATCGAAGGTAGAAGCTTTTATTTTGTGGAAGGACGTCATATTTAGAAATAAATAAGCACTTTGTGACTTCCACACTTTTGTGGAAGTCACAAAGTGCTTATTTCTTTCTAAATATTCCTACTCTTGCTCTAATATAGTCCCTTTCTATATTCAACATTTAAAAAATCATTTACGTGTAAAACAAACTAATTTCTCCTCATATTTCATTCATATGTCCTCTCTACCGTCTTCCATCGGGGGAATGTTTCCTCATACGAGGTGTATTCAGAAAATAACGGAAATTTTTAAATTTCGCGGGTTTGGAGGGTCGGACTGTCAAATTTTTTTATTATGTTGGTATACATGGCCCTGAAGAATAATAAAATTTTCAGCTGTACGAAACATTCGAAAAATTTTCATGGCATGAGCCAATCAACATGCTAACATCATTAGAGACTTCTCTGATTGTGATTCGGCGATCATTCATAACCATTTCTTTCACTTTTTCCACGTTTTTATCGGTTGTTGATGTGTTGCGGAGTCCAGGGCGTTCGTCATTTTATATCTTATCATATTATATATATCGTATTCACGGCCCTCTTGAAAACACGCTTAAACCACTCGTAAACTCTTGTTTTACTCATAGCAGACTCACCATAGGCCTTTGTTAACATTTCACACACTTTGTTATATTTTTACGCAAAATTTTATACAAATTCTTTGATCCATTTTTTTTAACAAACCAAAGTCGCCGAGCTCATAAAAATACGCCTAACCTTAGCGGGTGTCACAGACTAAGTCCACAATGAATACAGTTGATAACTTTATCATACTTTAGGGGCATGTATACCAACATAATCAAAAATTTTTTTAAAAAATGCTCCCATCTCCGAACAGTAACGTTTCAAAAAAATGCCAGAGTCCGTCCTGGACGAAGTACGTAAATCTGTGATGTTTTCGTAGGTATGGCCCCCAATGCGCCCCTGATTTGAGTTTTAAGACTTTCGCAGGTTGTGAGCTCTTTACATTCCTCTCCAATTCCCTCCATCATACGAGTAGGGCCCGCTTACGAGATGTGTGGGACCCTGTGACGCCCCAGGGCTGATTTGACTCTGGACACGCGACGCAAACGACGAGAAAATGACGCTTGGAAAGACGCAGGGATGGACGGGGAATCCTTAAATGGCGACCTCAAAGGGAAGAACGGCGGGGTGGGGAGTGGAAAGGCTCATCAAACCCTGCTGAAGGTACCGCAGGGAAAGTGACATTCACACATCCAAACCTGGAAAGATGCCCCCCCCCCCTTTTGCGGAATCGTGCCCGAGCTCTCCTCCCCCTATTTAGATGACCAGAGTTGTCGCCACCAACCCTCCAAATTAAATGTCCCTACCACCACAAACGTATATTCATTAACTGAAGACCGCGATAAATGGAAGCATAAAAGGGAATGATCAAAGTGAAAGGTCAGCATTTAAATATTACTCCTGGAACACATATTCAAGTCAGGGAAAATTGAGGGGTGAAAAAAATGACAAGCGATCGGCGGCACTTGTAGACGTCATAGGAGTTGTTCATATAAGTTCCTCGAGTTTTAATTTACGATGAATGCAGAGTATTAATATAATTATTTTCCGGTGAATTTTAACTCAGCACTCCCGAGTGGGTTGGTACACTTCAATCATCATCGATATGAATGAAATCATTCGTTAAAAGCTAACAAACCAGTATCGTTGTTTATCTTAATCCTGCTTTCTATACGTTAGTTGCATTTTCCTTTCTATTTCACAAATTACCTTTTGGGTCTGAGGAAAAATGAATGTGTCTAACGACGTCCGGGGAATACGTTTCAATATCGCCGGGTTAAGGAAACGGACACATTTAAGTCTTAAGCAGCGTCACCTCCATGCGTTTATCGGGACTTCCAGAATGGTGGGACGTTTATTTAGGTTGACTATGCCCGCTTGAATTGGGGTGGAGTTGAAGTGTATGCTGAGGTATGAATGCACGTATGTTGCGGGGAGCGAAGTCTTCTTTTAAAGCTTCTTCGCAGTTCCCAACAACCATGACTCCAATAGGTCTTTGTTGTTAACCCGGGCTGCAAACTGACTGCTAACGTTGGAACGGCGCACACGTGGCGTGTGAATGCGTTCCCAGAGTGTACGATGAAGCTTTTGTTGGTTTCGAGGTTGCGAGTTTGGAAGCGTGAAACGAGTTGGAGGGTTAGAAAGAGAGTGTATTGGTATCCGACAATAAATGTCAGTCGGGATGAATTTTTCCCCAGGATACGTCTCCACAAGCGATAAAACCCTTCTCAAACGACTCTCTCCGACCACTCCACTGCCCCGGACCAAGTAAACTAAAGCCGCCATCTGTCGCCCGTATTCGAAATGAAAGAAGTCAACGATCAAAGGCCGAAAGCGGTTCATCCTGTGCTGCTCCCTCCACCCCCCCCCCACGCCCATGGACCCCATTCCGATTCGCCTCGACCGACGGGAGATGCGTGCGCGCGCGTCTTTGTGCGAAGGTACTCTCTCCTTATGAGGGCTTCCTCTCAAAGAACAGTTTTTCTCAACTTCCGTTCCTTCTCCGAAATGACGTTGCTTCCTTTTTCGAGTCGGGAATGTTTACATAGCTCCCAAACGGTGGCATTATTTATTTATTTTACGAAGGGCGGTGGATTGTATATTACTCATTGATTTGGGAATAGGTCATGACTTTTGCTAATATTTACTCGAGCACGGGTATGGAAATGTTGTGCCTGTTTGCCGGGCGAACGACAAAATGAAATTCCTACGGGGGTCGTTTGAATATCTAGAAAGTTAAGGCTTTGGAATCGCTTCTGTGGACATTGAATGCAGACTCACTACATACTCAAGGGAGCGTAACACGGTTCTGCATATATATTTACGAGAGACGCCCAAAAAGGCCCACAAAAGTAATAGGAGCTATGATAATTCTTAGAATTGCGGGTCGTGCTGTCCAGGGTCCATCTCCTGGCAACCGATTGCACTCGACTCCGATATCCTTAGGGGCGTCCCCCCGCTGCACCAAACAATGGCAATAGTAATTTAGCTACCGCAAGGGAAGAGGGCAGGTTCGGAAAGAAATTATTAATCATCACCTAAGTTATTGTAATGTGTAGAAGGTTTATCAATCAGAATTCGTGCAGTAACAAAGCAATATTAATTTTTGCCATTGAAAATTGTAGCATACTTAACATATATGTGCTGTAATAAAATAAAGTTTTAAGTTGGAAGCATTATCTATTTATTACAAGTTCAAAAAATGCGGTTCTGCTCATGATTTGAACTTATCGGGTTTTATCCGTTTGTGCACATTAAATGATAAATTTTGTGAATGAGTTTGATTAGAAAAAAAATGCAATGGACTATGGAAAGAATTACCCTGCTCAGACTTCCATCAGAGTGTTTTCTAATGGTTGTGCATCAGTATTTAAAAATAGAAACACACTCTCGATACTTCAAGACTTTGGCTATTGATTTTCATGCACTGAATGGCCTTAAATGACCATGATACCGTTTGACAGCTCTGACCTCTATTTGTTGTTTTTTCTCATCGACGGAGCAAGACAACTACTTGTATTTGTCGTTGTGAGGCGATTCCATGACACTATGTAGATTAGGGCCATGGACGGTCGCCTTTCCCCATAAAGGAAAACATTCCGGGATTCATTCATTCATATCCCCGTGATTTCGTTTTTCACTTCGCTGCATGGATAGGAATGCTACCGCACTTGTTCAAATTGTTGTTGTTCATTCTTTAATTTTAATTTTAAATTTATCTTTCTTATTTGAATTGAGGTTTTCATTTTGACATAAAAGTCAAGAGCAATTGGACTGATCGAATTCAAGCTGCAAAAGTTTGAATTTCATGACATATTTTGATGCTAAATCACAATAATTGTAAATTTTACGAAGGGTATCATTCGATAGGTTTTTGTGCCCCTTTTTGAATAGTATTGATTCATTAGTTTTTGATGCCCTTTTCGTTTGAGAAATGCACGTAATTCCCCTGGAGAGCCATAATGGTCACATCACGCATTCTGCACGCGCCATTGCTCATGAGAGAGAGGAGTGACTGAGCCCACAGTTCTCCCTCCACCACGATGAACTCGACTATCATTCACGTTTTTGAACTCGTGATGGTGAAGATCCATTTCCACATTCGAAACTGGGAATGGGAAGTCACCCTAGGAAATATATTCCAATGTTTCCCTTGTACTTCAGCCATTTCTTAACGCGGCACTTGAGTGGAAGTTGAGGAATAAGGGTAGGAACTCTCTTACGCAAGTACGCGGATGTCGATGTCCTTTTTGCATTCTGCGGCAAAAGGGAACCTTTTTTCAAAGGAAATCCATATTTTCCAGCAAAAGTGGAGGACCGCGGAGGTCCAGCAATACCCGCATGCTTCCCGGGGGTCCTGCACGACAGTATGCTTATTCCTCAGTTGCCAGGACTCATTTTCTCTTTTTGTCCGTCGGTATTTAGCATGGGAACAACAATGGAGATGTTTTCTCTTTGTTTCCCTCAATATTGTTTTTAACGTGACACCATCGTTCAAACGGCCGCGCCACTGTGGTCAGACACCTTTGCAGCCGCTTCGTTATGGCTGATCTTTCGTCTGGTTTCTACCCTTCGACCTAGAGAGTCGCACCCAAAACTGGTAGGACTGATTTTTTTACAAAAATTGTATTGACGATATACTTACATCGACTTAATAATCTTCAAAGTATGCTCCTTGAGCTGCTACTCACTTAGTATTACGTTGCTCCCATTCCCTGTACGCCCGCTAGACATTTTCTTTGGGGATGCCGTTGATGACCCTCGTCGAAGCCTCTTGAACGGCCTTTATCGAGTCACCGTTTCCTTGGCGTCATTCTCGACAACAAACTCACCTTCAAACCCCACCTTGCCGTGCGAAAGCCACCGTTGCTGTCAATCAACTCCACTGTCTTGCGTCGGCGGCTTCCCCGATCAGTCATACGGACCGGGTGCGCCTATTCACGGCTATCGTGCGGCCCAAATTTCTTTTTGCCTGCCCAATTTTTGCAGTACGGAAGACGATATGGAAACACCTCGAAACAATACAAAACATCTCCATCCGGCGCTTGTTAATGGTTAGCCGCCTCACGCGGATGGCCGAGGTGCGTGCCGCTCATCGTCTTCCATCCGCCGCGGACTTCATCCGCTCTCAGGTCGCGAACTTTCGTTCGCGACTCGGCAAAACTGGAAATGCTCTGCTATCCGACATCTGGGATTACGATATCAACTATAAGCATACATATACACTGCCTAAGGACGTAACTCGCCTATGAGTCTTTCCTATGTCTGTTACCATAAAGTTTTATTCATTCTCCTCTTAGTGCTAGTTTGTATTCCACCTTAGTCCACCTGTACGGACAATATTCCAAATTCACACATATTCTTTCAAATTGTATGTCATGTAATAGCTTTTCTCCGCCAGGTTGGCAAGAAACTAGGTTACCTGTCGGCTTCAACCACTATTGTAAACCTCTGTTATAGCATAGCTTACTCTAAATCATAAGTTTCTCGTCTCTCACAAACAACACGCACACGAATGAGATGTTTTTTGGAATGTCATGGTTTTATCTTGTATGTTAAATGACCGGTTGGGGTGGGTTTTCGCTCACCGGGACGGTGTATGTGTGCCCTTAGGGGCCGACAATGAACGCTTGGTAACGCTTGGTAACGTCGTCCCTTGAGCTGTCTTTTCATCAGGGGGAAGAAGAAGAACCGGCGGTGCCAGATCGGGAGGATAGGGCGGATGCGGCAACGTGGCAACGCCATATTTGGCCAGAAGCTGTCTGACGACGAGCGCGCCATGGCACGAATTTTCGGCACCATCTTGGTGCACACCTTGCGCATGGCCAAATCCTGTGAAATAATGCGTTGGACGTTGGATGCAGATAGACCCAACTGGTCTGCAATTTCTTCACTGGTTAAGCGTCGTTCTGTGTTCAGCAGTGTCCTCACTCTGTCCACATTCGTGTCGGTTCTTGCCGTCGACGGCCGTCCGGAGCGACGGTGGTCTTCAACGAGCGCCCTACCCTCTTTAAACAACTTGTGCCACTCAAATACTGTAGAACGGCTTAAGGCAGTGTCCCCATAAGCCTGCTTGATCATATCGAGGGTCTCAGTTGCCGTCTTCCCGAGTTTCGCACAAAACTTCACGGAATAAAATTGCTCTAAATTCAGATTCATTTTGTTTTTCGACGCGGACAAAAAACTTGCTTCACTAAAAACGATGTCCTCACTCAACGACAGCTCGCAGACGACTGAGGTTGTTGTCGGTCTGTTGCTAAGAGCCCCCTCCACCTTACCCTGCCAGGCAGACCCCCCATTCACCGCTCCGTTTGCGCCAGAGAAAATCAGTCCTACCACTTTTGGGTGCCAACCTGTATCTGGCATGGGTGACCCTACCAGAATTGTCTTTTCTGATGTCATCTTAAGCCTTGAGGTCATCCACATCGACGTAAATACCCGCGATCCACCAGAGAGGTGTGCGTCAAGGAGTGGAAGTACCAGGTGGGAAGGGTGAGTGATGAGGGACAATGAGTGAGAGGAACGGAAAAGGAAACAATATTCAGTAAAAATCGATCAATGTGTTTACATGCAGGGGAAAGACTCAATTCAAAACAAGCGTTAGTTCACCAATTTAAATTAGCTATTTGTTATGCAAAGAAAGTGAATGAAAATAAACCACAACCGGCCTCCACCATAGCCAGACAGGTCATGTAGAATTTAAAGGTGAGAGGGGGAAATTCTACTCTCACATGGACATGCAACTCATAGTCCCCACCTCTAAAGCCACAGTTAAGGAATGTGACACACTGCTGTAGTCAGCGGACGACGTGAGACGTAAAATCCCCCCTTAAGCAGTGAAACGAGGGATGGAAGGAGAAGTTTGAAAAGAACAAAGAAAGGCAGGCAATCATGCAACGAGTACTAAAGTCATTAAATGGCATTTCCATGTGGTTATGCGGGAAAGGATTTGACGACAAAATGCACGAGATTATTGAAAGTGCATGCAGCTTTACACGCACGCCTTTTCGCCACGTCAATATCTATTCGGACTTTTTGCATTCCATGGGGAGGGCAACACAAAATAATAAAACTAAGATTGGAATATGAACTAGAGGATAAAGAAGAACAGATTGAAATTCTTGCGATGGGAAAACAACAGATAATGAAATTCATCTTATCTCTACAACTGCTTTCAAACAGAATGGCATACCACTTTGAAACACATTCAGTGTTCATTGACCTACTGAGGGTACTTGAGAGATTATCCCTTGTGAAAAATTTGCCAGCTCTGATGAAAACCAGTATCAAAGACAGCGTTCTTTTGCTCTGATATTAAGTTTTCTGTTGGTTTTGCCAATCGGAATCAGCAATTGTATTGCCTGCAAGGAGCCATTTTCTATCATCATTTTCATATTTATCTTTACGATTAAAAAATAACATACCGATGGGCCGTTTTTTAGTCGTAAGGATAGATAACATTTTGTAATTGATGTGACAGTTTCTCAACAAGTTTTTTGCTCCAGACAATTTGTGAACCACTAATGCGTAGAATAAAGTCAGTATGTTCAGTGAAATGTGCCATTCGCGTGATCGCTTTAATAATTTTGTTGTATATTTCTCACCAAAACTTTTATTATAAGAAGTGTAAAAACATCTGACTCTGCAAAAACACTTGTGTAATGATAATCGTTTTTGCAATTTTGACTGCAATCTGTGACTTTATAGCTTGTAACAAATGGCTGATTCTGGAATTCCCAGAATAGTTTGAATTTGCAAAATTCCCTGTTCATTTTGAAATTTTTGACGAAATTTCTTCCCACACCTCTCTCTCTCTCCTTTTCACTCCCACGCCCCTTTGTATACGTCTGCTTACTAAGCAATATGGCACCTGATCATCACCGTTGTTGCAGCGATTATTACTTCGTCGCCTCCATTCATTCACGCACTCTCGGTTTCGGACTTCCCAAATAGAACCCTCTCCAACACAAATAACAGCTTTCCCCATTATCCACTTTTCCCCACATTCCTATTTTAGATTATTTATGAAACCATATAAATTGATTTTTACCTAGTTAATGGGACAATGTGGACACGATTATCGGTTGTTTTATTCAAGTGTGATAATTGATATTTGTTATGAATTTTTTGCAGAAATAATTCATATGATGCCAGAAACACTGCCCTATTGTATTTTGCAATTTCTCTTATCTCATATCTTCTCAATTCTTCTCTTGTCGTGCCTCTCACCCATCCCCCGTTCCTCTGCAAATAATGGAAATTTTCGATTTTCGTTTCGAAACGAGAACGGTTGGTCGTCAGAGGCCTCTCCGGACCTTGAATCTATTCAGCCCACTCGCGCCATCTCTGTTTTCGGCTGAAAGAAGGCATGTAATGGGCTTATTTATTTTCCTCTGGTTCCAAAGTGCCATTGAACCTCTACCAATTAACTTTCGATAATTCTAACGCTTTCCACGTTTCATCCGTTCCTCGAATCATCGGTGGACCTCCGAAATTGATTCTTGTGCCGAGAAGGGATCGCACCGCATTCTGCCAACAAGACGCCCGCCAGCTCTCTCCCTCTTCCATTCCTGCCTTCCTCACTTCCTCCTCCTTAGATGCCTCCTCGGCGGATAGGACTCCCCCCACACACACCAGAGGAGTCTCGCTTTGCCGCGGGCGAAGCCTTCGAGTCGAGCTGCGCGTGGGCGTCGCCTTTGAACCTTCTGTTGTCACTGAACTCCGAATCATTGGAGTGTAATGCCTCACTGAACAGGAAAGTGCTCAAACGCCACGCGTCCCTACGCTTGCAGTGGGTCTCAAAGAGCAGAGGCGGATTCGGCGTGATCATTTGCCAGGGAGATCACTGCTGACATGAATTAAATTCAGGACCTAAGCGCGATTAAGGACTCGTCTAATACCGTGCGTGGATTGATCTACACTCTAAGAAAGGCGTTTCGTTTTGTAATGTCCGTGTTTTCACCTCTTTCGATTAAATTCATAGATCACTAATCCGAGGATGTTAAAGACATATTACCAGCTCCGACTTACTCCGGTGGATCAAATTACGTAGGTAAAATCAGGAAGATGCATAATGGGACGGATGAGTTTAAAATTCCCTTTATTTCTCGTAGCACAGGAGATCAAAATAGGCATGGCAGTAGTCGCGTAGGATATAATTAGTATTAGCATTGTATATACCAATATTTTGTCAATATATTCCATTTTTAAAAATTTAATTTATTAAACCCGTTTTATTTCCAGTTCCACTGATTTGAATATACGTATTATCTAATTGTATATGCTAGTACATTATTTCGTTTGATTAACTTCGTTGAGTGCACTATAGAACTGATATTTGTGTAGAGTTGTAATGATTGTGATCGTGGATGTATGGTTGGTAACATAATACCCCCCGCCACACGCTCTCGCGGCAGCCTGCAGGATGTAATTATGTAGAGGTTAATAGTTATTATTTGCCTTTTTAAGATAAGGGCATAAGGGCTATAAAGATAAATATGCTAATCTTTATTGAGGAAAACCTATGGATCAAATCTATAGTATTAGCTCATATTTTATCGACTAGGTACCCTCTACATAAGATTTGGAGACAAGTGCTCCTAAATTTAATTACCATTTTCTATGTATTCTATTATTCCGGTACAAAAAATGCATTCCCATCCATATTATTTATCCAAAATTGCAATGCTCATGTGAAAATGGTAAATTGATAACAATTATGAATTTGTTGTAAATTGGTTGAAGTCATGACTTTTATTCCGTTGGAAAATACCATTTTGCTTCCCCAAGCGCCAGTGAACATCCTGGCAAATTTGTACCAGTAACCTTCAGAGAATGAGTTAAGCTAACTAAGCCACGAGTTCCCAGTTAGATAGCTCACTGATACCTGTATGTACCTCTTGATCAAGTCCACTCAGTCAAGTGCACTACGGTGTACTTTTATTTAATTTACGTCTTATGACGAGACTATTTTCAATTCCTTGGGACACAATCCCTTCAGGAATACGTATCTTGGAATTGCTGCTGCAGTCTTTTGCATGGCTATACCTCGAAACTATTTTTTAAATAATGCTTTTTTTTGCGAAATTTCATTCAAATAGTCATAAATGTCTACTCTGTTATGAATGCATTCTGATCTTAAATTTTTTCAGCATAAGTATTCCCTCAGACACATCAAAGCGCCACTTCCTGAGCACAAATTGGTTTGGTTATTAATAGGAATTACTTTTCGCTGCCCTAATTGAATTACAAAGATATTTTAATAAATTCCTCCCCTCTGAAGGGTTCACCAGTCACCGAGATGTTTTCTATGTAGCCGATGTTTCCGTTACGTATCAGCAGTTATTGCTAATGCAAACAAATTTTCGTGAACAGCATCCCTACGCCGAAATATATGGTGAGCATGGAGTGTGACAAATTCTAGGATAGCCATAAAGACCAAGCAGGAATAGAAACCTTGAATAAAAAAATTAAATAAATCAACCTAAATGGATATGTGATGGTACCACTTTGGATTAGCATTTCCTATCTCCTTTTCTTAAATACTGATTCGAGATGCAAAAGAAATATCGAGGATGGCAAGGTAGAAATATAAGAAAAAATGTCGAATTTATCGTTATCAACAACGTAGATATAGATATTCAGATATGAGACTCGGGTGATGACGCGAACTGACTAGAACAACGTCATATCCGATAACCTTGATTTAAATAATGCAAAGTTTCGTTACAACTTCTTATGTGTCAGTTTTACTGGAGAAACGAAATGCTAACTGCTTATTTAAATCATGTCCTAAGAGCAAAAAGCAAGTACGTAAAAGCAAGTGGAACCTAATGTGATTCCATTTTTAAAATTTGGACCATCACGAAGTCTTTGAATCAGCTCAAATGTATGGCAGTGACACTTTCAAATCTCAATTTTACGGATCAGCAAGAGTTATACCGTCACATCATTGCCGTTACCTTGGAAATTCTAGTGGTCATTATCAAACTGGTTCAAATATCGCTTTCTATGAAACTTTTTCGGTCATCTTCCTTTTCATATTATTTTTGGCTTTTTCTACCGATATAAATGAGAACCATTCTCCTACCTAATAATTGTTTTTCAACATTCTTCCTCTGTGTTCTCTCCGTTCTTTTCCATCTCGCCGTGCGAACGGATTCCGCTCCCCTCCGCATTCTCCCACTTTCCTAAATCCCAACTCCGTCGGTGACTTTCCATCACACTCATAAATGGGACCGCTCTGACTTTTGAACCGCTTTATTCTAAGAGAGATCACTGCGAAGGAATCAATTGCCCGAGAATAAGACGGGGTTTCATTACTTCTTTCACAAACTTGTTTACAGCTGCTCCTTCCCTCACATTCACTTTTCCAGAAGATGTCTCACGTATCAAACTTTTGGCCAACTTACCAGCAGGAACATCCTATTAGAGATACTCGAGGACTCCTCTTTTCCTGGAACCCTTTTATGTGCGTGGAAGTACTGGAAGAGCTGCTCTTAGGGAACTTTCATGGGTGTGATATATATATCGACATATGAAATAACTTCCCCAAAGTTTTTCATCTCCGCCGGAGGGATCTTCATCCCGCTCAACTTGGAAATCGCCCTGCCGGCCCTTTTAACTGGGTGAAATGCTGTTCCGCCCATCCCCGACCCCTTTTCTTTCCTTCTCGACCGTCTTATGGCCTCGGCGAGTCACCGCATTCACCGCCGGTGGCACAAAAGGGAACTAATGGCCACTCCCCCCCATTACATTGTCCGCACACCCAATCAAAACGGCGCCCCCAATCACAAACCTATCCCGTCCCCCGACCCTCCCTCACTTCTTACGTAGCCGTTTACGCCTGGAGACACATTTTTGGGGTTGCTATGGACTTCTCAAGATGTTCATAATTCTTGGCCTATTAACTTAATGCGAGCGAAAGTTTTCCCCGCGGGAAACTTTGGCGTTGTCCAAAAAGCCCTCCTCCCGCTACGTGCGCGATGCTATTCAACGCATTCCCCAAACTTAAAGGTGACAGTGTTTCCTGGGATCATTCTCCTCTGTGTCCACATGGGGGCACACTTTTTCAACTTTAAATCGCTATCCGGTCAGGCTATATCCTCCGGCGAGTGAAGACTAGATCTTACTAGGTCTCCCCTTGCAGGCCACACCCCGGAGACTACGGCTGATCACTTGGGGTGAGCGGGGAAGACATTTCCCATGCCGCATATGGTTTCCTGGTGCAGAAAGTCACACCGCTTGAAAGTAACTCCCTCAGACGTGGAAATATTTCGGCGAAACCTTCCGCCTTCGACAACGGCATCCCCT
Source organism: Hetaerina titia (assembly GCA_037158775.1). NCBI lineage: Eukaryota > Metazoa > Arthropoda > Insecta > Odonata > Calopterygidae > Hetaerina > Hetaerina titia. The sequence goes on along the minus strand of CM073768.1, from coordinate 13,639,255 downwards.
TCGCTGATAGATTTGAAAGGTCGCCGCCGAAAAACAGACGAGCAACCGTGCGGGTGTTAGACTTCTAAGTTTCCCAACGCAAAAGTAGTGTGTAGATCCTCGAATTCATTCTCCTTCAAAGGTTTACTGTTGAAGCAAACGTCAATCTTCGGCAAAAATAAAAAGGATCTTTTATTATGTACTATTTTTCAGTATAATACAGTAAGTTTTAGTCAAAACATACTGGTATCGCCACCATTTGGTAATTAATAACTGAGGGGATCACAGGGAGTGGCCCCTTCTCGCGGGGAGAGGGGGCCACTCCACCCCGCTTATCGGGTCAGCCCGTTCACAACATTTCGGGGCTCATGGTGACTGAGAGCAACTTCTTTTATCAACTGTCTTTTTCACACAATTCCGTTCTCTAATTTCCTTGTCTTTCTATTTACTCTATGCAGCAGTGCCGCCGCGCCGTTCCGCGGAGGGAGAAGGAACTAACCGCTCAGCCCCATGCCGCTTCCCGCCCCCGAGGAAAAGCTAGACGGCAAGTGGCCTCCTCGTCCAATCCCTGCGTACACTGCAATGAACCTCCAACATTTATATTTTTTTTAATTATGCGATTTAGTGTCCGTATATGGCTTGATACCTTTATTTTTCTATACGAGCACACTCTAATTAGTTTGTCTTTTTGTTTGATGTCTCCTCTTCCCTCATTTCGAGTGAATTTTGAGGTGAGCAGCTGCTTTTTGTCGGCGCAAATGCTTGAAAATCTCTTAAAGAGAGATGCATCGACTCGCGTGAGACAGGTATGCTTTTCTGAACCACGCAATGGCATTTTCACGAATCAACTATCGATTGGAACCGTCTATATTAACAAAGATGTGGTCGAATTTTCAAACAAAGTTAATTATGTAAATGCAGATGTAAAATCGCTTTCACAAATAGATTCCAAATTTCAATTTGCGATCAAATTGATATAATAACGGCTTCAAATAGTTTATTTCAGGGTGCGATTGGCATTGAATACAGGAAGCTATGTTTTCAAGTAAATTGTTACTTCGATCTGAGCGAGAAATGGTCGCTGGATTCATCCAGCGAGAAGAGATCCTCCAAGTTAAAATTAATTTTTTAATTCATAATATGAAGTTCCAACTTGGATATTACATTTTCTCTGCCCCCCTTATGACGAGTAAGTGTGTGAATTTGAATGAATCATGAACACAGTTTGGCCGAAGGAGCATGTGATACCATTTTTCCTGCCAAAGTCAATGTACAAAATGTTTAAGAAACGGCGCTATTGGTTCATTAAACTTATCCTCATGAAGAGATAAACTGCGTATTTGTTGCCTCATTACAAGTTACTAGAATTTCAAAAGTTTAACTCAAAACAAAGACACCTTTGCTTGAAAAAGGTCCGTGCTGGCCTGATCGAATGTTAAATTTAACACAGACTTCTCTGGGTGAAAATTATAAAGATATAGACACAAGAGTGGATCAATTTTCACTGCTATCAAAACGCATGAAAATATACGTTTGGTAACCGAAAGTAGAACATGGATCGTGACTGAAGAATTATTTCGTTGCGATTCGAAGTTTGCCATTTTGCACTTACCGATTCGGCATCTTGGCGCATCAGGAGCAATGGGTGTTAGCGCACTCGGTCACGGTTGAAACATTAAATACAACTAAAGACTGAATATGAACTTAATCCTGTCTTCATTTCGCAAGTAACCTTTGGAGAGAAGTAAATACGTACGCTGCTTTTATCAGTTACCATGCGGTGAGAAAAGTATCAAGTTTCCTGTGACGTGACTGTGTCTCCAGATGCGCTACAGTTTTACAATCCGTTGTTTTGCTTTAGCTAAACCACATTCTGAATATTTCACGGTGATTCCGGAACCTGCTTGCAAAGAATACATTTGCGAATCGAGAAAAATTAAAAAGTAAAATCGCCCGAATCACTGTTACGTTCTGCAAACGAATAAAAGCGTCGCATTGCCTAAAATGCAAAACCGAGGATGGTCGCCAACACACGAGGCACTCAAAAGGCGAATCGACAATTACGACTTCGGAGGCATGAACAAAAATCAAAGAACCGTAATCGAGAGATCATTGTGTGAAATATTCGGAATATATTTGTACTGGTAAAAAACTAACGTGTGTAATTCGTTTTTCCACAACGCAATTCGCGATCGGACCTGTAACCGAACAGAGCACTCAGATTTCCCGAAAATAAAACATTGTCAAACATAGAATTTCATTGCAAAATCACAGGTTCCACAAATGAATCGTGGTCTAACACCTCTCATCGACTTCGTACACCGTGGTGCCTTCGAGGTATAGATGCAGATTACATGGCCCAAGCATATCTTCCGACGACTACGTGTGGAGAATTTACGCTGAAACGTCGCTGTTTGAAACAAATGGTGTGCGGGCGCTGGGATGAAGATTTCGGTCAACTGTGGAGGGAGGGAGGGAGGGAGAGCGGGGTAGTGGGGGTTGGAGTCGTAATACACGGAGGCGAAATTGGGGATTAGGGGGAAATTGGGAGGGTTGTTTTATTCGTCGGCGGTTGGATAGATAAAAAGGACACCACCCTCGCCCCTTAAAAAGCCGAATGATTCATAGCCCAGATAAGCACCATTTAAGCAGTCTGGAGGGTGAGTGCTCGTGGGTATGCTCCCCTTTGATGTATTCATGTAAAGCAGCCCCCTCCCCCGCCTTTCCCTCCCTATTGTCTCGCAGGGAGGGGGGCGAGAATGAGTCGGCCGCCGCCTCCGCATGTGATTTTTCAATCCATCAACCCCTTCCCCCTCTGCGGGGGAGCAGAGGGGGAACGGGGGTAGGAGGGAAAGGCAGTGTTCCGCGGAGCGTGGCATTGGTCGCAAAGTGACGTTATAATTAAAACCCGGGGAGCACGCGACGCGAAAGGCAAAGTGGGGAGGGAGTGAGGGGCGCGGGACTCGTGATTCACTTGTCTTTCCGTCGCTCGTGGAGGAGGGGGCCGACGGGGCATATATTTTGTTTCTCGGGCCGTTGATGCTTAACTTAATCCCCTTCCCCTCGTTCCCTGAAAACTGTTTCCCAAAGAGTGCGTCAGCTTAAATCTTAACTTTGCCCACACAACCTTAATATTTCTCGATAAAACCATTCTTTCGTCTGCCTACGCATGCAACTCCTGAGTGGAAGAACAACAGATAATTTAAACTGATTACCGTTAAATATACGTTTAATTATTGGTCTTTATAAGTACTTACCGTTTCGTCATAGCTGTCGTTTGATTCTTTCCACCGAAGTGTCCTAGGATCTTTGTTGTTAAGCGTGGCATTTATTCTGTACCATTCATCACGTGCTCCGCTATTTCGAATTTTAAAATCGATTGAATTTCACTCTAGATGTGAAGACATAGCACGGTGGTTGGACGAAGTTCAGGGAAACTCAGTCTTTTGGTCATTTGATACCCCGCGTCGCCAAACTGCCTCCCTAAAAGTAAAGCATCAATCTCGGACTTCGATTTTTTCCGCTTACAAACGGAGTGCGTGCGGAATTTTCAAGTTGCACCACCGATCCTTTGTTTACATGAAATGCCGGAGGTGAAGTGGTTAGATCTCACCTCGGATTCGGATGCAAGTATCAAATCTGACGGCATCTTAGTGAAGTTCGATTCACGCGGTGGTCACTCTTTCGTGAAAATCGCTACGAAAGAAAGCAGGACGTGGAACGATTCCCACTGCCATTGTTCAGAACCAGGGAGCTCTTGAAGTAGAAACGCACTGCGATGGGTAGAATATAATATTTGCAATTTACTTTCAAAAATCTCCATCGTGGGTTCTTCCTCTAGGCTTTCGGGAACTAATTCGAGCTCAAATGTTTACGCTGGCGTTCATCAAAATATTAAAAATATTAGAGTCATGTAGTGCTGGCGTATGACATTCAATGAAACCTTCTTTCTCCCGATTAATGAACGACACCGGTAATAAAGTATGCTAGCACTATAAACATTAATAAAATACAAACTATACTCTCCTTTTCTTTATTTTCATATTACGGCTGTTGCCTTGAATTCAGATTCCTCACTCCGTAAAGGAACATTTCTGATGATTTAGGAAATTAAAAAAAAATAATTTTCCGCACAAAGTATCCTGCGAACGTTGTGAAATTCATTATGGAGTCGGCATCTTTGATGGACCCGTGCAGCCAGGGAGCGAGACTACCCTGCAGTACTGAGAGTACTGAGTCCGTGGGGGGTGGGGAGGGGGAGACGGGATACGCTTCCAAACCACATCTCGCTCATTGCTCTTTCGGGACCATTCGCCATCTACACATGCCGCTGGAGTTGAGGTCGACGAAAGCTCACAAAAGATGCAGTCGTTCATTTCGGTGACGACGGTCGGTGAGACGACACTCAATGTTTAATGTGTCGCACACAAATGTCGCGAACCCTCTTTCGAAAATTAGAGAAAAACCTTTCGATGTTTTGCCGCTTTCCATTTGTTATGCTCCGCGTTGGCCGTTGAACCACAACACGTGTATTCCGGAATCAAAAAGGTATGGTACGAGAAGGCACTTTCAGTCGTAATGGCCGCTATTGGCTGGAAGAGAAGAGTAATTGGATTTGAGTAACAACCACGAGAACGTGGTACTCATCTTGCTGTCCTCTTGAGTTTAAAATTCATTTTGTTATGAGGATTTCCTGACGAATTTTCGAAATATATTTCCGTTAAAATAATTCAAAATAAAAATCATTCTTTCTAAAATAGTATTAAAAATAAAATGGTAAATAAATATATACTCTCAACTAAAATACAACCGGATCCTAATTTTAATAATACGAATTAAAGAAACGTAAATAATGCTAATTGATCAAGTCACCTTCGTCGGACCAAAAGGTCTTCTTCTAGAATTGCATCTACAATAACACAAAACCTAGCAAGCCGCCGCAAGGGAAGTTGGCGGGTGGTGTAAGGACACCTGCCAAACAAGAAGAAAAATTAGTTCATGTATTCTCATATTATGTGACAATTAATATACATAAACACCCGTGAATATACACACACTCAAATTATTATAAGCATCATTCACAAATAGTGTAATGAATATAAGGAGAGTTTGCACTTTTACACAGATTTATTAAAGCGTACGACGTGTTTCAATTCACAGAGTCATCATCAGGTACAAGACAAAATTAACAGTGAGGAGTCCATATTTATATGTTGAGTTACGGTTGGGTAGGGAAGGTGAGCGGGGGGAAAAGGAGGGGGAAGAGGCGGTGAGGTTACTGAGAGCGAAGAGTGGAGGGTTAATGACAGGAAAAACCGAAAATTGGGAGACGAAGGAGATGGAACGTTGGTAGCAGGTTGTTGCATAGCAGGGGTTTAACGAGGAAGGCTTAGGAACCTCGGGGAAGGAATTGTCCGGTGAAGGAAAAAGGGGGGGGGGGGGGTGGCAGGAGAACTTCCATGACCTTAAGCCTGAATCTGTTGATCTTACACAAATAGTGTGTCTGATCAAACCATTTAATTATAGTGTTCTTAATTTAATATATTCGATAATAAACGCAGCGTCTTAATTTGTGTACCAATTTCCCGTATGGGATCTTGTCGGAGACTGTCTTTCAATCCGAAAGCACACCGCCAAATTGTGCAGTCATCACCTCCGATTCGAGGATATCATAAATAATAAGGCACAACTGTCTTTTTGTGTTCGCTTTCTGTTGCACTAACATACCTTTGTGGATATTAATCCAACTGTTACGATCACGCTTAAAATAATCCCTGGAGTTTTTGTCACAATTACGATTTGTATATGGTGTATGCTATTTCACCGGATTGGTGTTTTAACTACTGCTTTTAACGAGAATCATGTGAATATATTCAGAAATATTTTTCAGGGATTGCAATTTTTCGCTGGATTTCCAAAGCAAGAGCTTTCCCAAATAAGTTTTGGCATTAAATCTTCAGACCATCACAGATATACTGTTGCTATGTTTGTTTTAGAATTTGTATGTTTGGTCATTTAGCTTTGAGAGGACATTCACATTGAAATGAAATGGTTTGCATACTAAACATTAATATAAGTTTCTGTAATTATAATTCTTGACGTGAACAAACAATCATTTTCCATCCCTTGTCGTCATATCCATAACAATAACTGCAAAGTTGTGAGTTAACTGAGATTTAAACTCCCACCGTCCCTTGCAAAGCACTAATACGGAGACCCCTAGTGAGTACAGAGCGATTTCTATTGCAAAATACCCTGCAAAGTATTTCTCGACAGCAGGAATATATTCTTCCTGAACCAGCATGACTTTAGTATTACAGGCCGTATGAATTACGACTGGCTCTTTTTATTCAACATCTCCTGATACCGTGGGAAGAGAATACAAATTTTGGTGATGTATTTCTTTATTTCATGAAGCATTTTGACAAGGTTGACCACGAGAAATTGATATACAGAGTAAGATGTTATGTATTTAAGTCACCAGCTTGATTAGGGACTTCTTGCCTAACCGTAACCAAGTCATAGCCGTCGATGAGTAGTTCAGTAGAGACAGAAGTACATTAAGGAATGGCGCCGGGAAGTCATATATGTAGGCCTCCTATCCTTTGTGATATTCATTAACCACCCAAGGTCCAACGTTGGCACCAATATTAGATTACATACAGGTGAAACAGAGAATTACAGGGAAATAAGGACACCGGCAGATTGATTGCGACTCACTTTCGATTTAGACCAGATATCGTAAGGCCAGAGTGATGTAAGGGATTGAAGCTAGAGTTAAATGTCAGAAAAATCAGCGGTGGTGCATTCGCCTTCACAGAAAGAGGGTCATAAGCTGCAGGAGAGGTAGTAAGTATGTGTTACTTTTCGATGAGCAATAAGGTTTGCTTGAAAGAAGAAATAGTGGAGTGGACGGGGAGGAAAGGGAAGGAAGGTGGAAGAGGGTGGAGGGCAAGTGAAGGTCTTGTGGATTTTGTTTTACGAAAATCTGTGGGAAATTTGAACGGGATCGAAAGGTGTGTTGTAAGATCTGAAGAAGGTTATGTGGGATTTTGTGAGTTTCGGGATAAGTTGGTTATGACGAGGCTGTGGTATATTATCAAAAAGGCATACTTTTGGTCGAATTTCTGCCTCAGGGAGGGAAAAGGGGGTGACCACCAATCCATCAGTGCACAACGATAATGTGAGACCCCAAAACAACTCAAAATGAGCAGCATTCAAAAGAGCAAAAGAAGGGCAATGAGAGGAGTGTGCTTGTTGCACGACAACGCCCGTCCATCCTCACACAGCCTTAGCCACCAAGGCGCTCGGCTTAGACTCATTTGGTTGGGATGTTTTGACACCCCCCAATTCTAATCCCCTGACTTGGCGCCTTCAGATTATCATCTGTTCTCCTCCCTGAAGGCACACATGGGTGGGATTGAATTTTTAAGCGACTGGCAGGTGCAGACAGACGTTCTGAAGTGGGGAAGAAGCTGGCGGGAGAGTCCTTTGAGGTGGCCACAAAGAAGCTTGCGCGGCGGCTCACTACAGGCATTGAACGAGATAGCAATTATGAGGACTAATAGTCAACAAGTGAATCACCAATATCCTGTACATTTTTTCAAATGCACTTTGCCTAAAAAATATAAAAATCTAGTACACTTACTTTCTGAACATGCCTCGTAAATATGTCCCTTGGTCAAAGGACTAGCTAATGACGGCGGCAGGATCACGCTAGCAAGTAATTTGTCATGTGCCATTGGGCATGGAGCGAATTTTTAGAGTCCTTGTGAGTGCTGCTCCGGGGGTCATTGCGTGTGCTGTGGACGCGAACGGCGAGCATGGAAAGAAAACTACGGAGCGAGGAATAAGTGAAAACTGTGGAAATTGAGTTGTCGCAGCAAATTTTTGGGCATCGTTGTAGACGGAAGTGGCATCAATGTTTGATTCCTTTAAAGCAAAGAGAGAGAGAGATGCAAGATGTAACTGATATCGAAGGAGTAGATTTGAGATTTGTAATAAATAAGGATAGATTTTCGTGTCCATTGGGTCAAAGGAAAAACTTATCGTTAATGTAGCGGTTCCAGAAGAGAGGTTTGAGATTTCATTTTCGGGGGTAGGTGTTTCCGAGGTGGCCCAAAAAGAGGGTGACATGAGAAGGGACCATGCGGTGCCACCCCCGGGGCGGTGTCTTTTATCTGAAGGAAGTATTTGTCATTGAAGATCTCTTTCGTTGAAACTTGTTCTTCCAGGCGAATGAGAACGTTGGCGGAGGGAGTGTGGGGAGTTGAGTGTGGGCGTTGGGGCGGTGCGGACGCCTTCTGTGCATGGGTGAGGCATCGATTGACGGCGGTGGAATCAGTGAGTGTGCATTATTAGAGAGATTGTGACGGAGTGTAAGGAGAGTGATTTACACTTAGGTTTCATCATCATTCAGTCACCTTCAAACCATATGCGACGACTTACAATTTTGCAAGGGCGATTTTTGTAACAAACATTGCACGTGACACCGCGATAGGATATGCAAATAATTTGCAAACCGACAAGGCCGTATATTCTATTCTAGTTTGAACTAGACAAAAGCTACAGATACTACAATACTTTACTTTTCACTAAAATGATTTACTTTGTATCGGATAATATTGCCTCAGTAACTTTATCTCAGTGAATTTTTCAACTGTATTAACAATAATTTCTTTTTAGCACGACAACGATGAACAAACGTTGAAAAATTGGCCGCGGTTGGATTAAACCTCATAGTATTAATGCATGCCCCAAAAACCTATATAAATAATATTTCGACTTAAATGGTTGGTATTTGTGGGCATTATTAATTAGATTCACTTTTTTCGTAGGTTTCCATGACTGTGAAAAGTTCGTACGCGTATAAATCATAATACGAGTATTTCATCCCATGTTCGCTAAAAGTGTGGTTTCATGGAGCTTAAATTTCTTTTCAATTTAATCCCACGATACTTGCATACTTTCTTGGTCTCCCACTACTTGCGCTATTTTAATTCGGAACAGTTTGCAAAGCGAAGTGAACTCCCCACACCAAAATGCGTATTACGTATATTATTTCTTAAATATGAGCTAAAATGGCGAAATTTCCACGTCACAGCAAAATTTTCCAGAATCATGAGAGGAAATCAATGAATGGGGAATGAGAGGCCTCAATTTATTTCGATTTGGACGAATTGACTCGCCACTCAGAAACGGGTCGTTTTTCTTGTTTGAAGAGAGCAATCTCCGTTCTATGGGTTGGAGCAAACCGGAAGATTATTTGGTATTTCGCAGGCTCGGGGAGATTCGAAGGATTATCGAAAGCTGGATCTAAGCGTTTTTGATTCGGCTGTCAATAGATGAGAAAGCCGACGACTTCCTGAGCACTGTATTCATGTTACAGTTTCAGTTGTGCAACCACGACGACAGCACCCCGCTGCAAATAGAAATTCATACCCGCCTCTCTCCGCCCAATATTGTTTCGGGCGCTCGCGGCCATGATGCGTGCGCGTATGAATTTCTAATGCCTGCAGTCCAGTGTGCCCAAATGAAAAGTGGAACTGATGGCGCATGGGATGGGAAAGAGCGGTTTAAGCGAAAATATTCTGGGGGGAGGCAGAGCTGCCCTCCGCGTCACTCTAAACGTAATTACGACGTCCGCTCTCCCATTTAAGCATTCGAGCAGTCTGCCCCGCCCAGGTGTGTGTGCGGGGCACGGGGGTAATTAGTGCGCGGTTGTCACGATAGGTACTCCAGTCATCCATCAGAATTATTCCTGCGTTATCCACCCCCGCTTTCCCCCCCCCCCACACACACACCCCGGTGCCACGGGAATCGTTTCCCCACTTCTCCTGCCTCGAATTCCCGACCTACCGAGGGAAGGTCCATTCAGGAGCGGCCAAGGCGGATTGTACAGGAAGACCTCTTCGAAATGAGATTCACGGCGGCCACCAAGTCACTCCCGGGGGCCTCTCCCTCCCCTCCGCCCCAACCCTCCACCCCCCTCGCCCCTCCCCCCCACTCGCCGCTCTCGCCTCGGGACTAGAATGATTTCCACTCCGCAGCATTCGCTCGACGTCCTGGAGTGACCGCGTCGCTTAGGAATTCAATTAGCCATCGCAGCCATCTACTCACGAGTTTATAATGCGTCTTGAACGCGCAAACAAAAATAGCAACTCGAACACCCCACTTTCAAGCGCATGCGACTAATTAAAGTGTCAGGAGCTCTTGCTCGATGGAATACCAGGGAGTGGTTCCAAATTGCAGGCCCACAACCAAACTCGCTTATAATCCTCGTGCAGATCATGCTTTTTTCTTATCACTTCGTCGTCCCGTTTCGTTTTTTTATTTTTTTCTTCATTCTCTCCAAAAATTCGATTGAGCAAGTATTGATGTGATCTTTTGGCAACAGTTCACAAAGGTTGTCCTGTTTCCCCATTTTCGCACATGAGAAATTGCTATTATTGAACGAGCTTATTATTACCCTACATGGTCACGAGATAAAGTATAAAAAATCCACTCAAACAGGTGCCCGGTTCTCAAAGCTATTACTCGATTTATGATTTACCTGAATAGTCTTAAATGTTACGTAAAACTTTCCAATTTTGCATGCCATGCAATGTAGACCTGTAGCAGGTGCTGCTCATTGTATTGTCACCAACATAAGGCAATAACAAGGGATTGTAAACTGATATGTCGGTTTGATAAACGTGCCACCCTTTATAATAGTAGAATGCCACAAAATGTTCTACTATGAACAAAGAACCGGAAATTACTTGCACAAGTATCAGTTGGCTGACTAAGATGAGGACGGAGTGGCGTATCTTGTCCCTTTTTGTCCCGTGCCTGCGGGGGTTTACTTCAAATGCCTCTCTGTGAGACACGTTTCAATTGCTCAAATGGAATCATTTAATAATAATACGGCCATATTCTGGCGAGATCGAGACTGTGGCAGTGCATTCTTCCAACTAACCCATCATCAAATGCATTCAATGAAAATATAGTATAATTACTTGTGAGGGCTAAATAATATAAAAAAGAACTAGATACAATACAAAATCAATTTACAATGAATAGTCATGAGTACCAAGAGTGTAGAAAAAGTCACAAAATTGTGGGAAAAGCATAAGCAATAAGGCTTTCATCCTCGACGAAAAAACCCAATGCATGAAAACACCGATGCACATGAAGGGGAGTGTTGAAAACCTGCGAAAACCTGCAGATAAATAAAACTAATAGTATAATTTACTAAATTAAATACAAAAATAATAAATAAAAATATGTGCATGAAAAATAAGATAAGAAGAAAAAGCTCTGAATTTAACAAAGAGCATAGGGCAGACTGGTTCTTCTGTGATACCTTATTATTATTAGATAATCTAACGGTTAAGGTAGGTTTTGGATGGACAAAATTATAAAATAAATATTTTGTAACTCCAAACCAATCCCAATCCAGCAACCTACTCTATATCAGGTCTCTTTTCATCTTTGTGTACTTCCTTCCTCCCTTCATCCCGTCCAACATCCCTATCCTGTTCCTGCCCTTTCCTCGTTTGCCTAACATTCTCCCCTCTATTACCTTCTTCAACATTCCACTGCCGCTCAATACGCCTTTCATCCATTTTTCCTGCCTCCAAAGGATATCTCTCAACAAATCCCTCTCCTCACCCACCATCCCTAGTACTTCCTCATTTGTTTTTATTTCAGTCCATTTCACCTTCCCCATTCTTCTCCACACCCACATTTCAAAAGCCTCCAATCTACGTCTATCCTCCTGCTTCAGTGACCACGTTTCCGCGCCGTACATAGCTACGCTCCATATCAATGTTTTTTACGAGTATTTTCTTAACCTCCATACTCAATATCCCCGTTATCAGTTCCCTCCTCCTTGAGAAAGCCTCCTTGCCTAGCGCAATTCTTCTCCTTACGTCCCTACTACATTGACCGTATTGGTCCAAAACACTTCCGAGATATGTAAACTGTTTTACCTGCTATAGTTTTTCCCCTCCTATTTTAATGTTTAGCTTAGCGTTTTTCTTTCTGAAAAATCTCATATCTTTGTTTTATTAATATTGATTATTATCCCATATCTATTGCACTGAATTTCTAATTCACTCAGCAATGCTTGCAACCCCTTGGCAGTTTTTGACATTAACAGGTTGCGGATCAGCCTCCTGTCCCTCCAATCCATTCCTATTTTCTGCAATACACGCATTAGTTTTTCCCAATTCACTCTATCAAACGCTTTTTCGAAATCTACGAAACAGGCAACTAAGTCCTGATTGTATCCTATATTCCTCTCGATTAGTGATCTCATTTGTGCAATGGCATCACGCGTACCTCTTCCCTTCCTAAACTCAAACTGTTCACCCCCTAAGTAATCATTTGCCTTACTCTCCATCGTTTTGTTGATGATCCTGAGAATAACTTTAGCTGCGTGGGATATCAATCTTATTTTTCCGTAATCCTCACATGATGTCGCCTATATCTTCTTCGGAATAGGAATTACCACTAATCTCACAAAATCTTCCGGCCAGATTCCTTCCTTATACAAGTATATTCTACGAATCAGTCCATATAGTCTTCTTCTCACATTTTCCTAAACATTTCAACAGTTTCACAGTAATGTTGTCCACCCCCACGGTCTTATTTGCTTTCATATCCTTTAATGCGTTCTATTTCATCTTCAAGTATGCCTGGACCTAAGCTATCTTCCTCTACATCATGCTCCATTTCTATCGTATGTCTAACCTTGTTGGCCTATGTTCTTTACCATAGTGTTTCTGTATATTCCTTCGTCTCTCTTGGATTTTTTCTGGTTCAACTGTTATCTTACCCCACTTATCTTTAACTGTTAGCACAGATCTTGCCTTCTTACCTCCCGATAATAACTTAACCTTGCTGTACAGTGCACCGATTTCACCCATCCTCTCTAAATTTTCCATATCCTCGCATTGCGTTTTCCACCATTCTTCTTTTGCTTTATTTGTGGCCCGTCTCAATTTATTGCTTAACTCTTTGTACTTCATTTTGCCTAACTCGGTGTTTACATTATTCCATCTTCTTCTCTCATCCATCTTTGCAATCATCTCATCCATGACCCATGGTTTCCTTATCTTTTTCCCGTTAACGTTTTCTATAGTGTCTTTTGCGACTTTCGCTATCACTTTCTTGATAAATTCCCATTTTTCTTCAATATTACTCAGCTCTTTACCGTCATCCATCATTTTCTCTACAGCCTGCTAATACTTCTTCCTTGGCAGTCCATTTAATGCTTCTACATTCCATTTCCTAACCCGCTGCCCTTGAATTATCTTTTGGAAATGGACGTTACATTCCGTAACAACTAAATTGTGGTCTGAGTCCGCATCCGCTCCTGGAAAACTGCGAATTTATCACACTGTTCCTAAATCTGTGACTAACCATAATATAATATGACTGATACCTTTCTGAGTCACCTGGAATTTTCCATGTATACCTTCGCCTTTTGTGATGTCTAAACCATGTGTTAGTGATCACTAACTCCTGTCTCCTGCAGAATTCAATCGCTTTCTCCCCGCGTTCATTCCTCGTGCCTAACCCATAGTCCCCCACCTCACCACCCTCTCTTCCTTCGCCTACCGTCGCATTCCAATCCCCCATCACTATCAAATGTTTCCCTGCAGGAACACGCGCGATTATATCCTCTAACTCATCGTACATCCTATCGACTTCTTCCTCCTTGTGGTTACTCGGGGGCATGTATACCTGAACAATGACCAAGTTCGTCGGCTCTGCTTTAATCTCTACGAGTAAGGTTCTATCAGTTGCTTGCTCTATGTTGACTACGCTTCTTCCTACCCCTTTATTTAATATTACGGCAACCCCTCGTTGGCTCTCGTCTCCGCCGCTGTTTTTATTCTATAATTGTCACTCCAGTAATCCTCGCTGTCCTTCCATCTCACTTCGCATTGATCTAAACCATCTATATTACCCCTTTCCATCCTTTGCTTAATATCCTCTAATTTACCTGTCCTCAACATATTCCTGACGTTCCATGTTCCTATTCTAACTACTTCCGTCTTTTTCTGTGTCTTCTGTCCTGCTGCTCTTATTTTTCCCCTGCAAGGGTTTCGTGGGATGACGACTGCGGAAACCTTGCTTCCTCCGCTGCCGGGCACGACCCACGGCCACTTGGGCCGAGTCCCACAGTTGCAATGACTCAATCTCTGTATTGTGTCCATTATTTTTCTTGGGAGTAATAATTGAGGTGGTTTCCCGTATCCTTCCTTAATAGTGTTTTTAACGTGGCACCATCACTTAATTGCCGCCCCCCTTGGATCAGACGCCTTTGCAGCCGCCTCACTGAGGAACAGACGCTGCGTGGACTACCTTTCGTTTGGCTCCTAACCTACGACCTATCTGGCATGGGTGACCCTACCAGGAGGAATTATTATTACTCCCACCAGCACAGCTCTAGGGGTCATCGGAACGCACAATCCCTTCCACCACGTCAAGGTTGTAGTCCATGGGAGGGTCCTGTCGTACATATCCCTAAAATATTTGCCAGTTTCTTCTCAGTTTCAGCTGTCTAGGAGTCGCTGCCTTAAATATAGAAGATTATTATTAATCTAGTCTACCTCTCAAGATAGGATTTATCGGGACACATTCATACGGTTACTCCATCTCTCCGCCTCAGCAAACATGGCACAAAAAGGCACCTCGCACTAAATTGAACCTTTCTTCAATTCCGTATGGTTCCACCTCTCTTCATTCCGTCGATTCTTTTCCTCCCTCCAACTCGTTTGCCTAAAATTCTCCCCTTCATCAAAGTCTTCTACATCTCTTTGCCAATTAATATGCTTTTCATCCATCTTTCCTGTTTCCTGGTGATTTCTTCCATCAATCCCCTCTCTTCGCCCACCATACCGTCCTCATTGATTTCCATTCTGTTCATTTTTTCTTTTCCGGCACGCCCACTTCTTTACATATATCATTTTGATTCAATGGTAATGTTTTCTTGTTATCCAGATTATCGTTAATATTTTCTTAACATCCTTACCCAATATATGGATTGCTATACTCTATAGCTTCTCTGCCGGGTGCAATAATTTTTCCTACATCTCCTCTTTATTGAACATACATATCGATTTCAAGGACTACCTAGACAGACAGTTCTATCGAATCTAGTATGTATCCTGCAAATTTAATTCATAAAATTCCTTCCTCTTTCTCGTGAAAGTATGTATCGAGGACACTCCCCAGAATACTCGTATGCCATTTCATAAATAGCGTGAGTCGCAAAATCTAGTTACCAGGATGAATGAAGCCGAGGCCGCGTATTGCCCTACCTCGGGATGGGAGAGTTCCAAATGGCATCACGAGCAGAATAGCTAAGGCTAAGAATTGGCCAATGACGCACTAAAATTAAGACGTGGTAATGCAAATAAGGAACCATCGGGCACGTGAAAATATTTGTCTAGATTCTCACATTCCATTTGTTGATTGAAGACGTGTCGTTGGAGAAGCAAGATAGTAAATGTAAGAAGCCATGGAAAACTGTTACAGGGCACGAATGCGGAATATTAAAAGGACAAATATAAAAATAAACGGGCATTTAGTACATGGCCGAAATAGGAACGGACCTTAAGGAGCATGGAAACAAAAATAAAGATGGCCTAGGCAGGCCTTTGGAAGGACTGGTTCTTTGAGGAACAAAATGAAAGGCAGAAAAAGAAGAAAAGGCGCCACGAGAAAGACTCAGGGACCATTAAAAAGATATATCAGGTTACATTGTTAAAGGAGAAATAAGGGAATTATACTAATGGAATTGTAAAGAAGAAAAACTATGGTATCAAACGATACCCAGCTAGGATGCACAAATAAGAATTTTCATGCCAAATAAGACTTTATATGCGACAACTTTAACCACAGTTTATATACATATGTATTGAGCAATAAGATTAAACAATAAGTAAAAGCCATAAGTGTAGAAATAAATAGCAAGATTTGTAACAAATATACGATTTAATCAGTATAAATGAAATAGGATCATTAATGTAGTAGCAAGATCATAGTTAACGTAGAGCAACCAAATCACAAGCAAACCATTAACAGACACCAAAGGAACAATGATAAAATTGTGTAATAAATGTATCCGTAGGCTTAAGAGGATTAAGCATATACAGGAGCCCTCAATATGTACACAATTTGTATTTTATTCTATAATTGCATTAAACACGGCACACTCTTTGAATGAGCCGCGAAATCGAATTGAATTATTGAGGCGACTGTCATCCAATCCACGACTAGAAAGAGCTCACTCGTGTCGTCATGTACACAATACTTTCTTCCAACAGATCGCACGAAGTAAGTCCTCCTTAACAATGTTTGAATTGAAATCTCCAAGGATGGATGATAATGACATCGTATTTGGATATTTCCTCACGTTCTCTCTTTCGGGTATCATAAAACGTTTGCTTTTCATCCCTGTTCTAGGTTCAGCTGGGGTAAGAGCTGGTCAATTACTAATGACTGGAATTTTCCTTACACAGTGGATCTCCTTGTGTCTAAAAATTTATTCCAATCTTCCTTATCTTTTAAGTGTTTCATATAACCTAGTTCTGCCGCTAGGGCTACTAATACCATGCCTAGAAATCTAGCTTTCTTACTTATTGGAGGACCATATTTCAGAATTTCATCGGAAATTTCCAATACCTGATTTTAGCATTGTTCTCACATTTCAGATTACCAATTCCCGCTTGCTCGTACTCTTTGTCGGTTTGACGGGTCGATATATTGAGAATCCATGCGATACACCTACAAAGGCTTCGTAGAAAGACTTTTACACAGGATGGAGTTGTTGGCGCCACGCCCTAATCCCAACTTGGAGGACCAGGATATTTACGCACAGTACAGATTATATTGAATTCCAAATTAAATTTTACACTTTATATATTTAACATTCTTCCTTTTTGTATAAAAACCCCCTCTCGACTGTATCAAAATTATTTGAACAGCATTTACCTCAATGATTTACATGATGATTAATTTTATTTTTAGAGCAAAAAATAACAGTAGCATAACGTTTTATAACATGATATATGAATAGCATAACTTTTGGCGAAGTTTGCTTCACTTGTGTCATTCAGAGTAGCGCTCTCAATTTTTCCCTCACCCCTTTCTCTCTCCCACCCACTTCCAGCTCTCTTTTCCCTTCTCCTTCGGGATAAATTTCCCACGTGCACATTGGGTTTTGAGCCTCTTCCTTATTCGATTAATCATGCGGTAATGGTATTCAGAGGCAATTTGCTCTCTTCTGATGTTTTTGGGTCTCGCACGTTTTTTAAGATTAACGGAAAACTTTCATGAGACGTAAAATTCACTGGTTTGCAAAGAATTTGAAGAGTCGACAGCAATCGCTTTCCGACCGGATTGAAAACTTAATGACTTAATCTAACGCCTTTTACAAATTACCCCATAATAAATTATTGCATCAATGTTCACAGCTCAGACTTCCCCATGTTTTATTCAAACGTACAACCGGTTTAAAATGATCCCCAGATCCTGGAATATCAAATATTACTTCATTCGAAAATTTTGACTTAAATCTTTTCGGTCAATTTGACGTCACTCCATTGACTCAAACTATTGTCTATTAAATATGGCGATTCCAGTGTAATTTCAAGCCCCGTTATGACCTCTTACGGAGCAAGACATTTTCTATGTTGTCTTGAATAAGGGACACTGCGTACCTCCATAATGGTAAATATCGAGAGAAATATCCCGGGCGGCAAAAGTACATTTTAACTATCGTATTACTTCCTGTCTCCAAGTAATTTCTCTATTAACACTGCTCATAGTTAGCCCTATCATCAGGTTGCTTTTTATTCATCATGCAGTGATACATTTGGATACCTTTGTGAATGTAACGTGATAACGTCAATCATTCACATTCCTCAGGAAAAAATGTCAATTCTCAACATGAGAGAGGGGAGCAACGCTGGACAAGCAAGATTGGGAGAAGAAAGGGATAGAAATGTTGGATGGAATGAAAAGTGAAAAAATGTATTGCAAAATTGAAGGAAAGTGTAATGTATTTTATCTGTGTTAATGTTTATGCAGCGTGTACACAAGTTTAAGAAATCTATGAAGATGCAAGTCTGTATCCATTCAAAAACTACCTTGAAGGGTAGACTACTGATTAATAATAATAATTATACTCGTAATTAGCAATTAATTTGATCATTGCGCGTCCAGTGTTAAGTCACCTCCACGCACTCTGGCTGCAGGGTATCTTGCACATGTTGGTCCGTTTTCACGCCGTAACACCCACCCCCTAGATCCATCCCCCCCTAGATCAACCCCCCTAGATCAACCCCCCTGAATACGGGCGTTAGCTTCTTATTTCAAGTGTTAAAGATGAACAGAATTAAGTTAATATCGAGTATCCTGGAAAACAACCGCGACCGCCACACGAAGAAACGGTCGAGGTTTGGCGGGTGGGTGCACCGGCTTCCCTTCTCAAAGGTCCGGGTTTGAATTCCGGAGGTTGAGGAATTTTTCAGAGATGCACCGACACCTGCTCTGGGTTTCATGGTATCATTTGAAGTATTCTGTCCGGCGGGTGGGACGTTAAATTGTTTGTCACCTTGGTGTCTTTCGTTTAGAGTACGCTGAGGCCGACGTCGTGCTTCTCCCCAAACATTCTTCCCTCGCGCCACCAAGGTCATTTATCTCCTCACAAATTTCCTCCACCCATTCCCAAATGGTCTCTCCTGAGATAAACTACTGCTACTCCGCTACGAAAAATTCGAAACCCAAGATTTCACCGTATTGAAATATGATCTCATTATTAATTCTTCGCTTTGTTTAATTTAATGGTGCTTTTGCAAATAAATTCTAATGAATTAACTAGCATTTTATTTTAATAGCAAGCTAACACTTCGACATAAATATTACGTGCCACTGGTCGTATGATATATTTCCTTTATGCGGAACGGAAATGCAATTCAAAAAATTCCATTTACAGTTTTTGTATTTATTTCCACTTGCTGCAATGAGGAGATTTAATTTTGTCGTGAATACTCAACATAAATGAGGGAATGAAAGCACTGTAAACTTTTAAAAATGAGGTACAACAAAACTTTCGTGTGTATGCATGGTTTATATTAAAACTATCAAGAAAAGTTTTGCGAAAATAGATTTAATTTAGAAAATGCTAACAATGCCACGAAATTCTTCAAAGTACATCTCTTGAACATCGACACACTTTTGCACGACTCGAAGGCTCCCTGGTAGGCAGATTCCAGAAGGTCCTTGGAGGGTACGCGTGCAAGCTTTTTGCACGGCACTTAGGGTCCCATGGTGGTGTCCTTTGAGGGAGGATTTCAATTCTAGGAATAGGAGATATTCTGCTGGTACCAATTCGAGTCTACAAAGGGGTTGAAGAATCATCGCGATGTCGTTGCAGAAGGTCTCCGCAAGCAGAGACACTCGATTCTGCTCTTTGTCGTCCATCAAGACCTTCGGTACGACTTTAGCGTAGATCATTAATATCGCCTAATTTTCATTGATAAGGGTATGCACTGTCACATTATCAATGCCAATTAGTAAGTACGAGGGTCATCCAGAAAGTAGTACCCGTTCGTGAAATAAAGACACAAAAGTAAATATTAACAAACATAAAAAATTTTATTTGAAAGAGGATACTTTAAACTACTTCTCAACATAATCTCCAAGCAAATCAAGGCATTTGTCATAACGTGTGACAAGTTTCTGTATTCCTGCTGCATAGTCCTTCGCCGCCAGCTCATTGAGATACAGGGTCACTCCTTCTTTAAGTTCTTCATCGCTGTCAAATCTTTTTCCTGCCAAAAAGTCTTTAAGCTTTGTAAAGAGATGAAAATCTGAAGGGGCCAAGTCCGGGCTATACGGTGGATGGTCGAAAGTTTCCCATTTGAATTGCTGCAAAAGTTTTTGTGTTATCCCAGCTGCATGAGGCCTGGCATTGTCATGAACGAGAATGACACCAGTAGACAATAGACCTCGCCGCCGATTTTGTATTGCCCGCCGAATTTCTTTAATGTTTCACAATACGCATTGGCATTAATAGTGTCTCCACGGGCCATAAAATCAATAAGCAATGCACCTCGTCGATCCCAGAAAATGGTTGCCATGAGTTTCCTGGTGGACAGAACTGTCTTGAATTTTTTTGGTTTGTTTGGTGAATGAGCATGATGCCACTCCATTGACTGTCGTTTACTCTCAGGTGATGCATAACAAACCCATGTTTCGTCACCAGTAATTATGCGAGTCAAGAAAGAGTCTCCTTCATCAGAATAACGTCCCAAAAACGTCAGTGCTGCAGCCATACGCTTGGTTTTGTGCTCATCTGTAAGCATGCGAGGGACCCATCTTGCACAAATTTTTGCTTAATGCAGATGGTGTTTAACAATTTCATGAACATGAAATGTTCGAGAAACATTGGGAAAATGCTCACAGATGTCATCAATTGTGACGCGCCGATCGTTCCTCACGAATTCGTCAACTGAGCTCACCAGTTGGTCTGTAATGACAGACGGTCTCCCCGAACGCTCATCGTCGTGTGTGTTCCCCCTCCCCATGTTGAAGTTGCGACACCACCGCCGAACAGACGACTCGTCCATTACATTGTCTCCATACACCTCCTTTAATTGGCGATGAATATCACATGGGCGAACGTTTCTTGCATTGAGGAATTTAATCACTGCCCTCACTTCACAACTGGCGGCGTTCTCAATTTTTTTAAACATTGTAAACAATCACAGAAATAACACAGGCAATGCTAGCGTCACGCAACTTGGCTCAGAGAAGGCAGACAAGCCACTGAAGCTATCTGACCTCGTCCAGCGGCTACTCACGTCGTCAGCACTTCGTGCGGCACGAACGGGTACTACTTTCCGGATGACCCTCGTATATCGGATCCTCACGAAGTTGGATTAATCGCCGAATTGGATCGCGTGCAGCGTAATGGAGCTATATTTGTGAAACATTGTTATGATAGAATTAGTAGCTATCCAAAATATTAGAGGAGCTAGGCTGGGAATCACTCACGGAGCGGAGGTTAAATTACAAATTAAATCTCTATCATAAATTGGAAGGAGGTTTCCTTAGCAATGATGTTGAAAATGTATTATCACCTCCATCGTACTACGGTAGGAAAGTCCACGTCAATTAAATTAGAGAGATTAAGTGTAGAGCAGACAGATAAAAGATATCATTTTTTCCATGAACGATAAGGAATCAGAATAATATTATCCGGCTGTGGTAGGGTCATGCTCGGATGAATATTGGTCTGGTATGTTTTCATCCCCTGCCACACACCCTAGCGGTGGTTTGAAGGATTCTAGAATAATAAAATATAATAATACGATATGCGATCATGCGCACACTTATCCGACGGTCTGAATTCAACACTTTCCGCATATCTAAGGGAAAAATTGCTACCGATACTTTTTATAAATACCGAGCAAACTTAAATATTTTACCACAATTACTTCTTCTAGCTTTTCTATTTAAGATGAGTATTGGTAAATTTTACTAGCAAGCGGCCAATCAGCAAAAATACATTATACCCCTCTCCCTCACCGAAAATAGTCTCAAGATTTCGATCGCATGGTTTCATCTTCCCATGAATATTTCTATGGGCAGTGTTAGATAAGGGAACAGCTTTCTCTGGTTTTCCACTGAAAAAAGAGAGCATAAGGCAGAAGTAGTGAATCAACAAAGATGCTGCGCATAAAGTACGCCCGTAGCATTCGTCCTAGAAGTGCTTCCCACCGGGTGTCTGGGACCGTAATTCCTTATTTCGCGTTCTCTTTATTCCTTATGATCTCCGGGGGTGGAGTCAAGTGTTGTCTTTGCTTGTATTGCCTCTCTCGTATTTACGGAAAGTGTTTCATTTCACACGAGGCCTTCAACGGGCTGCTACGCTGCTAGCGCGCTTCTTCCTTCACTTGAATCACGGTATTAGGTAATTTCTGAGAAGTGGCAATTCTGAGACGCATGACATATCCCTGTGAGTTGGCCATAAGGGAAGAGAGCCTCAAGGCGAAATGAAACCATGAAGCGGGAGGCACTTTCATTGCAGCCACCCAGGGTGTAAATAAGCAGGTCGGAGCAACTTCAAGCCAGAGTTCCTCGATTCCCCCCGAAGGCCCAACAAAGGATATTTCGTACTTATTTCTCGGATTACAAGTCAACTTTTCCCAGGGGAAGAAAAGTAATCATTATCCAAAATTCTAGTGTTCTCTCGTTAGACATTATGTAAGCGCGATTAATTGCGAAATAAGTTTCCATTTTTTGCCACTTTCACTTTGTTCTATCCATCCAGTGATGAAAAATACAAGTCGAGATGTTAGTGCCTCTATGGGTGAAGAGATTGCGGACATTACCTAGTAAATAAAAAGCGCGTTTATTCCCGAGAGTAATCTTTAATAGGGGGTTAATTCCAAAGCCATTCTGGTCGGAAAAAATAGAATTCTATATACCTAGGAATTTAAAAATTAGCTGAAATAGGAGGCGATTGCGAGGCTATTCCTTCACTTCTCCTTGTGGATCAACAAGGAATAACTTTTATTGGCCTTAGTCATTCAATGACTTTAAATAAATTTTAAAGCTGGCCTTGCAATTCTTCAAAAAATGGAACGATTAGGAAAAAGTATGGTGCATGCTACATCGTATCCTTTTATATATTCTCCCATGTGAAATATTCCGTAAATCACTTGTTTTTTTAAAGTTCCATGTGAAGGATCGCGAGAAAACCTATCGTTGTTTATTATGAGGCGATTAGTTAATAGTATAAAAAACTTAATAAAAGCAAATGCAACAGAGAATCACTGAATAAGTGAAATTTTTATTTTTCACCACAAAACTTATTGCACTAGTTGCGGTTTCGACGCTTAGGCAACATCATCGGGGATTAAATTTTATAACACGGCCGGGAAAAATATATACTCTTTCTGGGAAGGGAATTGGGCTATAGAAGGGAATTCGCTGCGGGGAGAGGAAGTATCGGTTGGGAGGCAGCCGTGCGGGGGAGGGGTGGAGAGAGCCTGGCTGGTGCATTGCTTCTATTTGATGTGTGGGTGGAGTGAGGTGGGTTGACGGAGGTAAGAGGACAATTGAAGGGAGGGGAGAGAAGATAGAAGAGGTTACGAATGCTCCTTGTTCAAGGACAAGAGAGCTTCCAAAATGGGTGAGTAACTAAAAAAGATATCTTCGTTGCTCAGATGTCCGGTGATGCGCTCTCTCCTTGCTTCTAATTGCTCCAGCGTTTCCATTTTCCCCGAGGTGAAGTATGCCCGGAGCAAAGCCACTGCCATGGCCGTCGTGCAATAGGCACGTGTTTGGCGAAATAGGAGATTTCGCGCGTGATCCTCGGTGCAGAGCTGGGGCATTACATTTCCCCGTTGGTCCTTTATAGACCGCAATGCACAATCTTTACATTTTAGCTTGTAAATGTCACTTTTTCGCAGAATTCCCACTTTATCCTTGGTCCTATGCAATAACGTTTGCAGGTTGCTGCAGTGGCTGTATGAAAACCAAAATTTGCCTTTCGGGACTAGATTCACCATTTTATTCAGAGATTTATCCGTCACAATGGAAGTAAACGCCATCGAAATTTTTCTTCCTCATTACTTTGGAAGGAATATATTAGGTTCCTTGCTTGGAGGGTTTTTTATTAAGCATTCTTATTTTATTTGCATGCTCGTCCTCTCACTTTTCTCCCGCTTCGCCCTCGCGAGAAGCTGTTTTCATAGACACAGGGAGTTGGTGTAGGGAAATGTGACGAAAGGAAGCCAGGAGATGGACAGTGCGGGTCCTATTATTTCATCTGTCCTGATTAAATCAGTTGTATTTCAAATTCAATCTAGAACAATGCGATGAAAAATTCCAGCTCGCCATAACGAAGCTTGCGTGCTAATTCGTGCTGATTTTACGCCATTAAAAGTGAAAGTGCTCGAAACTCGAAAAATAAAACTGATGCGTCCTCGTCGGTGGACTATCGAATGACTCCTCTCGCCCCGCACCCCCTGCCCTCCACCCCACTGTCGACAGCCACTCTCCTCAACAGCCGCCCCCTCCCTCCCCATTCCCCCCTTTCCTCCATCCCTCCCCTCCCTCGAACACACCCCTTATAACCGATAATCGTTAACTCTCCTTCCCCACCTCGTGCTCTCCCTCGCCCCCGCTTCCTTCTCGATCGACGGCAATTCAGGGCCGGCGGCCCTAAGGGGAGGAACGTGAGGCCCTTCTTAAAGAGCCCTCATAGCGATGGGCGTTGGCTCGTTTCTGGGCTCTACCGCATCGCATAGATAGGGTAGGATAAGATCAACGAAGAATTAAACGCGGGCGGGATCAGATGGAGTCATCCCGTCCTCACTCGTCAAATCAGCGCTAACTCGAAATGCCCCCGAATGGATGCTGAAGGAAAGAGCGGCTCTCTCCGCATGATCGCGCATCAAGGGGCACCAAACCCGAGATTGGCTCGCAAAAACTTATAATAATAGCATCAACCAGAAGGACGCCTCCTGAGAACTATTAAAGCACATTCTTTGATTTATAGATCTCCTCCTCCAGGTCCACACCCCACATTTCATTCTGCAGCTGCCAAATGCCTTCTCTCCTCATTATGCCCGCAATGCATCCTCATACCCTTCCTCTTGCCCGCTTGCCAAATGCATCCTCTCTTCTCCCACAGGCCTCAACATCTCGCGAACTCTGAAAATCTCCTCTAAACAGTTTTGCTTCACCTTTCTTCTTCGATTTTTCTCGAACCACCTTCCTGTTCTCCAGGGAAAAAGATTTATCCATTATCCTGTTTTCCAGCTTATTTTCTTTGTCCTTCCTCAAATTAACCTGGGAACAGTGTGGTATTGATGCCACGTTAATTTCGCTCGTCGTAACTGCTCCGTTACTACGCCTTCAGACGTGTTGCATTTACATCGTTAAATGTGGTCAAATACCTGCCTCTTTGAAAGTGATTTCTTTACACATGGCCAGGGATTTACGCGCACGTACGTAATTGTGAACGCCTCCCTCGCTCGACGTGGCGCGGTCCAATTCGCTCCTCTCCCACCCGCAGCGCCCAGTCCACCTCACCCTCCACGCCCACCCTTATGCCTGCCGCCTCTCGCTATCCTTCCCGTCGATTTCTTCACACGTGTGAATCGTTTGCCCTGTCACTATCGCGCAACTTTGTTTGAAGTCATAAAGGACAAGAAATTAAGGAATGCACCAAATTATGTAATTTTTGTGAAAGAAAATAACGACGAAAGTTTATTCATCGCACGTAAAAAAATTGATCAAATAAAAAAGTCGAGCTTAGCGAAAAAACTTCTTGTGGCGTCAAACAATCTGAGGTTAATGAAAACATGGCGTGGAGTTTTGTTTCATAGCCATTATAAACAAGCACACCTAATATGTTCGCACCGACCGTAGGCCGATTTGTATGTACGTAGAGGTATGTTTACTCTCTTGAATATGAAAACCAGAGCTAGTTGTTGAGTAAAATTAGTAATTGGTCGGTATCCTCGAAGAGTCGCATGAAGAACCTCGTCTCCCTGGTTCAATAGGTTTCGAAATTAATTTTTATTCAAAAATTAATTTCTCTCACTGTGTGCGACGACTTTGGGTTTTTTTCTGAAGTGGTGCGATTTTATGCAGTACCGAAAAGGGCCGATTGGTCAAAAGTCCTTCGAGTGTAGCTCGTGGATTGATCGGTTCCTCACGACAATGTCTCCCCGGTATACGTAATCCTTCCATAGGAACTAGATCTCAATCTAGGATTTTAATTTATACATCACAGTTCTCTTAGAGGTGTGAGTGTGGATCTTGTTATGGCACAGTAAGTACACCAACGAATTTTTCCATTGTGATTGGCAAGTGTGCTGTGAGTTTTACTGTGACAACTCCGCGGGTAAGTTCAGATTAAACGCATTTTGTGCCTCTTGAGGTGCAATCAGGTCCTTGAATATTCGTTTATTATCGATCTTACAGTCACCATAGATCTATATTTTATCGATGTGCCTCATTTATAAATAACCTCGGAGAAAATACCGATGAATTCCTCCTATCCCCGAATAAAACTCCACTAAAATCAATTAGGATTCCCTTCGGCGATGAGCAATGGTGTCGTGAGATATGCCAATAACGAAGGGAAGAGAAGAGGATGAATTAAAAGTTTTCTAATTAAGAAATGAAAACTTTTTCTTAATTATGTGTAAAATTCAGAATTGGTTACTGAAGATGACTGGAGATTCTTCAATCAGTAAGGGAATAATATCTCCCAAAGAAAAGGTCGCGAGGGGTGCAATAAGTGAATTTAATCGAAGATTGAGAGCGAAATTTTCAGGGAGTCCCGGTTTGTTGCTTGATCGTTCTCGACAATGATTTCATGACTCTCTGCTTTTCGTCACCAATGTGTTAGGTGTTACAAGTATAATATTTTTAAATGAGTGCCGATTCCATCAAGCGTTAGTATTGGATAAAACTAGGTGACCAATTATCCACGGTTAACAAAGATAAAAAGGATTCGCTCGAGGGTACATACGAGGCACACATGAGGACACAAAGGGTACACATAAGGATAAATAGACACAAAGGATGAACTGGCCTAAGTTCAATTCCTTGATCTGAAGAAAGCCTTAGACAACGTGGACAGGAATGCGTTGCTGCTCTTTCGTACAAAGTTGTACCAAAGAACTGAGAGACGTGGTGATTTTCCTCACAATTAATTTAAATGAATAGGTCGGGTTGTGCAATGCGTGGCACTTCTTCTAATCACTGGGGTATGACGAAAGCTAATTGGGAGGAGGAAGACCTGAGGAATTATTTGAAAGGGTAATTGAAGAGAGGAGCACAGAGAGAGAGGGAACTCAATTTGGACATACCCTCACGATAGCTCACTGAAGGCCAGGGCAGGATCACGTGCAGCAAAGAGGAGAGAAGAATCACAGCAGAAAGACAAGAATACGAGAAAGAGGTCATATACGTAAAATGTCGTTTCAAGGGCCTGATTAGTACAAATAGCATGACTCTCCATAAATGGCTTACATAATGCTTCTTTGCGTTTCTTCAATGAGTACTCTTCCAAATCAAGGAAACAATGAATTCCCATAAAAGTTAAAATCCCACCTAAACCTTCTGGCGGAATAGCTCCTGTCCTAATTGCAATGTAATTTCGTTGTGGCTGTATATAGAGCAGGATTATATGGTGAGCATTGTTTGGCAGATGCCTCGGCCAGAGACACCGATTAGATTCATTGGGGGAGGAAAGCGTCACCAAGAGCGATGACATCAACCGGATTCCAGTACTCTTACGAATGTTTAGAGGAATGGGCACAAGGACGAAGGCCTTGTCCAATTAAAGGTCATCGCCACGTGACTACCCGGCGGGCTCCGTTCGCCCTGTGACATATCATGGGGGAAGACCATTTCATTGCGACTCTCTTTCGATCCTGGTTATGTTCAGGTAATCCTGTAAGATTCCTCAGCTTTGTCTATATTTTGTGGTTTTCTTCTATCTGGAGAGTGATAATTCTCTTTCTAGGAGGTGAAACGTAGGATGCTTGTACGAGTTTTCCAATTTTTTGTGCTCGACTAGCTTATTGGAGGTTCCGGAGAGTTTTAATGATTCCCTGAGGATGCAGACAGTGATGGATAAACCGAATCCATTTTTTGTTTTCATGAATCGGTCCACGGAATGAGAAATGGCCGACCCTTTCAATCTGGTATCCTTTAGATGGAGATGGAGAATTAACATGAATAATGAGTTGAGATTCCTTTCTGGTTCATTTTCCCAACATTCTATTTGGACTTCCTCTCTATTTCTCTCGGATTTGGACGTGACAATGCAATGGAGTAAACTTTCCTTGGGGCAAATGTCAAATGTGAGAGTTTTCAAACTTCTCCTTCCATCTTACCGTGATGCTTCATTCTCTCGGAAAAAAGTTTCATTTGGGATTTATTGCCACCGTCTGCGTCATACACGACTCAAATCTTGAGCGCCGCAACTTCACTGATGAATCCCAAGGTAAAATGTAACTATAGGCGTAATGAATAATTGCAGGGACTTTTGGCTTTAGTTTTGGATACCACCGTTTTATCATGTACGTATTTATTACTCGAAAAGACAAAATCATATATTTTGGGGTGTAACTGAAAGAAATGTATCTTAGCCAACGTTGAGGAAGTAACTAGTGCGTGACGAAATTTGATAAGCGATTTAAATTGAAGGGGTACGTCAGCGAGGAGGAGAATATTCAGTGCCCTTCCTCAACGCCTCACACTCGATGCAGACAGTGTTGAAGAACGTGCCCTGCTCTGCGTGACGACAAAATCAAGATGGCGGACACCTGAGGACTACCGTTTCTCAACAAGTACTTTGCATGGGCTGTATTTATTTGCATATTATTGGGTTTAGGGAATACAATTCCATGGCGCTCAAGGGGAGAGGGGACATAACTGACGGGAGTGACAAATCTCACACAATCTAACGGGGTCTGAATTCCACTCGCCCCATGAGCCGTAAATGTAACGCGAGTTGCATACGAGGACTGTCCAATAAATACGCGAACTGGGGCCATTAAAAACTTTATTTTGCAAAATTTAGTCTACATCGATTTTGGCTCCTTCAGAGTACTCTACATTCGTTGCCATGCTGTTATTTCATCTTTTTTTCCCCTTTTTGAGGCATCGTTGGAAGTCCTCGGCAGTTAGCCTTTTTAGTTTTCTCGTCGTTTCTTGCTTCATTGTGTCCATATATTCCCAGTGATGTCCCCTCATCACATTTTTTCATTTTGGGAATTGGAAAAAGTCGCAGGGGGCGAGAATAAGGAGGATAAGCAAGGATGGTGACTTAATTTTTTGCCAGAAATCGGCGAGAAATTAATGCTGAATTTGCAGGTGTATTGTCATGGTGAAGGATCCATCCGTCATGTTCGATTAAAATATTTATTTTCCTAAATTCAGTTAACTAGCTATCATTGGGACAGTTTTTTGACGATTGGTAAGGACAAGGGACCGCACACGATCAATGTTGTCGTCAACACAGGTGGTTAAAGGTCGTCCCGGCCTTGCATCATCCGTGGCGTCTTGTTGGCCATCCTTAAAATGATAAATCCACTTGAAAACGGATGTTTTCTTCAAAGCATGACCACCGTAAACAGCTGTCAACATTTCAGTAATTTCTTGATAACTTTTACCACACTTCACCAAAAACATGATGTTGATTCGTTGCTCCGTGATTTCGTCAATTTCCATTTTCGACAAACAGCTGAATCTGCGCTTCTTTAAGCAACGCCCCTGATACTGAAGGGTATTCGCTCCATCCCACAGATTTATCTCTCTGCGAAACATTCTATCCATGAATAAGAATATCATCCTCTGAAGATTTTATCGAGCGTATTTTCGAATGTATTTTTCGGGACGCCGATATTTTTGCAGTACCAAATAAGAGTGCTGGCCCGTGTGTGATATATTAATTTTGATATTTGAATCCCTAATTTTTGTGAACGGGTGGTTGTCGGCACTCGCTATACTTCTCCGAGTTGGTCAATACCGC